>OX940985.1:9050579-10250579 GCA_954871275.1 Leptopterna dolabrata
TTTTTTTAAATGAGGGTGATTAAAAGTAAAAATGCAGCAAAAAATTACGTATGAGGTCTATTGACATTTGACTAGCTGTTGGCCCAAGGAGGCAGAGCAAAGCCGCGAAGGCAAAGGCTCTCAGTGCAACCAACAACCCAACACTGGAAATGGCAAACATTTGTGGCAACCTTATAGAACCTTTGCCGTCATCTTTTCCTTGGTCTGATTTGAGGACGTGTTTTTTAAATTTATTTATAAATTTCCAGTTCCATCCATTCATCCAATGCGGCTCTGTAGGTATATCGTCTGAAATGATGCACTAGCACTCTAAGCAAGATTTAATTCAACTAAGTACTTGACAATTTACTTGGTATGTCATTTATAGCAGAAACTCAGAAAATCAAATCTCAGTTCGTTTTCTGCCAAGACTTTTCGATACAAACACTTCATTATGTGGCAATAAGTGTAAATTTCTGTTAATAAACAGAATTTGACAAAAAAATGGAAATTTGTAAAAGTTTCACCTTTGTAATAGTGGGGCGTCCATGGGTGCGTGGTGGCAGCTGACCTCCTGGCGCCAAAAATCCCGATAAAGGCGATGGCCCGCTCCCGCCAACACTCAAATTTTTCACCTGTAGAGAGGATGACGAGGAAATGTTGCTGGTCGTCAATGGCGGGTTATTTCCATCTATTGTTCAACAGAATAGGATGTTGATTTGAGCTATTGTGTTGATCAAGTTGATAGGTTTTGGTTGTAGAATGACGTTTCCAAGTCCTGGGTAAATTAAATATTTTAAATATTTTTTTCGGAGTTTTGAACTGCATACGTAACCTACGCTTACCACTTATGGACGTCGTGTCATACGAGTAGGAGTTGGTCTGTTGAGATGAGTGGTATTTCGTTCTGGAACTCTGAGACACCGAATAGACTACGGTTGACGTAAGATAAGGTGGTAGAGTCGGGACTTCTGTCGTATCCAACGACCCGGTTTCCAAAACCGGTGTCGTTAAGTTAATGGCGTTATCAGGTTCCAATCTGGGGAAGAGAATTAATTCATAAATCAAATCCAATACGATATAATCAGGTAAGTAGGTACAAGGTATAACATTTCCAATCAGGCGTTACAGCTGACAAACGGACGACCGAAAAGTCGTGTTGAGTACTGCATATCCCAAACCCGTCCATGAGTTGGTATCAATCGCCTCGTGCTTGAATTTACTCGAATTATTTATTCAGTAAGGACGCTTGTTGAACTCCTGCGTTGCAGAGGTTATTACTCGCAGTTTAGATTATGTTGATAACATAGGAAATGTAGACATGCTGGGTTAACCAACAATGAACCACAGTCAAGCCCCACAGAGCCTTCAACTTCCTTACATTTCATGTGTAGTAGTAGACTTCATCACGTTGCGGACTTCGGTAGGGAGCCTGGAGGTGACGCTTTAGAAGAGTCAACAGCTTGGAAAATCATCCTCATACCGTCAGGGAAATGAAAAAAGCTATAATAGTTCCAGCCATGCAGCATTACAATTATGAGCGAATTTTCGTAGCACCGTCTTATTCCATTATTGGTGGAATAATAGAAGTTTTCACTGATTTGTAGCGATTTTTAACCCGCTAAGTCTCAAATTTGATCCAATTTTGGTTTATTATTCTGTGAATAATACACCTATGTAATCCCTCAGTAAAAATGTTTTATAACACCCCCTCAAAATTTTTTTTTTCCGTTTCAAGGTGCCTGGATTCCAAAAATGCAATGTCCGCACGCCGTATCACGTGTACCGGCTTCATTTTCGGTCTAAAAAATTCGTTCTTTCGCACACATGCTCCTTTTGGACCCGTTGTGTCCCGAAACTTTGCAGCCCTATCACAATGTACCCAGGGATGTTATGAGTGAAAATGTATATAAAAATAGGTACTTTTTGTGTTTTAGTAACATGAGCTTTTGAGGCACAGTTTTCCATGTTTCTTGGGACAAGAATTCCGAATATGAAGTCATTTTTGACCAAAGAGTGGAACATCGAGGTTCTAACGAAGTTTCAGCCTTAAATTTACGTTAAATTTTGGTCTAAATTTGTCGTTCTTCCGCACACAGTTTGGGTCCTCATTTGGGAACATTTGAGTCCTATTTGTGCTCTGAAACACGGCAGACCGATCGGAATACACCCAGGGGTGTTATGGGAGAAAAATGGGTGTAAAAATAGGGGTTTTCGAGAGATTTTTGAGGTTTTAGTGAACATGAGCTTGTGAGGTATCGTTTTCCATGTTTTTTAGGGCGGGAAGATAGAACATTGGGTTCTGTTCTGGTTCTTAGGTTGATTTTGACCGAAGAGTGAAGAATTGAGGTTGTAACGAAGGTTAAGCTCCCGAAATTCATTTTTTATTAGTCAAAAACATGGGAAATTGTGTGAAATCACCATACATTTGTGTAATAACAGTAGAAGTAGTATCAACAGGTGAATCAAGACAATTAAATGGTACTATCAATGATCAAAAATAATCTGTTTAAAAAAAACCGAGCCTAATTCATGTTTTTGGAGGCCAAAATTGGTGGAAACCATCAAAAATGGCCATTTAAATAATTGCACATGATAGAAACAATCAATGAACAGCCAAAATTTCTGTACTTATGTCCAGAAGAATAATAAACCCATGTGACGAGGATTTATTTTCGTTCTATTTTTAAGTTTGAGCGCATTTTTTTGTGTTTGGCTGTTTAGTCATATGCCTACTGTCTTGAGGCACGATTTATAGTAATTTTCACACATTTTTCCTAAACAAGTTCATTTTTGACCCATTTTTGGCATTCCAAAGTTATTTATTCTTCTTCCATATCATCCTTCCATTTGAAATTATGAACTTTTTGACAACAATTACTGTCTGGAATGACAAGTACATACATACCTACCTACCTAATTATGAAAACGGCTAGAATCCAGAGTGAATTTTGAATGCTCCGAAACGGAAGAGTCGACAAAATTTCCAAAAATTCATGTGCTTACTAACAATTCTGGACCCATTGCAATCGCTTATTTTCTTTAAAAATTGGCTAAAATTTAGGTAGGTACCTACGCTGTTCTCTGCGCCCCTACCTCACCGCCGAAGAATCCTCGCAGTAACATTCACCTACCTGTTGAATTGAAAGAGCGGTTGCTGAGGCGTCGTCCAGGACGCCGCTGAGGACGTGGGAGGCGCCCAAGTAGTGGCCTTCGAGCTTGAAGAGGATTTGTGGTCCAGAAAGCCATTCTGGGACGCCACGTCGACCTCGCCGTTCGGCCGCTGGTCTTTCTTCGGAGGGGCGACTTTGGAAATGGTCGCTAGGTTGGGTCGAACTTCCCATGTGGGGGACGAGGCGTTCAAATTCAACCCGAGATTCACCTTCCGGTAGTAAAACACACAAAAAAAAACACGTTTGTTTAATTTATCACACAATGCTCTGCGGAATTACGACGAGCGGGGTGAAGTCCGACGAGATTCGGAGCTTGAGGTGTCTCGGAAACAGGTCTGCAAGAAGCCAGGAATCGATTTTTCAGGACATTTCCGATCGAAAATGTCTCCTAGCAATTTTCTTTTAAACTTAGTTTTCGTATTTTTCTCCCTGTAAATCACGTTTTTTCCACATAAAACTCGTCGCAATACCCATTTGTAAGATGACTAAGGACTATTGGTGTACCTTTGAAAAGTACGTTAAATTTCCTTTCAGAATGATAATTTAAATAATTTTGAGCGGCGTGAACCCCGGAAATTCTCGCTTAAAAATCGGAATTTGGTGAATCTAAGAAAGTACTACGGAAAATTTCGAAGCGCTCTAGCTCAGAGGGTACCTACCTAACACAAAATCCGCTTGCGCTCGACGGAGCTCTCCAACGGTATGGTAATTTTTAATTTGACTGTACTAATTGAGAGAAAATTGCGTTTGAATAAAATTTAAAACAAATTTTTATTGCATTTTCGGATTCTACATACCTTGAAACGTAAACCATCAAATTTTGAGGGGGGGGGGGGGGGGGGGGGGGTTAGAATTTTTTTTTTTTTCGTGCTCGATTCCAATTGTTCATTATTGAAAATAATAAACCAAACAGAAAAAAAAAAGAAATCGAGTGTGTTCTGCACTATTATAGGTATTCGACCAAAACATGACTAGAGAAGTTAGATAATTCTTTTCCACATAATTTTTGACACTGAGTGTAGATATGTCCAAAAATATACCATTTTACACGGAAAATCAATAACACCTGTCAGTTTTTCGAATTCAAACGCAATGCTCTCTCTCAATCAGTACCTGCAGATAAATTAAAACAAGACAGCGCCGTTGGAAAGCTGAGATCCTGAGAAAGTTTTTTTCCGTCGAGCGTAAGGTGAATGTGGGTTGCCCTCTCTGAGCTGGAGCACATTTTTCGTATTTTCTGAGAGTCCGATTTCCACGCGAGAATTTCAGGAGTTCACAACTCAAACAAATTATTCAAATCAGCACATTCTTAAAGGAAATTTTCGAGTTTCCAAAGGGAGTTGTACAGAAGTTTTGCATACGGGTGTTATGATGAGTTTTATGTGGAAAACATGATTTGCGAGAAAAAAAAAACTTGGAATGCCGAAAAACACGAAAACATGGTTTCAAAGAAAATTGCTAGAAGACATTTTCTATTGGAAATGGCATGAAAAATCGAGTCCTGGGTTCTTGCAGACCTGTTTCTGAGACATCCTGTATAAAACAACGTAGATACTACATCCTCTAACCAAATGTGGCGAAACATGGTTTCGTGTCGAAACGCTTAACATCTACTACCTAACTCGAAATGCATGTAGGTAATGTCCAATGAACAACAAACTGTTAAACTTGAAAATTACACCTCCTACTCAATTTCTTTAAATGTCCCCCAAGGAAGATTCAGCACCTTTACTGTCGACACCAATTATTTGAAATTGGTCCCTAACCAATCAAAATCTCAATTTGGTTATAAATCTAAAAACAATCAATATCACCTAACAACTAGCTAAGTACTTGGGTATAATTTTTTCTGGGGATTTGACAATTAAAACCCATTGATAAAATTTGAAGTTATACCAACCTACAGATCCCTAGGCATCATTACCTATCAGAAACAGTCAAAACTTCGCTGACTCCTTCCTGATTCAAACCTTAATTATTCGTCATTAACTTCGAAAATTCGCTTCATCGCGATGGCTTACCTCGGGTTTGACAGCGATGGGGTTAACCCTCTCGTAGTTACCGTCAGTCTTATTGTAAGGGTTGAAGATCGGCCTGAACCCTCCTCTGTCGCCCTGGAGAATCGGCAAGAAGCCGTCGTCCGGTTTGGGCGTCGTCGTCACGGGTTGGATTTTGGCTTTGGCTCCCGGAAACCTGCTTTGCCCATCGTTGTTCCTTCCTGAGCCCCAGAACGAGCCGATATTCAGAGAAGGAAGCGGCATCCCGAACAACGTATACTGCGAGGTTGGTTTGGCCGTCGTCACACCTCCGATGATGGACGAGGTAGGTTTGGCGTATATGGTCGGCGTGTCTCCTGGAGACGGACAGAGATAATTCCTTAGTGGTGACTTCGACAAAAGTTGACATAAAATGACAGTAGGTGCCACACCAATCACAGGACAGTTTTTGTACTTCCTGCCATCTTTACACGATCGACCGCGGAAACACTGATACAGGAAAACGGACCAATGAGCTTGAAGCATTCTCTTCCCGTAACGTGTAGTTCTTCGCGTGCACGGGAAGAACTACGCGTATACTTGTAGAGAATGCTTGAAGCTCATTGGTCCGTCTTCCCATTTCATCTTGGCGTATCAGTCCCACGGTTGAACATGTAAAGATCATGGGAAGAACAAAAACATTCTATAAACAAAATCAGCAATACTTGAGACGTCTAAACTCTGTCGTAGATCTAGCATATTGTCGATGGGCGAGAGTCAACCCGCTGACTCCATTTTTTGTCAAAATGAGGTTCTACCAAAGGACTCTTTTGGGGGTTTTCTAGCGATTCTGACGCTTGTGGTGGTGAAAAGTGAACTAAAATAACTTTTTTCGAGTACTCCCACAACCTCAAAGGTGGAATGGTTCGATATTCCAAATAAGAAGTTGATACTTCCGTTATCTCCCGTATTATTGACATCAACTCTAGTTCCAGAGACGCTATGTTGGGGAATTTCTCCACTTTAACGTAATATTCGTGAGGAAAATTGTTACTTTGTTCAGTTTATTCACAACTACTGATATTTGAGCATACAACAGGCAGATTCCCATGCAAACAGGAACACTTATTTTGGATATACAAACCTAAAAGTTCATTGCCTAGTGAACTCTAGGGTTTGTCTCTCCAGAAGTCTTGTGGCTTTACCTGGAGACATCGTACGTCACCATGATTTTCAAAGGGGTTTTCATGCCTCTTAAATAGCCCATTTTCATATCAATAATTAGATAATATTATATATGTTTATCGTGTCCATAAATCAACATGGAGATTAGGAATGAAGCATAATTTTTATTGAATCATATGGTAAACCAACCTAGGAAGTAACTGAATGGATAACAGGACCGATATTTGTATGACTTTGACGCACTCACTGGTTTTTTTTTTTTTTGCTTTCCTGTTAATTACTTAGCGTTTCTGGAGTTACGGGTTGTCTCTCGCCCATCGTTGATAGGTGACTTTATGGGTGTCAAACGTTAAAAAATCTTGAGCGAAAAACACATCAACTGTACCTGGGACAAAATGCGACATGACTGGTGGCGAACTCGTCGTCTGGACCGTGTACGGCGGCGACGCCGAAGATGCGGCAAAGTGCTGGTGATGTTGGTGTTGATCGACCAAACTGTTGGTGCCTTGGGGGCTCGTGATAACTTTGGTCGTGTTGTCGTCATACTCGATGTAGTCCTCATAGAAATAATCCGATTCCTCCGGCAACGGTTTGATGTTCGGATCTTTCCAGGAGTTTGTCGGCCCGAGGTGGTGATGGCTGTTGCCTGAAGTCCAGTGAACAAAAGATGATATTTGGGCACAGTGGCGTACCCAGGTTGTTAAATGGGGGGGGGGGGGGGGTTATCGGAACAGATAAAGTTCCAGTAATGTAACATGGCTTTAAGAGCAAATTTTCAAAGAAATATACGTGCTATTGTGTAAGAATATGCTACAGCGAGAAACCATACCACTTTTCGTGAAGGTATATAATTGTTTTCGTGATTTTAGCTATTATTACAGATTTTATCACCTTCCGGTCCAACGGAAGTGAAGTGATCCATGTGGAATGGTCAGATACACATTAGTTTTGCATCCGCAGGCGAATATACTGTCCCGATTTTTATTCGGTGAAGTGAAAATTTCTATTTGTGAGAGCAAACTTTTTTCTAGATTCTAGAACTTACAATGTTACGCTGCGGTTACAATATTACCGCACCCAAAGTCACGACAAGTAGCAATTGCCTAGACCAGGTTATATTACTAACTGATTTTGAGAAAACGGCCTACCGACTTTGAACATTGTCGATCTGTTCAAAGAATACCTACAACATGCATAACATGATATAGATTGCTTTAAATGCCCACACTATAAGAATTAACTTGTGCTGTGAGGAGGAGTTATCCTATGTGTATGAAAAACCATTGACTCTATTAATGCACTTTTTGAACAATGTTAAGTACATATATAAACAGTAAGTAAGTATTCTACCGAACTGCATTTAATTCAGTTGCATCTATTTTTATTAATAGGCACCTTAGAAGAACTAAGTTTCCTTAACCGAAATAAAGAGTTTTAGTTGGTAAGTATTTAATAGAACATAGGCACACCCTAGTTGCCAAGCCCTCTTTTAACTCGATACAAGGGAGACGTATGAAACCAGACAAGCGATAATAATGCTTGATCATAATGCTCCCATTAAGATAATGGGCAGGTTAGGTGGGTTGATAATGGGCGGGTAGGTTGTTCCAATGGTATGATACCACAAATATTCAAAATACCTATATATGAATGCCTATATAATAATCCTATTAGGTACACTTATCATTAATCCTATTACCACAACTTCTATTCCATCCTACTATTTTGTCAATTTCAAATCCATACGCGTCAATTCTCCATCTATCCACCGAATGGACCCACCAGCTAATTACCTATATACGTCCATGTTACACGGGAAGACTGCCTACCTACTTCTTGAGCGTTTAGAATCAATTGCTTATTTTTACGCAGTGTCTTCAATGCATTTCTTTCCTTTCCGCTGTCCTCCCTCCCCCTGCTAGAGCCCTATGGTGTCATTACGAAAGTTCATCGTCCTAATTCCTTCTAAATGTTCATATATCACCTTCGATAATGCTCAGAAACCTATGTTTTCCGATCCACGAAAATTCACTTGTCGATCACTGACCCTTACCTATCGGTCCGTCATCACACGAGTACAGCAACTCGTTTTTGGGCTCCGCGCACTCGAATTTCTGGAACCTGTAGTCTTTCAACAAAGAGCCATCGGAACATCTCGGTCCGAAATAAGGACTTTCTCTCATCCAGTTCTGCAGCCAGGACAGTCCACACGAACATTTCAGTGGATTACCTGAAACCCATCATTCGATTATCTTCAAGTCGTCACTAATTATCATGTACCTATCAACTAAATAATGAATTATTCTAATACTTGCACGAAAACCCGTTGTACCAGATACAACGGGCTCTAGAGCGGTAGGCGTCGAAGAGAAGCCACGAAAAATTCGCACTTGTTAATGGCAGTTTCACAAATTTCTCATAGATACGAACCTGTTTCATACGTCTACTACAGCGTCTGCGTCCATGTCATAATTTTGGCCATTGGAAAAAATTATGAAAACGGTGGATCTTGTTATGAATCACATGGGACGGTGAAACATGAGGGCAGCCACCTATCAACTACGAGATTATTCCGACGATGAAATCACGGTCGTCGAATAAATCCTGAACGGCGTGTCTCACAAAAATCGTTTTAGTAGAAAAAACCGCTACGAAAACTTCTTTCTGATAGCACCCGATCCGCGACAGCAACCAAAATCACGAACTTGGACTCTGTCGTTAGAGACGGCAAGGAATGCGATCAAGGAGGTCTGGAGGATCGAGAGGCAGCCTATAACCTGGTCCGGAACTCACTGAACACAATGAGGAGACCACCCTCATGAAAATCCGTTCAGCCGTTTGGCCCTGATGCCGCCACTCACACAAACTCGCGAATTATATAATAGGATGTTCGATACGACAGATCAAATAATTATAAACTTCAACGTAATTTATTAATTTCCACTACACTGTAGATACTTTAAATCATCATTCTTATTCGTCGACGATCTTGTCATTTAGGGGTTACCTGCTGCACAATTCCTCGATAATCCGAAGAATGTCATTCATACCAGCTATACTAGATAGGTGTATTTTTGTCAGGCGAAAGCCTATATCCAGCTATATCTTACCTTCTATATCCAGTTGATATATACTTGACCGCAAGGGTTGAAACGAGTTTTCTGACAGCGACACCAGCCTATTGTTCCGCAAACTCAGCATCCGCAGATGAGACATCTTAGTGAACGGCGATCCCTGGATTTGGCATATCCTGTTGTGGTCCATCTGCAGTAAAATGGGTAATCAAGCATTTCGAAGTTGTAGTAGAACGTAAATGGAAGGTATCTGGAGAGTTTTACCCGACCGAATGTATCCGAATCACAGAGAAATGGGTTGCAAGCAATGAAAACGATTATGGGTTGATATTGAAATAATGCATACCTGATGTCTACTGAATCATTCTAGAACTGTCTTAATTTAATATTAATTAATATAGCTTTTCAATTTGACTACCAACATGTCAGCATTAGATAGGTAGTATACATTGTGTACGAGGTAGCATTATCTCAATACCTACTTCTAACTTATAATATTCACGTATTCAAACCTCTGTGTATAATTAAATCATTATAATCCAACATGTTTACCCTTAGTTGAATGAGGGAATCCATATTGGGGATGTTGGGGCTGTTCAGACGAGATATCTTGTTGTAGCTGATGTCCAACACTTCCATGGATTTCAGACCTTGCAGACCCGCGTGGTCCAACCCAGTCAGCTGGTTGTGGCTCAAGTTGAGCATCAAAAGATTCGGAACTCCGGAGAAAGCATCGCTGGCCAACTGAATCAACTGGTTCTCCTGTAGTTCGACCTCCGTCAGTTGAGGAAGATCGGAGAACGCCGCACTAGGAATCGTCGATAATTTGTTCTGAAAGGGAAGAACGAAGAACAACAATAAACCCATGATTATGATGAATTACCTCTCACTCTGATTGTGGTCTTACAATTCACATCGATACCCCGCCACAGAAGTCTACGACGCGGTCAGATCAAACCAAGCACCCTTATTTGATAGCTTCAGCAACATGAGTTCTACATTCGTCACGCCATCACGCAAGATCAAACCGATCCTCCTGGCATTCCCAGCCCACTTGATCTTCAATAAAACTCCGCATACTTAGCATAAAATTCCCTACAAATTACACTCGTACCAAATATAAAAACACATGTTCCTCTTAGCTGATCAAACTGAACCAAACCTGTGTCTCTGAACGTCGACTTAGCATTTATTCTTGAAAACGGAACCCTGTAGAAGAACTTTTTTGAAATCTATTGACCTTGTAATCAATATAACTGGATGTCTTTTGTTTTCCGTGACTACATTACAAAACGCTGCAAAGTCCTTGCCACATGGGTTTATTATTCTACTGGACATACCTACGCACAATTATTGTTTCTTTCATGTGCAATAATTGAAAAGCTATTTGGGATGGTGTCCACCAATTTGGGACCCCAAAAACACAAATTAGGCTGGTTTTTTTAACAGATTATCTTTGATTACTGATAGTGCCATTTAATTGTCTTGATTCACCTGCTAATACTACTTCTAGTGTTATTATAAGAATTTATGGTGATATCAGACAATTTCCCAGGTTTTTGACTAATAAAAAATGAATTTCGGGAGCTTAATCTTCGTTACAACCTCAATTCTTCACTCTTCGGTCAAAATCAACTTAATATTCGGTCTTCTCGCCCTAAAAAACATGGAAAACGATACCTCACAACCTCATGTTCACAAAAACCTCAAAAATCCCTCGAAACCCCCTATTTGTACACCCATTTTCGTCCCATAACACCCCTGGGTGTATTCCGATCGGTCTGCCGAGCTTCGGAGCACAACTAGGACCCAAATGTGTTACAAAATGGGGACCCAAACTAATTGCGGAAGAATGACGATTTCAGACCAAAATTTAACGTAAATTTAAGGCTGAAACTTCGTTAGAACCTCAATTTTCCACTCTTTGGTCAAAATCGACTTCATAATAGGTCTTCTCATCCCAAAGAACATGGAAAACGATACCTCAAAAGCTCATGTTACTAAAACACAAAAAATACCTATTTTTATGCGCATTTTCTGCTCACAACACCCTGGGTATATTCCGATCGGGCTGAAAATTTTCGGGACACAACTAGGGCCCAAATGGAGCATGTGTGCGAAAGAAGGAATTTTTTAGACAGAAAATGAAGCCGGTAAATGCATGATACGGCGTACGGACATTGCATTTTCTGAATCTACGCACCTTGAAACGTAAAAGAAAAAATTTTGAGGGGTTGTTATAAAAATTGTTTGCTGAGCGAATACATAGGTGTATTACTCACAGAATAATAAACCAATAGCCCAGATCATACAAAGAGCACATAATATGTTAATTATTTTTTTATTCAACTTCTGTAACAGGATAGGTAATGAGATGTTGATGTCTGCACAAGAAATTCTTGCCGAACCACGGGCCTGGCCTCTCTAGGCAAATTCAGCTAATCAACGATGGATCTCCAAATAATATGGTAAGCAAAGCGACTTTCAATTAATATCCCTTTCGATTTATTTCCATCAATTGTAATTTACACTGATTATTATTTGAATAAAAACTTTTCCTATTCCACATACCTTTGACAGTTTCAGGAACTGCAACGATGGCATTCCTCGAATCACGTGAGAGGACACATATTGTAATAAGTTGCCCTCCAAATCCAAATCCTCCAACTTATCCATGTTGGCGAACGTTCCGTCTATGAGCGTGGTGATTTTGTTTGCGGAAAGATCCAATTTCGTCAGCTGCTTCATGTTGTTCAACGGTTTGATCAGTTGATTTATACTATTGTGGCTAACGTCCAGCGACTCCAACTCTGGCAGCCCCATAACCGCGTCAGGAAATCCGCTCAGCGAATTATGAGACAAAGCGAGCTGTTTTAGTTGTCTGAAATCAACAGAAAGAAGGTAAAATAACTTTCAACTTTTTTGTCTCGCGTTAAAACGAATATAAAAACCACACCGGTCCCGTGACGAATCAAATCGCTTCATTATTACCGTGGAAAAAACTGACCAACGGAATCAACTGTTTTGCGTCGGATGTTAGTTGTGGCAGCCAACCGCATCAACTTATTGAGTAATAGATTTTTATTTTCTCATATCCTAGACAGTTTTAAAAAGGTGGTGCAAGTATGTAACTAAGTATACCTATGCATATACCTAGCCACGTAGGTACATACGTTTAATTTTTTTCTTCTAAGGGACCTATCTACGAAACAGCCTCAACAATCAGCCAACATTTGGGATTGAAATTTCAGTACCCAAAAAAAGTTACATTACAGCATGTTGTTTCAGTGGGTAAAATGTAATAAATCCATCAAATAAACTTTGTCGTCAACTGTTTACAAAGGGCATAAAGATTTATATGCATCATAAGGGTTTTTTTTTCAAAGTTTAAATTAAAAAGAAAAAGTTCAAATTACAAGAAAGGGGAATTCTAAATTAAACGGGAAAAGGTTTAAATAAAAAGGAAAAAAGTCTAAATTGAACGGGGAAAAGTCTAAATTAAATAGAAAAAAGTCTAACTAGGCGGAAAGCGCGGCGGGTTGGAAGTTTATATGAACAAGAAATACAAAAATAAAGATAACAGACAAGCAGGCTATGAAACTATTTTGATACTAGAGAACAAAATATATCTGAGAAAATGCAAACAAATATTTATAATAATTGAAGAGTCAATGGAGCGGCAGTCCCGCCGAGGCTGTTGGCAGTATCCATCACATGGTTCGAACAATCGGTCGGTTCGTACTTCAATTACATCAGTCATCGTCCCAGCAGCATATATCATTCCTCTGGCGTTAGCTTTTATTTTTCAAAATGCATATTCTGCTGGGTTTAAGAATGGCGAGTACGGAGGAAGATATTTTATTGTAGGTATGCGACAAAGAACCTATAATTTATCTTACGGACCCCGGGTTTTTTAGATAGCCGCATTATCCGTGATAAGTGTTGAATGGGGCAGGGATTCTTCGTTGAGTATTTCAAAAAGAAGTATAAATTAAAAAGAAAAACGTTTAAATGAAAAGGTAAATTAAACGGGAAAAGGTTTAAATAAAAAAGGATACAGTCTGAATTGAACAGGAGAAAGTCTAAATTAAACAGAAAAAAGTCTAGCCAGGCGGGAAAAAGCTATATATTTATAACGTTCGTCTGAAAGTATGTGGGTACGTGGTACTTAGTTTATACCAACTACTTACATGAACTGCCAATGTTTAGTTGGCAGTGAAAAGGTCAAAGAGAGGTAAAAAAAGATGCTACTACAAGTCCTATTTCTCAGGTCCTCACCCGTTATTGTTAAGAGTATTCTCTGGGAGGTTGGAAATGAGATTGTGGCTTATATCAAGCGACTGCAATGCGTCGTTTTCCTTCAGCAGACCCTCCTGGACTGATTCCAGACGGTTGTTCCTCAGGTTCAGCTCATGCAATCGTCTCAGATCCCGGAACGCCTGATTAGGAAGGTAAGCGATTTTATTGTCGTGAAGATCCAGGATCTCTAAGCGGCCCAGTCCGGCAAACGCTCGCTCTTCGATTCTTTGCAAAGCATTCTCTCCCATAAACAGCTTCTTCAAATGTGGCATCGAAATAAAGCTCTCGGGTTGTACGTTTTGCAGACTGTTACCTAAAATGTGCAAATTAAGATGAATAAATTAATGAATCTCATTTTGTTCATATCACCATCTTTCATAATTTACGCAATCAGGAATGGCCTAGGTAGATTTTTTAACATTCTTTTACATTGTAGGTTTAACGGAGAGCTTTCCAGAAAAGTGCTATATCATCAAAAATAAAAAACGGAGTTTAATAATTTTTTTCTTTAGCTTATTGACTCCAAACTAGGTACTCGGGATATTACCATACTGTGGTGAAGCGTGATTTGAGGTAGGTAGGTAGGAGTTTTGGAAGAGAGAAGGTGAGGTTGAATGAGGAGGTGAGAGAGGAGTGCGAGAGCATATCCGCGCGGTTTTCACCTCCTTGGATGCTTCTCTAGGACAGGAAAATATCTGCCAGGTTTTCACCACGTCGGGTATTGGGATAAGGAAATATCCGTCCGGTTTTCACCTCCTTGGATATTGGAAAGAGAGGAAGGGAGGATATCCGTCCAGTTTTCACCACGTTGGTTATCGGAAAAACACTCGTCCGGTTTTCACCACGTTGGATATCGGAAAAACACTCGTCTGGTTTTCACCACGTTGGGAAAGTAGGGTTAAGGAGAAGGGTGAGTTGATGATGAGGAGGTAAGGTAAGAGAGAGAAGGCTCTGGTTCGAGAGAATTTGGATGAATGGGAAGGCAAGGTTTGGGGGAGAAGGCACTTGTTGGAGAGAAGTTGGTTGAATGTTGAGTTGGGCAAGCCGGGCGCCTTATAAAGCCGGCCGTTGGGAGCCGCTGGAGGGAGAGCTACCTGGGCCTCGTGCCTTACATCACGCAGCTCGACTTCTCCGTGTTTTTATTGGTAACAATCTGACTTATTTACAGGAATGGCATATTGTATAAGGGTACCATGAAACATACCTTCCGGAGGAGTCCGTCGTCACTAGCTGGTTGAGCACTGGAGGCGAGCGCTTTCAATGTAAGGACATCATAATCAGGCCGTCGAAAGCGCTCGCCTCAAGTAGTCAACCAGCTAGTGACGACGGACACAGGGGTTTTCAAAGGTGCTGAATCCGATTCAAAAGCAGCAAATTCCGACTCACTTCCTTCCTCACTCTCGGAGATTTAAAGAGAAGTAGATACATACTATGTCAACTGTCATATTCTGTTAGAATGAAGGCAGAATGCACTATAAGTTGGTAGGTATGTACCTACAAAGTTACTGTGAGAGGAGGTAACACCCTACTAAGATCTCGAGGGACGAATCCTATATACCAGGAGAGATGCTTTGGAACTCGTTTGCGATAATATTTAATGAAACGTATTAAGATTAGCATGGAATTCTAGGGTTTTCACGGACGGAAAAGTTCGAATTACCATTTAAATCCAGGAGTTTGAGGGCTGGCAGAAGTAAGTCTTGGGATGTCGGCCTTGGAAATGACGTCAGCTGATTTCGAGACATGTAAAGGTACTCAACGGCCCGCGGGAGACCTGGTACGACAGAGCGAAGCCTGTTCGACCCGACGTCCAACTCGAACAGGTTTGCCAAGTGTGGAAAAGTCTGTGGGCTGATGACGTCTATTGCATTATGGGAAATGTTCACATGCTCCAGGGCTGGAGTGCCCAGGAAAGAAGCGGGATCGACGACCAGCAAGTTATTCCTACTTGCGTCCATCTTCCGCAGGGACGGAAGGTTTGCCAGGACCCTCCTATCGAGGCGACGGAACTCGTTGAAACCCAAGTCCAGACCCTATCAAAACACACAAGAGATGATTGAGATTTAAGTAGGCGAGGGCTAAACGCCAAATTACATACCTATAGATTGACAGGAATATATGTTAGGTAATGAAATGTATATGAAACTTTAGTGCACAGCCTTATTCTCAAATTCCATGTGAAGTCTCTCTCGCCAGGTGCAATCATCAGCATAATATGCAGTATTCACATTTTCTTCAAGACATGTAGACTTGGACGTTATTGTAGGCTAGGGCATAATTATGGGCAACTTGGACGTTAACATAGGCTAGGGGATAATTATGGGCAATGTTCTAAAAACAATAGGAGGTACCAACTATATTATCATTAACTTTTCAGTTGGTTAAAATGAGAGGGCCTGCCGGTTTGCAGTCCATAGTGTTTCTTGTGTGACATTTCTGCCAAAGATTTTGGCTTGAAAAGAGTGAAACAATACTATGACGATGACACAGCTTTGTAACTGTTACACAAAGTTATGTGACTTTTACAGCACAAAGCTGTAATCCACCAGCGTTTCAACCTTGTCGCATTTTTCTGGCACGACAAGGGACAACATCTCTGGCAGAAACGTCACCAAAATATCAATATGGACTACAATTCGGTCTCTATCAGTCGACTAGAATACTTCAATATAGTAGGTACATACTGTAGCAAGTACAGTACTCTTTACCTTCAGTGCTGGTAGGTTCCAAAGTGGCATCTCCAGATAGTTCGATAACGAGTTGTTTCTGAGACGGAGTTCTATCAAAGACGGGAATCCTGAAAAAGCTTCTCTGACCACTCTTTTCAACCCATTGCTGTTCAAATGTAGCCTTTCAAGACCAGGATGACCCCTCAGGGCTCCGAACATGATGTCGCTTATTTGGTTTTGGCTCACATCCAAGAATTTGAGAGCTGGTAGAGTTTCCAATATGATAGTAAGGGCCATGATATGATCTATATCGTTATTCATTAGGTTTAGTTCTTCTATTCTGCTTTCGTACGACTGCAAGAAAAATTCCGGAAGTATCCTGGAAATCAAGTTGTTGCTGAGATCAACTTTTCTCAAAGAGGGTAGCCGGTGGAAAGCTCCTCTTTGTAGTTCTCTGATTCTATTATTGTTGAGGTACAGTTCCTCTAGAGGAGGTATGTCAACAAAGGACGTTTCTTGTAATACTTCTATTCGGTTTGAATCTAGACGAAGAGTTGTTAATAATGGCAGTTCGCGTACGGAACGACCTACTTCTCCTGGGTCGACGATTTCGTTGCCGGACAATGCCAGCTCTTTAAGGGACGGGAGTCTAGACATGGCTCTAGGATGAATCCATACGATACCGCATCCAGTGAAATTCACCAAAACCACCCTAGGCAGATCTTGGAGAGCCGAGGCCTCGAGCCTTTTCAGGAGGGGTGATTGTACGATTTGGAGCGTCTCCAGTACTTCCAGGTTGTTGATTTTACCCGGAGTGATATCCGTCAGTGAGGGCAGCTGAGTGTGGATGTACTTGAGCCGTGCCAAATTGGAGAAATTCGGCATCCTAGAAAGGAATCCAGCTTGCAGAGTGACAGCCTCCAGTTTGCTGAGAGTTTCAAAACTCTCTTCAGGCAAACTCTTGAGTTCAGGCTCAACGACAAATACTTCCAGCAGAGTCTCTTCCAGGCCGCCAAGCCAATTGGCAGCCACTCTCTCGAGTTTGTTGTCCCTCAACATGATCCGAACGACGCGGAGCGGCGCAAACGCTCGACCAGGCAGAGCTGTCATGGCATTGTTCTCCAAAATCAACTCGTCAATGGGCTTCATCAGGTGAGAGCCCACCGCTTTCAGCCCATTGAGTACTGAGCTTAATTCGCTGTGGCTGCACCTGTACGACCAAAATCCAATTATGAAATTACTGTACGAGTACAAAATAATATAAAATAACACCAACTTCCAAGAACTCAAGCTAGTCTAAGGGCCAATGGTTGACCAGTTTTGCATTATTCCCGGCTTTATGCAAGAAATAAATCAGTGCCAGTATGCATGGGTCGGAATTCAATATGCTTTACCTCAAAATGAATTCAAAGCCGTCGTATTCAATCTAAAAATACCGATGACGCCTTCATCAAACTGAATTACAAACTTTCATTTGGAAGAAATCACCGGCTGGTCATAATAAAGGACAATACTTGAGTCAAAATATCCAGTGGATTGTATATATACTGCAATCCACATATACTTATTCAGGGTAAACATGTTGGGAGGGGGGGTCTGTTTAGTGGCTTGCCGAGTTGAGGGAAGAGCTTTGAATGAGATTAGTCAGTATTTGTTAGAAAGTGCGTTTTACGTGTATTCAAGTCTCAGCATTAACCTGATGAATCAATTTATACATTTTTAAATGTTGAACTTCTCAAGCTTTTTTGGATGTAGATGGAGGAGAGTTGGACCTTGAATTTGTACTGCCATACTCAGTTCTTTACAATAATTTCAAGAGTGATTTCGGTTGTGACTGCAACACATGTCCAGCTTCAACGTGCTTTGTCCAGCTAGGTATATTGATTTCAGATAAGTAACTAACTGAACAGAGTAACCCCACTGTTTTTGGTCGTTCTTAACCAAATAGGATGCAGTTGAGGTGACAGGGGGAGAGCGGATGTGGGGGGTTTTGTGCCTATGATCAGTTAATGTGTAACTAATCGTAGTAGGCATGCATTAGGAGACTGTCTTTATGGAGTGGGGTGTAAATGATTTGCCCATTGTTGACACTCCAGAAACATTTTCTGGATCCGCCACAGGTCGATTCCTTGGTTTCAATACAGAACACGTATTTCAATTTTAACGAATTGTTAAGAGACGTTGATAAAGAGCATTATTCCAAGCAGCGAAGCGTTATGGACGTTAAAAGGAGGAGATAGTGGCTGATAAAAACAATGACGGTTGCCTCACAGCCTCATCTCCTCCACTGCCTATCCCCACTCCGACGCCCCTTTCCTGTCATGAGGGTTTACCGGTGAAAGTGTCTACTTGACGGGAACTCAAGCGAGCTCGCTTTGGGTATTTCAGTCAAGCGTATTGTGGAAGAAAACAATGGACTGGGCTATTCCTGTTTATTTGATTACTAAAACCACAACATACGCAGTATCCAAACACTAGACGCTTATTTGGCTAGAGATTTCCGATACTCTCGAAGAAGTATCGATACTGATAGGTACCTAAGGAGTACTTGAATAAAATATTACTTAATACCTACTCATTACGTGGTAGAAGGAATATATTATATTCGATTCAGCCTACCTATTCTGTACTAACCCACCTACTGTAGTACCATTAAAAAACAACAATCGATACTTTTAGTAACACAAATATTACTATTAAAACAAAATTCGTTGCGAATAAAGGAAGTATTTAATGAGTCAATTAATTTAAGGAAGAACTGGTAGTTCTGTTCCACTCGCAGAGAAGATACGACAAAAATATTGGTATATTATCTATTATAAAGAAAAATGGCCGTAGCTTGTACACTCTCACTTGACCTATTGTGACTATGTACAGCACTAGGAACAAGAATTACTGATTATTTTTACAGTGATCACTGATCAGATTAGGACAATATTCCATTTGCATGACCGAATAAATAGAAGCGATTCCAGTAATAAATAATCTACCAGCCGTCAGTAACCAATCAGGCGTGGAGGGTCGGCTAAAAACGCACGACCGGAAGGTCTTGATGGTACTGTATATCTCATGGCCCCTCGAACCATTTTCGAACGCTATACCTATTTATGAGTGCCTACCTACCTATGTTCTTACGACCACGCTAGAATAGCTCAACAACCATTATTTATGTCTTCGTGGACTTGAAATCTTAAGAAATGATAGCAACTATTTTTCACTTGACACCGTACCTACTTCTTTCGGATACGATTAGAACCGAGGTTATATTTGAGGCAAAATAACGTTGGCCCCTACTTGATACCAATTCTAGCCATTAGAGAGGAATATAGAAAATCGGTTTAATTAAAGTAGGTGAATTTGTACAACACGATTATTTTGAGCTAATTTCAAAACTGCTTCGAAGTAAGTACCGGTAAAAGTATAAAGAAGGACCTAATCCTTAGGAATGAAGAGTTGGTCAGGTGTAAGACTTTCGTCCACGTAACTAATTACCAGCGTCCGCCAAGCCTTTACTAGCCGGCCACGTCCCTCTCAAGGTCTCGGAAATTATTAGAGCGTTTCCGTGCAGGGCGGAAGTTGAGGAGGTTGTGCTGTGTAGGTGCCTCCCTTTATTATACGTTTATGCCTCTCCACTCTCTTTTCTTTACGGTGTATTCGTTTCGTCAATCTCAACTGGTTTTCTAAGTCTAACGAGAGTTCGAAATATCGAATTGACACTACATTCAAATTTAATTATTTAAATTGATTAAGGACTTTGTTGTTCATGCCCCTAAAAATTTTCAGAATCATGGCTCAATACATAACTTTTCAAAATTTCATCAAAATCTCCTTGACGGAACGAGGGTTGTGAACTAATACAAAGTCGACCAGAGACAGACAGAAAAGGAACCACTTGATTACAAATGTCCAACAACCCAAAACTAGAGTGGAATATTTTATTTTTGAGTGGGAGGGAGATTTTCCCCCTCATAACTGATTATTACATTTCTACAGCTACTTTGTTACGTACAAATGAATTTAGAGTTTAGAGAAAATCAATAAAGTGATGGTACGCATAGCCATGATCAAAATAATTTATTTCAATAGTTTATTGTTTTTAATAGTTTTACAACGGTTGGCTTTGCTCACTAGGTTCAGACACTGAATGCAATTTTATACCGAAAGAACATAAGGCTCTGGTGGAATAATTCGGGTAGGTATATCCATGAGAATCGCCCGTTCCATTGATAAGTAAACACTATGAACCAGCTATGAGCCAGTACCATGGACGTGGCACACTTTTGAGTCTATGTAGCTAGAAATTCCAACTGTTTAGAACTCAAAATATATCCGGTTCTATATTTATTCGCAAAGATTTGACGGAAATATGCGATCAATCCATGCAATTACAAGTTAAGAAGGTCAAAAGACATATTTATAAGTAGGTAAATACTCCATATTGATGTCCTGAAGACCTAACCGAACAATAATTATTGGCTGGTGCCTTGAGTATTTAAAAAAAAATTAGGATGAAAAGATTTCTGACGTTCACAGCGTTCTGGCGTTTACAGCGAATGTTTACAGCGGAAGAGAAAAACACATTCTAATTATTCTTTACATCACGCTCCACATGACAGGCGATGAGCTTTCACTCCTCTGGCAAACAGTAAAAATTGCCCTCATGCAGGAGCCCTGACCTTATTCATAACTTCTTGAGAGGGTTTTCATATACGAGTAGGCAGATATGTAAAATTCAGGTACAAACCACCATGATCGTTATAATTAACTAATAACCCTAGTTATTATTATGTCCGCCTCTACATTCTGGATAGTAAATTGGTCATACATTTTTTTAAAATCATGTATTTGATGATAGGTTTTGCGGTGAACCTCAGGATCGTCTCGTCACCCAAAACGTATGGATAGAATCTGGGTGAACTGCCCACACACAGTAATAAGGTTTAGTTGATGACGTCACTCACCAGAAACGTCAAAGTTGACATCCCAAAATAGGGATTGCGTTTAACGTCGTAAGTTCATTTACCTACACTATGACCTTCAGAAAACGATACGTAAGAGCCACGTGACAAGAAGCCTCCTTCGATATACATCATGGGGGGCTCAAGGACTTCTGACGAGGAAAAGCGATCGATAACCGGGATTACGACAATGCAACATTTGTGTGGATTCCATGTACCAATCGCTCACGACGCGACGTCCTTCTCATTAGGCTTCTAAATCAAATGTCAGGATTCAACTCGTTACGTCACTAGGTGGAAAGGTCGCATCTGATGAAACTGCGTCCATGTGTGGTTGCCGATTAATCGCTCATTTTATCATAAAGGTTCTTGCTAACATCATAACATTAAATCTAAACAGGATCAACGTATCTATCATTGTATTTTATGCACTTAATAAAAATACAAATACCTTCCCATCTGGTACTTGATCAGTGGTAGTATTTAATCAAGTAAATGAATTTGTAAGAAATTTCAGTAGTTAAGTATAAAGTAGTTTTAGTCAACTAGAAATTGGGAAGGGCCGAGATTTATAACAGAGGCCTCAAAATCGGGGGAGGTCCCGCAAAATTCGAGAAGGGTGAACGCTGGTCAAGGTATCTTTATCGGCTTGAATGAATTCAAAAGACGCGTTTTCGACCACTAGTGATCGCCGTTTATAGGTAAATCTTATAGCCACTTTCTGAAAGAAAAAAACCCCTTTTCCTGTTAGATATCAATAGCCCAGTCAACCTAGACATTAAAAGGGGTGTTTGCCCACAAAAGGTCGGATGTTGGTGTTTGCCCACAAAAGGTCGGATGTTATGTTTCTAAATTTTAATTGCTGTCTTGGCACCCCAATAGTGGGAATTTAAGCGAATCCAACAAAATTTTTATCGGGACAACTTTTGGGGGCCTAAAAACCTCGACATTTTCAGTTTTTCGCTAATACATCGTTAGTCCCAAAGAAAATATTATTCTTTCCACTATTCATATTCATTCATCATTATTGATTTTTCGAGAGTGGAAAAGTAGTAATAGTATAGTAGTAGTATATTAGTATAATTCTCGACTGTACATAAATTTTTAATTACTTATGAACATGTAAATAATTTTTAATACCAAATTACACATTTTTTGAACATTTTTTATTGTTGCTGGCCTAAACACCCCTTCCCACTAGGTATCATTAAGAAGTTATTTTTACAGTGGTTGTTGAACCTAGAAAAAGGGTTTTAAACAGTTAAGTAAGAGGGTAGAATCGAATCGTTGTCGGTTGAAATACTTGATACTAGCCTATTGACTTTTTTGAGGGAAAAATGAAAAATTGTCGGGCCCAAAAAAATATTGGGCCAACTTTAAAATCGTGGTGCTTCCTGAACGCAGCATTCCATACTCTACAACTTACATTCTATGTTTTTGTTTTTTTTTTAAATTGGAGTGACCGTTTTTGAGTTACAGCTCTTCAACGTGCCGGAAATGGATTTTTCGAAAAAGTTAGAAAAAATAGCCGTTTTTCAACGAGCGATTGCTCCTAGACGGCCGAACCGATTTTGATGTTCCAATGGGTCATTCGACGCAGAATTTATTGCACTTTAATTTAGGAAAGAATAATATTTTCTGTGGGACTAACGATGTATTAGCGAAAAACTGAAAAAAGTCCGAAAATTTCGAGGTTTTTAGGCCTCCAAAAGTTGTCCTGATAAAAATTTTGTTGGATTCGCTTAGTTTCCCACTATTGGGGTGCCAAGGCAGCAATTAAAATTTAGAAACATAACATCCGACCTTTTGTGTTCACCGAAGTCTAGATTGACTGGACTAATTGAACACTGTTAGTTGGAATATATCCCATTCTAGATATTTTTATTTCATTCATTGCTATACAGGATATTTTTGTAATAGGTCGAAAACATGGGGAAAAAATCGTCAACAATTCGGGGGTTTGTAAGAATTTGAAAAAAGAACTGTTTTGTTAAAAATTAGTAGAATCGATCCCTGAAGTTTTGTGGTTCCGAGAGTGGAACACCCTGTACATTGCTACACTTGGAATTGAGAGCAATACCAATAAACTGAGAAACTAAAACAGTTCGATATAACTAGGTTATTTAATTATTATAATTAGTGGAATAATGGGGGGACACTGAATTTAATGAGCGTCCAACTAAGTGGGGAGGTTCACTGGTGACTACTAGAGCTCAGAGCCAAAATTAATTCCACGGGATGGCTGGTAAGTATCAAAGAACAATTTCCAATTCCGGTTCGGTTCAGAGGATGGTAACCTCAAATTGTCTGTAACCCACAAATTCAACGGTAATGCGGCTGGGGGAGCGTGAATCCACCAGATTAGTCATTCGCCATCCAATCTGCTTTTCATTGTTCATAGAACGAAGCGTTAAGTCCGGCACCTGCTCCCTCATACCATCCTTCGGTAATTCAGCAAAAGGGTGTCTGGGGAGCCGGTTACGTGACCATCTCAAGGAACTCTGCCTCGTTCGCGAAAAGAGTTTAAAAAAAATCGCTCGAAAATCATCCGACCCGATCCGACTTGATCGAAATCGGAAGAGCGCCATTGTTCACCTCTTCTGCTTAAACTCTTTGTTTAGTCATCCAGCTTTCGTATTATGTTGCGCGAGCTTAATTACTTTTTTGGCCCCATTTCATTAGGGATTAATTGGTGATTGCCGATGCAGTTGAATGACACTTCGTGTTTGTTATGGTAGGTAGTGTTATTTTCATTGAATCAAGCGTTCCGAGTTGTGGGTACTAACTTTACATAAACACGTGTTATTCAAGAAAGATTATGTAAGCACCTAAACGTATTGTCGACAGGTTCTCACTGATGCAAAATTAAAAAAAGCTTGAGATTTGAAAATGTTACTATTCCACAATGGGGTATTCCAGTCATTTTTTTCCGAAGTCCTATATTGCTTGGGACTATCGAAAATCGGGTCTGTTCGACGAGAAAACGTTAACATAGAATTAGAGAAACAAACAGAAATTTTGCCAATTTCTATTAACTATGAGAAAAAGTTAACTACGAGAAAAAGTTAATATAGAAGCAAACAGTATGAAAGAAAAGGCGTGCGTGACGTAGAGATAATTCACTGCCTCCTCAAGCTTCACAAAAACGCACGGAGTATCGGGGAAAAATTAAAACGTAATAAGCAACACCGAGATGGAAATATAGGTGAAGTTTCCTCGTAACGTGAATTCTTTTGAACGATTAGCGATTGAACGATATACTGATTGAGCGGAGACCTTGCCAAGATCACAATGGATACTATAATGCATTACCTATCGCTTTTACGCACACGCACACACACACAGCCCGGCTGTGATGTAGACGTAGGACCCGCGCTTTTTCAACATCCGATATCTTCCATTTCGAATTTCCTTCCTTATATCACCTCCCAACTCTACGTCCTTTTCACAGTTACATGAACTAAAATATTCCAAAAATCATGTTATTTTTAGACTCACTGAAATTCCCCATTCCCAAAATAAAAAAACGCAGCAGTCCTTTTCACATGGGTTTAATATTTTCGACAGAATACGGCACGATAGGGCCACATTGAAGCACAATGCTAATTTGACGTTTTTAAACTGGAATATTAAATTGCTATTTCTGACAAATTATATATTTTCATCATTGAAATTGTCATTGAACTGTCTTGACTCGCCTGTTAATACTACCTCCTGTTGTTATACAAATTTATGGTGATTTCAGACAATTTCGCAGGTTTTTGACTCATACTTCATCCTTGTCACATGGGTTCACTTTTCTCGACTGAATCCGGCACGACTGGGGCCTCAGTGAAAAGACCCACAAAGCTAATTTGACGGTTTTAAACTCGAATATTAGTTTGCCATTTGTGGCAAACTATTTTCGATCAGTGAAATTGTCACTGAACTGTCTTGATTCACCTGTTAATAATACATCCTGCGTTATTATACGAATTTCTGGTAATTACAGCCATTCACAGGTTTCTGACCCATAAATATTGAATTTTGAGAGTTCGTAAGAAACTCAATCCTTCAGAAAAAAATTTGAGGGGGTGTTCCAAAAAAATTTCCGAAACGAATGTATAGGTTTCTTATTCACAGAATAATAAACCAAAACCATCACACCCTTTATAAATTTGCAGTACCTTGTAATTAATTTGGAGGTAGTTGGTATGGTACAATTGTGACTGTTACCGTATCAGCACCACAGTGGAGAAGCCAGGATAGTTGAACTTGGGGAGGGGGGGGGGGGGGTCGGAAATAGAAAATGTAAAGTTTGACTTTATTAAGCTGAATGTAAATTTAACAAAGCACTCATATTACAGGCAACGTTAGGTAAGATGAAATGATGAAATGAAACATATTTATTTGTCAACAATGATTTTATTTACACTGGATTGTGTAACAAGAAAATACATAAATTGTCAATGCAGAAACCATAATTTAAACACAAAACTTTACAATTTTTTCACACATACACACACACCACATGCCCCGGGGTGAGCTGCGCAGCCGGTCGCTTCATACCAGACCGTCATAAGGCCGGCCCGTCACCGTCACGAACGTCGGCCAGCGACAGCGTGGCGTAAAACATAATATTATCTCAGTATTTGGAGGGAATTGTTTCCACTAACCCGGCGCGTCAACGTTCAGGCGCCCACAATTCGCTCGCCGTCACCGAGCCATCAAATCAAAGTTTCTTGGTGACGATCTCCTGCTGGTTCTGACAGCCGTCATTTTGGTTTATTATTCTGTGAATAATAGGTACACCTATGTATTCGCTCAGCAAAAAATTTTTATAACACCCCCTCAAAATTTTTTCTTTTCCGTTTCAAGGTGCGTAGATTCCAAAAATGCAATGTCCTTCCGCCGTCCGCCGTACGCCGTATCACGTGTACAGGCTTCATTTTCGGTCTAAAAAAATCGTTCTTTCGCACACATGCTCCATTTGAGCCCTAGTTGTGTCCCGAAACTTTTCAGCCCGATCGGAATATACCCAGGAGTGTTATGAGTGAAAATGTGTGTAAAAATAGGTACTTTTTGCGTTTTAGCAACATGTTGGTAACATGAGATTTTAAGGTATCGTTTTTCATGTTTTTGGGGACGAGAAGACCGAATATGAAGTCGATTTTGACCAAAGAATAGAAAATTGAGGTTCTACCAGATGTTCAGCTACCAAAATTGATTTTTTATGATTCAAAAACCTGGGAAATAGTCTGAAATCACCATCAATTTATTTGTAGAATAACACTGGAAAAAGTGTCAACAGGTGGATCAAGACGATTAAATGGTACTATCAATTATCAGAGATAATTTATTTAAAAAAAAAGGAGCGTACCTTATTCGTGTTTTGGGGGCCAAAATTGGTGGAAACCACCAGATATAGCTATTTCAATTATTTTATATGAAAGAAACAATAAATAAAGGTATGTCCAATAGAATAATAAACCCATGTGACAAGGACTCTGCAGCGTTTTAAGATTGTTGTTACTCTTCAACATGGGTGATAAAAAACTTATTGAGGTAGTGCGGACTAGGATCTCTCCAATCCGATATACATGGACAATGACTTCAAGAACAACATCTGGAGTAAAATTGGAGAGGAATGTCAAACAACTGGTAAGAAACAGGTGTATATTTTTATATTAGACGTTATATTATTATTTGCTCAGTTCTTACTTCCCGAACGACTGATACTTTGCACTGCTCTTCGACGGGTTCATGACGGATGAAATTCGGTTCGATGTGAATAGGAATCACGGACCGCTCTCGGGCGCTTGAATCTCGTGACGGTGACGGGCCGGTCTCCTGACGGTCTCGTGTGAAGCGATCATTATCGGGAAGTGGGGAACCTTCTACACAACACATCCCACCCCATCCAACTCATCTCCCCAACTTGCTCGGAAAATATTCATAAAGGCCATGACATTGCTCGTTTGTAATCAAATAAACGTAGGTAATATTTGTTAAACGTTTATTCATGTTTGATTTGCCGTTTAATCTATTATGTTGTATTTGTTTCTGTTACCTTTGTGATTATCATTCTTGAACATTTAATTTTAATTGGCTATAAATCAAGTATCTGTTTTCGAGCCGGGGATCGTTGTAACCCACCCACGGCTACGCCACTGCAGCACCATCACATCAATAACTTTGATCAACGATGTACTTTTCTCAAATGTAATGCGATTGAGGAAAGTGATTCTGACTATTCCACATCTTGCACTGCTCTTCGTCGCCTACAGAGGCCGCAGTGAATCACACACTCACTCACAGTGACATTTTATTTTTGTTCGAAGAACTGTGGACAGATGATAGGTACCTAACCTGAGGCAGGAACTTTGATACTGCCCATCAAAAACTACAGAAATTCTCCAAATGAGCATAAATGAGTGATGACACGAGTAGTCAATTTCAAATCAAGATGTGACGGCACAACCCATCCCAATCCCCGGTTTTCCCCTTATCGGCATCTCTCAAGGAGAGTCTACGTTTGTGCGTGACCACTCGCCCGTGTTTTCTCCCCTTTTATTGTGTAAGGAAGTTTGGTAACTTTTTTGGTGTTCCCGTCTTCAGGAAAGGCGGTTTTCTTAGGTACGGTTTTAAGAAGAAACTTCAACTACTCAACCCACAACATAAGATACCTACTGACGTTGTTCAGAGTTTTCGCAGCACTTGGTGATTTTAAGCTTTCATTCGGTGAACGACACATTCTTGAGGATTTTCATCATATTACATAGTTCACCATACGTAGGTACGTACTAGGTAACCATACTAGTAGAAATCACAACAGACAATAGGTATGTGACGTTTCTTCGGTAAATACCTTTGAGGCAGTAAAGACTAGAGTCTGAGAAAGGAAAGATTCCTTGATGATTTGGTGGAGAGTGCTGAATCACAGCACCAACTTGTCAGAGTAGACAATGACGCGAACTGGGGGGTTTCAAGTGATGACAGGTTTCAAGGAATGCAACACCTAAACGACAGTAAGTAAGACTCAATAATCAAACGAGAAAGTAGACATTTGATCTTTAATGGATGTTACCAGTGAGTGTATTGTGAGAGCGTCTCAAACTGTTTCACCAACTGCTTTGTTTTTCACATATCGTCGCCAATCTGAGGCTTCAATTACACATCATCTACAGGCCCTGGTACGATCTCAGCTTGGCAGAGCTTGTGATATTATACATCAGCTGGATATGGCTTTTATGGTAGGTATTATTTTTCAAGCGGCCTTAGTAAGGTAAATTTCAAGCTCAAGAAGATTACAGGAGCATAACTGCAGGAGTGAATCCTCAGTATTCGTACAATGGTCAGCTGAGCACGGTACCTACTTAGTAATTTCTCGTGTTCATCTGCTCTGCCTCTTCAAAGATGCGCATTTTTCTTAGCATCGCTTCCTCACAAAACTCGTAGCTCACTGAACACTAGGTGCCTATAACCGCTAATATTTGTCGGTTGCTGGTAATACGTGCAAATTTTCCTTACCTATCAAATCAAATAGATATGTACTTATTAATCCCTTGCTGGTAATAGGTACGTGCAAATTTTCCTTACCTATCAAATCAAATAGATATGTACTTATTAATCCCAAAAGAAAGTATCAGGAACAGCCGACCTCAATATTCCCCAACTTGATGTAACAGACGGTAACCACTAATCTTTCTGGAACAAAGGTACAGTTATATCTGCACACTGCACCTAACATCCTCTATAACCACTTCCTATCCGAACTCATATTGAAGAAGGGGGTCTGGTCTCAAAAGGAGAAAATAGTTCTATATTTCAGGCTCTACTTGGCGGTCGGGAGGCTGACGAGGCGGGATGATTGCCGGGAGATGATGCTATGGGGGAAGAAGGTTGTTACAGCCCGGTGACAACTCTCCGTGACTACCAAACAGTCAGGTCAATTCCCTCGTTGAATACAAAAACCACCGTTACACGTACACAGTTTGCGTTTTCATACTTAAAAACAGTGAACCGCTGTCAATTTTCACAACAGATTAGTATGAGCTGGTTAACAATATTAACCGAGAAAATTATAGAATTTGTATAACATGCATTTTTGAAACAACTTTTGTTTATTTTTCAGAGCATTCTCAACTATCTCTAGATTTACACTAAAATGTATAGATACGTATGTTTATTTCTGCGTCACTGCAGACGATAGCCGAATCACTGCAGACGATATCTGGATTTACAATGGCTAACAAAATAATGAGTTTAAAGATGGGCAATTTTGGGGGGGGGGGGGGGAGGGGGGTTACCCAGTGGGGGAATTTTTCTGGGTCAAAAACGGTAAAAATGGCTAAACCACCAAACATCGTTATAAAATCACTCTGTGTCGTAGAATGGTGATAAAAGTATTTTTTCTGAGAAAAGTGGGTCAAATTTTAGTTTTTGGCTGTCAAAATCGCTAATATCTGTGAAAATAGCTTTAAAAAAAGAGAGAAATTCACATGGTAGGTAGATAGGTATAGAAAATGGAAAAAAAAATTTAACCGTCGAAAATAGTTTTTTTCAAAACAGTGGGTCGAATTTGAGTTGTTGGGTTCAAAAACGATTATAAATCTCCAAAAATATCTGAGTCGTCAACTTTGACAATCCGCTCTCAATGGAACTGTTTTCCAAGTTAATTATAATTCTTTTCCACACTAATTAAAACAATTGTACCGGACTATGCTAAAACGCTCTGCAATTTCGGAATCACCACTGGTTTTCAGTTGGATCACTTCTTATTGGCATAGATATATGCTTAAGAGAGCTTAATCCTCGCTACACTCGCACCTTAAAATTGAATAAAGCCCCCATCTGTACCGTTAGCGAAACATACATTACAGGAGAGTTTAGATTAGGTACCCCTTAGCGTAAATGGATCTGGATGGTGTTGGTTCAAGAAAATATGCCAAGAGTGGGGAGTACAGGATGGTCTCTAACCTCGCATCTTGTAGGAAGATAGACCACAAGTCCACCTTGCTTTCCCTAAGTCCTTTTGGAAAAATATTGATAATAGATGAGAGTTTTCAAACGTAAATGGTTTAGGTTTAAGGTCATATCACACTAGCAGTTTTTACGCATTTTCTCATTTCCGAACGTGAAGTGGAAGAACAGCACTTTTCAGTTGTTGAGATCCTGCAATGTCAAGTGTAGAGATCCAATATGAACACACATGAAGCGTGATTCCGAAGTCAGACTGCACGAAGTTTCGGCGAGTATAGGAGGGGGGACTATAACGGAGAAGAAGCAAAATTAAGTAGACACGCAGGATTTTCTCGGTGAGCACAAATCTGTCTTACCAAGCAAAAGGAGGGTTGGGAACGCTGCACATTATGAGTTAGACCATGTATATTCGACCTCACTATCTACTACTGAGGACCAGCACCCACAGCCCGTACCAGATAAACTAATAGGACTATGAATAGTAACATGTACTCACCATACTTGGATTTCATCCGCCCGGGTAGTGCATACGCATGGTTTGATGGTATCGGGCGGCGGGCATGCGGAAGTTGCTGTCACGAGGAACAAAATAACCACTGCTGCACCCCTCCATCGTGGACACACCATTGCAGTCTCATATCAACTAGTCAACGCCTGTGGAGGGATACAAATAATTACTATTCGTAAAATACAGATACCAAACAACAATAGAAAGGTGCGTATGGGCACACCTACGCTCAAATATGAGACTAATGGACAGAAACAGGAAAATCGTAATCAGGAACGTATTGTTGGGAGGCCTCCTTGATCAATACGTTGAAATTTAATATACCATATTTATGGACTTGGTAAGAATGATCAGATGGTTTCGGTAATAGGTAGGTACTCGCAGTTGAGGTAGGTTAGTATATTTATTCTACCATGGGTTGGCAGTTACCTATTTCTCTCTATGCTCCTACCGCTTTACTAGGCCCTATCCATGTAACTATATAGTAAATGCGTGACCTACCTATTTGAGACAGACCAACACCCTAAACCTTTCATTTCTCATTTCATACAAAACCTAGATGGTTCATTAATAAACGTTCTTTTCGGAAATGCGATTCAGAACTAATGTACGAGTATGATCAGAGGTAGTTACCTACATTTCCTTATGTACAGATCTACGGGAAGTTTAAACCACAGTTTTGTGGGGTAAATCCATCCAATTCCTTAGTACTGGCCCGCGATTAACAACTGAGGCAGAGTTATGTCACAAATTCTCTGTATCCAAAAGAATGCAGTTCACTAGCAGCTGCCACTGAATTTTTACGTAATTCCCTCGTAGTTGTCACATTCAGTAAAAAGTTGCGCTATAGCGTCTGGGTCGCAGGAAACATCAAAAAGACAGATAGGTAATCAGATTTCCACCCGTTGCGCACTTGGCGACACCAACCGTGACGCTCTCAACGATACCGCTCAAGCAGTTAGTCTTTCCAACTGTCTTTCAAATCTCAAATTGATTTAATAAAAAAGATACCTAGCTGGCTGATGTTAAGTTGTTAACAAATTTTGTTATTTTATATTAATGTTACACAAAAATATTGAGGAATCAAAATGTCAAGTTGGTACAGAGATCGTAAGGAATGCTTATTCATGTAGGCTGCACCCAACCAAGAGAGGAGTGTCTTGAAATAGGTACCTAGGGTACACAGGTAGTTTCGGACACTACAAGGATGGGTTCAAAACCCCGTACATAGACGTAATAAGCTTCCGTGGGACTTACTAGACTTGTCTGTGAGGATTGCTGGACTTCTGCACCATAACATAAATCATCTAGGGCCCAAATTGAGCCTGTGAGCGAAAGAACGAATATTTTAGACCGAAAACAAAGGAAGATGCACTATACGGCAGACGGCGTAGGAACAATGCATTTTTTGGAGTCTACGCACTTGAAACGTAAAAAATTTTGAGGGGGTGCTCAAAAAATGGTTTGCTGAGCGAATACAGATGTATTATTATTCCCAGAACAATAAACCAAAATGCTCACTCTCACTAGGTAAGTACGACAAATCTAAATAAAATCATCGGAAAACACAATAAATACAATAACAATGCACAAAATCAATAGAAAATGATCAGATCGAGAATACAGGTTTTAGCCATGGTCGTTATCTAGGTGGAATCATAGAATATTATAGAATACTGATACTCATACTTAGTACCTATGGGTGGAGTTCGATCCCTGATCCTACAATACGCAACAACAAAATAGCGCCAAATTACAGAGCGACAATACACGTAGGGATGGCAACAAAGTATCGATATATCGGAAATATCGATATTTAGGTTCCGATATATCGATATATTGGTATCGGTTTTTGACCTTCGATAGTATCGGGAATATCGATATTTTTGAACCGAGATATCGGCCTAGTAGATGTCTTCAGTGATGTGCAAAAACTCGCACATTCCACTCGACTCTAAAAAGTGGGGTTTCGTGGTTCTGATCACTGATTCAACACTTAGTTTTGACTTATGATTTGATGGGCGTATAGGTACCGGTATTTTACTAACTTTATTATGACTAACTTTCATTCATTTTTGTTTTATTTTACAGTTATTGCAGCGTGCGTAGGCCTATACTCATTTTGCAATATCATGTTGCACTAAAGTAACTTAAGTAAGGAAGAGTGAAAAATGTAATAGGCTTAATTTGATACCTACTTTTACTAAATACTTTTACTTAATGTGTTATTGAATGTATTACATATGTTTATTGTAGGATATTTCTATCACTCATGTAACCCTCAGTTTTGACTTATATCTAGCGATGTATCGAAATTCCGATATATCGTATATATCGATATTTTTAACCCGAAATTTTTGTACCATCGATATGTTGCTTGCGATATATCGGAAAACCGATATATCGATTTACTTAAAAATTATTTTGCCATCCCTAAATACACGCGCACAAAATTTACGGAGGTCCACAAAAAGATTCCATAAGCGACTGCCACTGCAGCTCACAGCCATAAATGAGTCTTGAAACCGGTGGGTCCGCGCCACTGCCTACGACTCTGTAAACATTTGGAATACCAGTTTGCGTGTAAATGCATGAGTGGGTAGAACGTTCCAGATCAAACTGGACGCATCACTCTTCCTCGATGCATATCTTCGGGACAACAACAGCTAAACAACCTTCAAACCAACAACAACAACTCTGGATTAAGGTTATGTTTTGGTTTGAATGAAATTCTGGTGTCCAATGGTTTTTCGGTTCGAGTGGCTTTGGCAGTGAAGTTTTAATTGAGTATATCGCTAACTGCGGTCTTATTTTACCTAATGTGCTGTATTTAGTCAATTATTGTAAGTATATTATAGTGGTAATCCCGTCACCCATTTGGCTGCGACTATGAATGTGCCAATGTTCGGACTTCTTGCTTCGGGTCGCATGGTGAGTTTTGGTTTCTTTATTGATTATTCATCGCGCTTTCGCTTTGTTGATTATTCATCTGGGAGTTAGGTTTCTCTCAATGTATCAAATTCAAGCTGTTTCCAGACCCCTCAAAACTCCCCAAACCTTCCCTATTATTATTTTGCTTGAATGATGATTCTTTGTTAGGTAGGTTAGAGCTTAGAGGTAATTCCACCGAAGTGATAGCCAGCAAGTTGATCCGTGGTAGGATAGGTACCTACCATTATTGATTAAAATTGAGATAATTGGCTCTAGACTACTCTAGTTGATCATTTTCGAAATCACGAACTGACAGTTTAGGTAGATAAGTAACTAGGTAGGTAAATAAGTAAGCAGGTAACTAGTAAAGTACGTAACTAAATAAATATATAAGTAAGGTTATATATTATAACTAGGTAAGTAAATAACTGGGTAGATAAGTTGACCTATGTTGAGAAATAGCGCTGTCTCGCGGCAAAAAAGTATTATTTCCGATGCACTAAGGTCGAGTTGTTGGACCAACCTATCTTGAGGCAGCAGTATCGTCCCTCCCGTATCGTCCGGTATGGTCTAGTGGCTAGGATACCTGGCTCTCACCCAGGAGGCTCGGGTTCGATTCCCGGTACCGGAATATATTTTTGTAGTGGCATTCACGAAAACGTATTGGCCTGTTGGTTTTTTTGTTGCTAGTGGTTTTAGAAGTTCGAGTTTTTGTGGGTAAAAAAAAAGCTGCAGCCCTTGTCACAAGGGTTTATGGTTCTCTACTGAATACGGCACTCAAGCTAATTTTGAGGGAGTGTTCCAAAAAAATGTTCCGAGCCAAATACATAGGTGTATCATTCAAAAATAATGAACCAGAAATAGCTAGGTAACATTGAAAAAACTGATATACCGAAAGTGATGATATTATCGAATGATGAGTCGAAGTAGCAAGGTACGATCTTACTTAATTGAAATACTGAATAATTTAGTGAGTCAAATTTAAATTTTTGATGGTCAGAAAACTCGAAAATATCGCTTAAAATCACCCCAAGTTGATAATTTAGAGCAATAGTTGAAAATGTTTTTTCCAAAATAAAATTTGTCGAATTCTGTTTCCGGGTGGTCACTAATAATTGAAGCTCACCAACTTCGAAAATTCGCTCATTTGATCATGGTGCATACTGTTCCCGTCAGTGAACCTTTTTGTATTATTTTTCGTAGGGAAATTGTTATTACAGGTACTATGAACTTTTGAGATTTTGTTCAGGTCCAGACTAACTTTGAAATGGTTGGCGAGAAGCAATTTGTCATCACCATACCCGATGCTGACACCATCAACCACGTCGTGGTTTTCCTTACTGGGAACGTACCGTTTCCGGATGGATTTTCTGGACTTGGTGAGTCTCGAGGCGAACACTTAGCATTTTTAAATACTTTGTTTCTTTCACTTCAGTAGTACATGAGAGAGACCTACTTTGGGAATACAGGTAGGGGGTTGCGTTAATTTGGACGGAGTTAGAAACTGGCCATTGTGTGCCCATTACTCGTGAATTTTAGGAACATGAATTATGATGACTTGTGTATTACAGTTAGCCGTTGTTGTTTCCCTCGTTTTATAACTGTCGGGATGCTGCCAGGGGCGACACAGTAAGTGACTCGTGTTAGTTGTAATAGGAAAGTTAAAAAAGTAGGTAAGCAAGGAATGCAGGAAAGAGGAAAAGAGGAGTCAGAAAATCAAATGCCATTCCATGCTGTTGAGAAAAATATTTCTGTATATTTCATTCGAATGACATACAGTGAACTTCCCGAATGAACAGCCATACTTGAATTTGTCCGTTGGAGAGATGTGGCCGCTATAAAGAGACGTCTCAGGGATAAAACAAGAAAAACCGTTAAACGTAATTTTAAAAAAAGTTAGGATTTGATGTAGGTACATAAATTTATTGTTTGCGAGAGGACATCATGAAACGTTACCGTCTTCCACAAAACTGAAAGGCAAAACAAGGCCCACCAAACAGGACCCCATGCACTTATAGGTACCGTTCTAAAACATCTTCGAAATTTATTTGTTTACAGAGAGCGTCCATTAGACAGAAATATAAGACATGTTAAAACCAGTGGAGAACAGTCGGGGAATCCGAAAATGTCTTAGAGAAAAGTTTCGCTGTATATACATTCTCTTAGTGTATGTACATTATGTAAACTTTTACGTCATCCCAGACAGTATTTGCTTTTGGCTGCGAATTAAAAAATCGAAATTTCGACAAAATGTTCCTAACATCAAGCGAAGGGATGAATTGCAGGATGGGAAATTTCCAAAAATAAGAAATTAATCTCAGTTGGAGAATTTTCCTTCCCACTCTGCAGACGTAGAAGTGCCTCCATAGGGACGTGCTTTGTGGGAGTCAGCAGGCTGTCCTCCTCTCCAGAAATCACTAGGGATCCGTCGTTCCAGAAAAAATCTGAAACCTTTCTCATGGCTTCCTGAGTGGAATGTTTCCAAAGAACAGTTACACTGTTTCAACTATTACCTACCTCCATGGCATAATAAACAATAAAATATATGTATTTGTGCATAGGGAAAAAGTCTCACCTCGCGCACAACAAAACTGAGTCAAAATGACTGATTATAAAATAAAATTTGTTTTTTCTTTATGCATAGTGTAAAAAAGTAGAAAGGCGAAGAGGACGAAAGAAAAACTTGAAACTAATAATTTGATTATAGTCATAACTTGAACAATAATAATGATTCACAGTTGATTCCTGGGAGAGTAGAAACAGCAGAATGTACAATGCAAAACAACAGCTTAACCGATTGGTATACTCATAACAGGAGAACGTGAAGGGTGAATGCTGGAGGGACTGGAACTATTCACGGATAATAGTAAAATCCCCTAGAAGAACGGGAATAGCCATGAACGATGGATATTTTACTCGTGAAGTATCCATGGTTCTCAAGAAGAACGGAACTGAATCTGTTCTGTCCTTAACATGAACGATGGATCTTTTACTAGTGGAATATCCATGGTACACGTTAAAGTTCCTTTACGCGCATCCATGGAAGTAGAATCCTACTACATACACTTCCGACATCGTACTGCTACCTATGATCAGTTCTGATTTCAGTTACTCGGCAGTTCCGTGTTGTTTAAGAATGTCATGTAGGTATGCTGGTATGGATTCTTTGTTTTGCTAACAAAAAAGAATTTCTTACAGTATCAAATTGATGAAAAGTAGAACATAAGAAAATTATATTTTGTGGAAGCCAGTTCAAACTGTTCCTGAACGGATTATTCCTATGAGTTGTAGTTGTTCCGTTATGAGGTGGAACGGGCTCCATGGAACGGTTTCAGTAGGAACGACCCATCCCTAGGAGTCACTGTTTTCGCCACCATTTTGTTTCAGTCTACTTTTCTTGGCCTGATCCCAACGCACCGCCCAACTGGCAGCTCCTCGGTGTCATTTCCAACGACAAACCCTCCTGCATCTTCAAGATTTCCGGCCTCAAGAACAACGAGCGCCCGACCCTTCAGCAGTCCGGGTTCCTGTCTTTCGGTCAACACGAGATATCGCACGTTGCCCAAATTGGCATTTCCATCGAGACGAACGAAACCGTTCAAAACCAGTTGCAGCTTTTGAGCCAGGAAGCCGTCAAAAACCAGACGCAGTTCGTTGAATTCGCCCAAAAAATGCTTCAGAGCTTCCTCAACTACAGCATCAGCTTCGTGGTGACGCCTTCCGCAAATGAAGCTTACGTGCCGATGAAGGTAGTTGAAGAATGGTACAAGAATTTCGAGAGGAAACTGTCTCTTAATCCTTACTTCTGGAAAGAACTAAATTTTTCGTAGTTGCTTAATTTTTAGCTGGAGTGTATATAAGTTCGTCTGTTTATGCATAAGTTGATATAGCATCATTGGCGTTCATAATCCAGTTTCCACAGAAAAGCCAAGTCTTGCGTTTTAAATTAATATTAAGAATTCATATTTATGAGCCCACAGAATAGACTGAAGTTTCTCTAAGTCCAATTGTTCACAACTTATTCTTAATCGAAACGTGTTTCCATTTGTTAATTATAATACCTCCTACGTTGCCACAATGAAACCAACTTTTAAGAGTAGAAAGTCCTGTTTGCTGTTTGTATTGTGCCTTTCCAAAAATTTGATAGGCCACCCAATCCAAATGTACCTTGTATTCACGCATTATTGGCTATCACTTCAAATTAAGTACCTTCTTGCATCATGTACCGGAGTCGGTTATCGTCTCATATGACTGCACTTGAAATCATCCTGCACTCGATAAGTACGTACCTATTTCGGAATATTATGAATTAAATTTTCTGTTCCGCCGGTATTTATAATTAGAAATAAACTATTTTGTACTTTTAAACCTTGTGTCTCCCGTGCTACCCAACTTCCTCCAATATGGGTGTCCAATTAACTCTCTCTGTGCCCCCCCCCCCCCTCCCCCCTTCCCCACCGGCTTATTTTCTCTAATGGGGAGTACCCATGACTTCTGTTTGTATTACTTTCCCATTTTCAAATGAAAGTAGGTTCCACTCTAAGAATTTTGAGACCAACCGCACTCCTACGGAGCCTTTTCTCTGAGCTTTCAAAATTTCGGTAACGAGTGTCGTCATTGCACCCATCCCGCCTGGGCGGGACCCCCTTACCCGTTGTGAGGTAGGTAGTGCTGGAGTCTTTGTAAAATCATAGAAAAAGAACTGTTCATCGTAGCAGAGTGCGGTTGGTCTTAAAATTATTAGAATGGAACCTAATTTCATTTAAAAACACAAACGAAGTCATGGGTACTCCTCATTGTTGGAGTGAAAAAATCGGACCAGCTTCATAACTTTTTTCGTAGATTTAAAAAAATGACTAAATTGCGCATTGCGCACTTTATTGCAGATTTGGATTCCACGCAAAATTTCATGAATAAAAAGATCCCTCAGCCGATTTGTTCGCCTGCGTGCACCATGAGCTCACAAACATGGTGATACATGGAGTTTTGCTTCTCAGACAATAGTAAGTGTGACACATGAATTAGCACTAAATTTTCACGCTGAATCCAGTGGTGGTGCTAGTTTTTAGTAATCCTCCAGTCCTCAGTGACATTGGTTGGTAGGAGTAAAAACTACCCCTCCTCGTTCATAACCTTCTGCACGTAGCTTGGGTATTAGTTTCACCGAAGTGTGTCCAAACGAACACCTATCGCGAACCGAGAAGAACTCAAGCGGAGGATTGTGGAGGAGGCTTGTACTTTAATTCGACCAGAGTCGAGCAGGCTTTGAATGGGAATTTTTGCTCAGAGCAGGAACGTGTACCAATGAAGGAGGAGCTCAATTCGAACAGTTTATCCTGTAACGCCTTTTAAAAGAAAAAAACCACAGTCATGCAGCATGGCTATAAGAGCGAATTTTCGAAGTTTTCGGCATCTTCCTCCTCCGCCTAAAATTTTCTGAAAATTAATTTTCGGCCAATGTTTTCCCAACTTGATACCATACAAAATTAAAACAGGAGTAGTTTTACGCAAAGTAAAATTTGGGGTGGAAGGAGTGGGAGGGGAAAATCAAAAATGAATACCAGAAGAGTAGGTATTGGGTACGTAACAAATTTTTTGTTCCATTTTTTGCCGAGTAACACCTCGGTTTGTAGATTTTCCAACGCTGAACACGATGGTGAAGTCAGAATTGCGATATCCCATTCCGTTATCAGATTAGAGCAGACGAACCAGGAAGAACATCTCAAGAAATAACCATGTTCCTTCATCTTCAAAGTGCTCCAGTTTGAGAATGGAATGAGATATCGCAATTCTGATTTCACCATCGTGTTCAGCGTACAAAAACCTTTAAAATGAGGTGTCACTTGTCAGACTTTTTCATTTTGGGAATTTATGGGTAATTTCCCCCCCCCCCCCTAAAACTCCCCAAAACTCCCCCTTAGAGTGACCCGATTCTGCCCATCTTCGAACTTAGCCTGTCGATTGCCAAGACAGATTTTTCGTGCAAATTTGAACTTTTTATCTCAATTCTTTCGAGAGTTATCGTCTGGAATGACACATACATATATAAATATATAAATATATAAATATATATATAAATATATATATATATATATATATACATATAATTTTTGGTGTCTTTCGGCAGTGAATTCAGGATGGTCTGAAACGGATTTTGGTATAAAAATCTTTCGGAAATTCGAGTTTTAAAATTTTTGGACCGAGAACAATAGCTTCCTTTTCTTCGAAAATTCGCTAAAACTACCTACCAACTTTTTATAGCTTGAAAGTGCAAAGATTAATTTTGTGATTAATTACGAATTTTGAATTCACCAGTATTGAAGTTACCATTCTGTTGAGTGGCCATTTTAATAAGGATTTATGATTTCAGTTTCATTGGAAGAATGAAACTCCTTCGCAAAAAGTTGTAGATAATTAGAAGTAAAGCTTGATAAAAATTGAAAACTGCTGTAATTTAAAAAAGTTCCTAACAGAGATGTGTTATATTGAAAATCTAGTATCACCACTGGGCGGTGAGCAGTCGAAAAAATTGGCTTACGGGTCATTCATGAAATTTTGCGTAGAATTTGCAATAAAAAAGGGAGTTCCCATTAGAAATGACGAAGTTGATGCGCGATGCGCAATTCTGTCGTTTTTGAAGTCTACGGAAAAAGTTATGAAGAGTGGCGTTAGCCGATTTTTTTTACTCCAACAGTTAGAGAAAATAGTTGGGGCGTAGGGGGTACATAGCTTTTTGGACACCGTTTGTATGTTTGTAATGATTCTTTTTTGTTTTAGGACGGGGGGGTAAATAGGTGCTGCGATTCATCTGAGCTGAAAATCCTAGATTCCTTTAAGAAAATCCTATCAGGTCTTCAAGTCTTGGAAGAAACTAGCTTTTCTGGCAAACCGTCGCTAAATTCTGCACAAATAAAATTACATAATTGCAGATGGTAGTAAACGAATTACTTCCTTGTTCCCATAGAACGGATTGTACACCACCTGCCACGTAACAATAAGTCCGTCACACTAGAGGAAGCTCCTCATTATCAAGAAAGTTTTCCGTATTCACTTGTTGCATCCTCAGGTCTGCTCAAAAGTATTTCGTATACCTACTCCTAATAATTAGGCACTTAAATTTCACGAACGTTTTATCATAACTTAACATCAGGTAGGCTGCAATTGAGTAAGATATGACTCACAGCCTTATAATATACTTAGGTGTTTTACTAGACATGACTTCTAAGAGACTTTGTGATAGAATTTATGAAAGTAGGTCCTTCTGACTCGTTAAGTAATAAGTTGGTATGTACCTGCGTAGGCTGTAGTTATACATTTGGTTGAGATTAACTCGTTTAAAATGGTTATTCTTCCATCACTCCACTTACAGACGAAAGTGAAGACTCCAAGCGACCTACATATTATCAGAGCGACCACCTGACTTCTCTTAATAATGGAGGATGGTGGCAATGGCAGGGTTACTGGGTTATGTAGTTATCATCAGGTGGGCGAGCAGCGGCGTCGTTATGGCAGACTGGCGTTACGGAGCATCGAGACCTGCCTGTCTGCATCCCGACCCAACTACATTGTTTCTATGCGAGCAGAAAGGTTTAAAAAAAGTTCTCGTAGTAGAATAAAACGTTGCAAACTCTTCTACAACGGTTTGTCATTGTATAGGTAGGTAGCGGTTTGATCACTAGGTGCTACTTTATATGAATGAATGACTTTATTGGTGCCAATAAAGTTAATAAAAACTTTTTACACAAGTCAAAAAACTAAAATAAACAAGCACTAAATATCAACAAAGAAAACAAAACACAATGAAAGGAAGCACAACAATGACAAAAGTTATCACGATGAGTTAATCGGAGACAGTTTATAACCATTCCCTTGACTTGAATTCCTCAACCGAATATATCAGGTGACGGACAAGCGTTTCCTTGATTGAACGGCGAAAGGTAGAAATCGAAAGGTTCTTGGTATCTGCAGGGAGCGAACTGAATAGTTTTACTCCACAGTAAGTGAGGTCAGCCCTTTGGGATGTAGCTGGAGAATCAAGAGGCTGTTCCCGTACCTCGTTGGGTAGGAGTGCATGTCGTTGTTTTGTGGCAGCCGGTCAACAGTTCGCCTTGTGTGACATACACTTGAGAACGAACAATCCTGGCAATTTTGGATGCCCGTTTTGGTAAAAAAAATTATCCACAGGAGCATGCTGTCCAAATGATGAGGTAAGTGGACAGCCCTCTTTTGCAGGATGAGCAAGGATCGAGCTGAGCTCCCTCACAGTTTCCCCAGACAGCTATTCATTAGAGAGTTTTTGCAGCACCCTCACGCCGAAACGAAACGGAAGACGACACCGAAACGGAAATGGCGGATAGGGCGACCGAAGTCAGATGCTAACCTTTTTCGGTTCAGTTGTTGTTCAGGTTTAGCATCTACCAGCTGGTGAAATCACGCTAACGTTATGTTAACCTCTCTTTCATCCATTTTACTCTGTGATGAATACAAATCTGTGTCCATACATGGCGTCAAGTCTGTATTAACGTAGAAAGACGCGATGAAGCAGCTGTGAATATGACCCTCGACATTTATTTTCCAAGGAAAACAGAAGGTAGGTAGCGTTATGCAGATGTAAGGTTGAATTATGTTTGTCATCTCAACACGACGAAAGTTGATACCGTGAGATCCCGATATTTTTCGTCGTCACGGTTCGTCAAACTTTTTGGTGTCTTAAGTGCGCATGCGCAGCACTGCTTTCGTTTCGGCGTGAGGGTGCTGCAAAAACTCTAATAGGTATGTCGACACTGGAAACACGAGAAGTACAAGCTTCTGAGCACCCTGAACGACACAGCCTTCGCAACTCGTAGGGAATGTAGGCCTCACTTGTGCGTGTAGGTAGTTTGTCGCAATGTGGGCCCCAGGATACTGCGCTGTCAATGACAAACCCCAGGTGATCCACTGGAGAAGAGCGAGTCCTGGAAAGGCTGAACTTGAACTCCTGGGTCTTATCTATGTACAGAGCCGGTCTATTTGCTGCACACCAATCTTTAGTACGGTCTACTGCTTCCCTAGATAAGGTAGAGTCCTTCCTGGTCAGCCGATGTAACCAGCACTGCTGTGTCGTCAGAAAACAATCGTGACTGTATGTCCAGGAGTCGAAGAATGAAGGGGGGGTCATTGTACAGTAAAAAGGAGTATAGGCCCTAAGACTGAACCCTGCCTTACTCCATGCTCAATAGGGCCAAACTGTGAAAGCGATACCCCATGACAAACCTGCTGTGACCCACCCGTGAGGTACGATCCAATAAACGCCACTGATAGGTCGTCAAATCCACATTACTCAAGTTTTGGTTTATTATTGTCAGTGTGAACCTTCGGAATCTAGCATGAAAATTTTTACCCCTCAAATTTGATGGTTTCCGTTTCAAGGTTTCGGATGTAGAATCCGAAAATGGAATTTAAAAAAAATGCTGTCCGTCCGCCGAACTTTGCACTTTTCTTTGTAACCAAGAACCATAATAATTAATGAAATTGGTATGCAGGTCCCATTTGGGGTCTAGCTGGTCCGCGAAGATCAGCGTCAGTCATCTTTAAGGGGTAAAAATTAGGGGTTGAAATTTCAGAACGTCGTAGCTCGAAAACTTTCAATAGAAGGGTATGGTTTTTCCACGTTTTTAAATTGATCTAGAATTTTTATAGACCACGCGAAGCATTGTACGATCAACCGTTCGTTTACACCGAAAAGCTTCGTCAACATGATTGTGAATGAAACGGTAAAAATCCGGCCCAGATATCATTGCTAGGGAACACCTGATTATAATCACGGATGGCTGTAAGAAGTCGAGTTGGTGTTTCTGTGATATTATTTAATTTGAAGGCTTTTTTTGATTTTGTTGATAGGTACTTCCGTAATTTGAACAAACGTTAAGCTTCATGAATAACAACAAGTAATTAATGATTGAATGATTGAATCCTGCGCATTTTTATGAAACTGTAATTCTCGGGCCGGCTCCAGTACTAGATTTAGGGCTTTCCTGGGGGAAGCTCGAGGGTAGGTATTGACCACAGAAAACAGTTATCCTCGCAGAAGGGGCATCTATACCGATAATAAACCATTGTGTAATAGCTTGCAGCTTTTTTCAGGTCAAAGGACGTCGAACGCCTTGGATAGCTCAAAATACCATACCTGAATGATGGTATTTTGAATTAGATGTACCTAATTATATCGTCGATAAACAGATGTTTCCTGTGGTACGCTCGTTCTTTATTAGGTATATACCTATGTGTTTTAGCGGACTACAGTTTTTTTCTCCAAATTCCTGTTTGCGACCACATGTTACCAAAATTATGATTTTCGTATTTTAAGGTGACGTGACTCGCTTGCTAGTTTTCCTTCGTTCAAAAGCAATGTTTAAAGAAAGTTCAACCAAAATTCCGGAATACCTTTTTGCATAAAGTCGTTTTGTTCGTTGAGCCAAAAAAAAAATAAAAGTTATTCTCAAATTAGGTACCTACCTTCTAGGGTCAGATTCTTTCCTAATTTGTAGTCACCATCAAGTGTCGTCTTCTTCCGACCCAACTCACACATCACTACACATAGGTAGGTACCGTCTACCCACCTCAGAAGTAAGATTCATGCTCGTGTTTCTATTTCGTTGAAATAGTCGGCAACATTACTTCCATTCCTCTGAAAGTATCATGATTTCATTCAGGTCATAATAATAAATTATGAATTCATTTCACCACAATTTATTTATTCAAACTCGGGAATTTCCAATTCATGTTTAGGTTCGAGTGGTTACGAACTAAATCACTCGCGAAGAAATCGTGGAAACCCATTTCAAAGAAAAACGGAGTTATTGAAAAAATAGTCTATTTCCACTAATACACGAAAAACGCAAAAACTGTTATACCGGTTTCGGTGATCATACCATCGTCAGTAACACACAATAACTCACAATAAGTTATTGTGTGTTACTGACGATGGTTTGATCACCGAAACCGGTATAACAGTGTTTTTGCGTTTTTCGTGTATTAGTGGAAATAGACTATTTTTTCAATAACTCCGTTTTTCTTTTTTTTCGAGTGTTAGGAGGAGATGCTAATCTAACCGTGGAAGCCATGGAGCGCGATTGTTTCAATCAATGTAATAATCCACAGGTATATAAGTATCAGGCATTGGTAGGTACTTAGGTATATAATATCTTGAAGTAAAAGGCTGACATTCAGGCGGTAGCTGTAATAGACTCGGTTTGTAATTTCAATACGATATTAGATCTACAACCGAACTATTCGTTTGCGTTATTAAAACTACTTATCCGTCAGGATGAAGAGGAATGAGAAAAATCACGCAGAAATGCGATGAAGGTATCACATACCTATATGTAGGTATGTACCAATTCCTTAGCGTAATGTGACCTACAAATAATACTGGTAAGGTAAATCGATACGAAAATCGTTGTCGATACGTGTAGGTACGTTCTGTAGTGCAATAATATTTAATCAACAACAAGACAGTGGTGTATGAATGAGTGCAGAATATTAATCATCGTGCGTTAAGATAAGGTATAATCTTCAATAAATATTCTAGCCTAGGTATAACCTTCAGTACATATTCTAGTCATAATAAATTTATAAACGGAATTATTCTCGCATTAAATGCTGTTGAATTTGTAAAAGATGAATTGTGAAAAAGAAAGAAACGCTTCTAAAAAATTTGGTAGAGATTAACAGATTGTTATCCTGGGAGGTTGGTGATGTTCGGGAAAACTCTGCCAGTCCGTGCAACCTATGAACGACACAAGTCATCGTGATGTCAACACACCGTTCAGGCGCATCACTCGAACTAATTACCCACCTCCGCCAACGGTAACGAACATAACAATAATTAGGCAACTGAAATGCAAAGGGGTGAGTACCGGCAAGTGACTGATCGTGGGTTACCTACCCCCGTATCCGCGGAAATGAGCTGATGGGGCAATGGAAACCTCCACCCTCTGATTGCTCTCTGCTATGCTTTCCCTTCGTTCGAGCATTCAATCCATCAGGCGTGTCTTTAATCGGTGCGCAAAACATTAGAGATTCAATACAAATACAAAAAAATCATACAACAAAACTAGTCGTTCCGCAGTCTACTTGACAGAGGAGCCTTCCACCTCGTAAGCCCAGAAAAAACGAGACCAAATAGATACAACTTGACAGATTGTTATCAGTTTAAAATAACTATGCTGAGGAACCTGCAGAATCCAGAATAGATGATAATTGTAGGTTTTTGTAATCCCACTGGTACCATAACTAGCACCACTAGCGATAGTGATGGCGACGAACATCAGATCAGGTGTGTATACGTATCAGCTGTATTTAAGTAAGTACACAGTCTTCATCTTCCAAATTTAAAGTCGTAAGACTCAAACAGGCTAAATAAATGTTTTATTTCATCAGTTTATCTTACCTAACGTTACCTGTAACATTAGTGCTTTGTTAAATTTAATTTGAATTCAGCTTTGTGTGTATTGTCAAACCTTATTAATTAGCGAACTTTCAAAGAAAATGAAGCTATTGCTGCAATGGGTAACATTTTCAGAACATGATTTTTTAAAATATTTTTATAGGCAAATCCGTTCATTCCTAGATTTTAACAAAAATGTATATATTATGTATATTTATGTGCCACTCCAGATGATATCTGTCCTTGGGTACATGATAAAAATTCCAAATTTCTCCAAAACTTTTGTATTGCCAAACAAAAGGATGAGTTCGAAAAACGGCTAAAATTGCAAACAATTGATATAAAGTAACACTTCCAGTGATTTTATATCAATTGTTTGCGTTTATATCAATTGTGGTATGGAAGGGTGAGTAAAGACAGAAAAATACAATTTCAGTTTTTTTTTCACACAGAATAGAAAATCTCTTTTTGGGGGTAAAAAATTAGAATTAATGGCTAAAAATCAAGATTAATTCACCTGACGATGTGTGGGATGATTAATCACGACGGAGGGACTATCTCGATGATAAAACTATTTTTCTAAAAACAATTGGGTCAAATTTGACTTTGTTGTGGTCAAACATCGGCAAAACTGGCTAAAATCACGAAAAATTATATACCTAATTTTAAGAAAAGTGGTATGGTTTCCCACTTTATCGTGTTTTTGCACAATAGCAGGAATATTTATTTGAAAATTCGCTCTTATAGCGATGCTGCATGACAGGAACTTCCGACTGCTATTTCCGATAACCCCCCCCCCCCCCCCCCATTCAACACTCCTGGCTACGCCACTGAAGCCGTGATACTTGTAATAATTATTGACCGCCCATACAATACAATCGTTACAGGGACGTTAGTTACAGCTAGGTACTTGTCGAGAAACATACTCGTAGTTAGGTCTCCACCAAGAATGCGGAACTGGCAGATATTATTTGTGTAAGCTTGGCAGTAAATGATATGACGTGAACGTTATGATTATGAAAGAGTGAAAAGAATAAAGCTAGGTTGATGATAACAAGGACATCGCCACTATGCCACTGATAACTTCATCTTTCACGGCAACCTCTCGCCTTGGTAGCTTGTTACCGGTCTGAGTAACGTTCAGGGATTTTATTTTGCGTTCGTATTTCGTATCCTTCGATTGTCTTCTCCCAGGCAGTGAATGTCTTTCAACAGGTTTCCGGTAAAAAATAGGTAGACGTACTACGAATTAAATCACTCGCGACGAAGTTGTGGAAACCCATTTTAATAAAAAACGGAGTTATAATATAACAAAGTCTATTTCCACGAAAACAATGAATACAAAGTTAAATCGATTTCGACGGTTAGGTCATCATCAGTAACAAACATGAACTGAAGGTACATCGCAAAAGCACAGCTTATATAGTTACAGAACTTGAATCCTATAGGTCGAGAAAGTGAAAGGTAATATCCAATCAGATTGAAACAGGTAATAGTGGAGGGAGAACTTGAATCTATTGGCTCAGAAAAGTGAAAGGGACTGGGAGGATCTACAAATGCCAATCAAGGCAGACAGAGTGAAAGGGAGCTCAAACAGTGGTGAGGGTAACATTGTGAAGGGGGGGGACCAAGCTATTGCAGGAATGAACCTATCAACGGTGAAACATGTTGAGGGACCACCTCATTCAGACATTTACCAGACCTATCACTCTTAAGAATTTCGAACCTTTCAAGTACATCCAACATACCTCCCTTTGGGCAAAAATGAGGAAATTCTACATACTGTCTATTTGTTAAATCAAAACTAAAGTCATGATTGGATTCACTCAGGTGACTTGCGAAAGCAGAATCACCTTTGCTATCCCTGAAATCCTTTTCATGTTCTTTTATTCTTTCCCTAAACTTCCTTCCAGTTTGACCACAATACTCAAGCCCACAAGAACATTTCAGCTTATAAACCCCACTTTTATCCTGAACCATAATCTTATCTTTAACAGAACCCCACGAAGCTTTGAGATTATTTTTATTTTTAAACCCTACTTTAAAACCTCTAGATGATAACATTTTCCCAATTTTGTCAGAAATCTTTCCATAATAAGGTATACTTATCCACTTTTTCTCTTCCAAAACAATTTCTTTAACCAAATTTGATACACTGTCCCTACACTTTTTCCTAAGAACCTTATTCCATATAGAATCAATGAGAGCACCCTCATATCCATTACTTGCGGCTATACTTTTAATAATTGATTTTTCTTTTGATAAATTTTGATCATTCATTGGTATTGACAAAGCTCTATTGATCATACTATGGAAAGCAGCATGTTTATGAACTAAGGGATGATTTGATGAACTATGAATAGTGATATCACTGTAGGTATCTTTTCTATAAATGGAGAACTCATGCTTTTTGTTAATCAATGAGATGGACAAGTCAAGAAAATTTAGCCTATTCCCACCTAATTCAAGAGTGAATTTAATAAAAGGATCTAATGTATTGATTTTTTCCATGAAAAGAATTTAGTAGTCTTTCAGTTCCTGTCCATAAAATTATTATATCATCAACGTACCTATACCAATATAAGAGGTTATTTGATTTATATTTTTCAAAAATTTGTTTTTCAAGATAATCCATGTAAATATCCGCAAGCAAAGGAGACAAAGGAGAACCCATAGCTACCCCAGGCTGAGTATAATATTTGCCTTCAAACAGAAAATAGTTCTGGTCCATACAAATAGACATTAAACTACACAGTTCATCTTTTTCAAAAACATCAAGATTGGACTGATGGATAAGCCTGTTAACCATATCTTTGCAGCTAGCCACATCAATATTGGTGAACAAACTAACCACGTCAAAAGAAGCAAGTTTGGCATTTGGAGGCACTTGAATCCCGCTAATTCTAGAAACCAGATCGTATGAATTTAGAACAGTATTTTTTGGCCGAAAATTGATCTTATTCCTAAACAAAGTATTTAGTTTTTTGGCTAATTTGTAGGCGGGGGCACCAATATAAGACACAACCGGTCTCATTGGTGCGCCTACTTTGTGAATTTTTGGAAGACAAGATAACCTAGGAGCATGTGGATTCATTTCTACAAGGCTTGGTTTATACATAAATTTAAGAATACTTTCTGAGCTGTTTACTACTTTACGAATTAATTTTTGATAGTTAGCAGTTGGATCTGATTGGAGAGCTCTGCAATTATTGTCATTTAAAAATTTTAGAGTTTTTTCAATGTAATCTTGCTTAGTTAAAATAACAGTAGTATTACCTTTATCGGCTTTAAGAGCTACAATCTTCTTTTCGATGAACTTCTTCTTCAAACCGGCTGCCACTTTTTCTTCTGGTCCAGGTGGGATCTTTGGCATCTTCTTCACTTCCTCAGCACATAAGGCCTTCGTCACGTATGGTCCATCGGAAGCCTCAATGGAGAAAGCTATGTTCCTCAATGATGGTACCCCGAGAGAGACGATGGGGAAAAATACTGTTCTAAATTCATACGATCTGGTTTCTAGAATTAGCGGGATTCAAGTGCCTCCAAATGCCAAACTTGCTTCTTTTGACGTGGTTAGTTTGTTCACCAATATTGATGTGGCTAGCTGCAAAGATATGGTTAACAGGCTTATCCATCAGTCCAATCTTGATGTTTTTGAAAAAGATGAACTGTGTAGTTTAATGTCTATTTGTATGGACCAGAACTATTTTCTGTTTGAAGGCAAATATTATACTCAGCCTGGGGTAGCTATGGGTTCTCCTTTGTCTCCTTTGCTTGCGGATATTTACATGGATTATCTTGAAAAACAAATTTTTGAAAAATATAAATCAAATAACCTCTTATATTGGTATAGGTACGTTGATGATATAATAATTTTATGGACAGGAACTGAAAGACTACTAAATTCTTTTCATGAAAAAATCAATACATTAGATCCTTTTATTAAATTCACTCTTGAATTAGGTGGGAATAGGCTAAATTTTCTTGACTTGTCCATCTCATTGATTAACAAAAAGCATGAGTTCTCCATTTATAGAAAAGATACCTACAGTGATATCACTATTCATAGTTCATCAAATCATCCCTTAGTTCATAAACATGCTGCTTTCCATAGTATGATCAATAGAGCTTTGTCAATACCAATGAATGATCAAAATTTATCAAAAGAAAAATCAATTATTAAAAGTATAGCCGCAAGTAATGGATATGAGGGTGCTCTCATTGATTCTATATGGAATAAGGTTCTTAGGAAAAAGTGTAGGGACAGTGTATCAAATTTGGTTAAAGAAATTGTTTTGGAAGAGAAAAAGTGGATAAGTATACCTTATTATGGAAAGATTTCTGACAAAATTGGGAAAATGTTATCATCTAGAGGTTTTAAAGTAGGGTTTAAAAATAAAAATAATCTCAAAGCTTCGTTGGGTTCTGTTAAAGATAAGATTATGGTTCAGGATAAAAGTGGGGTTTATAAGCTGAAATGTTCTTGTGGGCTTGAGTATTGTGGTCAAACTGGAAGGAAGTTTAGGGAAAGAATAAAAGAACATGAAAAGGATTTCAGGGATAGCAAAGGTGATTCTGCTTTCGCAAGTCACCTGAGTGAATCCAATCATGACTTTAGTTTTGATTTAACAAATAGACAGTATGTAGAATTTCCTCATTTTTGCCCAAAGGGAGGTATGTTGGATGTACTTGAAAGGTTCGAAATTCTTAAGAGTGATAGGTCTGGTAAATGTCTGAATGAGGTGGTCCCTCAACATGTTTCACCGTTGATAGGTTCATTCCTGCAATAGCTTGGTCCCCCCCCTTCACAATGTTACCCTCACCACTGTTTGAGCTCCCTTTCACTTTGTCTGCCTTGATTGGCATTTGTAGATCCTCCCAGTCCCTTTCACTTTTCTGAGCCAATAGGATTCAAGTTCTCCCTCCACTATTACCTGTTTCAATCTGATTGGATATTACCTTTCACTTTCTCGACCTATAGGATTCAAGTTCTGTAACTATATAAGCTGTGCTTTTGCGATGTACCTTCAGTTCATGTTTGTTACTGATGATGACCTAACCGTCGAAATCGATTTAACTTTGTATTCATTGTTTTCGTGGAAATAGACTTTGTTATATTATAACTCCGTTTTTTATTAAAATGGGTTTCCACAACTTCGTCGCGAGTGATTTAATTCGTATCAGTGCTGCAAGTCGAGCAGAAATCGCGAGTTGGTTCATCAAATTAAAAGTACGCATATGTATTGCAGAAAGGAACATTTGGTTCAATCAACAGTGTGTATCCAATCGTCTCATTCCAAATTACGTTCATATACAGTGTAAGCATTCTTCAAATGCCGTGACCCGTATTATCAAGGAGGCTCAACTCAAGCTCGTTAAGAGTGAGCTTCACCATTGGTATAATGTTCGGGATTCAGCGAGAGAGAAGATGTATTACATGTTTCAGGAACTCTCTACCTCATACTCCGCCACGGAATGGGAGCTTATTGAACAACATGCCATTGACGTCGCCTGGAGGAAGGGATTGAAGAAGAAGGCTTGTTTACTTCGCAAGCTTGAAGAACTCCGGAAGAAGCAGACGCCAACTCCCTTGATGGCCTCATCTCCTTCAACCGCATTTTTTAAGAAGGTGGAAAACCTATCTGATGTCACCTTTTCATCGGCTGAGGTATCACTCCTGGAGAAAGGACTCAAGCACAACCCCATCGTCTCTCTCGGGGTACCATCATTGAGGAACATAGCTTTCTCCATTGAGGCTTCCGATGGACCATACGTGACGAAGGCCTTATGTGCTGAGGAAGTGAAGAAGATGCCAAAGATCCCACCTGGACCAGAAGAAAAAGTGGCAGCCGGTTTGAAGAAGAAGTTCATCGAAAAGAAGATTGTAGCTCTTAAAGCCGATAAAGGTAATACTACTGTTATTTTAACTAAGCAAGATTACATTGAAAAAACTCTAAAATTTTTAAATGACAATAATTGCAGAGCTCTCCAATCAGATCCAACTGCTAACTATCAAAAATTAATTCGTAAAGTAGTAAACAGCTCAGAAAGTATTCTTAAATTTATGTATAAACCAAGCCTTGTAGAAATGAATCCACATGCTCCTAGGTTATCTTGTCTTCCAAAAATTCACAAAGTAGGCGCACCAATGAGACCGGTTGTGTCTTATATTGGTGCCCCCGCCTACAAATTAGCCAAAAAACTAAATACTTTGTTTAGGAATAAGATCAATTTTCGGCCAAAAAATACTGTTCTAAATTCATACGATCTGGTTTCTAGAATTAGCGGGATTCAAGTGCCTCCAAATGCCAAACTTGCTTCTTTTGACGTGGTTAGTTTGTTCACCAATATTGATGTGGCTAGCTGCAAAGATATGGTTAACAGGCTTATCCATCAGTCCAATCTTGATGTTTTTGAAAAAGATGAACTGTGTAGTTTAATGTCTATTTGTATGGACCAGAACTATTTTCTGTTTGAAGGCAAATATTATACTCAGCCTGGGGTAGCTATGGGTTCTCCTTTGTCTCCTTTGCTTGCGGATATTTACATGGATTATCTTGAAAAACAAATTTTTGAAAAATATAAATCAAATAACCTCTTATATTGGTATAGGTACGTTGATGATATAATAATTTTATGGACAGGAACTGAAAGACTACTAAATTCTTTTCATGAAAAAATCAATACATTAGATCCTTTTATTAAATTCACTCTTGAATTAGGTGGGAATAGGCTAAATTTTCTTGACTTGTCCATCTCATTGATTAACAAAAAGCATGAGTTCTCCATTTATAGAAAAGATACCTACAGTGATATCACTATTCATAGTTCATCAAATCATCCCTTAGTTCATAAACATGCTGCTTTCCATAGTATGATCAATAGAGCTTTGTCAATACCAATGAATGATCAAAATTTATCAAAAGAAAAATCAATTATTAAAAGTATAGCCGCAAGTAATGGATATGAGGGTGCTCTCATTGATTCTATATGGAATAAGGTTCTTAGGAAAAAGTGTAGGGACAGTGTATCAAATTTGGTTAAAGAAATTGTTTTGGAAGAGAAAAAGTGGATAAGTATACCTTATTATGGAAAGATTTCTGACAAAATTGGGAAAATGTTATCATCTAGAGGTTTTAAAGTAGGGTTTAAAAATAAAAATAATCTCAAAGCTTCGTTGGGTTCTGTTAAAGATAAGATTATGGTTCAGGATAAAAGTGGGGTTTATAAGCTGAAATGTTCTTGTGGGCTTGAGTATTGTGGTCAAACTGGAAGGAAGTTTAGGGAAAGAATAAAAGAACATGAAAAGGATTTCAGGGATAGCAAAGGTGATTCTGCTTTCGCAAGTCACCTGAGTGAATCCAATCATGACTTTAGTTTTGATTTAACAAATAGACAGTATGTAGAATTTCCTCATTTTTGCCCAAAGGGAGGTATATTGGATGTACTTGAAAGGTTCGAAATTCTTAAGAGTGATAGGTCTGGTAAATGTCTGAATGAGGTGGTCCCTCAACATGTTTCACCGTTGATAGGTTCATTCCTGCAATAGCTTGGTCCCCCCCCTTCACAATGTTACCCTCACCACTGTTTGAGCTCCCTTTCACTTTGTCTGCCTTGATTGGCATTTGTAGATCCTCCCAGTCCCTTTCACTTTTCTGAGCCAATAGGATTCAAGTTCTCCCTCCACTATTACCTGTTTCAATCTGATTGGATATTACCTTTCACTTTCTCGACCTATAGGATTCAAGTTCTGTAACTATATAAGCTGTGCTTTTGCGATGTACCTTCAGTTCATGTTTGTTACTGATGATGACCTAACCGTCGAAATCGATTTAACTTTGTATTCATTGTTTTCGTGGAAATAGACTTTGTTATATTATAACTCCGTTTTTTATTAGACGTACTACCTGACATACGGTTGCCATCCGCCCGGATTTCCCTGGACATGTCTGTATTTTTTATGCGTCCACGGAACGTCCTTATAAATACGCGTATTTTTCTACTGTCAAGTACTGAAACAGGTAAGAAAATGAGGAGACAAAACAGTTTTCCTGTGTTGAGGCGCGCGGCTTTGCTACCCACGTGCTTATAAACATCGTCAATAAATTAAATAAATTATGTAGTACATACTTGCCAAGTAAATTTTGATATGGTATTTTCAGGTTTTAGAAGTTTACTTTTTGATTTTTGTTTTACCTATTATTTTCAATAATTAACCTTTGAAATCGATCTACAAAAAACATTTTGATATTTTACTTGTCCAGATATACAGAAAATTGAGTGGATAATTTTTTCTAGTATTTTCACCTGTCTGCCGGCTGTGATGCAATAAATTCATTTTGATATCACGCTTATAATAGGTACATCTGTAGAGAAAATGAATTGATTGTGTGATTGTGTGTTTTCACCACTTAATATCTCCAAAGATTCAAAATAAATATATTGTTAACGTTATCGTTCCTAATGCAATAAAGTGCGACGGTGTAGATCTGTAGGTATGTTTCTTAAGAAATTATTTTGTAATATATTAACTTTTTTAAACTTTTTCAAGTTAATGTAATTAGCTTTCGTAATATAGGTAGTTATTATGGTATTTTACGTTCATTTGAGCGTCGAGGTTTTTGTCCGTATTTTTAGGGCTGTCCAGGTTTTCACACTGGTGTCCAAGTATTTAGGAAAAAACCAGTCATGCAGCATGACTTAATGAGCGAATTTTCAAAGAAATATTCGAATTAATGGCTATGGTTTTGAATAAAGGAAAACTTCTTCCTCCTACTGTTAGTACCTAAATTGAATAATTTGAAATAGATTTTTTCTTTCGTCTTCCTTCTAGTAATACGTGGGCCGGTACTTGTCTATCTATGAAGGTATCATAACAATTATGTCAAATGGGAAATTCAAGGAGTTGTACTAATCGTTTGCCTCCCCCTTTTTTGCTTCGAACTCTCGTCTTCAATTAATACTTCTCACATTTTTCAATCTGACCACTCTAAGGGGGTGGGGGGGGGGGGGGGGGTAAGAGTTTAAAGATTATCCTAGTTTTGGGTAATTTTTGCGCACTTTAAATGCTCTAATTTAAGAACGGATTTAGATATCTAAAATCCGATTTCACCATCGTGTTCAGCGTGCAAAAACCTTTAAAATGAGGGGTCACTTAATAGAAAATAACATTTTGGGGATTTTTGGGTAATTTTTGCGCACTTTAAATGCTCTAATTTGAGAACGGATCAAGATATCTAAACTCCGATTCCACCATCGTGTTCAGCGTGCAAAAACCTTTAAAATGAGGGGTCACTTGTTGGAAAATAACATTTTGGGGATTTTTGGGTAATTTTTGCGCACTTTAAATGCGCCAAAACCCTCCTTAGAGTAGGCCAATTTCGCCCATCTTCGAACTTAGCCTTTCGATTGCCAAGATAGATTTTTTGTGCAAATTTGAGCTGTTTATCTCAATTCTATCGAGAGTTATCGTCTGGAGTGACACATATATATATATATATACATATAAAAAAGTGTTAAATTTCAGGAATCGTTTTAGAATGGTCTGAAACGGATTTCTATGAAGAAAATTTCCAAAAATTTATATTATTTAAATTTCGAAGCCATTGCAATAGCTTCATTTTCTTTGAAAATTCGCTAAAAAGGGATGGCAACCCTAAACTATCATGATGAAATACCCTACGTTTCTACGTAAAGATCTTTATGCACCGGAAGCCATATTCATCAGACTACTGATATGGAACGTTTATAGTGTATATTATTGATCATGTCCTAGATCCTTCGCCGAAACAATCGTCAGATCTCAGAGATCGATTAGTCGATATTTACCTAGCTAGGTACTTGGTTGAAAATGTTATGCTCATGGTACTTAGGCATGTCTGGGGACGCATAAATATATATAGGATAATCACTCAGAGTTTGCAGATTTTTTTCGTGGCACGCCCTCTGTATAATAGAGAGATCAAGACGATGAATGGATTAATGAAGTGTGAACTTTTAGATCTGTGGTTGCGAGGGTCCGCTATGGTTTCGTGCTGTTAAATCAACACTCCACCTCCGTCACTAAAGGATTTCGATTTCCTCGACCAACTGGCCGTGTAATCCTCGCGGGGAGCACAAAATCGGGTTTTAATGTCTTTATATACGATAAGGTGAATGGGGTGAGATGGCAAATCAAAATAACCTTCACTGAGCCGACTTTGGAGAAATCATCTCGGCACTGCTGGCGCAACTCTTCAGGGACATGCGCAAAGATTTTATGCACCGAAAACAGCATAGCTCTGTGTAGGATCCCGATTCAAGCAGATTTAAGAATTTCGACCTGCGTGAGACAGAACTCTATGACCAGGATAATTACTTTAATTTGTAGATACTTATAATTAGAGTTCGGATTTTGCATATTTTGCATATCAGGTTTTTTCAGTAGAAAGTGTCATACTTATCCGAATTAAGGTATTTGGAGATGTTTTGGACATTTAAAATTGAATTTAAAATAGCATATTCGTGCATATTTTGCATATTATAATATGCATCTGCATATATGTTACAGAGTTTTGCATTTAAATGGCATATTTCTAAGAAATATCTGCGTACCTACACTGAAATTTCCGATCCCCGGTCATGTGAAAGATCTTATACGCGTCTTTGTATGACTACCCTTTCGATCTCTCCAGGATATCTCACTCCTGGAGAAATTGCCAAGTTAAAATTCCTTCCTGTTGTCAGCTGCGACGTTGAAAGATTCTTTTCCGCGCTGAAAATGACTCTATCAGACCGACGGAGGAATTTCACAGTCGAAAACCTCGAAAAAGTGTTGATAGTCCAGGGAAATTAATCTGTACGTACACCTACACATTGAAATGTTAATCATTGTAAATTGTATTTAATACTGTACAGTTTTATTTGCTGTAATTTTATAAAATATAGATGACTGATTGAGAGTTTGGGGTTACATTGCTCATTCCCGTATTAGACTTCTCAATAAAAACTTGAAAACCGAAAAAATTGAACCAAAATGTCAACTTGCATATTATCTTGATTTTTTTTGCATGTTTTTGCAAATTTTGCTAACTTTTGTTGCATATTTCAGCTATTTTTTTTTTTTGCATATCGATCCGAATTCTACTTATAATATTGGTTGGTAGGTATCTAGGTACCTACCTCTTACAAAGACCACCCCCTTCGGCTTCTTCTTTCTACCCTACCTTCCTCTTTTATCTGCTTTACATTGCCAGTTGTGCTTATTTATGACAAGAAGAACGAAACGGGACGTATCTAGTACGTTTATGTTGGTAAGTACCTAATCTTCACCTCCTGCAATGTTACTGATTAATATAGGTTACGAAACAGCAGGTTAGTTATAGGTCAAGGAACGTTAGTTGTAGGTCTGTCGGTTAGAACTGGTACCTATAAATATATCTTCTTGAAGGTACATCGGTCAATCAATCGAATATTTATTCCTCTCGACCTACTTCTGCTAGGTGGATAGACCGATCAGGAAACGAACGAAAGGAGCAGAAAAGGACTGGCGATCTCCAACCGCGAACGCAACGGGGCAGCTTCCTGCAAACTTTCCCGAAAAACCATCTTCCGCTTTACGAACCGATTTGGTCATAGGTTCCTCACTTTCGACCATCAATCGCTACTTACACATCGATCTATACAAAATAATATTAATAAAAGAAGTAAAAACAGATTTAAAAAAAAACCTAACCCATAAAAAGGGCTGAGACCATAATTTACATCTAACTGCTGTCCGCTGACAGCACCTTTAACTGTCAACATGTCGATTTTCATGTTGATTTAAAGTGAGACCCATCACTTGATCAATAAATTATTGCTGTCACTGACAAACGTATTATGTATCATTTTTTAATTTTTTTCATTGCACACACACAGGCCTTTCCCTTTGTGGGATTCAGTTTTAATAAAACTGCTGTTTTTATTTGTAGATTTGTAGAATCTAATGGATGAATCACAAATGAACGTACCTACCTATACTGTAATTGCTGTAAAAAATATAAATAAACAAATTTTGCATTTGTCCATACAAGGGAAAAGGGAGCTTAACTTGCCAGGGGTCATTTCTCTATTGTACACCGATCTTGCTGAGAACAATGGTTTTTTAAAAGACTTTTTCCATCACTTTCCGTTCAAAAAATATATAATTTGTTGGAATCTGAAAAAGATTATCAATTTTTCAAGAGGAGCGTTTAAAGCTTGACAACTTCCTTTTAGGATTGTTATCTCTTCCGAAAGTGAAAATTGAAATTTTAGGTCACTACCAGTCAACACACACTTAAGTATGACTGGGTTAAAAAAATTGAATAAAATCAGATGAAAATGAAAAAACAACTTTTATTAAGATAATTATGAGCAAAAACAGCATGTTCCGCTTTAGTGTCCACTTTTCTGTAAACAACTGAATCAGTCCTATCATTCTAGCAATTTTTCTTGAGTGGGATATTAATTAAGCAATGTGGATTTTAAATGGAGTTAAGGAATATGTAGAGGTGAGGGAGAGATGGAGGGTTGGGAGGTGCGGTCAGTCGCATCTGTTTTTTGATGGGAGGGGGGTTGTCAGGAGCACTTCGGGAAGACCTGAAACTGCACAATCTTCATTTTTCTTCTTCTTCGTATTTTTTGTGCGACTTTGGGTGTGTGGACAACGTTTTCTGTGTTGCCGAAAATCTTTAGATACAAAAAGGGAGCTTAACTTGCCTGGTAAATTTCCCATAACGCAAGATGAGCTCCCTTTTCTGACTTAGGACTTCCTTCCAGTTTTTTTCACTTACGAAGTGATAATTTTCGAAAATTCAAGTTTTACTTCGTTTTTAGGTAGATAACTTCGGTTTTGGGATACAAATCAACTGAAAAAAAAAACTTTAAAAAAAACCGCTACAAAGTCCTTGCCACATGGGTGTACTATTCTCGACTGAATACGGCACGATTGGGACCTCAGTGAAGAGACCCACAAAGCTAATTTGACTCAAATATTAGGTTGCTATAAAGTATTTTCGATCAGCGAAACTGTCACTGAATTGTCTTGATTCACCTGATACTTCCTGAGTTACTATACGAATTTCTGGTGATTACAACCATTTTCACAGGTTTGTGACATAGAAACACTGAATTGTGAGCGTTAAAACTTCGTTAGAACCTCAATCCTCCACTCAGTGGTCAAAATCACCTCATGTTTGGTGTCACGGAAAACGATACCTCACAAGGTTCACTGAAACCTAAAAAATAACTTATTTTGCACCCATTTTTCACCCACAACACCCCTGGGTGTTTTCCGATCGGGCTGCCGAGATAGGGGACAAACTAGGACCCAAATGGCGAAAGAACAATTTTTTTTTAGACCGAAAATTAAGGTAGACGTCGATGATACGGCGGACGGACATTGCACTTTAGAATGTACACACCCTGAAACGTAAAAGAAAAAATTTTGAGGGGGTGTTCCGAAAAATTTCCAAACCGAATACATAGTAGGTGTATTATTCTATGAATCTATGTATTCGCTCAGCAAAAAAATTGTATACCCCCCCTCAAAATTTTTTCTTTTACCTACCTACGTTTCAAGGTGCGTAGATTTAAAAATGCAATGTCCGACTGCCGTTCGTCTATCACGCATATCTACTTCAATTTCTGACTAAAAAATTCGTTCTTTCGCACACAGGCTCCATTTGGGCCCTAGTTGTGTTCCGAAACCTTGCAGCCCAATCGGAATGTACCCAGGGGTGTTATGGGTGAAAAATGGGGTTTTTTGGTGCTTTAGTAACATGAGCTTTTGAGGTATCGTTTTCCATGTTTTTGGGACGAGAAGACCGAATATTTATTTATTTATTTATTATGACACGGGCTGGTGCCCTGTTTACAACAGCAACAAAGAAGAAAACAGTGGACCACAGGAAGACCAAAGAGTGGAAAATTGAGGTTCTAACGAAGTTTCAGCCTCAAATTCATGTTAAAATTCGGTCTAAAATCGTCGTTCTTCCGCACACAGTTTGGGTGCCCATTTGGGAACAAATTTGGCTCCTAGCTGTGCTCCGGAACTCGGCAGACCGATCAAAATACACCCAGGGGTGTTACGGGTGAAAAATGGGGATTTTCGAGTTTTTTTGAGTTTTAGTGAAAATGAGCTTGTGTGGTATCGTTTTCCATGTTTTTTTTTTTAGGGCGAAAAGACCGAATATTAAGTTGGTTCTGACCAAAGAGTGAACAATTGAGGTTGTAACGAAGGTTCAGCTCCCAAAATTCATTTTTTATGTGTCAAAAACCCAGGAAATTGTCTAAAATCACTATAAACTTTTATAATAACACTAGGAGTTGTTTCAACAGGTGAATCAAGACAATTCAATGGCACTATCAATGATCAAAGATAATTTGTCAAAAATAGGAGGTTTTTGAGGTCCAAAATTGGTGGAAACCATCAGCAATGGCTATTTCAATAATTTTAACCCCATCTTCGGTTTTTGGCTCTCCTGAAAAACCGTTGGCGCCAGGATTTTGGTTCTGATGTTTGATTATTTCTTTAGACCGATAAACGTTGTTTATTTTTGTTGTTCCGATAATTAATTTCTATAGGAAGCAATTCTAACGGAATTCGGTACCGTTGCTTGATTCGCAGGTACGTACTTACATTTAGTTATGAAGACTGTATCTGATATGAATATGAGAGTTTATCGATTGAGTAAAAATCGGAACATTACAAGGTTTTGGAAATTGAGTCGGTGAGGAGGGAGGGGAATCATGAAGATTTGGTTAGACAAGAGAAATGCAGGTTGGCAGGATGCATAGTAGGCCTGACCTATGCTCAAGAATAGTCAGTAACTTAGGTCGAACAAAAAATTTAAATGGTGAACGTCAAGACTGTGGGATGCCTAATTTAGAAGTGTGAAATCTGATTATCGCGGTAGTAAAATATAGTATGTATTAAATAAATATAGAATATAGTAGTATAGTGGTAGTAAATCGTTTGAGAGAAGATCAAACAACTCAAGACCGTCCAGTAAGGAGTGTAGCAAGGATGCCACAAGGAACACAAGCGAGTAGGTACTGCACTTGAGCATACAGGCCAGAAATGGGTTGAAGTAGGTATGAGAAATACCAGCGGTTGGTTGGATGCAGAATAGTCATGACTACAGGAGGCAGTGACTTATAGTGAGCTAAAAATAAATTACCATAGTGAAGCATTATGAACATAAATTGCACGTAAATTACCTGTGTGAAATGATGTTTAGTAATCCTTTAAGAGAAGATCAAAGAACTGAGAGGTGTCGTCAGTGAGGAGATGATGTCGTAGGGAGCACGAGTGAGTACTATACTGAGCTGTAGGGAATCAAGACAACGCCAGAGATCCCTGGGTGGGAGGATCGTTCTACGGTCCGCCGGAGCGCGACTTCCACTTCTTGCAGGACCCCCGAAGACGTCTTCTCGTTCGTCCGGATGGCACGCGACAAAACCCCCTTCCAGCTCCTTCCTCATCATTGTCAAACCTTTCTAAAATGGAAAGCATCCATTTGACGTTATGTCCGCAATGAAATTTTCCTAGGACTTCTTGCACGACAGCCGGCCCATTGTCTGCGCCCACGCGAGACTTACTCGTTCGTAATGTGTTTCTTCTTAATTAGCGAAGGCGGTTCTAATTTGAGCCTGTGCGAATCACGGTCGTCCGATATTGAGTAACGGCAATTATAGAGTTGAAGGGTTCCGTTCTGAATATCGACAAGAAGAAATAACGAGTTTAAGAGCAAAACGCATTCCATCCCTATAATAACGGGTTCAAATTAGGTATGTACCAATGTACCTAGCTACTGCTGGTGCTAAAATTTCAGTCCAGCACCTACCAACTTGGAGGAAGTGCGACAAAAGTAGGATACACACAATTTTTGAGTAAGTAGCTACCTAGCATATTGACTGTTTAGAGAAGCCCTATAAACCGACCTACGGATTCAACTTGTTACAGGACACTGTACGGAGCCATACAGAAGGATCACATGAGTTGCACACAAGTGTTTTTGCGTAGTTTTTATTTTAAAGTACATATTGAGATGAGTTAGTAATCTGCTTTGGATTTGCACCAGACATTCGTAAATTTGTAGTTACTGTATTTAAGATTCGCCGAGATTTGACGTCACTGGGGGCCACTTCTGGATACTCGGCAGATATAAATATAATCCTTGACTTGTTGAGGCAGGAGTATACCTATCTCCCTACCTATCCATGTTAATGGTTCAAGTTTATTGTCAAAGATCACTGCTTCAAGAGCGCTGTAACAAGGGTGGGTATGAATGACAATAGTTTTAATAAAAACTTTTTTTTTTTAAATGTATTAACAAGTTTGCTCGCTCATTTTGCAAGTGTGGGTATTTGAATCGGGAAGTAACTATTTGATGAAGCGACACTATTATTCGATACGTGTATTCACGAGTAAGCTCAACTGACACAACTTATTACGATTTTAAGTGACAACTTGAATTACCAATGGATTACAACTTTTCATCCGAACCACACTTTTTGACAAACAATATATAGTAACCTCAAAATAAAATGTAACCTAGACAACTCTAGACAACTCTAGCGGAAGCGGCAGAATTAGTAGGCCAATTTTCCGCGCTTCCTACACAAGTTATAACTGCGTTCATTGAACTTCATGATTTATTAGCCTTCCAAAAATGCCCCTACGGAAGGCATTTTGATTTTTAAGAAATTTGGCCCAATTTAAAATTTTATTTTTGTTCAAATCTGATGAATTTTCGTGATCGGTTGCCGTAGGGGCAATTCCCAACTAATGTAGTGAATTTACAATTTTTTCCAAAACTCTAAGTAAATCACAGCCTGACAAACCTTGAAAATAGTTTTCAACACAGGGTCTGCAGGCCCTTAAAACTAGCAGGAATCCATTATTGTTTTGGGCACTATTAAGAAGAACTTCATGAAAGAACTATTAATACTACATTTTGAATATACAGCTACGCTTTAATGCCGGAACGATGTTACAAATGGTCAGTTTCACATTTCATTGCGCATTTCACGTTCTGACAAATTTTCCAAATACCTAGCATGTCGTTTCAAGTTTTGAATAACAAAGTAAACATCCATAATAATAAATTATAATATTCCAGTTTCTTTTTTGTAATAATTATAATATTCCAGTTTCTTTTTGGTGAATGACCACGAATTCCAAAGTTATGAAACAAGTTACTAGCTCCTGGTGCCAACGCATCAGACGGTAGGTACATGATCTATACATTCAACCCTTTAACAGGCTTAAGAAGCCCTCCGAAGGTCTTCATTATACGAGGAGTAAATCCGGTATTTATACCGAGGGGACGGTGGAAGCCAAGCAGTCATTCACAAAATCCGTTCTCGAGAGGTGTCACACGATCGTCCTTACATAAATCAATAATGGTGGCCAATTTCAAAGTTTTCAAAAAGATCGCTCCCAATGGGAAAGTTACAGTGTACTTGGGCAAAAGGGACTTCGTTGACCACGTATCAGCAGTCGAACCCATCGGTAATGAGATAAAAGTATGATTTATGTGGTAGTAATTGATATAACCATGCAGAAGTAATGCTATAATTATAGCATTTTATAATGGAAGCACCTACCTACGTATCCTTCGTCATAATCAAAGAACGCCATCGTTCGTCATTCGAACGATTACTTAGTTGAATTTAATAAACAATAATCCCGATTTAATGGTCTACCTAGGTGCTTAATACTGACGGTATAAATGGGTGAGCACTAGTTACTGTACAGGATTAGCTAGGTAAATTAAACAATTTTTCAAAAGGAAAGTAGGTATCAGGTATTCGAGTATTATCATCAACAGGTCATACGGGGGGGGGTTAAAACCTAAAACATATCTACTCACAGCTCAGCTTCCGAATACTTACGATAACTGATAACTGGGGATACGATTTTTATGCATTTAAAAATGCAGAATATGTAAATAAAATATGTATTTGTTTGAAAATGCACAAAATATGTGAAATGTATAAAAAATTTTTGAAATATGTAAAAATGGGTAAAAGTCAAAATAAACGGTGAAATCAAATAGGTGCCTATTTATTTTATTTATCATAGAAAATGAAATTTTATACGACTTTGAAAAACATCACCCGGAAACTCACGTAGATAATATAATTAGCAATCAATTCGAATCAGTTCGTCTATTCGAGTGTGAATTTCGCGGCATTTCTCACCAGAAAACAGAGTGTCCCAGCCAAATTTAATTTTCAACAATGAACAATGTAATGCAGAATACTGTTTACACAGCTCCGCAAATGGCGATGTTCTTCAAAACTGAAAAATGTTGAAATTTAAAAATATTTGTCTCATTTAATGAAATATTTGAAAATATGCGTTTAAATCAATAAAGTATTTGGAAGTATGTATTATTAGCGAAATACGTGCAAACATGTATAATTAAAGTGTGTTAAAACGGTTAAAAAAGTGTCAATACGCATTTATATAGCTGAAAATCATGGATACTAGAAAAAAATATGTGAATACATATGAATCCTATTCCTACTGATAACAATCGAACCCAGGAGTAATAAAACACGCCACGGAGAAGTAACAAGAAGCGCGATAAGGAAGCAAACCTTGTAGGCACACACATAAGATAAATCGGAAATCCGTTGTTTTCGACAAACTGAACATTCAAGAAAAATTATGTAGTTTAATTTTTTTAAATCATGGAATTTATCTTAATATTAACTTGAATAACCCTTAACTCTTCCTTTATCTCTTCATCCCAAAGGTAGGTAAGCTTTGAAGTTCAACTTTCTTGAGGGATATGTTCATAAAATGGTAGGTACCCACCCATTCCACTGAAACTTGAAGGTTCCCTTTGGAAAGGCTATCCTTAGGGTCACCAGAAAGCGATTTGTCATAATTTTTTATGCATACCTACAGCAATGGGCGTTTTGATCAAATCTTTGAGTAGTATAAATAGTATTATTTATAATCAAGCTTATTTACACTCAGGGGTTAAGCTCATCAAGACGAACACGAAAAGTTTAAGACAAGCTTGCCTGAAACCTGATAGGTGCCAACTACGATGGGCAAAACTACTGTATGTACAATACTAGTAGGTACTTTCGGTAGGTAGCTGTATACTGAATTTCTGTCCTCTCCACATTGGGAAAAGAACGAAACGTTTGATGAAAAATTGCTTTCGGAGCATCGAAAAATACGTTTTTGTGTTAAGTACTTACAATATTTTTAAAGACGTAGGTAAAGTAGGAACATTTTTCTGAGGAAACAATGAACCACCACCGCTAGGCAAGTATTATAGTGTCAGTTAACCTACGGATCTGTCCCAATGTGGCATAATCTAGCAGAACTTTGCTAGATAACATAGGAAGGTATAGGTATGCCTCATTTCAGGACACCATTTTGAGCCATCAGGATGATGAGCACATCCGAACGGATATGCAAAAATGCTTGGCTAACTCAAAGTAGAAGATTAATATCTCAATTTGCTCAATTCGGAAACAACAAAAATGGAACCAACGTTGGCCTTTCCGTCTTCAGATGGCGTGGTTTTGATCGATTCGAGTTATCTGACGGAGAGGAAGCTCTTCGGGCAGGTCGTCTGCAGCTTCCGCTATGGTCGCGAAGAGGATGAGTGCATGGGGCTCAATTTCCAAAAGGACTTGTACCTCTGCTCGACTCAGATCTACCCACCACCGGAGAAAAGGGAGTGGAACTTGTCAAAGCTACAGGTAAATCCAGAGCCGCAAATTTTTTCCGAAACTAAGACATACTTCTAGTATTTCAAAAATCCAAAAAATACGTGTCTAATGATTTTTTGTGAGGATTCTAAGTCTTGTTCGCGCACTTTTGAGCACGTGCGCAATCCCCACGTACTTGGGTATTTCAAAAATGATAACCCCCATTTTTTATTTCAGATTCGGATTCTACGTACAGTTTCATAAAAAAATGGCCTACAACTTGAATTTTTGAGTGCGCAGATTCGGTCAATGTACGCTAAACGCAAAAACCCGAGTTTTGTGTGTGTACTAAAATACCAAGTGTGATGCATGATTTTTGTATTTTTGTTTATTGTTTATTTTCAATAGCACGGGCGGAAGCCCAATTAGGTACAGTAGCGATGATTATCGGATGGCGAATCAGTCTAAATACTCGTACGTATTAATGAACAAATTAATTCACAAATTAATAGAAGAATAGAAAGATACTTATTGCGTTAAATTTAATCTTAATAATTACTGTGCACAAACGCTTGCCGCGCTGTTTTTCAGTGCTTAATAACGTGGTGATGTTTATTTTTCGATTTGCGCGTTTTTGAGAGCGCAAATACGCGCACAAATTCGAACTTATTGGTCGAAAAAAAAAACATGAAAATGGTGTGCCACTTGACTCAAAACGTTCTTTGCCCAATTTTCGGATGTTTTTTCGCCCTCAAAATTCCCATCGAAAAGTGAACATCATTAAGTTATTCAGCGTTGAATCATGTATAATGCCTATCCCACTTGGTATGATGGTATTTTTAAAATCTTCATCAAAAAGGCTACCAACACGTATTTTTGAAATACACCTATGTATGGGTATGGGGGGATTGGACCACCCTGTATATATACACATGTTATATGTACCTATATATAGTATTAATACCTAATAATAATTTTACGGATTGAATACCTCCTAGGTACTATTTTGAATGTCTGTCAACAGGTAGTTGGTTCCCCATGGTAGACGGTATTTTTAGGTAGGTAGGTACCTACTAGATAAAACTCCGTTAGCACGGAAGATATAGAAGAACAACTGACAGGAAAATTACTAGACTTCGTTTAAATAACTAGTTCGTGTTTTCTGGATATACGTTCAACCAGGATTCCCTACCTACCTGTATGGAAGAATTTCGATAGGGCCAAGACTGTGCAGTGCAGGCCGTACCTGTATTGATTATGCCTAGTCGACGTTTAACTGGTCCAAAATCCCAATGACGAACAAAACAACTACTAGCCAAAGGTATAACGAAAACTAGTACACATTTGTATACAATATTACAGGAAAGACTGCTGAAAAAATTGGGACCCAACGCATTTCCCTTCAGATTCGAGATCCCACCGAACGCGCCAGCCTCGATCACCATTCAGCCCGGCCCCGAGGACCAGGGCGAACCCTGCGGGGTCTCGTACTTCGTCAAGACATTCATTGGTGAACACGAAACCGACAGATCACATAGAAGGTTAACTGTTCCTAAATCCGTAATAATATCGAATCGTAAGATCACGTAGTTAACAAACCATGCTACCTGCATGAAGGGCCAGTAGTTAGCCAAAATTAGTACGGATTTGAGTTGGATTCTAAATTGCAGTGAATTTCATGGAGAGATTGGTTAGCGTTAATGACACCTAAGCGGACAAATAGTCACCTTCGATGGAAATACATGAGAGGAAACATTAAATTTGTGCAACATAGGTAGGTAACTACCTACGTTTATTGTTATATTATGGTTCTAGGAGTACAGTGTCTCTCGCCATAAGGAAAGTGCAATTCGCTCCGTCCAAGGTAGGTAGGCAGCCTTGCACTGTCGTAAGGAAGGATTTCATGCTCAGCCCCGGAGAGCTGGAACTAGAAGTTGTGCTTGATAAACAAGTAAGTTGCTCAAAGAAACCTTTGTTTTGAAGCTAAACGGCAATTCTAATTATATTCTATACGTATTATCAACGAAAAAAACCACAGTGGACATGAGTGACATAATAATGCCTTGCGTCACAAATACTAGGTGGCCCAGCCCACATTTCGGCTTATTTTGAGCCTAATTAAAAAGAAGTCCGAAGTAAACCCCCTTAATTTTTAATTCTCAATCGATCTAGCCTAAAGCCAATTTTTTGGCCCTTCAAATGTGCCAAATTAGTAATAACTTCGTTTTTTCGAATGGGAACCTCCCCAATTTTGATTTCAGATTCGGATTCTACGCAAAAATTTCATGAATAACTAAAATCCTCAGCAAATTTTTACAGCCACTCCCAAAATGCGCCAAATAGGACCAAAAAATTGACTGGATTTTTATTTTTATCCACTAGCATTCTGACTTGGTATTACTAGCCAAAGGGTAAAATCGCTCGATGAATCTCACAGATGCTTGGAATAGAAAAACTAAGTTCACCATTGAATTCAGCATGAGAAATCAGTTGGTCGTGTGTCACACCTAATTTTGGTAAAAATTCAATTTTTTGGTCATTTTTGATGTGGCGGAAAAATCGGTTGAGGGGTCAAATAATTGATTAAATTTTGCGTAGAATCCGCGGCTGAAATAAAAATAGGGGTTCCTCGTCTGAAAAAACGAATTTAGTGCCAATGAGGCACATTCAAGAGCACTTCAAATAAATTGGCTCTAGGCTAGATCGAGTGAATTAAAAATTAGTAAGTGGTTCTTACTTCGGACGTTTATTTATTTGACCAAATAAATGACCATTGACCATTTGTCGAAATAAATCGAAAACTGAGTAGGTACCTACGTTGAAGAGGTACCTACTGTACGGGGTGGGAGTACTGAGGTCGAATACAGATATTGTTCCAAGTGGCGCACTAACTACCTAGTTACGTCTAATTCTGAGAACTTCAGATGCCCAAAAATCAATTAAACAATCGTATAATTAGGTAGAGGTACTACCTAAACCTGAACACACCAACTTACCATGCTCTCCTATCCCTAGGTATACCACCACGGAGAGAAAATAGCGGCCAACATTTGCATAAGGAACAACAGCAATAAGGTAGTCAAGAAGATCAAAGCTATGGTACAACAAGGAGTCGACGTCATGCTTTTCCAAAACGGCCAATATCGATCATCTATCGCAAGCATAGAAACCGAGTAAGCGATAGAAGTAGCATAACCTTGTTCTACCTTATATAGTACAAGAAAGTGAAGAACATGTGAAAATTTAAAAAACCACGAATGTTTTCATAATACTGATTGTTTGCCGATGGTGCATAGGGGCGATCTAATCGGGAATAGAATGACGACTCCTCTGTTGATTTGAAGTCTTTACTTGAAAATAGTTTCGGGCTATCTCCCACAACATCCTAAAGATGGAAACAATAATTAAAAAAAAAATACAAGATAGAAAAAATAAATAAAAATAAAAGTACTAAAGATAGAAAACTATTAGGTATTCAAATTATGAATATTGACAAAATACTATGGTTAGCACTCCTATCTTGCTTAGCACCGCTCCCACAAGAAAATGTAAAAAAGATACTTGAATTTATTCTTAATGAACGAATAATGGAAGCTATATAACCTAAGTATTTTACTGTATATTCAGTATTTCTGTAACCCTCTCTAAACACTGCACGAGTACCATGTCAATGAAACTGCAGACTATACTAACAACACACAGCAATTATGGAAGTAACGAAAGTAGATATCAGGCGTTGCGTCCATAAGGCCACTGCCCCGGCACCCAAAAACACTAGGAGTAAAAAAACTCTACTGATCAGTTGGCATTTGCATTTCCCTCCGTACACTGTACATAGCATTTTTCACATCAACAGCAGCTTTTGTGAATGTAGACAAAGCATTTCTAACGCCTGTTACGTCTCCACTCATCTCCTGAAATGCATTAAACGGAACTATCAAGTGGGACATAATTTGCAACGAGAATTGCAAAACAAAATGACAGGAAGAGTTAAGTAGGTAACTACCCAAAGATTTCAAGGACAAAATGATCTAGAAAGAACAGGAGACATACATGATTTATATATTAACTAGTCCAAAAAGGCCAGTTTTTGATGTCATCAAGGCGTTACAAGTTACCACCTTTACAGAAATCCGATAAGTAAAAGGAAAAAAAACAGGTTAAATTTTAATGTTAAATGTTAAATTTTAACCAATTAGCATGCGAGGTGGGACACGGTCCTATAAGCTAATAAAGATTATTATTAAAGATTTTTCTACTGAGTTTTGGCAGTTAATCTAGGGAGTTTTTATGTAATCTACAGCATTTTCGGGACCAATCTACTGAAACTGTAAATTACAGCAGGCAAAACTAAGACCAATCTGGTCTAGTGCTTCACTTTACCTGTCAGGGACGAGTGGTTTAGGTCTGTGGTGGTTTTCCTTTAAAATTCATCATGTAACAATAATTTCTGGACTACAAACTAAATCACTCGCGATGAAATCGAATGATCACATCAATTCAGCATTTTTCAATAGCAACTCGCCAGATTTCTCTGGCTATGGAATGGAAATTCTATGGATATTCAATATTCTAGTAGAACATCCGTGGTGGGCTCCAAGCATGTTATCGTTATAAAGTGACAGTAATCGATGTCCTGCAATCGAAATCGAAAGCTAGGCTCCTGAAACTGGCAGGTAGGTTCTGGGTTCTGGGACGTAGTGACGCCATGGCAACTGAGAAAAGTGGCACATCCAGACAAGTAAAAATATTGTTCGCAACGCCCACTTTGCGCCTGTCCCCGAAATCTGATTCCTACTCCAAAACCGTTGGTTTCCACAATCGATTCGATTCCTTCGATTCAATTTGTCATCTTGATACGAGATGCTTCTTCGTCTTGTGATTTGTTTTTGTTGTCTCCTGAATTATATTCGCTTTCTCTGTTGAGTCAGCTGTCAGTTTTTAATTTTTTGCGTCAAATTGTGTGCGTTTGCATTCGATCCGGTTCTGATGAAAGATTTGTATTCGCTGCACATACCTACGTGCATTTTGTTCTGTTTGCTGTTTATGGTCTTGTGGATTGATCAGCGTCGTAACACACAGATAACTACCTAGCTTCAAGTCAATAGCTTCTCTATTCAAGTAGGTACCGGCCGACGGGCCATTGTTTTGTTATACTTTAGTTTACTATTTTTATAACACATGAATTCGGTGGCTAATTTATAGTAGAAACTGTGGACGTTTTCGTACGATTGAGTGTTGATTAAAAGAGATAAGCTTTGCTGAATATAAGAGAAGGGTGTTGTTGCCTTGGGGTATTTTGTAGACAAATCTGTTGGTTTTGTGTTTTGGTTTGGTGCCCCACCGTTTTCAGAGCCCACGCACCGCTACTGGTAGATACAAAAGGGGGTTTCTGGCGCAGGTGTCACCCTGCAATGTCGAGGTTATGCGAAACCCGTAAAACACCAACCACCTAGTCAAGGGGGTTCAGGGCTGGGGCGTAACGGAACAATGGGTGGTAGACTCAAGGTTCGGGTCCACGAGCCGGGCAGCTGATTTTTCTGTAATTGGGGTTTAACGAAAAAAGTTTGCTTCGGCTGGTGGAATCGAACCTTCGATCCCTGACGGAGCCGGTTTCGTCACCTCCTCAGCAAGGCAAGGTAGGTGTGTTGCGGGTTTTTCATAACATTGCACCAGAAACCCTGTATTGTATCTACTGACGAGCCTGACAGGATCTTAGGCTCAAGAACCTTTCAATACAGTATAGTTGTGAAAAAGTTTTTGTTGAATAAATTGAACTGAACTGAAATATTCTTCGAATAGTACCTATTTTGTAATTATACACTATTTATTTATCTTTCAGTTCCTTGTTATATCTTTACACAACTATGATGGGTTAGATAACCCGAAACTAGTTTCAAATAAAGGGTTTTAATCAGCAGAGGATTCGTCACTCTCTGTTCCCAAATGCTTTCATGTTAACTTGAGCCTTACTCCAGGAGCTAAGAAGTTTTGAGTTGAAACGGACAGGCTGACTAGGCCAACCTAGGCTAATGCACGAGAGAAACGAATAAATAACATTATTGACGATATCTGATGTTATTGTTATAATATTCAAGCGAGGGATGCCCACTTCAGCCTGGATCGTCGATGCAGAAAGTCATCTACTTACTTCCTGAACTGAACAACAACAAGGATCGCCGAGGTATAGCGCTGGACGGCCAGCTAAAATGTAATGACACTAACCTCGCATCTTCGACGTTGTGAGTACCTACCTAACTACCTCATTTTCCATCTATGGAAGGACATAACGTAGGGATAGGGACCTACCTACCTTAAGTTCTGCCCATGAGGTTAATTTATCTGCAAACTAAGATGGATCTATACACATAAACATACCAGTATATCAGTCACGGTAATCCACGGATTACTTACCCCCATGTTTTCATTTACAGGATGAATCCAGAGCAAAAAGACTGTTTCGGTATAATAGTTTCATACGCGGTCAAGGTCAAACTGTATTTGGGAGCGTTGAGTGGCGAACTGACAGCTGAGCTACCGTTTATATTGATGCATCCGAAGGTGAGCAAAGACAATAAATAAATAAATAATAATAATAATAATAAATAAATGATGAAGTTGATAGGACCAACATTGCAGTACGTAGTTGGAACTAGCGACAGGAGTTTCGACAGCCATAACCGCTGTAGGTATCGTCGGCAAATGTTTCAGTGATGGATGCAGTTCGCTCTGATATGTGACCGTGAAAGCCACAGAACACTGTGGTGGTACTCCTCGGATTTGTGTAATATTTGTCGAGTTTTGCTCTCAAATGTTAATCAGACAAAAACCTATGATAATAATGTTATTATCAAAAACTAAGCACGACCCCTCAACAGCTTGGCTGGTAGCCGCTTGTGCCACACTGCAGATTAACGAAAATTATCCATCTTCTTTCATCTTAGTTTTGATGGTTTTCAAATGATTTTAGCGAATTTTCGTTGAAATTACTAACGATATTGCAATGGGTCCAAAATTTGAACCTACATGAATTGTTGAAAAGTTTTTTTTGTTCAGTTTCAGAGCATTCTAAAAGCATAAGAATAAGCATAAATTATGAAAACATCTTTAAATTTAGGGATGGATTCAGAGCATTCTAAATCCATCCCTAAATTTAAAGATGTTTTCATAATTTATGTGTATGAGTCACTTGAGACGATATATCTAACTTGGGCTACGAGATGAAAAAGTCTTGATGAAAAGGCCGAAATGTTCGTAATGACAAGCGAAAGGATGTGCAGTTTTCGAAAACATTCTCTGGATCAAATTTGAGTTTGATTATTCATCACTTGACTTTTTACTGAATATACTTCGATTAAATAATATGATGATGTTTAGTTTCCGAATTATGTAATAATTGATTCCAGCCCAACAGCAGACCAAAATTATTACACGCAGATAGTCAAGCTGATGTGGAAACCTTCAGACAAGAATCAATTGACATCGACGGAATGTGAACGACTTTGGATCAGTAGCGATCGACATTGTTACTGTAACTAGTTGATGGAACAAGAAAAAAATTGATAATATATTTTATGTACCTACACGAAAAAATAAACTACTACCAAATAAAGATTTAAAAATATAATATATGTATATCCTTCACTGTGCAGTGTAAACTAAATTGAATTAACAATGCGTAATAATCGTTATATCCTAATACATCTATCGTGAAGTGGTGATGTAAATGAGGTCAGCAAGATAGCAATGTTAAAGTAATATTTATTTTAAATAATTCAGGATAGTTTATAATCCATATTAATAGAGTAGTTTTCCAAGTTTACTATTTTTTTTTAAATTTTCTTCGACGTCCAAAAAAAACCAAAGGAAACACATTCGGAACTTAATTCTGGTAAAAACTAAACACGCAAGTGACGGTAATGGTAAGTGCTTAATATAAGTTATTTTTGATTGTTCAAAATGAAAAGAAAAATGTATTTAAAAAAAACCCACTAGACAATATTATTTACACGAATAATAATTTCAAAATATCACTCAACATCTCTCAAACGTAGTATCATGAACATTTCCGTATAGTTTTGTGGAAAAACTATAATAACTATAAGTGAGAGTAATTACTCGTAGATAGTTGGAGTTAAGGTCTTAAAATTCTAAATTGTAGGCTTTCATATATCCAAGATATATTAAGACAACATTCATTGTCAACAGCAATTCAACCTAATTTGACGGTAATTTTAACTAGGTAATTAACAGAATTCCTTTATTTCAATTTAAAGCGCAAATTTGAAAATTTAAAATAGTTTCCTATACATAAACGCTGGCGATAATAATAAATGATACCTATAGGTACACAATGTACCCCGTGGAAGCAAATCAAATTCAAATAAGACTTTTTATATAAGTATTTATGCTTCGCAAATAAATCTCAAATCAAGTTCATAGAATAACCATATAAAATTCCTCATCGTATTAATTTTGTTCGTAGTTTAATCAAGACCGTAACGTCCTACATCCAAAATAAAAAACAGAGGAAAAATAAATAAGTAGATACCAAAATACACTAGTGGAAAAGAAACACAGTGACAATACAAGCCATACAATTCAAAACCCTTGGAAACACACATTACGAATAGCTTTTTACACCTACACAGAATAATCAACCACTTAATTGTTTACTAATTAAATTCACCATAAATATTTGTTTTCTCGATATTGTGTCTGAAAAAACGTGTCTAGGATTTGTTAAGTTCATAAATCAAGAGAAGGAGAAATCTGTACAGAAACCATGCGGGGTAACTTAAAATATTACACTTGTCAAGAGGGTTCAAAAAAAAAGCAAATACAGCAATGTTTCAGACCACGATATATATATATAAAAGGAAAGTCTTTTGATTGGATAATACTACGTTTACCTACAATAAATTTTTATTGGCCTCATTATGTTATTTATTAATACACATTTACACCCCTACATGCTAGATTAAAATTAAAAGGGGTAAATACAAAATGATGCTCCCAGAATAACGCTTGCGGCTGGCAGTAAAAATCAATGGAAGGTAATATCGTTAGAGCGTAAAATGAAGAGGCGAGCGAATTTATAGAAGCCGGTCCAAAGCTTGAGGGATGTGATATGAAGTACAAGTAGGTTTACCGGTTGGGGGACTTGACATATTGTAACCGGCTTGGGTATGTTTTGACGTTTCAATCAATAATTCCAATAACTGCTAACAGCTGATTCCGGGTCAGTAGTTGTGGAGAACAACAGGGTTGAGCTTTGGGCACAATGATGAAGTCAAATTGATGGAATTCATTTTATTCTGCTCCGTTTCCGATCTTCTCCAGTGGCAAGGCATATTTACAACACGCAACAGAGGAATTCACTGGGTGAATTATTTACCAACTATAACATGAGTTTTCAGCTTGAAAATTACCTTGATGGGAACGCTGCACAACACGTAACAGCTTATAAACCTTCACCCGTGTCCTGGCTTGGGCGAAGGCTAGTTTATCAATAAGTCTTTACCGCGTCACCAATCAATATACCCAATACATCAACATAAACAAATACTACCCTTGCTGGGTCTTGAAAAGTAGTTATTCAAGTGAAAAAAATTTTGAATTTTCAAGGTTATGACGGACTGAGGGATGCGAGTGGATTATGTCGCGAATCTTAAGGACCCCCATACACTGGAAATCCAAACCCATTTGATGAAAATATTCTGGTAAACTTCACATGAACCAATAGCTACCTCCGAAAGACATAATTCTTCATGAGTTATAGTAATTACAGCGAATATATTTCTCAATTTGAAAATCAATGAATCAGACTGAATAAAGAACTGAACTGAAAACTGCGATAAATAAAAATGATGTTGGAAAATTACAGCATTTTTTAAGCAACTCCCATACCTGGCTGAAATAAATTAAAACGCATAAACGCCACAGCAATCCATCGCCCACTCCACAAAATAATGCTCAATTTAACCACAGTATTTTTCAAGCGGAAGTTCCAATTATTACAATTTGGAAGATTATAAACTATTAAGGATGACTGGGTCATATGTACACAAAATAAGTGGAAAACTAGCAAATCATCAGCAGAACTTTCTGAGTGATACTTGAACATTCCTTAAGAAATTAGGATGACTTTTCTTAATTGTGAATGAGTTCTGAAGTGTTATCGCTAATTATTACAGCAATATTTGATTGGGATTATGTTAAATCTGACGGCGCGTACGAAAATCGCCGTTTCTAAGTAGTAAGCAGACAACGAAATTGAGCATTGTTTCCTCAACGGTAAAAATTACCAGAAAACAAAATTATTCCCGTTTAGATACAAAAAATTTTCAAAAAAAAAACCACTAATCGTTGGTTTCTTTACGGTTTCATAGAAAGTAATGAAGTCGCAACATTACGAAGAGATGCTCGAATGAAATTTATAACGAATGTAAAACCTTACAAGTTCATAGACCGATAGGAGACAAAGACAATAAAATGACGCTACAAAAAATATAGATTATGATTCGCTTAAATGTTACACACTACGCCAACATGGCCGTATAAAAAATTACAAAACGAAACCCATTCCCAGCTCGTTTCCGAATAATTAGTATCAAAAAACCTTTCTGGCCAAATCCAGTGCATATCACATCGAATCCTTTGGCTTGATCTACAAACGATTCACATTTATACTTGTTTTTATTACATCATTCCCAAGTAGGTACCAAAGCATAAGACGTCTCTTATATTTTCCACAATATAAATTTTCGATTTTTGTTCACAGCGGAGTTACTAGAATGCGACTGATCACACGAAAACGTAATGGAAACCACGCTTTCGGGGTAGGACTTTTAGTAACTCGAGTATTCGGGTTTTTTTTTCCAGGCGACAGCAAACATCTCTCGTACAAACATGACAATACAACCTTCTCAAAATAAACCTCAAAATAAGAAAAATAAGTTTTCACATCTCATCAAAAACAATCCAAAAATAATTAAAATGAAAATATACAAGTATTATCTAATTAGAGCCAAAGAGGCGGCCGGGTTCCCGGTTCCATGTTTTCTACATTTGCGAGTGAATGGAAAGGACTAGATAACATCTCGTTGATACGAGTTAAATTGAGGGACAAATCTCGCAGTATCTCGTCTGGGGGAAACACAATTTGTACCAAAATACGCAAAAAAACTGAAGAAGCATCCAAAGTTCGCTACGGGCAAACAGGTATTTTTTCATCTTTACAAAAGTCGTGTAAATGTAGGTGTACGCTCTCTGTATTTTATGCTATTCGTTCTACCCACATCTTCTCTGTATTATTCGTTCTACCCACATCTTCTCTGTATTATTCTTTCTACCCATATATTCACACTGCCTTGTCCGTTTTTCAGATAGTCAGCTAATTACAAGTTGTTTCGCGGTATTGGGTTAGCTATTTGCCAACACTGAGTTCGAGCTAGGTTCCTAATTCCTGTGGACTCAAATAGTATGGAGTGACCTTCGGGACCATGGACATGTTGCCCTTGATAATTTCCATACTAATATGGAAGAATATTTATTGAAGAGTGAAACGTCGCAATTCATGCCCACAAATGTGGTTCATAATCACGAATAAGGTCAAAATCTAAGATTTTCAATATATCGAGCCATTTTCAATAGCTCTAGCTTGAATACAGCTATTACCTCAATGTTTTTTCACCAATCAATAAACTGAAGAGTTACTGCCCTAACGGTCTAAAAATCAACCTCAAACACGCCTGAAACAACTGACTTGCCTCGAACAAGAAAAACATAATATCGATACTGCATAGTAGCTTTAACATGTACCAAGAGACAACCATGCAGATATTTGAAGAAAGCTAAACACGGACTACAAATCGGAAAATATTACATAAAATCCATGACTGAGTTGATCAATACAATACAATCATCAACAATAATCACTGATGAACAATATACGTTTTGTAAAGATGAATAAATCCGACATTTTCTATTTGTTCCATGTTCTGCGGCTCTAAGCATTGAACATTTTAAAACACTTTTAATGACGTGAATTTATCGAGATTCTTGGGCTGGATTTTTATTAATTTTCATGACAGAAAATATCTAGATGAAGGGGGGTGTCATGAGTGTAGTAGTTACATCACAACTGACACGCCACGTAAAATTACCAAAGAAAAGTTGATCATAACATGTACCCGTGAGTGCGATACGAAATAATAAACAGAACAAAAACAGCTTGGCTGAATGGTGGAACAGAATTTTGGTACCCCCACAAAAAGGCCCAAATTGTTGACATCAGAGGAGATCTGGGCCAATTAATGTTTTGGTTAGGTGTCAGAATATTTCAAAGAGAAGAAACATCTTAGTTGTTGTTGGACCGTGGGAGGGGTCGGACGAGGTACAACTTCTCACCTTGTTTGTTAGTGTAGATGGGAGCTCGCTGGTAGTGGTCGACGAGCTGATCCAGCGTGTGGAATTTCCTTTGGCCGATGCAGTAAAGGGCCCCGTCGACGTGGACGCGGAAGTGTTTGTTTCGGCCGGGGGCTTTGAGCGACACAGAGTAATCTCCCATCTGTTGGGCAGAAGAGATAAGTTGCGTAAATTGTTCATGTACTTACCAAGGAGATGTGGGTTTATGGATAATGCACTGATTCATAAGTTTTACACAAAATCAGCTCTATTCAGGGTGGGTCACGGGAAAAGGGCCAAAAACAGGACCTAACTCAGGATATTCTTGATGCACGCAGGATCCTGCAACTCCTGTACTAGGCTGCCAACTTATGCGTTTGAGTGAACGGTGCCTTGTCTGAGCCTGTTCATCTGACCAAAGGAGTCCTGCAAGGGTAAATATCAAGTCCACTACTCTTCCTTTCAGATATGGAGGAATAATTCAGGAGACAAGTTATGAGGGGCTTGAATGTTGATGGAACCCATGACGTATTGGTGTTGAGCTTCACAGATGACCTGGTTCTGCTTGGAGAGTCTCCTAGAGACATAAACAGGAAGTTGGGTGCCCTGTCGGATTACTGTCTAGGGCTGGTTGTGAACATGGAGAAAACTAAATTGGTTTGTTGTTTGAGAAGATGGGTGGCATCAAGCCTTTAGACACCCCGATTAGTTACAGTGACCAACCTGTTGAACAGGATTTACGGTGATCAACCTGTTGAACAGGCTGATATACCTACCTGGCCGTCCCTTTCTCCAGTTCGGCTCCACTGATGCTCTTAGACGTGTACTGACTGCCTGATGTCAAACAGAGGGTTACTGATCGACCTTACAGAGCAGATTCTGAAGCACGTGCCAAACCCCGACATTCACCTTATTATTTTGACCTGCTGGAGTATTCTCCTGGAGTTCCTACCTGATTTCTAACCGCCGCCTGCCGACTGGCCGTTGTATCTTTTGCTCACTATGGCATAGCTGAGAATGTTTGGGAGGCACCACGCCAGAATCCTCGTGGAGAATGGAATCTTGAGGTTGAGATTCAATTCTTCAGCGCGCTGCCCCCTGTGCAACCTACAGGAGGCTGATGACCTCGACCACCTGTTTATTGGCTGCCCAATGCTCCGAGAGGCCCAACTGAAGGTTGTTTCATCATTAAGCCCCCCCAATGTCACCAAACCGACACAAACTCAGCCTGATGAAAGACACCCCCAGTCAGGCTATACTTTTTCCTATTGGAAGTCTTGGAAATCAGTGTGAATTCGTTCAAAGCACATCGGCATGTTGTGAATTTATTTCAAGACCTGTCTGTCAATAATGGGCTATGCTCCTTTACTTATTTTATTTTTTTAAATGAAATCAGGTTCCATTCCAAGAATTTTAAGACCAACCTCACTCTCCTACGATGAATTTTCTATGATTTTTTCAAAGATTCCAGCACTTCCTACGTCACAATGGGCAGAGGTGTGCATTGTAGGAGAGTGCAGCTGCTCTCATAATTCTATGAATGGAAGCTACTTTCATTTAAAAATAATCTAAACCGCTTCTGTCACCCATGCTCATACCCCATTCTGAAGATGGTTTGTAATGTATTATTTTGTTCAATTTATTCCGAATAACTTTTTAAAATAAGGTAATGGAATTGCTACTCTTACTCAAAGATTTATTTATTTATCTGATGGGAGTAATAAAAATCTACTACTATACTCTTGACATACCACCACTTTACTGACATTTTCTGGTACGGAAATGTGTGTCGTTTCAAGTTTTAAAAATGATATGTGGCGTCCATCTTGTTCCTAGCATGAAGTTAGTTGGTCCAGAAGGTTAGTGTGAACGCGCTGCGGCAAGGGTTCTTCAATTTTACGAGTCTTATTACATCCTTAAGTTCGTCCAAAGTGCGGAGTTTTGTCGCATACACACGCCACTTGAGGTATCCCCAAAGGAAAACGTGATAGATGGGGAAACATCTCGCGTAACCCTCTTGTTCATTGTGGCAGCGTGAGGAGGGGTCTCATCTTGTTGAAACCAAAGATCCAAAGGTTAAATGTTCGCTTTCTTCTGCGCAACTCAGGCCTCAAGAGGTTATTTAGCATGTCGATGTAACGGGCTGTCATACGCCACTCATGAGATGCTTCCTGATCGCCTCGTACCACGTTAAGGCTCTCACACACTAGGCGGGAACAGAACGGGAAACAGCCGCGGGACACGGGTCGTATTTTTTCGCTTCTGAGTATTTGAATGGAGATACGCACACTAGGTGGGACGTGGCGTTCACGGCATGGGGTAGGAACAGGAAGGGTTCCACCACGATCGCTCTCAAAGCGAAAAACGGCGTTTCCTGGCACGGGACGTTCTCCCTCCACCGTCCAATGTTTACCTTCCACACATTCACGCACGCCTTCCCTGCGTTCACCCTCACAACCTTGCTTGTGACGAGGGGAGCATGGCGAGCGGTGGGGGAAAGACAGTTGAGGAAAGTCCTGCCTAATGACGGTATAGGCGCAGGATGGGACAGCGGCGGCCAGCCAACATCCCGCGTCCTACCCACGGCGTTTCCTGTCCCCTGTCCTGTTCCCGCATAGTGTGCGAGGACCTTTATGGGGATGTGCACTTATCTCCTAGGTCAGAAAAAAGTACCCTTTTCCTGTGGGTATAGCTTAAGTCACGTGTTTATGTGACGAAACCCCGCACTTGATGGTTGCAAAGTCTTTTCCTGTGGGGATACCTCAAGTCGTGTGCTCATGTGACAAAACCCCACACTTTGGGCGAACTTTGGATGAAATATGAGCGAAAATTGCATCAATTGAGGAATCCTTGCTGCAACATGTGGTACAAACAAGATTTGTAGAGCTTCGTGCTACAAACAAAATATACACCACTTGCTCGATGATATTTTTAATCTTGAAATGGCATTCATTTCCCTACAAGAAAATGCCAATTAAATGGTTATGTTAACCTGAGTTAACATTATGTTAATCAATTAATCCTGGGTTAATTTTCTTCTGCTGAACACATTATTAGCTACAAGCTGATTATCTGCGCGTTGCACACACAGATAGTGATAGTTGGCTGCATTGTAAATTGGGAAATGCTTCTCTGCATCCTCACAGCTGGATTCGGCAAGATCCCAATATAGAAACAATTACTGAAATTATTTAAATCATACAAGAACAATGAGTGTTGGGAAGGGTGGAGGGAATCAATTCAGTGTTAATGTAATTGTGTATGGAGATTCCATATGAAGAAAACACGAACGTAATGAGTCGATGGATTCACAAACTCGAGTGTACCCATGCCACGTTTTTTAATGATAGTGGTGTCATCCAAGGGTTGTTAACGATGTTAAAAGCAGCCCACCATGTTATTTATTCTCGAAGTAGTCCAAAAATGAAAACGGTTGTAAGAACTGCTCCTGCAACCTTCGCTCGTCATGGGTACAGTTGATTCCAAACCTGCCTCATCCCATAGCTTACCTTTTGCAGGGCATAAGTTTTCAATAAATACCTCCTACCACGAAAAAATCCATTAATATAACTCACGTTGGTCTCGGAGTCGCGTACAAGGAAATCTCCGTCATTCCCGCTTTGATTGAGAATCGTGTCACACTGGGCTCTGGAAATATTGCCATAATACCATTCCTTCCCAATCAGATGCGGCTTATCAACAGCAATGTTGGCAGAGCTCGCAGATCCTTCTCTCAGTGGCTGAGTTAGATATTCGCTAAGCTCCTGAAATGTGCGAACAAAACGTTTAGTTGAGATAAAAAAATTTAATATACATACAGACATAATATTCTACTGTTCAGTTGGTTCCAGTTGTACTAATAGAAATGCCACAAGTTAGCCATTATTCACCAAAAAACCAAACAGAGGATTCAAGACACCTGTAGGTTGACCCCCCATAAGCATAAAGAAGCCACCACTTTACCCGTTGGGTCAGGGTTAGGTAGATCCAGTCAGAAAATATCAGACCTGATTTCATTCACTCATTTTGACTGTAATTCCCCAGCTGGCTCCAGTACTCGACTTAGGGCTCTGATGGGGGGGGGGGGGGGGGGAGAGCAATAGGGTATAGGTACTGACCAGGGGAAGAAAACAGTGATTTTCGCAGAAGGGGCATCTACAAAGGCAAATAAACCTCTGAGTAATAAACAGAAAAAATCAAATTTTGAGGGCGGGTCAAAACAAATTTTTTATGCTCGATTCCAAAGGTTCATTAATGAAAATAATAAACCAAAATGAGTGACGTACGCTTATTTTCAACCGAGAGGTTAGGAGATGACACTGGTTCCTATGATGCCCACGAAAATTTGCTTTCTGAAGTGGAACCTCAAGTACCTCTGACTTCAAAGTCAATTGATACAGTCAAAAGTTGTGGTTCTTGGCCACGATCATGTTTTGTTAACTGAAATCTTTTTCTGAGAGCGAATGGCCTAAGTAGTGTAGTTGGGTGGCTGAGTTGAGGTTGAGTTGGTTGTTACCTGAACGTAGTTTCTGGGTATGAGTCCGGTTTGACCATGACTGTTGCGGGCCTTGTACCATTCCGGGTCGGCAGCAGGCCTGTCGATGATTTCAAGTCGGTCTCCCTTGTCGAAAGACAATTCCTGGTCGTTAGTCGAGGAGAAGGAGTATAGAGCGACGACTATGTCAAGCACGTTTTCCGCCATGGCGTATGTATGGAGGGCGTCATCCGAGTCGACCTCCTCCTGCGTGTAGTTGGATGGGAACCAACCTGCTGTCTGACCGCTCTGCCCTCGCCACCAGCTTGAATGAAAAAGTCGGAGTATAAGAAATCGTGAAGTAGTAGTCTTTTTACTAATGTTACTACAGACACCCAGGTACTGTAAATAGAGTTATGGTGTCCCAGCGGGCTAGAGCGGCCTATCTTTATATCCCCGTTTGGGATGAAAGTTCGCGGTCTCTTGGTTCTCGTCTGGAGTGGGCATCAATACAAGCTTTGAAAAGCTTGTATTGCATGGGCTTACCGGACAAGCGATTAGCTCTTCATCTCTGACAGAATCATGTGGAGCCCACAGGGACCAAGATAGTGTCAGCTTATTTAGCGTTCGAGTAAATGAAAGGTTCCCCTGTGACATTCCCGATGTGTTTAAATCCAGGGTTATATTTATACAAAAAAATATATAAAAATATATTAAAAAAAAAAATATATATATATATATAAGCTAAAAAAGAAAAAACCACAGTCATGCAGCATGGCTATAGGAGCGAATTTTCGAAGTTTTCGGCATCTTCCTCCTCCGCCTAAAATTTTCTGAAAATTAATTTTCGGCCAATGTTTTCCCAACTTGATACCATACAAAATTAAAACAGGAGTAGTTTTACGCAAAGTAAAATTTGGGGTGGAAGGAGGGGGAGGTGGAAATCAAAAATGTTTTGAATACCAGAAGAGTAGGTATTGGGTACGTAACAAATTTTTTGTTCCATTTTTTGCCGAGTAACACCTCAGTTTGTAGATTTTCCAACGCTGAACACGATGGTGAAGTCAGAATTGCGATATCCCATTCCTTTATCAGATTAGAGCAGACGAACCAGGAAGAACATCTCAAGAAATAACCACGTTCCTTCATCTTCAAAGTGCTCCAGTTTGAGAATGGAATGAGATATCGCAATTCTGATTTCACCATCGTGTTCAGCGTACAAAAACCTTTAAAATGAGGTGTCACTTGTCAGACTTTTTCATTTTGGGAATTTATGGGTAATTTCCCCCCCCTAAAACTCCCCAAAACTCCCCCTTAGGGTGACCCGATTCTGCCCATCTTCGAACTTAGCCTGTCGATTGCCAAGACAGATTTTTCGTGCAAATTTGAACTTTTTATCTCAATTCTTTCGAGAGTTATCGTCTGGAATGACACATACATATATAAATATATATATAAATATATAAATATATAAATATATATATAAATATATATATATATACATATAATTTTTGGTGTCTTTCGGCAGGGAATTCAGGATGGTCTGAAACGGATTTTGGTATAAAAATCTTTCGGAAATTCGAGTTTTAAAAATTTTGGACCGAGAACAATAGCTTCCTTTTCTTCGAAAATTCGCTAAAACGGAGTTATTGAAAAAATAGTCTATTTCCACTTGTATCAGTATGTATTAGTGGAAATAGACTATTTTTTCAATAACTCCGTTTTTCTTTGAAATGGGTTTCCACGATTTCTTCGCGAGTGATTTAGTTCGTATATAAGCTAAAGTTATTGTTGCAGAGATTTTCAGTATGGGATTAAAAAGAAATACACAACCTTCACAAGATGAAATCAGTCTGAGCCAAAGGAGTTCCAGGGTGGTGGAATCAAAATTAAAGAATTATTCAAACGAACTTCAGAGTCATAAATGCGAATGATCGTTTATGGTTAATATCTTTGTATGTAGAATCCACCTTTACTTCGGCAGAGCTGGGATTCGAGGGTTCCTAGGGTCGTTCAATTGAATCTCAAGTTCCCGTCGAAACATCATGGAAAGCTGTCCAAAACTAATACACGGTAAGATACTGGATTCATATATTTATATTACTCACCCGTCATTGCTCTTTTCTAATATTAATATCCTAGTGCCTTTGATCAAAGAGAGTTCGTCGGGCTGCTGCGCTTGGTAATTGTACTTGACAATCGCCATCCCAATGACTTCTGAAGGATCAGCGGGGAGTCGTCTAGCCATCGTGGGTGACTCCATAGCTCTACATGACGTGTTGCTACTCGGCAAAGTCTTGGATCCACTGCTGCTGCTGCTCTTCTTCACTTTCCTCTTAATACTGAAACCACACCAGAACCACAACCCCGTCAGCATTACGTAATACTATAATATCAATAATATATTATTAATTACTGAGATTTTGTGATTTACGAGTTTTCAAATCGACAATCTGCGTGATTAACGTGAATCGATACCTCCTTCACCCATTAATCAGTTTGAATAATCACATCACGTAACCTTACGCAAGTCATTCGACGATTTTAACTGCAACCTCACAATTTGAAATGAAGAGAATTAACGCTATTAATCAATAATTATGCTATCATCATTATTAATGACGCAGGTAATGAAAAAACACTTGATTGTAATAACGTGTCAGTTGCGGGCAACTGAAGCAATGGGCGCAACTTGCAGTTTCGTCAAATTTTCGTAATGCATTAAATTGTTAAATAATACATTTTAAAACATTTTACGTGATAAGATACGCTTTACTAAGTACCGACCTACAAGGAAAAACAATTTAAAAAAAACCCGACTTCAGAAAAGGGTTATACAACTAAAAAGAAAAATAATTTTTATGCTGCACAAAAAATCGTACTACAAGTACCCAGTACTATTTTTCTACTTACACAACTACTTAGTACGGGACCAACGGGGGATGATCCTATCATTTGAAAAAATATTTATCAAAATCGGTCCTGCAGTTTCGGAAAAAAAAGAACATAGGACACAAACAGGTCGAATTGACCTCCTTCTTTGAAGTATGGCCCTTGGCTTCCACTAGGACAAACTGCTGTGGAATTTTCAGCAAGTTGTGGAAAAGATTCAGGAGTTTATGACCAATATAAATTTTCACGATTCAGCATGTACAGAAGCTGCTATGACGCCTGCTGAATGATATTATGGGATCATCATTTTATAATCCCAAATCGCACTATTCCCAAGCTTTGAGACCATTTTTCTAAAATACAAGTAATTCTTGCTCTAGCCATAAATACCTGATACGCGGAAAAAACCACGTCCCGTTTATGAGTGAAAAAAAATCAATACATCTAGAGAGGCGTTCAAGAGTGAGAATCGAAACCGTGGAATCATCAACCGTGAGCGGCAGATAATCCGTGCACCGCTCTCACACAACAATCACGTAGATTCATATCAGCGGAATTCAGCAAAGTGGTGGGATTAGTGAGTGTTCAGTTGTGAGTCGACAACGGCCTGAACTGATTAACGAGGCAATAAACGTTAGTATAACCCACCAAATAGATTTGATATCGCTGGATTCGTGGCGCGACGGGTGATTTTATTTGATGAAAAAGTGACGAACGCCGCGCAGGAATTGTTTATGGTTTTCACTGCAAACTACACGTACCTAATTGAAGAAAATCACTGATGTCAGTCTAGCCGTTTTGGGCGTGATTTACATGCATCTTACAATGAGTCAGGTCTAACTGTTGTGGTGGAAAATTAATAACTTATTGAGACTTACGATCCACAGGCTCGTCCAACAGAGAAGCAACTGACCTATTATCAAGTGGATAGCGCGCCGGCACTAGGAGTTGAGCAATCAAGATGGGAAGTGCTTCCTCGTTATTTCCCTTTTCATGTAGTCATTCCACGAATCATATCCCAAGGAGATAACTTCAGTTTCTTAGCAAAAATTAAGGTTCTTCTGAGTGAACTCTTATTGTTTATAATATGCGACGGGTGTCCCGCGAAGTGATGACAACATGGTGGTAGATGACAACCCGTTAGACACGGTGAAGCACCTTAACGACCATTTAATGAGAAAGAAAGCTAGAATGAGGGTTCCGATGAAAAACACATTATCAACTGCTTAGAATACCCATGATTGTCTCATGTACATCATTGAAATATTCGATTATTTGCTGCCTTTCATACACTTTTGGTTTATTATTCTGGAAATTTTACACCTATGTATTCGTTCAGCAAAAAAATTGTATAACAACCCCTCAAAATTTTTTCTTTTACGTTTCAAGGTGCGTAGGTTCCAAAAATGCAATGTCCGTCCGCTGTACGCCGTATCATGCATATCTACTTCATTTTCGGTCTAAAAAATTCGTTCTTTCGCACACAGGCCCCACTTGGGCCCTAGTTGTGTCCCGAAACTTTGCAGCCCGATCGGAATTTACCCAGGGGTGTTATGGGCGAAAAATGGGTGAAAAGTAGGGTTTTAGTAAAATGAGCTTAGTTTTTGAGGTATCTTTTTCCATGTTTCCATGTGTTCATCTCCCAAAATTCATTCTTGATGAGTCAAAAACCTGGGGAATTGTCTGAAATAATCATCAATTTGTAAAATAACACTAGAAAAAGTGCCAACAGGTGAATCAAGACAAGTAATGGCACTATCAATGTTCAAAGATAATTAATATGAAAGGGGAAAAAAGGAGCGTAATTCGTGTTTTTGGGGGCCAAAATTGGTAGAAACCATCAGAAATAGCTAGTTCAATTATTGCACATGAAAGAAACAATACATGAACAGCCAACATTCCTGTAGGTATGTCCAACAGAATAATAAACCCATGTGTCAAGGACTTTGCAGCGGTTTTTGTAATAGAGCGAACGTACGAAACGTATGTAGATAAGTTTTTACGATTTTCAACGTTTAATTTGAGAATCACGTAAGTGACACCGATCGCTCTCATTTTATTTAAAATCTGAATTAGCTCGGGTGGAAGCTGGCACCCGTTGCCATCATATGAAAGCTACCGCTCATCTACGTAATAAAACGCATTTTCGAGCGTTGCTATATTTAATCGTAATTTAGAAGAAACATCCTATAAGTTACCCTCTACTAAGATCCTCTACATCCTATAAGTTACCCCATACTAAGCGAGAAATATCAAGCTAGATCAGAGATCAGCAGACCAGAGATCAGTTTTTGCGGTAAGTTGGACAAAGAGCTAATGCAGGAAGTGCCCCGACCGACTTCAACCAAGCGTAGATACCTGCGAAGTCCATTATATTCACATACATATGCAGCACCTAAAGTAATAAATTACATCCACTTGCTCACGAGTGCACTTGAAAGATAAATTCAAAGCCATATGGAAATCTGCAATGGTCAAGAGGATGAATAATCGATTCTATGAGAGGGACTTCCTTGTAAAAAGAAGAGATCTTCACTGGGTGTGATTCAACCGAAGAGAATGTTTTCGATTTAGGTAACCCAATCGAACTGCCCATAACTTGACTTATTTTTTTCACATGCACAATCGAATGACGATATTCAATTCATACGGCTCCGCTAAGTTTGTTTTATTTGTAAATTATACCGCAACGTTACTGACTGGTGAGGAGAGGAATGAGTATCACTACCCGAAAATGAAGATACGACCACTTTACGGGCGATTTTCCCAACCTTAATTAGCCAAACTATACGGAATTTTGAGCTACAAATTGGCACAATGTAATGCCCTAGTTTGCTCAACAAACTAGGAGAAATGTTTGTTGTTTACTCAATAAAACTGGCAAACAGTGGGGTTTTGAGTAGAGTATTGAGTAGAGAGTAGATGCGCATGTTAACTGACACCCAGTACATCCTTCCACAACTAGGCTGGGGTTTTTGTACATCGACGTACAGAGGGACGAAATGAGATTTTGCGCGCGAAATCACCTATTGTTCTGGCACTAATAACCTATTTTAAGGAAGGTACAGGAACAGGCATATTTTCAGAATCAGAGCCAAATTTCCTAGAAGAACAGCTCACACAATTTCGTGTATGAAGATCGGATTTCATCCCACTGTATCTGTTCGAGGGACATTCCCTGATTTCCGCCCTTTTTTGTGGACGAGAAGACCGAATATGAAGTCAATTTTGACCAAGGAGTGGAAAATTGAGGTCGTACCAGATGTTCAGCTCCCAAATTTGATTTTTTTATGAGTCAAAAACCTGTAGAATAGCACTAGGAAAAATTTCAACACGTGGATCAAGACGATTAAATGGCACTACCAATGATCAAAGATAATTTGAAAAAAAGGAGCGTACCTAATTCAAGTTTTAGGGGCCAAAATTGGTGGAAACCACCAGAAATAGCTATTTCAATTATTTTACACGAAAGTAACATTAAATGAACAGCCAACATTTCTGTAGGTATGTCCAAAAGAATAATAAACCCATGTGACAAGGACTTTGCAGCGTTTTAATGTCATTTCCTTATTTTCCGAGGTATCCTTTTGGATTTCCGCTACTCGGCCTTCGGTGAGGGAACTCAACCTCGTGACGCTGCGATCGGTTTTACTAATGGCCCACTGGTTAAATTCTGTAGACGGGCCTGGACGTCCGGATCATTTCTAGTTGGGGAATTCATCTTTTAATATTTTCCGTTACTAGTGCACTGGACGATCCCAATCCGCCAAAGATCCACTAAAATATGTTATAACAGAATGTAGGTACGAAATGTCAAACCTATTTACAAACTAAATACTTCTGTCTAATACTTATATTACACCTATATCTAAACGTATGTTAAAATTATACTCTACTATAATTATCATTATCAAGTACCAATAGGGATCTGCCCGTACTCCGGCAGACGGTAAAGTCTTACCATCCCGTTTAATTTATATTCTCTATGGAAAAATTGGAACTTCGATTTTTTTTAAATAAACGTTTTTCTTCTTTCTTCTTCTTCTTATTTTCCCAGGTTTTCCACCATGGCTGTTGTGGACCTCTTTGTGATGAAATCTGCAGGTTTCATAGTCAGTTACAGAAACGTCCTGTACGATAGGGCCCTGTTTCAAATCGATCCAGCCGTTCAAACCCAGACCAGCACCATGGGAGGTTTGCGGCTGGTTAGAGAGACTTCAAAGGTAACGAGTGAGTACAGCGAGGCGGCTTACCTGTCAATGAGTGAGTGCTTCTCTTTCTTCACGTAGTTGCTCGGTACGTAGCCCGAGTGGTTCCTGGTGTTCTGCACGCGCCACCAATGTTTCGAGTCGTCCAGCAGTAAATATCTTTCATTCTTCCGCAGATCTAACTCCTGCGGCCCTTGGGCGGCGTAGTCGTACTTAGCTACGACGTAGCAGCCATCCTCTTGGCTTGATTTTCCTGCAATCAAAATTAAGATTCAGCTTGAACCCTGATAAAGTACAGCGAAATTCGCTCATAACGGTCATGCTGCACGACTGAAGCATGTTTTCCTTAGGAAGGGAGGTTTTTACTTCAAGAATAAAACCCCTTTTTGAATTTTTGGCGTAGTAAGTATCCATATCAGAAAATTAAAAAAAAACAGCAGAATCATGTTTTTATTTAGGGTATTTATTCGTGGAAGTATTTGTCAAACACAATTTTTCTTGAGTAAGGAAACCAAATCTGACGTTTATGATGAGTAATATGACACAAATGAGTAAAATAAGCAAAAATAACATAATATACATAGAATTTAGAATTTAGCCCTGATGTTTATAATGTTTATTAAATATGGGTAAAATGAAATGAATGACGGGTTTGTCGGGTTCGGCTTCCTCATCCTTTTATAAAAAAAACCTGGGTTTAAAAACTTTGATAATCTCCTTTAGACCAATAATAACTGTAGGATTTTCTACCGGATTTAGATTTACAGGAAACCCCCTGACCTCGAAATCTTCACACTAATTACTGTTTCGCTTATTTCATGGGATGTTCTACAGAAAACATTTCCCTTTATTACCTGTTTTATCCCGTAGAATGAACATGTAGGTACAATGTACCTACTTCGTCACACAGATACGTACTAGTATTATTTACAATAGGAATAACAGGAAAATCAAGATCCCAATTCCAGAACAAACAAAAATTACTCATGTACAAAACATTACGAGTATAGCTGTACGCTCTAAGGGACCGAGAAGGCTGACAATTATTGTTGGACGCACGAAATGGGTGAGTCACCAAACAATTTACATCCATGAGCCAGAAACTCAAGGTCACCACTTCGCCAGACTACGGATTTAACGAATGTTGTTCATAACTGTAGGCAGGTACAGACGAGAATCTACGTTGACTCATCCGCGTAAATATCCATAACGTGAGATCCTTAGCGGTTCATCGAGGGTGGTTGAATGATGGCTGAAAGTCGAGGGATGTCCCAAAACCCTTTGACCCACCGACAAAGCAGAACGAAAATCCAATAATCTAAGCAGCGATGCCCAGAGAGTATGGTCGTCCTGAATTGAACTATCCAGGAAAATATCATTTATGTTCTACTTCAACATAATAAGCAGTGACACTCGCGATGTGATATTCAAAAGTCGGGGTTTCTAGTTGAATATCGGAGAATTTGAGGTAAGTGACGGTGTCAGGTCTAATTTTTCAAATACAACAGAACTCGTCTCAACCGGCCTCTCCCATGAAACAGTGTTTTTTCTCCTATCTTTTCTTTTTTCTAGAAAATAAAGTGAGCTGACGCGACTTTAGGTGAGCAGCAACAAGATTCAACGGCACTGGACGTGATGAAAGAATGAAAATGGAGATACTTCGCTTTCAAAAAATCGCTGGAACGTAAAAAGCAGAAAAAATCTTCTTTTCCTCAAAAAATTATATCTAATAGTACCTATATAGTATATGTACATTAAGAGTTCAAATTTTATGCAAGTTCGTATGTTTAATTTTTTCGTGTTCGTTTATGTATGTTTGTACGATTAATAAAATGAGTTGCAATAACATTTTATTTGCTTATTTACACCTAATAAAATATGTAGGATTTTTATTTTTTTAATATTTTTTTTAAATAGGTACTGTATTTTTCACAGGAACCTCGGATCAACTGGCCAAACGGGTTACCGGCCAGTCTCACTCCCGACCAGACCAGAAGGGTTCTACTGTACTAAGTTTGGCCATATGCACTGTATCTCCCACAGACCCTTATTAATTGGTTTTAATCAATTTGGATAAAATTTCCAGTAGGTCAGTACTTATACAGTTTGTTCAAAGGTAATCATTAAGAGCACGTTACGAGTAGGTAGAAGGAAGCTATGTATCACGCCTTGGTCGATTTTTTGTTTAAATACAGACTCCCGTTCAAGGACTGATGCAAACACACAAAACATGAAACAGTGCGTATACTGTGGTGAGGGAACAAGTTTATTAGCTAACTACTAATAATGTCAAATTGAAAATCCGGAGTCAGAAAACCTTTATCTCATATGGAATCATCAAAATCGTTGAGCTCCTAACAACGATTCATTCAAATTAATCATTTCACTACTCGACGTACCTACCAAGAATGACATTTATTAGGGGGGCTACGTGCAAACATCTAAATATCAGGCCGGAACCCACCTAACTAGGTTCAAGGGTCTCAAACGAGGCGAGTGCTCTCCCCTGTTCACCAAACAACCATCGCCCAAACTCTCAACACAATGCTTAAAATGGAGTTACAGTTTTTAACAGTTCAAACCCCCTTTATATAAGGGATTTATTTAGGTGGTCGTTAAATATTGGACATCCTGAACAGGACGTCAAAATACACTAGTGTATTTACAATACTAGTTGTAAATTCGTATAACAATCAGTAATGTGCAATTTCCGTACAATACGCCAGAAAACAACACATTGTGCTTCTACCCGCCACCTAGCGAACGCCCCCGACTCAGAAGACAAGCAGAGCGATCTCAAGCTGTAAATTCTTATTTTGAACAAACTGACCTTTGAGGCACACGAACATGGGTCTGCTCTGAAAATCGAAATCCGACCGCCGGTTTTCATGAAAACTCTCGAAGAACTCAATTAATGTACTCTATTTACTCCTTGGACGCGAAATTCAAAGTTTGTACTTTTCAACCACTCAAGACTCTGAGCGGCTCTGAAGTTTGTCTTCTGATTTCCGCCCGGATCCTCAATGAATCTCTAAAGTGAAAAGCAGAAATCATAGCTCAATTTTAAACCATAGGTGCATAGAACTAGCTTATCCAAGTCTTGAATTGGTTCCTCAACATTAAAATACGTAAAAAGGTAAAAAAGCTGAAAATGTTCGTAATTCGAGATGCATAAGTCAATAAAACCAAGAGTGTGTAAATAGAATTTCAACATCCAGTCGTATCTCAAAATTTTCAATACTTTTTTTGCTCTATTAGGTTTCTGGTTGCCGGAGTAACATTTTTCAATCAGTCTGGATCCATTCCAATGAGTTTTACCAAGCTATAGTATCAAAATAGGTACAATACTATAAAGGAAGGTAAAGCAGCCAAATCAAGGCACAAGTTGAGTAAGTACCTAACCAAAATGAGCCAATCTATCGAATACCCCACTTGTTTTGGAGTTACCTTCTACATAGCTGGTTCTTTCTACAGAGAAATTGAGAAATTATTCAACCTCCAGGTACATATTTCTACAAATTCGGGGGAAATTATTAATTAATATAGTTGGGTTTAAATTCAAATTTCAAGCTCCACAGGTAGATTTTACCTAAGATTCACTGGATTCAACTGATTTGTAATAAATGGAGATGCAGTGGATCATAAAGGTGCTTCCGGCTAAATTTAAAAGGGGTTTGCTTGAAAATCGAAAGTCTACGATGCAATTCCTAAACGGAATATTAAGTATCTTTGGGAAGGTACCTACCTACATCGTCAATATCGGAAAATCCAATGCCACAAAAGAAAATCAAAGAATTCAAGAGAATCAAAGAAAAAACGCTACAAATCCCTAGACAATGGTTTATTATTTTGTACATAATACCCTTCTGTTACAGACCAAAGCTCTAAGTATAGATAACCCGCGTATATAACATAATATGTACGATTTTATACATATTATGTAGATCGCAGACCCTCCGTAGGTTAGTACCTAAACCCGTACTCGTTACTAGGTACCTACATAAATCACGAGTTAAATGTTGCTAAAATAATTCTGTCGATGACAAACAGTAACTAAAATGGCAAAAAGAAACGCAAATAATGCAGTTCTGAAGGAAAATTGTTCATGTGGAGTGAAGTAGATGCCTCTTCTGCGTAGATCACTGTTTTCTGTGGTCAATACCTACCATCGTGGTCAAGTATAATGAACCGTTGTGTAATAACTTGCCCATCAATAATACTTCAACGGTTGTTCAAGTTGCGAAAGTACCGATCAACAAAATCCGGCCCCTTCTTGGTGATGAACCGTTGTGTAATAATTTACCGGTAGATGAACCGTTGTGTAATAATTTGCTGTTGTGTAATAATTTACCCATCAATAATACTTCAACGTCTGTTCAAGTTTCAGAAGTACCTACCAACAAAATCCAATAGTCCATCACTTATCAAATGAAATAATATCGCAGAACAACCAACTCGGCTTCATACAGCCATCCTTGTTATAATCAGGTGCTCCCTAGTGATGGTAACCGGGCCGCATTTATACCGTTTGATTCACGATCGGGTTGACGAAGCTTTTTGGTGCTCACGAACGGCTGGACCTACAGTGCTCCGGGTGGTCTCAAAAAATTGTTTAGCTCAAGACAAATTTAATAACGTAAAAAAAACCGTACCCTTCAATCGAAAGTTTTCGAGCTACGGCGTTCTGAAAATTTCAACCCCTATTTTGAACCCCTTAGAGATGACTGACAGTATCGCCGAGTTTCGAGGACCAACTAGACCCCGAACGGAACCTATAACCCGAATTTCATCAATTTTCATTCATGGTAACTAAGAAAAAAGGCCCGTACGGCGTACAGACAGAAATATTTTTATTGCATTTTCGGATTCTACGTACCTTGAAACGTAAACCATCAAGTTTTGAGGGGGGGTAAGCATTTTTTTTTTCCATGCTCGATTTCAATGGTTCATTATTGAAAATAATAAACCAAAAACATTGATTCTATTGTCTAGAAATTTGATAATTATGTTGATCAATTTTGAACGGACTCTTTAGGTAGGTACTACTTACTTAATTAAATATTGGGCATTTGGTGCGACAACAGACAATCAACGAGAATAAACATGCAAAACACTGATTTTATCAAGTAGATACTTGAAGAATGATTAACAATTTCGTTTCAAAGCACGGAAATGTCTAGAACATAGTTAGTTACAAATAGAAATATTTCCAATGTAATTCTGTATCTTTGTGGTCTAGATGTAGGTAATTCTACTTGTACCACAAGTTACACAGGATGCACAGCACCAACGCACAGGTAGCCCTCAGGTTTTCACGCAAATGCCATATTGTTACGCAATGTGTTATTGTCGGTGTACTGGAAGGATAGCCGATAACAAAACGAAAACGCTGCAAATCCCTGCACAACGGTTTATTATTTTGTATAGAATACCCTCCTGTTACAGATCACAGCTCTATGTATAGATAACCCGTCTATATAATATGATATGTACTATTCTATGCATAATTATTTAGATCGCAGACCCTCCGTAGGTTAGTACCTAACCCCGTACTCGTTACTAGGTACCTACCTAAATCACGAGTTAAATGTTGCTAAAATAATTCTGCCGATGACAAACAGTACCTAACAAAAAGAAACACACATAATGAAGTTCTGAAAAGAAATTGTTGATGAGGAGTGAAAAAAGTTGCAAAAGTACCTACCAACAAACTCCAGCCCCTTCTACGTAGATGGTATAATGAACCGTTGTGTAATAATTTACCGTTGAGTAATGATTTACCGTAGTAATAATTTACCCATCAATAATACTTCAACGTTTGTTCAAGTTTCACTACCTACCAACAAACTCCAAAAGAGCCATCATTTTTCAAATTAAATAATATCACAGAACATCCAACTCGACTTCATACTCCGCCAATATAATCAGGTGATCCCTACCAATGATTGGCCGTATTCACAAATTCCTATTGTGGGCGCGTCTCTGGTTACGAGATTTGGTTTGAATTGTATACAATTTCATTCACACTGGAGTCGAAAATGCCTGTCGGTGCAAACTTCGGGGCCTTACTGTGAACGAACGGCTGGACGTACGATGCTCCGGATGGTCTTAAAAAACTCGCAAGTTCAAGAACTATTTAAAACCGTAAAAATATTTACGTAAAAAAATGGTATAGGCGTTTTGAAAATTTCAACCCCTATTTTGAACCCCTTAGAGATGACTCACAGTAACGTCGAGCTTCGAGGACCAACTAGACGCCGAACGGAACCTATAACCCGAATTTCATCAATTTTTTTTCATGGTAACTAAGAAAAGTGGCCCGTACGGCGTACGGCGTACGGCGGACAGACAGAAATATTTTTATTGCAGTTTTGGATTCTACATACCTTGAAACGTAAACCATCAAATTTTGAGGGGGGGTAAGAATTTTTTTTTTCATGCTCGATTCCAATGGTTCATTATTGAAAATAATAAACCAAAAAGGGCGGGGGGGAGGGGTTTAAACAATCGAAATGCTAGATGACCCTCGTCATTCAAGGACCGTTCGTTTATTAATCGCTTTTCCATAAGGTATCAATATTATAAGAGTTGGAGGCTAAAGTGATCAAGATGGAAGTGACGGACCGGATATTAGGCGGCCTGCAATGCGGCTCGTCTCCCCGTCACAACCTGATTGACGTCAGACTTCCAATTTCTCCTCGCCAAGGTGTCACAAGATTTTCCCAATTTCCATGAAAAGACGAAAAATAAATAAAATGTTGGCCTTTTCCATATCAAGTAAAACAGAAGCCAACAACGTCATAATACAACTTCATCCCTAGTTTTCCATAAAAACAGGTCAGGTTTTCAGCTAACTAACCTGAGCAGTTCATACTGTGTAGATCGTTAATCAAAAGAGGATTAATAATAAGAGGAATGTTTAATAATGGGATGCTAAAATTGTTTAAATTGTATTTGAAAGTATACAAATGAAGATAAGTTCATATATATTCAGGCACTCATATTATTTATCTTATTACAAATTCGTTGAGATTTCATCAAGATCATGGTTGCCACCAGTGGAATCGGCAAACATAATCCACGATTCGGTTAGGGTAGATTATCCATGATGTTGATTAAAGTTCATTACCCACCAAAAACGATAACTTCACTTTCAGAACGTTTTAATAAGGTTGATATCAATTTAAAATAGATTTAAAAAGACGAACGAAGAAAAGATAAATAAGGCCAGTTTCCGCCAACATCCAAACTGCGGCGAGGAGGATCTTGGCAGAGTAAAATATTACGAGCAGATAATTTGGAAACCGGGTATTTGTTATTTTTCCCGATTAACATCCTGTTCAGTTATCAGCGTAAAATACAAGGAAAAAATGCCAATTTCAGACCCACGGGTACCCACTCATTCAAAGGTTGACTCCGACCACAAGATTATTATTGGTAGGTACAACAACAGATTATCCTTATCTGTCTAGGTATAACTATCAAACTTTCCCAGGCCCCAATAGGCAATATTACTATGAATTGCCCCTATGTTTTCGTACTGCAAGGCAGTCCTAATCATGCTATGCGAATAGTCACAATGGACGTATTGACGTTATAAATTTCCTCAACCCCCCTCGCTGGTTAAAACAAATTTGAATTACGTGACAGTACAAAACAAGTCTTGAGAAGAAGTGTTGGTTTAGGACGACAGGAGGATGACAGTACACGATCAATAACGTCTATTGGGAGTTTCAGACATGTCCATTGTCCGTGATTTCCGATAAATGGCATCTGGGACCCCATCGAGTCGACCAAGGCGAAGCTAAAGTGAAACGGGATCGCTGAGATTATTTTTGAAAGCGTCGACCCACAAAATGAAACATTTTCCGCGTAATGCGTAAATCCCAAAATCGTTACGAAAACCACATCATAATGAAAACCAACGTGTTCGAAACACAGGAACAGAGAACTACAGTTCAGAAGAACACTGAAGATCAGTTGTGAATTTCAACCAAAAAGCTGGGGTAAACCACATTTGGAGACTTTTGCAGAAACTATCGTTTACAAAATGGATGATTGCCTTCTTGTGGGTAGCTCAAGCATATCGACTGCCTATTATTGTTATTTCATCTATAAACATCAATACGTAATGAACATCGAAAAACGCTGCAAAGTTCTTGTCACAGGGGTTTATTATTCTATTGGACATAACTACAGAAATTTTGGCTGTTCATTTATTGTTTCTTTCATGTATTTTTTATGGTTTCCACCAATTCTGACCCCAAAAAACTCGAATTAGGCTCCTATTTTTGAAGAATCACCTTTAATTATTGATAGCGCAATTTAACTGTCTTGATTCACCTGTTAATCTACTTCTAGTGTTATTATACAAATTTATGGTGATATCAGACAATTTCCCAGGTTTCTGATTAATAAAAAATGAATTTTGGGAGGTGAAATTTCGTTAGAACCTCAATTTTCCACTCTTCGGCCAAAATCAACTTCATTCTTGGTCTCCTCGCCCTAAAAACATGGAAAAGGGTACCTCTCAAGCCGAAGTTTTCACACACTTTAAAAACACCTGATTTTGCACAAATATTTCACCCGTAACACCCCTGGGTGTTTTCCAATCGGGCTGCCGAGGTAGGGGACGCAACTAGGGCCCAAATGGAGCGCGTGTGCGAAAGGACGAATTTTTTAGGCCGAAAATAGAGGCAGATATGAACGATACGGCGCACGGCTGACGGACACTGCATTTTTGGAATCTAAGACAAAATTTAGAGAGGGGTGTTCAAAAATTTTTTTGCTAGGAGTATTATTTATTGACTAATAAACCAAAATCAACGGTTTTAATACCGCTAAATGTTATGTTTTAAAATTAATGCTAAATGAAGTAATACAGTTGATAAGCGTTAAGGTTCAAATAGGTAGATACTTGATACAGCATAATAAAGATGCCATGTTTCTAAGCCTATCACCAAGCCGATAGACAACGAGTGATAGGATAATGATGCGGTACGATTTAACGGGCGAATAGTCAACTAACTTACTACCACGATTGAGAACATCAGTGAGCGGTGAACATGGGAAGTAAACCATCGACGAAGAAAGAAGAAGAAGAAGAAAGAAAGAAGAAGAAAGAACAAACATGTTTCAATGCTAAATTGAAACACCCATTGAACAAGATTTCAGTTTTCCAAGAAACTTATTCGTTCGACGTATGACGATATGAACTCCCAACGTTTCCCGTCAAGAGTGAGCATCACATTACCGAGGCAGAATCTGCGGCTGAATGAAGTGGTTGAATGTTCCCGACAGTAGGTACGTAGGTAGGGTCCAGCAGGTCTGACTACATATTTTCTAGTATTTTCCCCGAATCCCGGAAGGGTCTAGGTAGGTGCACATAGCAATTAGGAATGAACGTGAGTCTATTTGAAAGAACCTGCCATTAGAATGAGAGAAAAGAAATTAAAAGTTCGGTAAATATGAACCGAAGGCTGGGGGTAAAAACACTTCAAACTGAGACTTTCAATAAAAATCACTCTTATGACGTTCCACCGGTATGGGTGTCATCTGATTGGCTGATCTGAGCTGGCCTGTTTCTGCCAATTTGACAGGACGGACAACGGGAAACTTAAAACCATAACTTCTCGCTGCAATGATATAACTTTGCAGTTAATACTTACTACAACTGCAATGCTACTATACTCCGAGAAAAAAAAATTGACATGAGATTAAAACTGACAGCTGAGGATTGAGGTTGGCCTGAATGGTAAGCAGACTGGTAAATTCGATGCACGTAAAGACATACGGAAGGTATTCCGTGCATCTTTAGAATCTTGTTCATTGTGGTGGCTTTTACGCGAACTAGTTTCTACTGGCCTGGGTGTCATCTGATTGACTGATCTGAGCTGGCCTATTTTCTGCCAATTTGACACCATAACTTCTCGGTGCAACGATATAACTTTGCCGTTAAGACTTACTACAACTGCAATGCTACTATACTCGGATGAAACGAAAACTGACATGAGATTAAAACTGAATGATCAACAGTTGAGGATTGAGGCTGACCTGAATGGTAAGCCGACTGGTAAATTCGATGCACGTAAAGACACACGGAAGGTATTCCATGCATCTTTAGAATCTTGTTCATTGTGATGGTTTTTACGCGAACTAGTTTCCACAGGCCGAACCAAATTACGTCGATTTAGCGGGAATGGCAAATCTCCAATCACTCACAGACTTTCCAACCACATGATTTTATTTTTTATTTCTTTGTTATTATTATTGGGTGGGGGGGGGGGGGGGGGTTGAGGCGATCTTCATAATTTTTAACTAATCTATTACGAAAATTAGGAGGTACCTATTTGATCGAATTTTGACAAAGCGTCATTCCTCATTACAATTTTTGAAAAGCTCTGATTTTTGGTAAGAAGAAGCAAGGTTTTCTGTTGAGTGGTTTAATGGTGCCACCATTCCCCGAAATAAAGTCCAAACAGCTCAGAAACATACAAAATAACGGTTCTCACGTACAAAAAACAATAATTTCCAATCACGCCTAATTCCTCCGCAGTCACACAAGCCCAAAAACGGTGCATATTAAATGTCGAAACTTGCAGTAAAAAGCGGAGTTTATAAAGAATTGAATTATTAGAGTTAATTTACCAATGAACGATGAATAATTCACATCTAAGATTGAATAGGGGAAGAAATATGCATCTTTTGTAATAGGTGTTGTAATTTTATAATAGTTGTTGTTATTTTATACAACTTTTAGAGAGTAGAGAGTTACTAAATTAGTGGTAGGTGGTACCCACCCTTTCCTCTAAATTACTAATACCTAGTATCACGTTAAACCTAAAAATAATTTGTGGGTGTGATGATTTCAACTGCCGGATGTCATCGCTTAACTGGTCCTATTTCGAACGCGACACTAGGAGGAAGGTTTTCTACAGTTATTTCGGGTGCGCGAATTAGTTCAACGATCAATAAAATCTAAAGACAGGCATAACTTGCGGTATGATCTTCCGAATTCGGACAGGGAATTCTGTACCTAATACACGAGGTGGACTTGAACGTAATGTATACAAACAGCCAAAACTACAGTATTATTGCTTCCTCGTAACCATTACATCAAGATTGCGATGAAAGGACCGGTTGATGTGTGAGTGCACGGTGAGTTTTACGTTCGCGCAAGCGCAGACGAAAGTTACAGTCAGAAGGAATACTATGGGACCATCCAGGGCCAACTTGTATATTTACTCAAAATTCCAGCTCATGACGACCGTATGGGCTGGAATTTTCGTATGGGTTTTGAAAAGGTTTGCAAACACACTGACAGACACCGAACCAATAATTTCTGTTTAGAAAGCAAACTAAATTTCTGATTTTGGAGGACAAAAATCTTTTTCCTTCCAAAGGTGATTAGGTAAAAGTATTTTTAGTCAACTTTGGTAGACTCGAAAGCAAGAATTCCATAAAAATCCGTTAAAGACAATAAAATTATAAAACCAAATCGGTGAAACTGAATGAAGTCATACAAAAATCGTTTCAGTTCTTTTCATAAACCTCTATCTACGTACCTACACCGGCTCCCGTAATGGTTAGTCAATAAATCATGTTTAGTACTTTTATTAGTCAATATGTTTATGCCATCAATGTCAGTCCGTGTTGGTACCGATTTTGCTCTATTAGGAAGGGGTTTTCTTATTTCCGTACACCAATAAAACGGAGGAATGAGAAGTTGTAATGATGAACCAATATTAAGATGAAAAAACCAATATCTTGTGTAAAAAATAGGCAACGCTTGACGGAGACATTTATGGGAGCTTACAACTAGGGTGAACAGCAAACACTAAAATGGAAGGTAAACTGAAACGCGATGTGTCACAATAATGAAAAAGAGTGCGAACTCAATTTCAACTTCTCGTGTAGGTAACTATAAAATTATTGCAAAATGCCGTCGTAATGATGATATAGTAGGTACGTACGAAAAAGTGCATAATCTCAACGTCTAACACACAAAAACAAAAATTAAGTAGATACTTTTAAATGCCAGATTTGAAGTCATGCAAAATTTCAGGTATCACTCACATTCACATCACCTACCTTGGGCTTCAGCGAAAAATGTTAAAGTCGAGGTGACTAAAAATTAATGGATTTTGGCGTATTTTAGTGATAAGGCGCATAATTTTGATAAATTTACCTGTTTGTTGTAGTTACGGTGAGTGATAAGGAGAAAAGAGGTCATTATATAAAACGGTTCTTCCAGGAACGTTTCAAGGTCAATTTATGGCCTTGAAGAAATGTACGGGAAAAAAGTTGTGTGGCGAACGTCTGGGTACATCGTAACGATGGGAATGCATCGTGGGAATATCAAATCCTACTAGATGTATTCAACAAGGTTTATTTTACTAAGCAATGTTAGGCTAATACTATACGCATTAGCCGTATTTTACACCCTCTGTCCGTGTCCTTATCGTACAAAGGCGAAAAGTTCGCATTACGTATTTACTGTGTACACACGTATGTCCCTTCTTAAATCTCTACTCTAAAAGTAAACTACGATCTCTCTTGCCTTGACTTTTACGATACCTTCAAGAACAACCATAATTACTACCCTTAAGAAAGTGATTTCTTCAGAGAAATGCGAAAGGTACAAAGGAGGACTGATTTTGATTAAAATACCAAATTTTCTAGTTACCTACTATGATCTCGTTTGAAATATTTATTTTTCTAGTCTTTGCCTAGTTTTTCTTCTTGATTTTTAATAAACAACTTATTACCTGTTCCCTTTTGTCCTCATGGTGGGGATGACAATTTATGATTTTTGTTGAGAAGAGAGGAGGGAGTGTCCTTAGTACACCTCAAAAAATATGGCAACCCTAGCATCAGCCAGTAACTTCGTTTGTATATTTCGATTTCCAAGTACCTACGAAATTTACGATTGAAAATAACCGTCATCTTATATATTACGTTAATCTCTACTTATTAATCGTCAACATCGTGTTTCTTTAGGGCAATGACAGGTTTCAATACCTGTACGTTATATGTACCATTTTTCAGTCAAATTGGTAATCGTTCCAACCTAATTAATAATTACCCGACTAAATTCAAATAAATTATTATTAATCGTAACAACGAAATTAATCCATGTAGTAGAAGGAGAACAAGGTTAAATGGACAAACCATTCTCCTGCCGAACTGCCATCCCTCCAGCCCCTGAATTCCTTGTAGGATAACTACTGCTTCTACTCTGTAGCGCTATCATGTCATGCGTTGAGCAAACATCCATTCCGTTTTCTAATTTCAGGCAGAGTCAAAGAATGTGTAGTGGAGTTAAAATTGGACTCCTCCGGCGTACTAGCATGAACTGAGTCGATTTTGAGATGGTTTTGGAGTTTTACCCCAATAATCCAACGAATTGTCTAGTGAACTTCGTGGGAACAATGATCTCTAAGGTAAGTTCTTACACAGGTATGCAACACGAACTTATAACGGTTAGCTATTCAAATGGTTCACCAGATGGAATGCAGGTCGTTTTCAGAGGCTTCAAAATAATTTGAGAACTAGAGGGAAAAAATACCGCAAGAGCGAAGGAGCATAGGCTCGAGGCAATCACGCAGTGGCATGGATACTCTGAGAGATCCACGTCCACCATTTTGAGTGGGGATCACAACATGATCACTGTGTGACAAGTTTGAAGTCAGGTAATTGTGGAAACTAGAATGGATATCTCTACGAACCCATTAATTTTTTTCAACAATAATCAATGCAAAATAGAATTTAGAAAAAATCGGCTCATTTCCGACCCATGGGTATTGGCCATTATTCGTTCGATTGAAATAATTCTTAGTAGAAATGGCATTCAATTTTACTGACATGGCCATTTATGTTATCAGCGAAATTACTAATTTGGTTGGAAGGAATTTGACAGAGAAATGCTATAGTAATTGGTAGGCCTGGGCGATTCAGCAGTGAATATACAAGAACCGCCTGTATGTTGACCAAAAAAATCATTATTATTATTTCTTCTTCTTAATTCGCCGTCTCCAAACGAAGGTTGGCGATCCAAACTGCTAGCTCCTCCCTATCTACAGCCGCTCGAAATATTTCAATGGACGAGCAGTTATACCACCGTCGCAGATCCTTCAGCCACGAATTTTTCCTCCTTCCAACCGAGCGTTTTCCAGGAATTCTGCCTTCAATAATCAGTCTGAGGAGGCTGTAGCGATCTCCGCGCATCACATGACCAATGTATCGAGTCTTCCTCTCCTTCAGGGTGAGTAAAAGCTCAACGGATTTCCTCATCCGTCCGAGCACCTCCATGTTTGTGACTTTCTCGACCCAGGGTATCCGCAACATTCGCCGGTATATGTACATCTCGAAAGCTTCGATGTTCTTTTCAATCCCGGGATCAAGTGTCCAACTTTCGCAGCCATACAGGAGCACCGAGAACACATAACACCGTACCATCCGCATTCGAAGGTCCAAGGAAAGATCTCTGCGGGTGAAGAAGTTTCGCATCTGAAAAAATGTGCTCCTGGCCAACTCAATACGCGCTCGGATTTCTTTTTTGCAGTCACACTGCTCATTTACTTGCGCACCGAGGTATTTGTAAGAAGAAACCTGTTCGAGCCGACTTCCATTCACAACCACATCGACGGGTTTTCTTTGCTTGGAAAACACGAGGACCTTAGTCTTGGTCACATTCAGGGATAGCCCGTTATTGTTGCTGTGACGCACCACAGCATCCATAATGGCTTGGAGATCCTCAGGGCTCTCAGCAATCAATACGGTGTCGTCAGCATACCGAAGGTTGTTGAGAACGACACCGTTCACTCGAACCCCTCTCTCTGGCACCTCGTCAAGAGCCTCCCGAAAAACTGCCTCGGAATAGAGGTTAAAAAGCAATGAAGAGAGGATACATCCCTGACGCACACCTTTTTCAATAATAATTTGCTCTGACGTTGACTGCTCCACCCGAACCTCCGCACACTGACGCCAATACAAATTCGAGATAATGGTTATCTCCTGCTTATCTATCCCCGTCGATTTGAGTACTTCAATTAGTTTTTCATGGTTGATACTATCAAACGCCTTCTGATAGTCAATGAACGATGCATAGACATCAACATTCATGTCACGGCACCTCTGCATTAGGACATTCAATGAGAACAGGGCCTCCCTAGTGCCAACGCCGTTTTGGAACCCAAATTGTGTCTCCTCTAGCAAAAATTCACATTTTTTATAAATCCTGGTGTGAAGAATCCTCAGGAAAATCTTCAGGACGTGAGACATGAGGCTTATGAACCGATACTCATCGCAACGAGAGGAGCTCGGCTTCTTTGGCAATGGCAAGAATGTCGACCTAAGCCAGTCTGGCGGGATTTCACCAGAGCGGTAAATGACATTGAAGAGCAAGGTCAAGAGATCTATACCTTCGCCACCCTGATCAGCAAGCAGCTTGAGGACCTCTACATGAATCTTGTCCGGTCCAATAGCCTTCCTATTCTTTTGGGCCTTCAAGGCATGAATTACCTCACATCTGGTAATGTCTGGTCCAACCTCATTCAGTGCAACATCGGGAGAGGGAGGCACTGCAGGTCTGCTACAATGGAAAAGCCTCTCCACATAATCCTTCATCGCTGCAAGCTTTTCATTAACCCCTAATATGTATTGGTTGTCTTCCCCTTTCAAGAGAATAACATGCCTACTTAGGCTAATTAGGCTACTGAAAATTACAGGAACAACTAGGATGGTTATGGTATGTTGATAAACTATTCGACTTGAGTTGTACTAAACTAAAAATACGGAAGGATTAAAGGTTTCTCACCCTGAGGCCTCATTGCTGCCATATGGTGTGGGGGCGGCCGAATCGGGTTTACTTTTCCTTGCCAACCGGCAACTTGGTCTCTGCTAGCCTGCAGCGATCTAGCTTCCAACATCTCTTTTCTGGAGTCAACTATGACTTGTCCCCTCGGTTTCAACACACACAACGATCACTACAACATCCCCGATCCCAAACAAAAACTATTATAGCTTTAAAACACAAGAACACCCTAGATCCAAGGTATTTACTAGTAATGATAAAATGAAAAGGTAGAAAGCAAGACAAAATGGATATGAAGCGTACAAAAGTTACGCAGTAAAACTACAGATCACAAACGAAAAAGAGACTAGCAGGTTGGCAAAATGCAAACAGAGTAAATCATATTGGAGCAAAGAACCGAGAAGTCAAGTCCATGAGGTAGACGTAGGTTACTAAAATTTGCATAAGCATAATAAAGTTGAAGGTTATGCATTAAATAAGGATGGGAAGAAATACTGAAAATGCAGGATCGCTGGGAAATGCCCCCGTTTAATTTTTTATTAAAAACATCCACTCTAGGCTGTGGAATCACTGGGACTTCATTCCTTCCATGGTTTACATCATACCTTGTCCACAGGAATTCGCCCTCCTATGTTGAGGATTGTCTTCCTGGGCCCTGAAGAGAGCACTGAGGTGGAGCTGGAGCCTTTTCATATTTTTGAAAAAGAAACGTATCCGTCAACTTTTACGTCACAAATAATATTGCTCCGGTAGATTAATTCCATCAAATCGGTAAAGTATCACTTGCGTGAAGGCCACCCGAGATCCTTTTCCAATAATCTGGATCGCGACTGCAGTGGTCGTCCAAAGGGATCCTTCCTTTGGATCCTCGCTTGGATACAGGAAAACTAGCCTCAACAATAGAATGTGAATCCCTCTGGTCAAGGTATAAACTAAACTAGGGGAGGAATGGAGTCCCATTTCCAACAAATACTGACATATATGTGGTTGGGTTTGTACAGCAGATCGGTAGGAAAATTAGGCGCACTCTAAACGCAATCTGGCATCAAATTTAATCATCAGTATACCTACGATGATGTTAACCTAAAGAGTGTTCCTTTCGACATTCTAATACCTGCTCACATTCGCAAGACACCACGATGATGATCATCATCTTTTGTTTACAAACTACTCACTCCATCCAAGAAAGACTTCCCTAGCTCTAAGGTTGTCATCCGTATGGCTGTGGTGGAGGAATTTAAGAACCAATGTACTAACGCTTACTTCGACTAGCAAGTTCGTCGCTGGATCTACAATGGATAAGTTTGCATAATGTCACAACCTGCGGCCTCACATGAAAAATGCGCATTATCATACCTACTAAACGGACTATATTATTGTACCTAGGTAAAGGAAAGCAAAACTGCTTAAGCAGAACGGTAGGTATACAAAATTGACAAGTATACCTAACCAAGAACGTAGACTAATGCTGATAGTACTTACGTATACGTACTCATACCAAATTTACAAAAAATTATTAACAAATCGGATGCAGAAGCGCAGTGTTTGAAGCCAATACTAAGATGCAAAATGAGGTATTAATAAAAAGGTGAGAAGTAAATAAATGGAAACGAGAAAATCGGGGATGGGTACGTCATGCAATATGTCAATGCACTTTGGCAAGTGAAATCCAAAATTTTTACCCACCTTACTACAACGGAAAGCCAAGTACGAGAGAATGCGGATTTTACGATGTACACACTAGTTACTTCGGAGGAAATGGTGCTGATGAAGGTAATTTTTGTAATTAAAGATCTATAAAAGGAAGTTGATGAGCGATACTTTGTAGGGGCAGGGTACCTACCTTTACTATGGCAATGGTTATCGGTGCATCTGGTTAGGGGATCTACAAGACGGTACAACGGACACAAACTGCGCAACAGCTCAATTGATAAATAATAAGCATTCGAAGGGAAACTAGATCTTATCAAAGCTTAGAGAATTAATCCATCCTAAATGGCCTAATTTACAATTATGGAAACTGGCAAAACCCAAGTATCACTACTGCATCAGGCATCAGACCTGATGGGACCACAGACATTAGGAACCAAATAAATACTTCAAAATTATAGTAAACTTGATTCTTACCTAATTTCAAACTAGACATATTTCTATGAAATGCATAGATGAAAGTAAAACTAAAATCACTAATCGAAACACACCCCTCACCACCGGTCCACCATTACTAGATAGCTTTCCAAAAAATCTACGCTAGCGCTCCTACCGAATGAATCGCAATCAACAACCAATGTTTTCAATTTCCTTATCGGAAAGTAATTTTTGAATTTTAAATTAATTTTACTTTATTTATAATTTATACAACGTTTTAGCATATTGAAGTGAACATTTATTTGATATACCCTTTCAGAAATCACGAAGGCATCGACCGTTTAGTTCGTTCATTCGCCCGGTAGAATGCGTTGTTGATAGTAAGCTTGAGCGGGAACTTTCAAAATGTCAATAATAATAAAATTATTATTCCTTTCTTTGAAGTAGCTGTCCTTATAACTCCTCCTAGACAATCACCAAGTGGGTCCCATTTTAAAGTTGTTCCTTCGGAACTGGAAATTTAGATTAGTTGGTACCCCTACCTAATAACTGAAAGTTGCATAGCATTTTTCGTTTTGAATCTTTTTGAACTTATTGAGCACGTCATAAAGGATCTAGTGCCCGTATTTATGTAATTGGTTATGCTTCCTAATACCTGGATGATCTATTAAAAAAAAAGCCATCAGAAAACAGGAAGCCAGCGTTTCGAGGAACGAAGTGAAGTCAGCGTTTGTAGAAACGAAGTAGGTAAGTACCTACCTACCTATTCATGTTTTATGGTTGCTGCCGCGTAGGTATAAAACATTGAATATAAAAACAGGTGCCTACGGATGATTTCCAATAATTCAAATAAGTAAGAAAACGGAGTTTTTGAAACATTGTTAATTTCCACTGAAAACAAAACATACTGTTACGCCTATACCGGGTTTGGTGACCAAACCGGTGGTCACCTACCTGTTTCGCCTAGAAAAACCTGGTTCGCCTACAAAGTGAATCATTCTAGATCCTAGGTATGAAATTCAGCTGTTGGTATAGTCGTAGCGTAAATACTTCGGTAGGTAAATTCCTATACCTATAATATAGACACACATGAACAGAACATGATTGTAAATTCAGAATTCGGACCGTTCAAGAAAGGCTCTAGAAATTTAGCCGTTGGTATGTAGTAGCTACCTACGTAATTTTTGAGGTAATTGGTTTTTTAGGTAATAGATTTTGGTTGCAAACTTGTTTTACACCGAGGTACTTATTGCTGAAAAACCATTCTCCATAATCCAAACTACAATAACTAGATACCTACATTTCCTGGGGTCTCAGGCACAAAAAAGAAGCTAACTTATTTAATTTATTAGAAAGGTCCGAGTAAGAATACGATAAATTACCTATTAATCAAAATCGAAATTCAAGTAAAGTGCATCATGGTATGTGTTGATTTGGCTCTTGATTTCAACAATGGGGATACGTATAATGATCTACTCTCTGTGGTCTCTGTGGAGAAAACTGTGTTTTTATTTTTTGAAATACAACTAACTGTGTTTTATTTCTCTTGTGCGAAAAAACTAAAAATTGGTTTTTTGTTTTAATTAAGAAATCATAGTCCTGATTTTCGACATCCTCCTTCATTTCATATTAGGTAGTAAGTAGAACCCAGAGGTTTTTCCCCCTGATTTTAGGTACATATAAGTAGGTACATAACAACTTGACAAGTGTTCGTACCTACCTACGTACCTACATAGGTATATACCAACTTACCTACTATTTTATTTTTTAATATATTTTTTTAATAACAAAAACTGTTTTCATTACCTAATTAAAACGACGAGGCGCCGACCTCTCATGACCTGGTGTCCGTTGTATTCGCAATCCCGTTGTTTAGGAACATAAAGTCGATGGAATCAATACCTTTCTAAAAGAGTCTTCCTTGTACACAGTCGTCGCAAGTGACAGACTTTATTGCCTACAGTCTCGTCCAGAGGGGTCTGGTGGGAGGTTGGTTTTCAAGTCCCGCATGGATTTGAACGGAATGTAAGTTCAAATATTTCAATCCTGTATTCGCTATTTGTGTCTATGGTATTTCTGTATTTTTATTTTACATTTATCCGCTTACAGTTAACTATATCATTACATAGGGTATAGTCACATTCACCGACTTGGTGGCTAAGTCCAACCTACTTTTGCGATTACTCAGATTGACTTGTAGGTAACCAGCCTACAGATGGATTTTTTTTATAGATACCTACCAGACCTACCAATTTGGCTTGGTAAACACTCTGCTGTACCGCCAAACTATCAGTTCAAGTCCAGCTAGATAAGCTAGGGTACCACCGATCACTACCACCTTACAACGAGAAACCTTTCTTCAATATTCTTTTATTGGGTAAATTTTCTAGCAAGACCCATGTGATTTACATATTAAATTGATTCTTATGAAAATCATTAGGTACCTAATTTCCTATAGTAAATAGATGCATGTAGGTAGTGAATGTACCATGCAATTTAAAAAAAATAGCTATAGAGAGACGATTCGCACTCGTGTTTTCATTCATTTGAAAAACTGATAATAATCGTAATCGTGAATCTAAATAGCTGTTCATGCCGAACTTCTTACATATTGGTACGCATATTATATCATATATGCTTGGTCTATCTATCATGGCGTAGCATGTTTTTTTAAATTTATTTATTTATTTTTTATAGTGTTAGTTTCAACTCCTTCTACAGGCTAGGTAGAAGGAGGGGGTTTCTCTTCCACCATAACAGAAGTAGGTACCTCCTAATCATAATATGATTATGACTCCCGACATACGAGGATTTCACGTTCGCACATGTATAGACGATAGTTACTGTCCAATTTTGATGAAATTCATGATTTGACCATACATAATTATATTCATGTAAGCCCCATCCCGCACCTACTGTCCAAAGTCTAGCTCTGTATAGCTTTGTATACCTAGTTATGAGTGGTGATGCAAGGATGTGTACACAGGCAGACTCGGAACCGAATTTGTTCAGAAAAGAAAACACGCGAGCGGAAATTAAGATTTTGAACGGGGGGCGGGGGGGAGGTTTTACGTCCAAAAGTGATTACAAGACTTCCACTATCTTGGTTGACTCGGAAGCTTAATCGTGTGCCAATGAGCCTTTTTTCTTTTCTTTTTATACGAAATTTAGAAATAAGTAGAGTTTGTTATTTTAAAAGGTCTACTGCCTACTTAGAATCTTAGAAACGGCTGAAATTGCTAGATATATACAAACTGAAATCTCTAAATTGGAACTAAACAGATTTTTCTAGGCTGGAAGCTGCATAACGTCTCTTTCTAGGCCTTTTTGTAATGTACACCAATCTGATGGCCTCATTTTCTGTGTCCCCATTAAAGGATGATGTTTCATCCTTCTGCGGTTAAAGAGCAATTGCGAGATAACATCTCCCACCATCCTGGCTTTCACTTGTTTACTCTCTGAATGCCTGTTCTACTCCAAACATTACCATAGGACTCGCCAGTGATTGTTGGTTTCCTATTCCTTGTTCAGTTCGTGTGACCGACCTGTTTCCAGGGGGATGGACCTGTCCGAGAAATTCCCTTTTCTTGCCGATTACTGGCCCTTCATCGTCACCGTGTTCGTCTGCGTTCTTGCGGCCGTCGTCCTCTTCAAGACTGCCCTCGACAGTCCGGCTGAAGAGTCTCTACCCCCAGAGCCAGGTGAATGGAATCAAGATCAATAAATGTGATAAAATTTTTACAATGATTGATAGGTTGGGAATCCGGTGACTGAATGGGCAAGAAAGCTGTGGCTTTTATTTCTTTTTTTGTGCGGGAGTGGAGAGAGGTTACATAGCATAAGTCACTTTTTGATAACGCAACAACAGGAAACACCATTACGAGTACCCACCTGATGTAAACGGGCGATAAACAGGTTGGTTTGCATAGGGGTATAATGCGTAAGTGATGTCTAACTAGGAAACTATCATTACTAGACGTACCTAAACATTTAAAATTGCATAGAGGGTCGAAATAGGATTCCGAAAAGGGAAAATCTAGTTCTATGGGTAGCGCAACCTAAAGGTGTACCTGTGCGAAGGAGACACTAGTGAAAAAGTCTGCCAAGTCGGGTAGGCAGTATGGCTTCCTTGCCTATGTAACACCAATGGAAACTGTTCCTGCATTTATTGTTAGCGCATGCGCACACGAAAAATATGGCAATCTTGGTGGAATTCATATGGGGCCATCCGACACCTAACCCCCACCTACCCTCTAAATCTCAGCGCATTACGATAATTTCTAGGGTAGTTATGGGCACTGCTAGGATTTCATGTATTGCGAATGCGCAGATGAAAGTTACTGTAACTTGTAAACTTGCAAACTTTATTATTTCAAAATAGGATTGAATATAATAAGAGAACTAAATTAAAGGCCTATGAAATTACAACAAAAAGGACAATGCAATTTTAAAACATAGTAGATGAGGAAGAGAATAAGGAAGCAAAAAGTGAGAGATCAATAGAAAGAAGTGGAGAACTAGGTGAAATAGAAGAAGACTTAATGGCAGAGAAAGAAGAAGAGAAAGTAAGAGGAAGGATTGACAGAAAGAGAAGATACCTACTTTATCAATGACTTTAATATGGGACTATCTTTGGCCCAACCCCCACTTCATCGCTTCACGACGATTTCTAGGGTAATCGTGGGATCTAGAAGGATTTCACGTTGGCGCATGCGCAGACGAAAGTTTCAGTACTTTTTCAATGAATTTGATGTGGGACTATCTGCGCTCCAACCCGCGCCAATTCTACAAATTTCAACTCACTGCGACTGCGTAGTTATCGGTTACAAGGAAGGCTTTACAAGGAAGTGGCAAACGTTTCGTGTTTGCGCATGCGCATACGAATGTTACAGTCCGAATTTGATGAAATCGATACGCAATTATCAGGGTACCATTGTGCATCTACCGACCAACTTGCAGCTCTTTTTACGATTTAGGGGAAGTTACGAGCTTTACAAGGATTTCACGTTTGCTCATGCGCGGACGAAAGTTGCAGTACTTTTTAAATGAATTTGATACGGGACCATTTGTGGCCAAACCTGCACCTACCTTCCAAATTTCACCTCATTACGACCATTATTTCGTATAGTTTTTCCCGGATCAAGAAAATGACTACAGACACGGACGGAATCATAATATGTATGTTCCTTGTTGTCTGAAACGTACCTAAAATGCGAGTGGAAATTTTCATTTGGAGGACACACTTTTTTCGACTCCTGCACGAATACAAAGCTTCCCGACCTTCGGTAGTGAGGAAGCAAAATGACAATAACGCAATATGTATAGTATGAATTTTAATCAAAATTTGATTAATTTAATCATTATTTTTCGTAAAGTTTTGTACTTTTTGGGACACCCTTTAGGTAGGCGCCTGACAGCCTGCATTATATCTTATTAGTTAGGTACCAATAACATTTCTGCATTAAACGAACGAATATTCTGTTGACTATCTGTATTGAACTTATCGCGAAAAAGAACACCTCATGCTGTCCTTTTCTTACAACAACAGTGATCTTTTAAGATCACTGTTGTTGTAAGTAGCAAATTCCGCATTGCAATTGAATAATATAACGTTTGACGGGTAGCGAATGGGAATGATCGAATTGTTCTTCTTGTGTTACTAACCAAATTTTGTGCAACATAAAAATCTCATAATATGCCAGGTACGGGGGGGGGGGGGGGGCACCGCAGGTTAATGGAGTTACATAGGTAAAATTTTCACAAACAGAATTCAGCCAGCAAGTTCAGCTGAAATTTTGCGTAGAATTAGGTAGGTAGGTACCTCGGTAATAAAACTTGCCTACTCTATCATACTTTTTCCTGGTAACTATACCGTACGGAAATATAATATAGCAAAGACTACGGATCACAACTTTGAAACCTTTCTTCGAAAACTTGTTCCAGATACGAACTATATCACTCGAGATAAAATCGTGGAAACCCATTTCAAAAAATAATCGGAGTTATTGAAAGGTTATCTATTTCCACTAGTACTCAAAAGAATACACTGTTATGCCGGTTTCGGTGATCAAACCGTCGTCAGTAACAATCTATAACTATCGTAGTATCTATAACAATAACTAGTTATTGTTTGCTACAATAGTTACAGTTCAATACTGCGATTGTTTGATCACCGAAACCGGCATAACAGTGTATTTTTTATACAATAACTAGTTATTGTTTGTTACTGACAATGGTTCAATAACTCCGATCTTATTTTTTCCTTCCGGATGGTCATAGCCGGAAATCGTCCTAAATAATGTGGTCCCAAAGGCCTGTAACAGTAACTCATGTCTGTACAGGCACTAACTGTAACTGGTGCTTCTACTTTAATTTTAAATACAAATTTATTATTTATTTTGAGTCAAATTCGATGCAGAATTTTTTACCCACCCTATATTTTAACAGACGATACATTAAGCTTTTATTAAATAGTTTCATGACTTTGGTCCCGTGAATGCAGTCGCGATTTTCGTAAAGATCTCGATAACCAATTAGTTTTTTTTCGCTCTTTTTTAGGTGGAAAACGGTTAAGCATCTAAACGCCGTGCTTGGAACTTGCAGCTTACCAAATCAGCAAAATATAAATAATTTAATACTCTACCAGATGATCGTTAGTTTTGAACTTAATCGTTTCAAAAACTGTGAGGTGCCCATTGAAACGCAGAAATCGATGTACGTCTTAAAATGCTAATAAAATCATTTTTAAATAAAAACTTCATGGTTTTTCTTTCACGTTTCAGTTGACAGTTGTAATTTCCCACAATGTGAATTCTCGTTTGCAATATTTCCGAACGTGAAAAACGCTGCACCTCGAGTCCCGCATCAATAATTCATTAGAAAGGCGGAGCTAAGTAAACTGTTGTCGATGGCGTTTCCTAGCGCGCTCGGGGTTGCTATGAAGGATCGATCCTTCCGGAAACAGTAAAATCTTGTAATTTCTTCAACTACTAAAATACACAATCGCATCAAATTTCGTATAAACACGAATTTTTAAGTAGGTAAATTATTTCATGTCTTGAATATCAAAAGCAGCGCAGTAACCTACGTACAATCCCAATTTGTATTGCTTCCTCACTATCGAAGGTTGGGAAGCTTTGTATTCTCGCAAGAGACGGAAAAAATGTATGTCCTCTGTCGTGGTTCTCCTCAAATCTCTACAATAACCACTCCTTTGTAATACTGAAAGATTTAACCAAATAAACTAAGGGAACGACTAGCTGAGCGACACCGGGAGGAAAGTAGGAGAAGGGTCCCTTCCATCAACCGCCATCGCCCCTCAACGGTCATAGCGGCCGATTGTGGACAGGGGACGGGTCGAAAGGACTCTTTATAAGCAGCCCTTCTAGCCCAGCTCGTCCTTTCCCGGGGAAAACTGTACGAAATAATGGATGTAGTGAGTTGAAATTCGGCGGATAGGTGCGGGCTTGGCCACAGATGGTTCCTTATCAAATTCATTAAAAAATTACTGTAACTTTCGTCTGCGCATGCGCAAACCTGAAATCCTTTTAAAGCTTACAACTACCTTAGAAATCTTTGAAGAGAGCTGGTGGTTCACTGATGGTTCCAAATAGATTTAATCAAATTCGAACTGTAACAGTAGGATCGTATGCGTAAACACGAAATGTTTGCCAATTCCTTGTAAGTACCCGAAAAAACAGTGAGTTGAAATTTGGAGGGTGAGCGTGGGTTGGAGCACAGATGGTCCCATATCAAATTCATTGGAAAAGTAGGTACAGTAACTTACATCTGCGCATGCGCCAACATGAAATCCTTCTAGATCCCACAACTACCCTAGAGATCGTCGTGAAGCGATGAGGTTTGGAGGGTAGGTGGGGATTGGGCCAAAGATAGTCCCGCATTAAAGTCAATGATAAATTAAAGTAACTACCGTCTGCGCATGCGCAAACTTGAAATTAGTAAAGCCCGTAACTGCCCTAGAATTTGTCGGAATGCGCTGAGATTTGGAGAGTAGGCGGGGTTTAGGTGTCGGATGTTGTTGTTACAAGCAAAATTCCAGAACTACCAGACCAATTTTAGTGAAATTCCCAGGATTGTGCGTGTAGGCCCTACGAATTTCGTTGCCGTCGGACCAGTGGTAGCACTATAATAGATATAATCGATATTTTACCAATAGTTTACCAACTAATTCTATAAATACATGTTACAGTAAGTGAGGAAGCTATACTGCCCACCCAACTTGGCCGACGCTTATTGCTTTCTTTCATTTCTCATTTGAGCATAACATACATTGCTTGAACATAATAAAGGCTCACTAAAGCCGTATTTACTTATAAACATCCCTTAACTCAACCTTAACCAAAATTAAAACATTCTTTCAAGACTCCTTTACTATGTCAAGACTAATACATAAGGTTCCTTACCTCTGATGAAATTGCATAGTATTAACATACCTTTATAAGGTTGATGTGAAAGATTTCCTTCGGCAAGGACAGAAGATATGGAATGGTTTAGAGAGACCACTTATAGAATAACTGACGTTATATCAGTGACGAATCATTTGGGTACCTACCTAATCATACTTATATACCGTACTTTCATCCAATGGGCAGTCCAATTGCGATAATTAGTCTCATCAGCTCATCACCTACACATTTTCTTACAAATTAGACCTTTTTAATTCATTATTCTTAGTTATCAATCGAGTATTATTCATACTTGTGTCAATATTACTGAATCATTTGTTTCTTTGATATTTATGACAACGAAGCTGGCAGGGCAGTCGGACGAAAAGCCCCAGCCTGCAAAATTTCTGTTAACTTCAACCTTACTTTAAATTCAAATTATACTTCTTCAATTTAAAATTAAACAGTGACCGTAAACCGTAAACTTGAATGTTTAAATTGAAATTGAACTGTTTATTGGGAAGGGTCTGATTGGAAACACTACCTACTGTACCTTCCTAAAAAGTACTAAGTAGAGAGAAATGAATAAAGAGCGACTAAAGGACACTTTGAAAGCTGAAAAAAATTGTCTCATACATAGTAGGTATTTACAATTTTTCGTAGGAACCGACAAGCTTTGAGTACACCTACATACTTTGCGAACTATGGAAAACAATTCTTTCATGTAGGCGTACCTACTGAAAGAAATTCATTCAACGATGTTGCCCCACCTGTCGACACGATCCTTAGGAGCTATTTGTTATTAATTTCGTAATCAGATTTGCTGGACGAGCTCGATGACCTCGAAGGGCTTGAAGATGACAACGAAGGCGTCGGCGAGGAAGACGAAGGGCCTTCGCTGCCATCGGATCTCAAACACGTTCCTTTCGAGTTCACAAGGAAGTCGCCGCAAGAGAGTTTGGCGAAAACCCAGGAGTTCCTGGACCTCATGAGCACCCGGAGGACAGTGAGGTTCTTCAGCAGTGACCCCGTCTCGCCGGAAATCATCCGTAACATCATCAAAACTGCCGGTAATGTGCATTAGTGTAGTAAATCCTACATGGATAGAGGCAGATTGGATATTTGATAGCAAACAAAACGTATGGGCACACCAACTTTATTTTATTGAGGTACCTACTGTATGTACTACTGGGTTCTCTGACCAGCAGCCAGGATCTAAAGTAAAACGAAAACAACGTATACCTACGAAAAATGAGCTGTTTTAGGATTTTTCGGCGCCACTAACTGGCTTCTTCTTGGTACCAAAACCTATATAGCGATATCTGATGGCAGTTTGAAGTCGTAAGATCCCACCATTGCCGGTGTTCTGGCTCTTGCTGCGCCACTTCCGGCGCCGTGGGGCCTCTCTTTGGCGTCGTTGAGACACCAAAAACTATAGGCTCAAGGAATATACTATCAAAATTTCAGATTTTTACTATGGTTCCAAGGACCACTTTACGCGGTTCAGGCATACCATACTTATAGGTACATACATACCAACCCGCAAACGCCGATCAGGTCTAAGTAAGAGGCTCACTGACGTTCGGCTAATATGCCTATGTACGTATACGGGTGACTTTGGGTTCGGGGTAAAAAAAGGTTCATTATTGAACATAATAAACCAAAAAAAGAAGAACCACCAAAATATCCATAGTCAGCATTGAAAAAAGAGGTAGGTAGCAGAATTGCGCGAATTAAAAAAACACTACAAATTATTATACAACGGTTTATTATTTACCTGTATATATGCCCCACGGAATAACCAACTCGATTTCATACAGCCAAGAATGATTGTATTCAGGTGTTCCCTAGCAATGATATCTGGGCTGTATGTGTACTGATCCATTCACGATCATGTTGACGAAGCTTTTCAAATCATAAGCAACAAATTTATAATTCATTAGACTTACACTGTATTTGCCCAGTGAAATTAATCGAAGTTCGTAGGAAATACTAATGACAAATTAGCTTAATGACCTTAATTAAAATATCAATTGAAAAGGGCAGTCGGTATTTTTTTCTTTGCATATGCAATTATTGAATGTTTACTGCTTATAAACATTAGGTAGGTAGGTGTTATATTTTAATTATCTCTTCTTGATTAGGAACTGCACCCAGTGGAGCGCATACGGAACCATGGACATACGTTGTCGTCGGGGACCCAGAAATGAAAGCCAAAATAAGGGATATTGTGGAACACGAAGAGCGAATCAATTACGAAAGGAGAATGGGTAAGTCTGAAAAAACTGAAAATCACTAGGTACCAACCTTTTGTGTTCATTCTACGTTTTACGTTCCAATTATTATGTAAGCAGTCACGTAATAATGAATGTAAGCTTCGGGATGTATGCCATTAGTATCATGCATTCATGAGCTAAGTAGGTTTGTATAATCGATAGTCAGTACCTACCTAGTCCTGGTTGGGAGTACCTAGTTTGTGACTCAGGAGTTATGTATGACGTTCGTACAAGAATTAATCAAGTAGGTAGGTTCCAAACTATTCATCATTCATAGTTCAAGTTGGCTGGCAAGTGGACTGAGTACTGCCACTTAGTAATCTAAGAAAATTAAAAACTTTAATTAGGAACTTAGAAAATTTGAAACCATCACACACTTTTCAACAGGTGATCAATGGGTAACTGATCTTAAACCTTTGAAGACGTTCTGGGAGAAGGAGTATCTGACCGTGGCCCCTTATCTCATTTTGGTCTTCAAGCAGGTTTACGGTTTCAAGGAAAACGGATTGAAGAAGACTCACTATTATAACGAAATGAGCGTTGCCATTGCATCTGGAATCCTGCTGACTGCTATTCACGTAAGCAAATCCACAATGTATAAGATTAAAGAAGACATTTGAAAGGGGCTTGAATTATAGATGTGAATATCATCGAAGACCTCAAAATTCGTATCGATACTCTACGAGTCGATCAAAAAGTAAAAATACAAAGGCTCAGGTTTACTCAAAAGGCAACATTTTGAACGAAATTTAAGCTGAGAGTCCACTAGGTTGGTGGAACGGCGTGACGCCGAAATCATACGCGGAAAATTATAATGGGAAGTAAATGGGCTGTAAGTTTTAGTCTTGTAGTGTAGGTATGTTACGTATTGACCAAATTTTCAAAGAACAATATTAAATTTCTTTTTCAATTTCAATAGATGTTCTCCAACCTTTCGAGATTTTTTACCCTTGAAACTTGAAATTTGACCCGTCAGAATGTGCCAAAAACCACGATTCTTCCTTTTGATGTCACTGACATTTTGCCACCATTTTGGGTTTTCTTCAAGAATTCGTTACAATTCCACCCTCCTTTTCCTCCTCCTCAGCTTCTACCGCTGCCGCCAACACAAATGTATGTCTTCTTCGTCCGACAACATCAGGTAATTCCAACAGATACGGACGCAGAAGACGAAGACTTTGATCGTAGGTACTGGTCGACGATCAATGTTGTACTGGTAAAAAGTTGGGGCGGCCAATCTGATCCGCCTTGTAGTGGCGTCGCGTACCGCCCCTCCACCGAGCCAGTGGACAACGAGCTTTACAGGGATGTTAGTTTAACTATACATATTAACAATCTTTTGACGTTGATCCCTTTCAAATCCAAACATTAGAAGTAACCTACCGAATTACAAGCTTTGGAGTACCTGCAATATGGGTTTCACCGTCCACGTGCAGTCAAACGGTGACATCATCCTGCAGGTCGCAATCGCTCTGGCCCTGTTCTACTCCTAAGTTTCTCTTGTTGACTTAACTTACTTGTGGAAGTTCCAGGTTGATAGGTGATGGGGCCCTGGCTGAGGGTAAATATCCCAATCTAATGGCTCCAAGAGGGACTGCGTTTTCCGGGCTTCCAGCAGCGCGACTCCCTTCGTCGTAATTGAGACTCCTGTGGGCAAGAAATCGGAGAGCAACAAGCCCTTTCTGAGCGAAAAACCGTTGCCAACATTCTCTCAATGATTTTTATTAATTCAATTTTCATTAAAGTGATCCACATTCACAACTATTGTTCCCTGGGTTGAAGTGTGGTCAGTGGCGTAGCTGGGATGATTGGAGGGGGGGGGGGGGGTTAGTGGGGGGTCAACAATCCCCTCCTCCCATTGGCTGGAAAACTTTATCACAAAATTAGATTTTCAAGAAAGTCACAAAAGTAACAGAAACAAATACAGTAATACCAGGTTAAAGGGTAAATCAAACAACAATAAACAGTTAAATGATATTACGTTTATTTGATTACAAAAGAGCAATGTAATGGCCTTTGTGACTATTTTCCGAGAAAGTGGAGGTGGGTTTGGGGTGGGATGTGTTATGTAGGAGATTTCCCCACTTCCCTACAAAGGTCGCTTCACACTAGACCGTCAAGAGACCGGCCCGTCAGCGTCACGAGATCGGTCGGTGACGGTCCGTGATTCCTGTTCCCGTCGGACAGAGTTTGTAGAACAGTGCAAAGCATCAGTGTTGGTTCCCTCATTGGGCACGTCAACAGGCAATAGTGATCCCCCTCCACCCTTCTATCTCTTTCATTCTCCCCTGCTCCTATTTCTTTATTCTTCATTTATTTATTTTTTAAATATTTATTTGGCAAAAGACAGAGAAAAATACAGTATACAGAAATACTGTGCGTTGATGGAAAAAGTAGTAACCAAACTTAACTTCTAACTTAAAATGTGCATAGAGAATTGCAAAAATAAAGATGAACGTAGCAATGAAAAGTAACTGAAATTATTTTGGGGTGAGGGATTCTGTCATTGCCCACCATGAGAATAAGTTCATCAGAACTTGTGCTCTCAGGTGGAGTTCATTCAGACCTCTACGATTCAATTACCTATTTGTATAAAAAATTTCTAGAAAGGCACTCCACTGTATCTATTGTACTTTTTTTCCTTCAACGCTAGAAGGGGTTCTGTGTAAATAAATAAATACATTTTAAAAATATATTTAGTAAAAGCAATTGCTTTTTGTGAGAACTAGCCTTTGTAGACCTACTTACTTTTGGATCAACCCTCGTACTTTGTCTAGATGTATGTACAGGTAAACCTATAAATTTACCATGTATCCATTCAAATTCAATTCAATTCATTCAATAAATTTATATTTTTCAAACACACTTTTTTTATGAGTAACAAGTAAAAATAAGTCCAAGTATAAAAATCTAATAAAATAATAAAATCGAAAATCCCACGAAGGCAAAGCCTGTGTGTGGGCAATTTTTTTATTTTTAGCATGGAACATGCTTTAGCCTTGGACTAACTAGCCGAAAAACGTTACACGGGATGGGTGACTCGGAAGTGGAACGAAATTTTAACAATGATTTTCACTTACAACCGAGTAGTTGCTAGGGAAATGAAACTTCTTTCATTTTCATCGGACAAAAATCGTTTTCCATTCGTTGGAAAGCTCTTGATTTATCACGAATGTATTTCGTATTTGTTCTTGGTATTTATATCCTAGTTTCATAATATAACTATATAAATGAATGTTGTAAATGGATAGTAAACAATGACGCTTGTTTGGTTGTCACTTGGTTGTAGTAAACTACGCGGCTAAAGCATGTTCCATGTTTCTTTAATTTTAGCCGTAGGCTCTAAGCAGTAAGCATCCGGGGGTCCAGGGGGGCTTGCCCCCTGGCGAGGCGCGGAGCGCCGAGTTTTTCCAATACAATTTTTATAAGAGCGCCGGAAGTCTCGTCTCAAAACAATGTAACTAATGTATACAGGTAGTACAGCAAGATGAAGTGATAAAATTATATTCATATATTATCATCACTAAAGTACGTAAAAAAGACGTAAAAATGAAATATAAACATTGGGTAATTACATATGAACAGCAAAAGGTAATATAAACAGTTCAAGAATAATAGTCAAGAATAATAAATTCAAAGCTAGTGAGGGTAGAATTAGTTGATGATGACTCAACCTTAGTTGAGCTGAAGACTTGATTTTCTCATTGATTCCGAATTACTGGAGTCCCGGCAGACTTTGTTTTAAAACAATGTTAGGCATCTTTGCTGGCTTCAATCCCCAACTTCATTCCGCAAACTCCAAGACGGGCTCAGGCAGTGGTTTCGGCCTACTGGCAATCCTGTGGTGAACGGCAGTTCGCTTCGTCTTGTTTATAAAGTTGTTTTCTCTTTCTGGTTTTACAGTACGCCGGATTGGTTTCCCTCACCAGCACACCGCTCAACTGCGGTCCAGCGATTCGCGCTCTCCTCGGACGTCCGAAAAACGAAAAATTGACGCTTCTTCTTCCAGTCGGTTACCCCGCGACCGACGCCACCGTCCCCGATCTCACCAGGAAGCCATTGGAAGATATTCTGGTCGAAATTTAAACGGATTTTCGACGAACCCCAAATCTTTAGCTACCGATCATCAGAAAGGGCCTTCTTGTTTATATTCAGAGTACCTAGATATATGAAACCGTATGCACCCTCCTGTGTGATTGGAAAGGGCAATCTCATAAGTCTAGTACCTACTTCCCGCTGCTTTGATATAATCAAAAGAATTATTGACCATGGCGAGTCATTTGGACACTGCAGTAACTGCTCACATCCAGTTGACATTGATGTCAAGTAGGTACTGATCGTATTCAAAATTAAGCTGTATAATCAACTACAATATTACGAGGATCTCTGTTTTTCAAGAATGCATATCCTTTACTTTGTAGGTTTCATTTCTGCAAGTGATTACCTATATTCTCATATCCATAATAGAAAAACAGGTTCTTTCTTCTGTGAAAAGATGTAGATAGGTACTCAAAATGTTTCGAGCTATCCTAGATTTGTTTTGAAGCGGCAGAATCCAATGTGTCGAATGATTTTTGAATACACTTTTGAATACTTAGAAATCACGAGTACGTCTAGTTACCATGTATGAAGCCAGGGCTCCAGTGTGTTTGAAAATACCATAACTGTGAAGAAGTTGAACGACAGCTGCACATCATCCGATTCGCTTGAAAATAAATTCTGGAAATTTTATCGTTATCACAGCGATTCAGCACATTATTGTTGTCTTGTGAGCGAAAGTTGTGAAAATTAAAAAGACACCAAGTATACTATATTTTTAGTTATGCATTAATTTTTGTTCTCCGTCGTTTTAGTGAAACACTTATTTCAGCATTCGTATCACTGCGTGATTTTGTTTTCCTCAAAGATTGTAAATATGTAGGTACTAGCGGATAAGATGTTGTTGAATAATTTTTATGATTGATAGGTACTATTGTTTGATATGTGTTCATTTTATGGTAATATATTGTTTATTGGATGAAGTTACAATTACAATAAAATATAATATGTTTGCCAACAATTTTGGATTTCATATTTCGAGTTCCTTGATCACCTCATTTTTCAAAATTAGGTGTTGGTTTCGAGTAACAGTTGACAGGTATGTTGAGGGGAAGTGAATTGAAGACTTAGAAGTGAGTTTCTGCAATATAAATCTAGTAGGCATACTGATGAAATCTATATTTTGTTTAATAGGTTGGTTAATTACATATAAAATAAAATATAACAAAAAATGAAAAATCTACACCAGGATTATACACGTCTTTCAACTGTCAGTTACAATCATTCGTCTTCTTGGTCCGGTGTTTCATTCTGGTTGTCATTTTTATAGTTTTTGACAGCTGAGTACAACGAGAATAAGACATGAAGGGATTCGATTCTCGATTCGTAACGCGGTATGTCGAATAATGCTGGAATGATAAAGCGTATTACGTACGTATCGCGAATGGGTTATCATAATTAATAAATAACTCCTTGAATCAGCAAAATAATGAGCTCGGTAGGTACATACCACAGATGACATCGACATAGGTAAGTAAATCAACTTCTAGATCCTCCAAAGGCAAACCAACTTCGTTGAGTTTTTCCTCAAATTCCGGCGGCCATTCTTGCATAAGACTGTCTATATCGGGCATAGGTCTGCAACCATCAGATTAATTTAAATTCGATTCAAATATGGAAATCTTGCGTTTCGGTATTGCAGTAAAACAGGAAAACCGACTTGATAATTTGGGAGAAGACAATGAAAGTAGGTACCCACCCACGTTTTTTTCTCTCTCCTGAAATTCCTTTAATGGGACTCCAAAACCGGACTTTCATCGTATTTTCCCAAGTTAGTACTATTTTAGGCCACGGGAAAAGGCTACAAGCAAAAATAATCTAACGATAAAGTACAGTTTTCTAAGTTTTAAGGCATTTATCACCTCGAATACTGTATAGTGGGAGCCGGTTTGGTTTTATGTAGTTCTCCAATATCCTTGATCCATTTTTCTATAGCTTTAGGATTCTTGTCGGCATACTGAAGTTTCTTCACCACCTGAAAATAAATAGGTAAGTTCATTTTCATTTGTGGGTCAGATCTTTTGGTTTAATTACTGGAATTAACATAATTTGGTTTATAATTTAACTATTTTGGGTTGCCTCACACGGGTTTTCTGAATATGACGCATGATCCCATGTAATGGTAGGGATGGTAGGCAGATATTTATAGGGAGTCCGATCTCGCAAAGAGCGCCAGGCGACAGCAATGTAGCCGACCCCAGCCGAGGACTGCCTAACATCAGACGTCTACTAGGTACTCCCTTCCCCGGAAAGCCATCAACTTTTATAAAAGCCATTTGTACTTATGTGGTTGGACTGATTTCTTTTGCTCTCTTTGCGCCTTCAGAGTGCTCTAGCGCCACAAAAGACAGCTGAATCTAATTCTCTCGTATTAGTCCTAGATAAAAATTACATGTTTTTGTATGAGTTCAAACATTTTCTGGTTGGACCGTGGCTGAGCACAAAATTATAGGGGATTCATTTTTTGAATTTTCACTCGCATAGGCAGGGCCCGAAAACAGGTATGCGCATTTTTCGTCACAAGAATAGAAATCAAACTAGAATTTATTCATTTATAACGGTCTAAAAAACCCAGTGAACTACCAAAAAGATCCTAGATGAAGGTGGTGATTCGCTCATAACCCGCCTGGGCATTTCCTCACACCACCGCGATGAAATTCGCCAATTTTAAATTCATCACAGTGGTGAATCCGACGTTCACACAACCTTCTTCCTTTTCCCTTCTCATCTCGACGTCGCCGCTTCACGCCCCAAAAACCTTCTAAATTCACATTTTAAATTCGAGCTCTTCACTATAACGTTTGAACGCCCAACCTTCCACACCGCTCAGCCTACGCCATTTTTCGTATTTTTGCGAATTTCAAATTTCAAATTTTAAAATTCAAATGTCAAATTTCAAAGTTCAATTTTACCCAATTTTGCGAAATTGAAATTTCATCTCCTCCCTACATGATGGACTCAGTCTCACAATCGCCTCCCCTTCACTGCCCCCTCTGCAACCCGACTCACCCTTCCACCCTTTTGCCAATAAGTCGGCGGCTGGAGGAAATCGTAGAATCAACACCCCACCACCCCTTTTTCACACATACCATCACCCTCCTGCCACGAACGACCTTTCCCCCACACTCATGGAAGGCCTCAAGCCCCAACCCTTCCACCACTCGCCCATTAAGCAAGCATTTTCCCCCACACTCATGGAAGGCCTCAAGCCCCAACCCTTCCACCACTCGCCCATTAAGCAAGCATTTTCCCCCACACTCATGGAAGGCCTCAAGCCCCAATCCTTCCACCACTCGCCCATTAAGCAAGCATTTTCCCCCACACTCATGGAAGGCCTCAAGCCCCAACCCTTCCACCACTCGCCCATTAAGCAAGCATTTTCCCCCACACTCATGGAAGGCCTCAAGCCCCAACCCTTCCACCACTCGCCCATTAAGCAAGCATTTTCCCCCACACTCATGGAAGGCCTCAAGCCCCAATCCTTCCACCACTCGCCCATTAAGCAAGCATTTTCCCCCACACTCATGGAAGGCCTCAAGCCCCAACCCTTCCTCGCCCAGAAAGCAAGCGTTTTCTCACCCCCTCAGGGGAGACCAACCCTCCCTAACGCTCGCCAAAAATATCTCATACGAAGACGAAGATATCAAGGCCGCTCCACACATGCGGTACTCGCCAAGTACCGAGTCGATACTTGCCGATTTCCTAGTAGTGTGGATGGGTTACTCGGTACTCGCCGAGTCACGAGTAACCGTACTTGGAGAGGCTCCGTCCAGTGTCGGTTTTTTCCCCGCTTCAAAGGAGACAAGTACGCGCCAAGTAGCGAGTAACTGCCCCGCTCCACACATGCGGGTCGCAAGGGGCCGATGGTCGAGGTATTTATCTCTGTCCCTTCACTGTCTAGTAGTGATCCACATAGTTAGTTCTCTTTAGGGATGGGTATCGATGAAGAAAACATCGATGTTTGCACATCGATGTTTTTTCCTCAAGAAACATGGATGTCTAAAAAACATCGGAGAAAAAATATCGATGTTTCGATACATGGAAACATCAATTTTTTTTAAAATTGGTATTATTTTAATTTTTCAACACAATATATTCTCAAATGAAACCAACTGCGACCCAGGCGACTGTTAATTCCATAGTAAATTACAATTATAATTAAAAAATAAAATAAAGTAATAAAATAAAATAATAATAATAATGAATAAACATTTTAAGATTTGATTGGGGGGGTTAGATTTTATCTATCCTCTATTTAGATTTTATTCTATCCTCTTTATCTGGAGGTAGGCCGCACTCATCACAAAGAAAGCAGCCGCTGCAATTAATTCGTCGTCCATCATTTACCTTGGCTCGCGAGCAACTGCGAGTGACTCGCCTCTTTCCCGAGGCGAGTCTTCCGCGGGACGATCCACGAATGTGTGGAGCAAGGAGCTCGTCACTCGCCAAGTAACTTGGCGAGTCACCGAGTTATTCGGTACTTGGCAAGTGCCGCATGTGCGGAGCCGCCTTCAGAACCGCCAGCGCATTCTTACCCCCCCTCAGGGAGGGCCCAACCCTTCCCCCCTCGCCACAGAGGTGCTCCCACGTACCAGCGCTCCCACCCCTCAACGCCCCTGCAACCTTGGCGGACGCCGCCACGGCCAAATCAACCCCCCCACCCCCTTCAAAACCGCCCCCCTCAAGTCACCCCCACCCGACTCACTGGGGGGGACCCACCTTCTGCAAATACCTGTACATATCAGTCCACTACACACTTCTTGTACATATCGTAAATACTAATCTAAGGATTCTACTGCTATGTAAATACTAATACTAATGTCAACTAATGCTATGTAAATACTCATCCTAATGTCACCTACAACTATGCTACCTCTTGCTCCTAACTCTAACTAACTACCATTGTAAATACTTCACCTCATCCACTACCATTGTAAATACTTCACTAACTTACCCTCATTGTAAATATCCTCATCCTCTTGTAAATATGCACCATCCAATGTCTTAGCCCGTAAGTTCTCTCAGTTATCTTCTTCTGTACACCCTCATGGTAAATATCTTCACCCACTTGTAAATATGTAGGATCCAACGACTTAGCCCTTAAGTTCTCTCACGCCTTCAGCCACTTTGTAACCTTTGCCTAGCCTTACGTTCTTGCCCTCAGCACATTATCTCTCTCAGGCCCTCAGCCACCTTGTAACCCTCGCCTATCCTTAAGTTACGTCCTTCACTGTTGTTGTGCCTACTTTTAACCACCACTTGTTATCTAGTTTTTAAGTGAACAGCCTTCAGCACTCCTACTATTTGCCGTGGCCCTCGGCCTTTTGTAACCTTCTGCCTTCAGCCCCACATGTACCTTTTCTCCCTATCTTTACTCAATAGCCTTCAGCACCGTTCCTGTTTGCCATAGCCCTCAGCCCTTGTGAACCTGTGCCCTCAGCTCTTGAAGATTTTTGCTCAAACTGGGGGGACCTCTGTCGTGAGTCTTTCCTGGAACCACTCCTAGTAGATTTAAGTTCTCGCAAATAATCTAACAGCCAACTTTAGTTTCTGCCAATAAACGGTAAGAGTGGGGAACAAGCCGCAGGAGTCGGAGCACAACCTGGATCCCCACCATCCCCTACCAAATAGGGGATGGAGGGAAACGACTCCCAGTAAGGTGGGTCTACACGCTCAAGCCATTTGCGCAAACCGGCTTGCACAAGCCAGTTTGTGCAAATTGAACTGAACAACTCGGTGGCGTCCACACGCTCAGTTGTGCTTCAGGAAAAAAAACGTGGGGCTCATTTAAAAACTCGTAGCATTCGAGAGTAGGTGTTTTCTCTTGCTGTAGGTCTCTGGAGTAGGTGTATTGCTGTTTTCTCGTGTTTTTTTTTTTTCGTTCTTCAGTGTTTTTAAAAGTAATTATTATCACGGATGAAGAGGAACTCTTACTATGTACGACAGCAGTTTGTTTGGCGAAGAAAAAATTCGCCTCACAAAAGAAAGGCCGGAAATGGAGCAAAAAATGGTTACTCCAGAGGGTTACTCTCATACAAATTGAAAATTGGGAAACGATTGAAAAAGTGGTTGAAACAGATACTGGGTTGTGAGGGCGTCGAGAAATGTGATTCGCACTCGAGAAGAGAACGAATGCGCGGCGCGAGATTGTGGGTGCGGCTTGAACCTCGTCCACACGCTCAAACTTCACTCATGCCAAGCTCCAACCTCAAGCCGATTTTCTGTCCGAGACAGACTTTGCTCAAGCCAAATTTTCTGGCTTGCGCAAGCCAAATTGCTTGCACAAACTGCGTCCACACGCAACGATATAACTGTACAAACTGGCTTGTGCAAGCCAGTTTGCGCAAATGGCTTGAGCGTGTAGACCCACCTTAACGTAAATACTCGCCTCCTTCGACTTTTCACTCATTCTACGCTTCCTCTAGCCGCTGGCTACTCTCTCTCTCTTCCTACCCTTGCCTCTCTATCCAAACCTAAAAGATCCTAGATGAAGGTGGTGGTCCGCCCATAACCTCCTAGGCAAATTCTCCTAAAAGATTCTAGATGAAGGTGGTGATTCGCTCATAACCTCCTAGGCAATAACATCCAAAAAGATCTCAGGAAAGGGTGGTGATTCGCTCATAACCCGCCTGAGCATATCCAAAAAGATCCTAGATGAAGGTGGTGATTCGCTCATAACCTCCTAGGCACGAACATCCAAAAAGATCCCAGGAAAGGGTGGTGATTCACTCATAACCCGCCTGAGCATATCCAAAAAGATCCTAGATGAAGGTGGTGATTCGCTCATAACCTCCTAGGCACGAACATCCAAAAAGATCCCAGGAAAGGGTGGTGATTCGCTCATAACCCGCCTGAGCATATCCAAAAAGATCCTAGATGAAGGTGGTGATTCGCTCATAACCTCCTAGGCACGAACATCCAAAAAGATCCCAGGAAAGGGTGGTGATTCACTCATAACCCGCCTGGGCATTTCCTCACACCACCGTGATGAAATTCGCCAATTTTAAATTCATCACAGTATGGATACAACTTTGGCGGAAGAGAAGACTGGTATGGACATTTGGCACCAACCGTACTAATTTTGGTCCATTTTTATGGCAGTTATTTTTAAAAATCGAAAAATTAGAAAACCCGTCATAACGCCCTTATTTTCTCCCCTACAAAGATCGTAAGTTTAACGAGCTGAACAAAACCCAAAAAGAAAATCTGAAAAATACGGTATTTTGAGGAAGTTATGACCATTTCAATTTCCAACATACATATATACGGGCATAAATACGGAGCGACATCAAGTGGAAAACCGTCTATAAACTCGTTTTGAGCACTGATGGTATCACCATACTACATTCCTGTATAATAGAAACATGGAAGTAAAAATATATGGCTATAGGAAGAGGTAAGAAGTCAAAACCCTGCAGATTTGAACCGCCCGCAGTGACGGGAGGAGGGTCGACATCGGAAATGTTCGGAACCGGCACAGAGTGGGACGAGGTAATGAAAATCTACATAAGGGCGAAATCTCGTTTTTTCGATTTGGAGAATTGTGATGTTCTCCTGCTTTTATGGAGGCGTAGCCTCATATATTTCCATCGTATTAGTGGTCCTGCTCGAAGGACTAAGGTCAGAAATAAATCCCAGAACTAATCACCCCCATATCACTCAAAATGTAAAATTTTTACGGAAACTCTCACAATCGGTAGTCCGAAGTGATTAAAATGAACTGATTAAAAGGTTACTAATGTTGGGTTAGTAAAAGGTTGCTTGCTGAAACCGGAATTTTCATTCTCCATTTCCTTGCTTATAAAAAGTTTAGGATTCAATTAGATAAATCGCCCAAAACCGCCCAGAAATAGGAGGCTGGGAAATCATTTTAGAATGTCTAGAGAGTTGAAAAATCGGGAGAAGATTTGGAACGAGAGATATTTACATTTTTGTTGCGCGAACCTTGAACCTTTTTCTGTTTGTTCTTGTACCTACGCTATTGAAACAGCTCGCAACAATGTCATAAGTCATCTTTCCCTGCGATATGTTCACTTGGGTACAGACTAACTTGCTGTAAACATAGACCTGACAAAAAGACATTTTTTGATTTTTTTTTTCAAAAAATAGTTTTGATTTTTTTTAAATAATTTTTTCATTTCCAAAATTAACTTTAAACCTTAAAAACGGAAATTGATGCACCCGAATGAGTTACAAGTCGATGTCCGCGGGACCCGTACACTCGTCCCACTGTGCGGCAGTTTTCGGCTGGTGGCCTTTCCCTTATCATTTCCTTGGTTTGATAAGCTCATTTCAACCTCATCCAGTAATGTCTTCATCAGGCCAGCCAATCCCGTCTGTCGCATGAAACACTTCATCAGAATCCTATACTATCTACTCTTTCAAGCTTGAGCTAACGGTCGCACATTACCCAACTGGTTTGGAAGACTGAGGTGGAAAATGGCCTCACCAAATGGAGAAGTTGCCGGTAAGCTTGTTCGTAGAAATTCAAAAGTAGGTACCTGAATTGGACCTGTTCGAGCTCTTCTGCCGCATTTACACGATGCCAGTGAGCAGTCCAGCTGACTGGCGCCAGCGAACTAGCGCCAGTAACTGGCGTCGTGTAAACACCACTGGCCTCCAGTGACGTGCCAGTCCAGTGGAAAAAAGTCGCTCCAGTCGACTGGCCTCATGAGTAGGTTTCAGGCCAGTCCAGTTCCCCCCACCACCGATAATTCGAGGTGGCGTGACTCACTGGAATCGTGTGAATCACAGGAGGCGTTCCAGTCCATGACAGTCCCTCATGACAGTGTCTTGTTTGGTTATCAAGGGTGCCAATCGAAGCAGAAGCTCATCAAACATTTCAGGGGAAATTCTCAGCAGACCTCTATATTCAGAAGGGTCTTCTGATCTTAATTCCTGAAGCAGCTGACATGAGGCCCCAGACGAATTTCTCCTCAAAATCCATTCCCTCGTCCACACTCCGTGTGTAGAGAGTTCTTCTAGGAGCACTTCTGATGATTCTCGCACAAAATCACGGCACAAATCGCGCAAATACTCCCTTAATTGAAAGCGTGATAGCCTTGATGACGCAATCGCCTCCATCATTTTTGGTCAACTGGAGCCAGTTGAATTGGCTACGTCTGAACGGATACTGGCGCCAGTCAGCTGGCTTCCAGTTTGCTCCAGCTTGCGGGCGCCAGTCAACTGAATCGTCTGCTGGCATCGTGTAAATGCGCCTTTCAGAACACTGTGTCATGCTCTCCGTGGATGCAGTGCGGAGACAAGCGACGAGACTGCTGTATGCTGCATTAGCTACCTTCCTGGATAGCTTGAACCGTTTGTGTATCGAGCATACACGGGGGGAGTTTAATAGCACCAACAACCTTCATCATCATGTTTGTTAACATTCGTTCAAACTGTAGCCCCCCCCCCCCCGAGAAGCCCAGCACTGAAAGCTTCCTTGTTTCTCCCTTTTTCATTGACGAACTTTTAAATAGACATTGATTGTCGACAATAACCGAGCTTAGTTCGTCTGTAACGGAATGGCCCACCTGAATCGGTTAGATTCGCGATTCGTCCATCTGCGAAGAGCGTCTGTCCTATCGAACTGGTGCAACTTGTTGCTATTTATGTAGTTGGATGAATGTTTATGTGATAAAAAAATTATGATCTCACCACAGCTTTAGCTGAACTTTGCTTGGTGGTGGCGCGAAGGCGAAGGTTCATTACAGCAGGTTCACTTTGGGCAGTGCAGGGCTCATCCAAGACAGTTATCCCGAGCTGGTCGTCGACTCCGTCAGGCCGGGCGACTTTGATGAACCCGTCGATGTCTCCCACAGCCGGGATGTAGTCGGGTACAAACGGATAAAGTTTGAAATCCAAATCGATCACTTGAGGCGTGTAGCTGCACATATGTCCAAAGGAAATATGAGATAAGCAATCGAAATGTACCTCAGGGGCGGATCCAGAATTTTTTTCCGGAGGGGGTCACAGGGTAGAACAATATAAAAAATAACAAAAAATAACAAAATAACCAAACGAACAATACAAACCGAATTTTCAACCTTATGCCTAAACTCGTCCAATTTGTCTACTTACAAAATTAATTGTATTTATTTATAAAATTCATTGTTTATGTAAAAAATATTTTTCAATATCTATTAATTATTTAACTGATAAATGTATTTATTTTCAATTTTCTTCTAAAAAAGTGTCCTAATGTGTTTTCAAACAAATTGGCGCATTTTATGGCAGCGTAGCTAACTTCAGAGTTTGCAAATCAAAACATTGAAACCACAACAATCTATTGTTGATCTCAGTGAATTCAGTATCGTTTTTACTGAATTTGGCAGGAAAGAAAACGAGAAAGAAACAAAAACAAGATAATAATTAACAAAAATAAGAAGAAATAAACAAGGTGTAATTTGACGGATACACCAAGGTAAATTTATTGACATAATTGTATATAAAGTAACATTGGTAGGACCAAGTGTACGATTATATTCGACTAATTTTGACATTTTTTATCGAATCTTTTTAGATTTTTTATACCTAGTTCTTTTTTGTTTTCAGTTTTTTTAAACACTGTCTACCGTTTGTGTTTGGTTTGTTTCTGGTTTTTGATTTCACAAAAACTGGGTTCGTTTTCGTTTGGTTTTTTTAGTTTTCGGGTTTGTGAACAATTCGTTCAGCTCTGCTTTTTGAAATGCAGGCTGATTCTGGGGGGGGGGGGGGTCATGACCCCTGTGACCCCCCCCCCCCCCCCTGGATCCGCGCTTGATGTACCTTGGTTTATTTATATGGTAGGTAGGAAGAGCATGGCTACCGAAAGCGAACTTTCTCCTTGACTGGGATGTAGGTAAATGGTAAGCAATATGAGAGAGCAATAAGAGATAGAGAGTCAAGGAAATCTGAACTCTTGGGTAAGAATGTTTCCGTTTTTTTATTACCACGATTTTATTACATAACTCGCTTTCTTGTCTGTCATGTACAAGTAAGTACAACTCTTGTAATCAATTTTTCGCCCACTTTCCGATGTCCAGTTGAGTTGAAATTTTGCATACCTATCTTTACACAGTCTTCGACGATAATACATGAATCAATCATAAAAACCTTGATTAATGTTTTACACTATCAATTAATTAATTACCTACATTTATTACTTAATATAATGTTTTATTAGTTAATTAATTAAAAATAGCTGAAATTTCGCAGTCATCTATCTTTGATGACAAGCATGAATCAGTTTTTTTTAAACGCATTAACCATCTTCAAAAGTAAAATATAACCTAACGCCCCACGCTTTTATTTTTAGTCATAAATAATTCCAATGCTCCCGGGTACCTAGTATGCAGATTGATTACAGCATTGTCTAAATACCAAAAAGAGTAGAAAAAATTTAAATAAAACTTTTTTTTTTAATCACGGTTTTAAAACGGACTAAAAAGTATAAAATAATTTCTCGTAGCCATAAAAAAAAAGTTGGGCGCATGCAATAGATGATAGAGTACACAAGTGCTCCCTAGACTGCTTACTACAATATATTGTATGCGTCCATGTTTTTCTTTTTATGGCCACGAGAAATTATTTTATACCTACTTTTTAGTTCGTTTTAAAAAAGTAGCTTTTAAAATTATTTTTTATCTAAATAATTTTTCCTAAAACTTTTGTGCACTGTAGACTCTATACTCGACAAATTTTTGGTACCAACGGCCTGCTGAACAACATTTCTTACTAGCAATTATTAACCATACAAAACATTTGTGTGCCTGTGGAGACTCGATAAAAGTAGACTACCACGGAATAAGTATACCTGCTTACTTTCGTTGTAATGTGTCGCGGATCCTCCCAGACCCACAACCACTATATTCGCAAACTTTAAGATCTCGCAAATAAACACGCAGCAGTGGGGACGAAAGACGCAGGGGATGAAAGCCCAGCCTGATTCCCCACCATCCTCTACCAACTAGGGGATGGAGGGAGATGGCTACCGGGGTCTATAAAACCCCGGCGCCTGCCTCTTTTTCCTCATTTTACGGTATCCTCTAGTCGCTGACTACTCTCTCTCCTCCTTACCTCATCTCTCTCCCCTCTCCTAAAAGATGCTGTGCATGGTGGTGGTCCGCCCATAACCAACAGCCAAATTCTCCTAAAAGATCCCAGGAAAGGGTGGTGATTCGCTCATAACCCGCCTGGGCATATCCAAAAAGATCCTAGATGAAGGTGGTGGTCCGCCCATAACCTCCTAGGCAACAACATCCAAAAAGATCCCAGGAAAGGGTGGTGATTCGCTCATAACCCGCCTGGGCATATCCTCACGCCACCGTGATGAAATGCGCCAATTTAAATTCATCACATAATGTAAAAATTAGAGCTTTGTACCCACTTTACTGGACACCGATTGTTGCAAATTCTAAGAATATAGTAAATAGGACACCCGTTAACTTACAAAGTTATGTACTGGAATATTTCCCGAATGTCTGGCGTGACACTCAAGTGTTCGTAGTCCTTTGGATCATATGCCCTGTAACGCAAAATATAAGAGGCATACTCATTAAAAACTATTGGTGTTATTACAATTAAATTCAGTTTATCGGAGTCCAAATATAACCCACAAGGTATGAAGAAATTGATATAGCTAATTGGCAATATAAGGCTGCTGCAATAAAATTAAGAATTTGACGTACATTTTTTACAATATAAGGAAAATTCTGCCAAAATACAAACTGAAACTTGTTGACTACATTATGTTTCAGCCTGTTATTCAGTATGGAATTTTAGTCTGGGGCGGTACCTATATCTCACATATCAGTACCTAAACTGTTTTTGAAAGGAAAATCAATTTTGAAAATTATTACGCTATCCCTGCCTCGTAGGAACCCGACTCAGGAGGTATTTGATCCTGCAAAGGTCTTCAGTATTCGTCAGCTATATGTGAAGGTTTTGCTCCTCTTTTATCATAAACCCCCTCAAATGATAAAGCACAAGAATACCGCACTACCAAACTCGTTTTGTGGCAGATGGAAATTTTACTCCCCAGGCCTCGAATCGTTCTTACGACACATAGCCCAACGTACATGCTGTATAATAATCCATAGAAATCTAAATTAAAACATGAAATCACCCAAAAACTACTTGAGAACAAAATGTGAAACTGAAATTTTGTCTTGGATCGTGCACTGGAATTTTGTCTTGGCATGGACAGTACTGATAATGTGGTAAATAGCGTATATTACTTGTATACATATAATTAGAAAATGTGCAACCTAGTTTATAAGTTATAATTTTATAACGTAGGAATAATCTTTATGCCAGGAAAACTTGAAGGAATTTAGCGGCTCGGTGCTCGGCGAAACTGGCAAAGCCTATCATGTCAAGCCTATCAGTACGCGATAGGAACGAGGTGACTGTAGTAGTCGAAAGCCGTATGAAATTACGAGGCGGGTAAGACGACGAATTCGGTATTTAACGATACTGACGCTAGACAGGGGACCTATTCCTTGTGTGTCGTATTTTGTTACATGTAAAATTTGAATGAAAATATTTTATCCTATTCTTCTATTAGGGCTCGATTCCATAGATCGTCCTACCTATTTATGTACAATGAAACTAAATATGATTTGTCCACATTTAGTTGGATTTCGGGCACGTACAAGTTCTTAAAATAGGTACCTAACTCAAAGCCACTAGTAAAATGTCAATGACTGCGAGAGACAGACGTGGAAGCTGACAAATAGAATAGAAACACAACCAGTTGAGTAGGTACCCCTCCAATGCGGCCGCCTGGAGTTCGTCTTCATCCTCATCCGTGTTCTCTGAGCTGTCGGAGTGGTCCAGCGTTGGGTCGTCCTCTGGTATGAAGGACTTCCCGACGGGCGTCATTTGCCTCAAGGATCGGTTCTACGTGACAATACATTTTATTAGTCAACATAAAGTACTCTAGCAGCAGTTCAATGTTGTGTTGTTCAGTCTGACTGACTGCGCTTGTCGGAATCACTTTAGCAATCGATGTTACCACCTACTTCAAAGTACTAGTAGTAATATTGAGTAGAAAGAACATTGATAATAATAGGTACATATTAATGTTGTACCAATAGGGCAGTCAGTAGAGGAGAATTGCATGATGCAAAAGGTGATGTAGGAGATTTTATTTTTCAAGTTGTATATTTATATGGGTAAAAACATTTTTTTAAAACCCCGACACAGGCTACCTCGGGAGAACTTTTGGCAGCCAAAAGACCTCTAAATTGCAGGGCTTTCTTCAGTCATAACATCTAAACGGTGGCGCATCTTACCGAAAATTTCACGCATTCCAAGAGTAAAAAAAATATTAAATTCTGCGTCGAATAGCTACCTTAAACAACAAATTCAGAATCGACAGTTAAAACTGGACAAATTTTTCATCTTGACTGTCATGATTAGTTTAACATACCTGAAACTAAATAAGAAACGGCTACTCCAAATTATAACTAAAGTTGTAGAGCATCAAATTCTGCGTTCACAACACCCCTATTTTTATTAAAATATTCTGTTTAAGTACAATTTAATAATTACCAATTAAAAATGTAACATTAGAAATTAAGTATTTTATTAAAAATAGGGGTGCTATAAATGCAGAATTGGGTGCTCTGTAACTGTGACATTTTTTATTTGAACGAAAGATTGCCTATTTACCCATATATATTATATTGGTAAAACATTCAAATTTTGATTACATATCTACATACATAAATTTAATACAATATAATTATAATATTATCATTTATTGGCGTTATTTACATAGGTAGTTAGGTATGCGTATTTTCACATTACGATCATGATAATATAATATGCATATCGCTGAAATTATTACGCAGATGGATTCATTATCCCCCGACTTCCGTTCCACCTACTTCGAATAGAAACAACAGTTCACAAGTTTTCTCTAAAGCCCTTAAAAAACAAAATCAATACATAATAGTTTTTGGTGCCACCATGGTGCCGGGGAACGGTGCCACACTGGCACCAGTGGCGCCATCTGGCAGAAAAATGTAGGAGAAGAAGAAAAGTATGTTTATTACTAAATCACAGGCTTACGAAATACAAAAACAAAAAAATGATACGACAGTGTGAATAATTTTACGCGGTAGGAGACTAGGAATTGATAATACAAAACATAGGTACCTACCTTATTCTAAATAAATTAAAATAACACCACTTAAAATCACAACCTAATCCTAGTACCACAATAACTTTCAGTCAGGTACAGATAATAGCACCAACATCATAGCAAACTCAATCACATCAACTGTAAGCTTAAATAGAGGGGGGGGGGGGGCAAAATTCATCATAATATCTAATGCAAGGAGCAAGTTAAAACAAAGGGAAGTGGCGGCCTCCCTGGATCCGCCACTTCCTTCTGCACATACACCTTGTTTCGATCCTCTACTGACCGGCCTACAATGATAACGAACTAAATCACTTGCTAACAAATAGTGGAAACCCATTTCAAAGAAAAACGGAGTTATTGAAAAGTTGTCTATTTCTACTAATACACGAAAAAACGCGAAAAATACACGGTTATACCGGTTTCGGTGATCAAACCATCGTCAGTAACAAACCATAACCAATGCCTTCAGTTGTTGTTTGTTACAGACGATGGTTTGATCACCGAAACCGGTATAACAGTGTATTTTTCGCGTTTTTTCCGTCTATTAGTGGAAATAGACAACTTTTCTATAACTCCGTTGTTCTCTGCAATGAAAATCTAGAACAAGGAGCCTGTTACCGAACGATTAGCTGATTGCGGCCTTCCAGCTTTGAGTCTCATTTCTGCTGACACCTTCAGCTCCCCGCCTGATCGGGGTGGAGGCTCAGGACTCTTCCCCGAGTCGCTTAAAACATCCTCGGCGTCGTCTACGTCGATTTCGTCGTCGTACATCGCCTGAGAGTTCTATCAACAGGATTCAAATTTGATGGAAATATTCTCTAATTTTAGGAAATGCACAACTAATAAACGGCCACAATTTAGTGATCTGTCTAAGTCTGTGTGTATAGGTATCAGTTGGTCAGTATGTAGTACGTATCTCTACAGTGATCCGCAAGTAGTAAGTAGTACTAATCTTACCTAAATGGCACATGTTTTTGGACAACAATAATTCTAATACAGTTCGTCGCTAGGTTCCTATTTTGTAATTCCACGTTTTTCGGCCCTCGTGTTCGTCGGCATTGCCACGGTTCTATTTTGGTTTATTATTTTCAATAATGAACCATTGGAATCGAGCATGAAAAAAAAAATTCTTACCCCCCCTCAAAATTTGATGGTTTACGTTTCAAGGTATGTAGAATCCAAAACTGCAAACGCTGCAAATCCCTGCACAACGGTTTATTATTTTGTATAGAATACCCTTCTGTTACAGATCACAGCTCTATGTATAGATAACCCGTCTATATAATATGATATGTACTATTCTATTATATGCATATTATGTAGATCGCAGACCCTCCGTAGGTTAGTACCTAACCCCGTACTCGTTACTAGGTACCTACCTAAATCACGAGTTAAATGTTGCTAAAATAATTCTGCCGATGACAAACAGTACCTAACAAAATGAAACACACATAATGAAGTTCTGAAAAGAAATTGTTGATGAGGAGAGAAAAAAGTTGCAAAAGTACCTACCAACAAACTCCAGCCCCTTCTACGTAGATGGTATAATGAACCGTTGTGTAATAATTTACCGTTGAGTAATGATTTACCGTAGTAATAATTTACCCATCAATAATACTTCAACGTTTGTTCAAGTTTCACTACCTACCAACAAACTCCAATAGAGCCATCATTTTTCAAATTAAATAATATCACAGAACAACCAACTCGACTTCATACTCCGCCAATATAATCAGGTGATCCCTGCCAATGATTGGCCGTATTCACAAATTCCTATTGTGGGCGCGTCTCTGGTTACGAGATTTGGTTTGAATTGTATACAATTTCATTCACACTGGAGTCGAAAATGCCTGTCGGTGCAAACTTCGGGGCCTTACTGTGAACGAACGGCTGGACGTACGATGCTCCGGATGGTCTTAAAAAACTCGCAAGTTCAAGAACTATTTAAAACCGTAAAAATATTTACGTAAAAAAATGGTATAGGCGTTTTGAAAATTGCAACCCCTATTTTGAACCCCTTAGAGATGACTCACAGTAACGTCGAGCTTCGAGGACCAACTAGACGCCGAACGGAACCTATAACCCGAATTTCATCAATTTTTTTTCATGGTAACTAAGAAAAGTGGCCCGTACGGCGTACGGCGTACGGCGGACAGACAGAAATATTTTTATTGCAGTTTTGGATTCTACATACCTTGAAACGTAAACCATCAAATTTTGAGGGGGGGTAAGAATTTTTTTTTTCATGCTCGATTCCAATGGTTCATTATTGAAAATAATAAACCAATAAAAATATTTCTGTCTGTCCGCCGTACGCCGTACGCCGTACGGGCCACTTTTCTTAGTTACCATGAAAAAAAATTGATGAAATTCGGGTTATAGGTTCCGTTCGGCGTCTAGTTGGTCCTCGAAGCTCGACGTTACTGTGAGTCATCTCTAAGGGGTTCAAAATAGGGGTTGAAATTTTCAAAACGCCTATACCATTTTTTTACGTAAATATTTTTACGGTTTTAAATAGTTCTTGAACTTGCGAGTTTTTTAAGACCATCCGGAGCATCGTACGTCCAGCCGTTCGTTCACAGTAAGGCCCCGAAGTTTGCACCGACAGGCATTTTCGACTCCAGTGTGAATGAAATTGTATACATTCAAACCAAATCTCGTAACCAGAGACGCGCCCACAATAGGAATTTGTGAATACGGCCAATCATTGGTAGGGATCACCTGATTATATTGGCGGAGTATGAAGTCGAGTTGGCTGTTCTGTGATATTATTTAATTTGAAAAATGATGGCTCTTTTGGAGTTTGTTGGTAGGTAGTGAAACTTGAACAAACGTTGAAGTATTATTGATGGGTAAATTATTACTACGGTAAATCATTACTCAACGGTAAATTATTACACAACGGTTCATTATACCATCTACGTAGAAGGGGCTGGAGTTTGTTGGTAGGTACTTTTGCAACTTTTTTCACTCCTCATCAACAATTTCTTTTCAGAACTTCATTATGTGTGTTTCTTTTTGTTAGGTACTGTTTGTCATCGGCAGAATTATTTTAGCAACATTTAACTCGTGATTTAGGTAGGTACCAAGTAACGAGTACGGGGTTAGGTACTAACCTACGGAGGGTCTGCGATCTACATAATATGTATAGAATAGTACATATCATATTATATAGAAGGGTTATCTATACATAGAGCTGTGATCTGTAACAGAAGGGTATTCTATACAAAATAATAAACCGTTGTGCAGGGATTTGCAGCGTTTTTGTAGTACAGGCAACAAGGTATCTAGGCTTCCTCCCATGCAGCATTCCTTTCATTAGTTGCTATTTAACATAACTCAACAAAGGCTGAAGCTGTTACGATGAGGTAGGACCTAATGTTACAGGACAGACGTACTTTTGCCACTGTTTCATAAATTTCTGTGCTCTATATTATTTATCTTGCGCTGTAGGTACGTTCTCTTTACCCTCACACAACTTCATCGTTTTGTTTTCGTTAATAATTCCCTAAATATAAATTTCACAAAGATATCCATAAATATACTATTGTGGAAAAAATTAGATTAAAGTTAGTCTGACTATTATAATTCTACACTTACCCACAGTTGCCTTCGTGATTGGTACGTACAACTACAACGTACGTAGAGTGCTCGGTCGCTTCGAATGATGAATGCATTTCCATGGATACACCCACAACAAACGGGAGCAGCTGTTGTCGGTAGGCTCAAGCGCCCGCGTGCTTGTGTAGGTAGCAGAAACGGGTAACGAGTAAAGACACACGTTAGTATTAGGTAACCTATATTTTTGGAGTAAACAAAAAATTGAGGTCACCGTTGGAAAGAGCGTCAAATTTCCCATCTCCCTGAGGTATTTGAATTTTTTTTACAGTAGGTCAAGTAGGCGAAATAATGGACTAAACACGAGAATTTCTCACTTTTTTAAAATTACTATTTTTTTATGGTGCGTTACGTCTTAAAAAAATGGTAAAAAACCGTACGCGTTGCAGGAAAAACTTGCCCAACATTTCAGCTTTCCAACGGTATAATCAATTTTGATTTTACTCTGCTAATTAGAGGAGAAAACGACGTTTGAATGAAAAAAAATTATAGTGTATTATTATGTAGGTTAAGCGGTAGGTGCTTCATTTGATTTGGCGTGTAGAATGGCTTGAGCTTGAGACAAGTTTTGGTTGGACGGTTCCCATAATTAGTTCTGGTTGCTACGAACTATGAAGTTGCCAATCAAATGCCTAAGTTGTCAATCAAATTACGAAGATGTCAATCAAATGCCTAAAGGGACCTAGAAGGTAAGCTTCTTTACTCCCTCTTCGTGAAGTTTTCAGTAAAAAAACCACAGTCATGCAGCATGGCTATAAGAGCGAATTTTCGAAGTTTTCGGCATCTTCCTCCTCCGCCTAAAATTTTCTGAAAATTCATTTTCGGCCAATGTTTTCCCAACTTGATACCATTCACAATTAAAACAGGAGTAGTTTTACGCAAAGTAAAATTTGGGGTGGAAGGAGGGGGAGGGGGAAATCAAAAATGTTTTGAATACCAGAAGAGTAGGTATTGGGTACGTAACAAATTTTTTGTTCCATTTTTTGCCGAGTAACACCTCGGTTTGTAGATTTTCCAACGCTGAACACGATGGTGAAGTCAGAATTGCGATATCCCATTCCGTTATCAGATTAGAGCAGACGAACCAGGAAGAACATCTCAAGAAATAACCACGTTCCTTCATCTTCAAAGTGCTCCAGTTTGAGAATGGAATGAGATATCGCAATTCTGATTTCACCATCGTCTTCAGCGTACAAAAACCTTCAAAATGAGGTGTCACTTGTCAGAATTTTTCATTTTGGGAATTTATGGGTAATTTTCCCCCCCTAAAACTCCCCAAAACTCCCCCTTAGGGTGATCCGATTCTGCCCTTCTTCGAACTTAGCCTGTCGATTGCCAAGACAGATTTTTCGTGCAAATTTGAACTTTTTATCTCAATTCTTTCGAGAGTTATCGTCTGGAATGACACATACATATATAAATATATATATATGTTACGGTGAAAGCTCGGTGCCCGGTGAATGTCCGACATTCGCCGGTAATTGTCAACAATCACCGCTGCTTTTGGTGAAAGCCCGAAGCAACAATGTTTGTCGGGCTTTCACCGGTGAATGCTAACAATGACCAAGGTTAGTTGGTGAATGTGCGAAGTTGAATATGGAGCCAACGAAAATGTTCATCTTTGAGTGGGAATACAATGTAATAACATAAGTTACAAGTGGTATATTAATAGGGGTTAACAATTGCTCTCAAAATCCTCAAAATGTCGCCCATTCGGGCTCGTCATGGTCAATAACAATATTGTTCATTTGTTCAAGCAACTGTCACTCCCATGGCATTTGCTGTTGCAAAGAACGCCATTGGATTTCACCTCAAACTGCTCCCTATGAACATCCTTCGAAACACCGAGCACATCAGACATCATCACACCGATAAGCATAGAAGACTACTGGCTGCGAGTCATTAGATAGGTCTAAAATCGAACTTACACAGCTCGCTGCCGGAGAATGTCAACAATGACCGGCAAAAGCCCGGAATTCGGACTTTCGCCAGGGGTCACGTTATCTACCTCGGTGATTATCAACAATCACCGGTGATTCTCAGCTTTGACCGATTTCGAGCTTTCACCGTAACATATATAAATATATAAGTAGTATACCAAAGCCAATCCTGGCTCACCGACTTAGATCCCTGATGTTTTTATTTTCACTTGAATCTCTGATGTTTTTATTTTCACTTAGATCTCTGATGTTTTTATTTTCACTTAGATCTCTGATGTTTTTGTTTTCACTTGAATCTCTGATGTTTTTATTTTCACTTAAAATCTCAGATGTTTTTATTTTCACTTGAATCTCTGATGTTTTCATTTAGTAACTTTTTTTTAAAATATTTTTTATCAGAAACTCTAGTGAAAACTCTAAAAAGTCACTGGTTCTGATGTTTTGTGATAAAAAGTTATAACAGGGATTTAAGTCGGGAGATAAAAATGCAAATTTAGGACTATTTAGGGGTCGATATTTTCGAAATTTAGCTCTCTCTGATGTTTTCACTAGAAAAAATAAAAAAATTAAAATGACGTCACGCTAAAAATATTTTTGAATCGTCTTAAATTAAAATGATATCGTCTTAAATTAAAAAAACGAGATGCTAGATCTCTTCTGAATTTGGGAATCCCAAACCATTAGAGGTTGGGTCCCACCAATAAGAATTCAATGGGTGGATAAAAAAAAAAAAAAGGTGGGCTTATGGTAGACACCCTCACCTTTTCCAAAACTTAGACTTACAATAATTATACATTGTGTTTTTTATAGGGAATCCCTATAAAAACTGACTTAAAACCTATTTTTACACATATTTATCTAGAATACTTTTAAACTCTGCTCTGAAGCTCCGATAATTCTGTGATTGATTCCAGTTTCATTTATAATGTAGATGAAAACTAGAGCTATTAAAAATATTATAATTGCGAATATCTTATCGATACACAATGAAAGGTTCAAACAGAACATATTTATTATATGAAAATTTTTTGAAACACCTAGGCGTTAAAACAACCGTTCAAGCGTTCAATCGTTAATCGCTTAGGCGTTAAAACAACCGTTCAAGCGTTCAATCGTTAATCGCTTAGGCGTTAAAACAACCGTTCAGGCGTTCAATCGTTAATCGCTTAGGCGTTAAAACAACCGTTCAAGCGTTCAATCGTTAATCGCTTAGGCGTTAAAACAACCGTTCAAGCGTTTATGAAAAAAAAATATGTTTTACTATAATAAATAACTATGATCACGAAAAATATAGATTTAACCGAAAATCAATTAACCAAATTGCGAACCGCTTACAAAAAGCGTAGATCTGTTACAGTTCGTTTGGCAGCGAAACAAATTTCAGGAAATGGAAAACATAAAATCAGTCTGTGGGAAACTCAATCAAAAGCATTTGAAAAAGCGAGAGGAGAAAAGAAAGGAATTACGTTAACTTTGGATTATGAACAACTACATTTGAATCACATGGGTGGATTCCTACCACTGTTATTTGCAGGAATAGGAGCACTTGGAGCGTTATTAGGTGGAGGTGCAGCAGTAGCAAATTCAGTAATAGACTCGAAACATAAAGCTGCTGAAGAAGCGGAAATAAAACGTCATAATCTCGAGATGGAAAAACTAGCTCAAAATGCAAAAAGTTTAAGTATTGGGGCTGGTTTAAAAAAACGAAAAAAACGGAAAACTACCAACCTCTGAGTAATTTAGATTTAAATCGTTATGCGAAAATTTTTTAAATAAAACATTTCCGAGGTGTTTTCATGAAGGACGAACTTCCTAATCGGTCTAAACCCGTTGAATGCGGAATTATTAATTTGGAAAATTCTAATCAAAATGGTAGTCACTGGACTTGTTATTTTAAAAAATCCGAAAAAGAAAAGTATTATTTCGATTCCTATGGAAACGCACCACCTCCTAAAGAGTTGGTAAAATACTTGGAAAATAAAAATATTTTTTACAATTCCGAACAAATTCAAAAGTATAACGATCCTCCGATTTGTGGTCATCTGTCTCTGATAGTGTTAAAAGAACTTTCAAACGGAAAAGATTATGAAACTGTTTTAAAAACATGCAGAGGGAAATTGAATTCTTAAACTTAGTATAATATTATTGTTTTAGTGGAAAATTTCCCTTAAAACGATTTTTTCTTAAAATTATAGGTGTACCTCTAATAAACAAACTTGATGTTATGCATGTCTTTTCCATTTTTCGATTTAACCATTCCATAGTACACTAAACAAACACCGTGCTTAACTAGAGCTTTGAGTTCGGATTTTTCAAAAGTGAGTGCATATCTTTCAGGTAAAAATACTCTGAATTCTCCCAAGTTGGCAATTACACTCTCTGAATTTTCCTGGGAGTATTTCGTTTTCACGAACTCAAAACTTATAACCTTGTACGGTTTCCCACGTTCCAACTCAGAGAGTTTATTCGTGGAGCTTTCAAAATTAACCTTTTTCAATAACTGTTCCTTATTCATTTTTATTAGAAAAGAGATTCTTTTAACTAACCCCTCATTTTTTTAATTTTTATCCACCCACTTTTTCTTTTTGTCTATTCTTGTATGGATACTATTTATCCTGTCTCCCATATCATCCTTTTAACTAACCCCTCACCCTTTTGGTTTATTATTTTCAATAATGAACCATTGGAATCGAGCATGAAAAAAAAAATTCTTACCCCCCCTCAAAATTTGATGGTTTACGTTTCAAGATATGTAGAATCCAAAACTGCAATAAAAATATTTCTGTCTGTCCGCCGTACGCCGTACGCCGTACGGGCCACTTTTCTTAGTTACCATGAAAAAAAATTGATGAAATTCGGGTCATAGGTTCCGTTCGGCGTCTAGTTGGTCCTCGAAGCTCGACGTTACTGTGAGTCATCTCTAAGGGGTTCAAAATAGGGGTTGAAATTTTCAAAACGCCTATACCATTTTTTTACGTAAATATTTTTACGGTTTTAAATAGTTCTTGAACTTGCGAGTTTTTTAAGACCATCCGGAGCATCCTACGTCCAGCCGTTCGTTCACAGTAAGGCCCCGAAGTTTGCACCGACAGGCATTTTCGACTCCAGTGTGAATGAAATTGTATACAATCCAAACCAAATCTCGTAACCAGAGACGCGCCCACAATAGGAATTTGTGAATACGGCCAATCATTGGTAGGGATCACCTGATTATATTGGCGGAGTATGAAGTCGAGTTGGTTGTTCTGTGATATTATTTAATTTGAAAAATGATGGCTCTATTGGAGTTTGTTGGTAGGTAGTGAAACTTGAACAAACGTTGAAGTATTATTGATGGGTAAATTATTACTACGGTAAATCATTACTCAACGGTAAATTATTACACAACGGTAAATTATACCATCTACGTAGAAGGGGCTGGAGCTTGATGGTAGGTACTTTTGCAACTTTTTTCACTCCTCATCAACAATTTCTTTTCAGAACTTCATTATGTGTGTTTCTTTTTGTTAGGTACTGTTTGTCATCGGCAGAATTATTTTAGCAACGTTTAACTCGTGATTTAGGTAGGTACCTAGTAACGAGTACGGGGTTAGGTACTAACCTACGGAGTGTCTGCGATCTACATAATATGCATATAATAGAATAGTACATATCATATTATATAGACGGGTTATCTATACATAGAGCTGTGATCTGTAACAGAAGGGTATTCTATACAAAATAATAAACCGTTGTGCAGGGATTTGCAGCGTTTTTTTTATCCACCCATTGAATTCTTATTGGTGGGACCCAACCTCTAATTGTTTGGGATTCCCAAATTCAGAAGAGATCTAGCGTCTCGTTTTTTTAATTTAAGACGATATCATTTTAATTTAAGACGATTCAAAAATATTTTTAGCGTGACGTCATTTTAATTTTTTTATTTTGGTTTATTATTTTCAATAATGAACCATTGGAATCGAGCATGAAAAAAAAAATTCTTACCCCCCCTCAAAATTTGATGGTTTACGTTTCAAGATATGTAGAATCCAAAACTGCAATAAAAATATTTCTGTCTGTCCGCCGTACGCCGTACGCCGTACGGGCCACTTTTCTTAGTTACCATGAAAAAAAATTGATGAAATTCGGGTTATAGGTTCCGTTCGGCGTCTAGTTGGTCCTCGAAGCTCGACGTTACTGTGAGTCATCTCTAAGGGGTTCAAAATAGGGGTTGAAATTTTCAAAACGCCTATACCATTTTTTTACGTAAATATTTTTACGGTTTTAAATAGTTCTTGAACTTGCGAGTTTTTTAAGACCATCCGGAGCATCGTACGTCCAGCCGTTCGTTCACAGTAAGGCCCCGAAGTTTGCACCGACAGGCATTTTCGACTCCAGTGTGAATGAAATTGTATACAATCCAAACCAAATCTCGTAACCAGAGACGCGCCCACAATAGGAATTTGTGAATACGGCCAATCATTGGTAGGGATCACCTGATTATATTGGCGGAGTATGAAGTCGAGTTGGTTGTTCTGTGATATTATTTAATTTGAAAAATGATGGCTCTATTGGAGTTTGTTGGTAGGTAGTGAAACTTGAACAAACGTTGAAGTATTATTGATGGGTAAATTATTACTACGGTAAATCATTACTCAACGGTAAATTATTACACAACGGTAAATTATACCATCTACGTAGAAGGGGCTGGAGTTTGTTGGTAGGTACTTTTGCAACTTTTTTCACTCCTCATCAACAATTTCTTTTCAGAACTTCATTATGTGTGTTTCTTTTTGTTAGGTACTGTTTGTCATCGGCAGAATTATTTTAGCAACATTTAACTCGTGATTTAGGTAGGTACCTAGTAACGAGTACGGGGTTAGGTACTAACCTACGGAGTGTCTGCGATCTACATAATATGCATATAATAGAATAGTACATATCATATTATATAGACGGGTTATCTATACATAGAGCTGTGATCTGTAACAGAAGGGTATTCTATACAAAATAATAAACCGTTGTGCAGGGATTTGCAGCGTTTTTTCTAGTGAAAACATCAGAGAGAGCTAAATTTCGAAAATATCGACCCCTAAATAATCCTAAATTTGCATTTTTATCTCCCGACTTAAATCCCTGTTATAACTTTTTATCACAAAACATCAGAACCAGTGACTTTTTAGAGTTTTCACTAGAGTTTCTGATAAAAAATATTTTAAAAAAAAGTTACTAAATGAAAACATCAGAGATTCAAGTGAAAATAAAAACATCTGAAATTTTAAGTGAAAATAAAAACATCAGAGATTCAAGTGAAAACAAAAACATCAGAGATCTAAGTGAAAATAAAAACATCAGAGATCTAAGTGAAAATAAAAACATCAGAGATTCAAGTGAAAATAAAAACATCAGGGATCTAAGTCGGTGAGCCAGGATTGGCTTTGGTATACTACTACTTTTGGAGTAGTATACCAGTCCATTCGGAAAAACAATGGAGAATATTAGGAATAGAGTCGATATCAAATTGTGTTCAAATGGAAAGAAACTGGAATCGTTGATAGCAAAACCCACTTTTGATCGTAGAACGATATTCACGGAAAACTTAGCAGCAGTTCACATGAAAAAGACCAAAATTGTTTTCAACAAACCTATTTACATTGGCATGAGTATTCTAGACATTTCTAAAACTCTAATGTACGACTTTTATTATAACACAATTAAAAAACAATACGGAGAAAATGTTAAATTAATGTACTGTGACACGGACAGTCTGATCATGGATATCAAGACTGAAGACTTTTACTCGGATATTAAAAACAACATGATTGATCAGTTTGATACGTCCGATTATCCGAAAGAAAATGTATATGGAATTCCGCAGGTGAATAAGAAAGTACCAGGAAAATTCAAAGATGAAATGAACGGAAAAGTAATGGTGGAATTCGTTGGACTGAGATCGAAACAGTATGCTCATAAAACGTTCGAGAATCAAAAAGAAACAAAGAAAGCGAAAGGAATCAAGAAAAACGTTGTTGAAAAGGACATTAGGTTCGAGGACTTCAAGGATTGTCTATTGAACAAGAAACCGATCTACAGGAAACAAATGATGTTCAGAACAGAAAAGCATGATATCTACACCATTGAACAGAACAAGAAAGCGCTCAGTGCCTATGATGATAAAAGGCATATTCTGGAAAATGGTATAGATACTCTTGCTTGGGGACATCATAAAATTGGAATAGAAAAAGAAAATTTCGTAGATCATTTGAAGGAACTAACCAAAAAGAACATGGAAAATGAAAAAGACGAGTAGGTAGGAAATGGAATTATAGGTAAGGTAGTTAAAAGAATAATTTTTATAATAAAATACAAGATGGAAACTTGGAATGACAAATTTAGTGAGTTGATGAAAGAGCGAATCATATTATTTAAACTGTTTATTGCATTTTTAAAAAAGCTTGATGCTGGACAGCTAAGATGTAAGGTGACAAGAAATATGGGGAACCACATAGATAACTTACGGAGATTGTGGAGGGAAAGTACTATACGATCATCTTATCATCATGAATATTATTCAAATATGGAATGTCACCATGCGTACTTGAAATATTTACGGGATAAGGAATGGCAAAATTATGTTAATTATTTCCAAGATTGGAGAAAAAGGATGATGAGTCTTGGTGACGAATGTACTTCAATAATGATGAATGATTTATTTTTAAAACCCAATTACTAAAAGTGGGGGGCGTCGAATCGACGCCCCTCACTTTAACGGCAAGTTAAAATAGGCCTCTTATTTCTATTACCCGTCAGTTTGATACATTTTAATAAAAAACGTTTTAATGGAAAATTTCCATTAAAACAACAATATTATACTAAGTTTAAGAATTCAATTTCCCTCTGCATGTTTTTAAAACAGTTTCATAATCTTTTCCGTTTGAAAGTTCTTTTAACACTATCAGAGACAGATGACCACAAATCGGAGGATCGTTATACTTTTGAATTTGTTCGGAATTGTAAAAAATATTTTTATTTTCCAAGTATTTTACCAACTCTTTAGGAGGTGGTGCGTTTCCATAGGAATCGAAATAATACTTTTCTTTTTCGGATTTTTTAAAATAACAAGTCCAGTGACTACCATTTTGATTAGAATTTTCCAAATTAATAATTCCGCATTCAACGGGTTTAGACCGATTAGGAAGTTCGTCCTTCATGAAAACACCTCGGAAATGTTTTATTTAAAAATTTTTCGCATAACGATTTAAATCTAAATTACTCAGAGGTTGGTAGTTTTCCGTTTTTTTCGTTTTTTTAAACCAGCCCCAATACTTAAACTTTTTGCATTTTGAGCTAGTTTTTCCATCTCGAGATTATGACGTTTTATTTCCGCTTCTTCAGCAGCTTTATGTTTCGAGTCTATTACTGAATTTGCTACTGCTGCACCTCCACCTAATAACGCTCCATGTGCTCCTATTCCTGCAAATAACAGTGGTAGGAATCCACCCGTGTGATTCAAATGTAGTTGTTCATAATCCAAAGTTAACGTAATTCCTTTCTTTTCTCCTCTCGCTTTTTCAAATGCTTTTGATTGAGTTTCCCACAGACTGATTTTATGTTTTCCATTTCCTGAAATTTGTTTTGCTGCCAAACGAACTGTAACAGATCTACGCTTTTTGTAAGCGGTTCGCAATTTGGTTAATTGATTTTCGGTTAAATCTATATTTTTCGTGATCATAGTTATTTATTATAGTAAAACATATTTTTTTTTCATAAACGCTTGAACGGTTGTTTTAACGCCTAAGCGATTAACGATTCAACGCTTGAACGGTTGTTTTAACGCCTAAGCGATTAACGATTGAACGCTTGAACGGTTGTTTTAACGCCTAAGCGATTAACGATTGAACGCTTGAACGGTTGTTTTAACGCCTAAGCGATTAACGATTGAACGCTTGAACGGTTGTTTTAACGCCTAGGTGTTTCAAAAAATTTTCATATAATAAATATGTTCTGTTTGAACCTTTCATTGTGTATCGATAAGATATTCGTAATTATAATATTTTTAATAGCTCTAGTTTTCATCTACATTATAAATGAAACTGGAATCAATCACAGAATTATCGGAGCTTCAGAGCAGAGTTTAAAAGTATTCTAGATAAATATGTGTAAAAATAGGTTTTAAGTCAGTTTTTATAGGGATTCCCTATAAAAAACACAATGTATAATTATTGTAAGTCTAAGTTTTGGAAAAGGTGAGGGTGTCTACCATAAGCCCACCTTTTTTTTTTTTTTTATCCACCCATTGAATTCTTATTGGTGGGACCCAACCTCTAATGGTTTGGGATTCCCAAATTCAGAAGAGATCTAGCGTCTCGTTTTTTTAATTTAAGACGATATCATTTTAATTTAAGACGATTCAAAAATATTTTTAGCGTGACGTCATTTTAATTTTTTTTTTTTTTCTAGTGAAAACATCAGAGAGAGCTAAATTTCGAAAATATCGACCCCTAAATAGTCCTAAATTTGCATTTTTATCTCCCGACTTAAATCCCTGTTATAACTTTTTATCACAAAACATCAGAACCAGTGACTTTTTAGAGTTTTCACTAGAGTTTCTGATAAAAAATATTTTTAAAAAAGTTACTAAATGAAAACATCAGAGATTCAAGTGAAAATAAAAACATCTGAGATTTTAAGTGAAAATAAAAACATCAGAGATTCAAGTGAAAACAAAAACATCAGAGATCTAAGTGAAAATAAAAACATCAGAGATCTAAGTGAAAATAAAAACATCAGAGATTCAAGTGAAAATAAAAACATCAGGGATCTAAGTCGGTGAGCCAGGATTGGCTTTGGTATACTACTTATATAAATATATAAATATATAAATATATATATATATATATATATATATATATATATATATATATATATATATATATATATATATATATATATACATATAATTTTTGGTGTCTTTCGGCAGGGAATTCAGGATGGTCTGAAACGGATTTTGGTATAAAAATCTTTCGGAAATTCGAGATTTAAAAATTTTGGACCGAGAACAATAGCTTCCTTTTCTTCGAAAATTCGCTAATAAGAAGTGAGTAGGTATGTAATCGTAGAAAATTAATCCTGCTGAATATTTGAAATTCATCATAAATGTATTTGGCTGAATGAAATAGGGATAACTCGTGTAATTTAATCCATCAGAACAATGTCAGTTTAATTTGTTGTAATCACACAAATATGTATTTTTTAGTAGGGATACATTGCATAGGTACTTGTAGCAACCTACTTATGAAAGACCGGCGAGTGGATTTACAAATAATCAACCTCCAACAAGTTCACAAATAATTTTGATTCACTTTAATTTTGAAAAGTTAAACTCCATGTTATTCTGACAGTATCCTAGCAGTTTAAGAACGGTGGCATTTAGAGGAAAATATTAGAAATCTGTTTCTTTCAAAAAACCTGGCGATCATGAAGTCGACTGGAAATCAGCGATATAAGTTCTAATACGAACACACAAGCAGTAGGTATAAGATATGTAGGTACCTTCATTAATTCTCTATAGTTGTTAGTTTTATACTCTCACAGCAACTTAGACCTTTACGCACAATACGCAACTCATGCACAGATAGGGATACCTATACAGGGTATTCACACTTAAGACTGTTAACCTTCTAGGAATCGATTCTGCAGCTAATTTGCAACAAGAAGTTCCTCATAGAAATTTTTCGAAAACCCCTTTATTTTTCGAGTTTTTTCACTTTTAGGATTTTTTTCGTGTTTTCGACCTCGTCTCAGTAAAACGGCCATAACACATAACTCCCTTAATTTTTGGAGTAAACAAAAAATTGAGGTCACCGTTGGAAAGAGCGTTAAATTTCCCATCTCCCTGAGGTATTTGAATTTTTTTTACAGTAGGTCAAGTAGGCGAAATAATGGACTAAACACGAGAATTTCTCACTTTTTAAAATTACTATTTTTTTTATGGTCGTTACGTCTTAAAAAAATCAGTCATGCAGCATGACTTAATGAGCGAATTTTCAAAGAAATATTCGAATTAATGGCTATGGTTTTGAATAAAGGAAAACTTCGGTCTAAAATTTGGTTTTCTATGTATATTCTCTTCGTATTTATTTTAATTTGTACGTTTTGTCCATCCTGATTCTACCGTTTGTTTATTACGTAATTGTACTAAGTGCTTATTTATTTGATCGCTGTGGGTAAATTCAAGGAGTTGTACTAATCGTTTGCCTCCCCCTTTTTTGCTTCGAACTCTCGTCTTCAATTAATACTTCTCACATTTTTCAATCTGACCACTCTAAGGGGGTGGGGGTAAGAGTTTAAAGATTATCCTAGTTTTGGGTAATTTTTGCGCACTTTAAATGCTCTAATTTAAGAACGGATTTAGATATCTAAAATCCGATTTCACTATCGTGTTCAGCGTGCAAAAACCTTTAAAATGAGGGGTCACTTGTTAGAAAATAACATTTTGGGGATTTTTGGGTAATTTTTGCGCACTTTAAATGCTCTAATTTGAGAACGGATCAAGATATCTAAAATCCGATTCCACCATCGTGTTCAGCGTGCAAAAACCTTTAAAATGAGGGGTCACTTGTTGGAAAATAACATTTTGGGGATTTTTGGGTAATTTTTGCGCACTTTAAATGCTCTAATTTGAGAACGGATCAAGATATCTAAAATCCGATTCCACCATCGTGTTCAGCGTGCAAAAACCTTTAAAATGAGGGGTCACTTGTTAGAAAATAACATTTTGGGGATTTTTAGGTAATTTTTGCGCACTTTAAATGCTCTAATTTGAGAACGGATCAAGATATCTAAAATCCGATTCCACCATCGTGTTCAGCGTGCAAAAACCTTTAAAATGAGGGGTCACTTGTTGGAAAATAACATTTTGGGGATTTTTGGGTAATTTTTGCGCACTTTAAATGCGCCAAAACCCTCCTTAGAGTAGGCCAATTTCGCCCATCTTCGAACTTAGCCTTTCGATTGCCAAGATAGATTTTTTGTGCAAATTTGAGCTGTTTATCTCAATTCTATCGAGAGTTATCGTCTGGAGTGACACATATATAAATAAATATATAATATATATATATATATATATACATATAAAAAAGTGTTAAATTTCAGGAATCGTTTTAGAATGGTCTGAAACGGATTTCTATGAAGAAAATTTCCAAAAATTTATATTATTTAAATTTCGAAGCCATTGCAATAGCTTCATTTTCTTTGAAAATTCGCTAAAATTGTAAAAAACCGTACGCGTTGCAGGAAAAACTTGCCCAACATTTCAGCTTTCCAACGGTATAATCAATTTTGATTTTACTCTGCTAATTAGAGGAGAAAACGACGTTTGAATGAAAAAAAAAACGGGATTTTTCGTTGAAAACCCTGTTTTTGGGTGTTCAACACCATCAGATCAAGTCAGGAAGGGTTTATTATAGTTTCCTCGTAATTTTTCACGCTGAATGCAATGGTGACACTCTCCATCCTCCACGGTCCGTCTCAAAACTGGGTTTCCGAAGGTTGAGATTGACCCATTGACCCATCAAAATTGATTATACCGTTGGAAAGCTGAGATTTTGGGCGTTTTTCCTGTAACGGGTACGGTTTTTTACTATTCTGTTTCAATACGTAAAGAACCATAACAAACAGTAATTTTTAAAAAGTGAGAAATTCTCTTGTTTAGTCCATTATTTCGCCTACTTGACCTACTGTTAAAAAAAATCCAAATACCTCAGGGAGATGGGAAATTTAACGCTCTTTCCAACGGTGACCTCAATTTGTTGTTTACTCCAAAAATTAAGGGAGTTATGGCCGTTTTACTGAGACGAGGTCGAAAACACGAAAAAAAATCCTAAAAGTGAAAAAACTCGAAAAATAAAGGGGTTTTCGAAAAATTTCTATGAGGAACTTTTTGTTCCAAATTACCTGCAGAATCGATCCCTAGAAGGTTAACAGTCTTAAGTGTGAACACCCTGCATATGTAACTATCACCTAGTAGAACAACATTGAGTAGCTAGGTATCCTACATAGAAAATTTGGTACCTAGGTAATAGTGGTGGTGTCTTGGGATGTATTATATGGTTGTAGTGCCTTCATGAATGGTTTAACAAAAGCCTACCTGCTTTACGCAGATGTAGACCTACTTGGTACTTACAATCCACCCCCAATGAAAGCTCAGGTTCACTGAGGGAAGTATTTGCAAATATCTTCTCGGGCTACTGCTTTCTTTGCCTTCTCCGCCAACTTTTGATTCACGACGTTCTTCAAGTCTCCTGTGAAATTGTCGAGAAACCACTTGGACAGCATGTCAAACATCGATTGGAACGCCCCCAATCCCGATATGTTCATTTTGATCCCGCCAAGTTGGTCTAATCCGACGTAATCCACAGTTAGGTTGCAAGCAGGGGCGTACGTAAGGCTGATTTTCATCTTGATTGAGTTCTGTGCCACGGAAAGATCTATGGCTCCAGCTTGGTGAATTTTCAGTATTTTCAAATCGTAATGTTGGAATCCGGCATCGAGGGTTTGTAGACCTAAAGCTACTTCGAGGCTGACGGTATCCGCTATTTTGGTTATCTCGACGTCTCCCGTCCTGTGGAGAGTCCCTGGATTTCTGAAATACCCTTGAGCCGCGGTGAAGTTTCCAGCCATGATCCCGTGTCCAAACTTCTTACTGATGTCTGGTATATCCACTGTGAGTTCACCTTCGCCTGTAAACATTGCGTTCATCAGGCTCATAAGAGAGTCAATTCCTTTGTTCAGTTTGATGATCCTTTCGCTGTCCTTTGCAATACTGAACAGCAAACGGTCTGTGTCATCGGAACTACTCAAATCCGATTGCTCGTAATGATATTCATAAGGATTCAGCAGAATGTTGTCGTTGTGACTTGCACCGTCTCCATCATTTCCATTTTCTGTCTCGAATTCTTGAAACCGAATCAATTCCTCAATCTTCAACTTTGTTTCGGGCTGTTCTGAAACCGGAAAAATGTCTTCAATATGATCCTCTCCATATTCGCCACCTGCATTACTATCACTATCAGACAGTTCCTCTGAAATGTCACCCAACTCCGACAATGATGGATTGTTCAACAACGACTTTAGGTTGTCAGCTGGAAATTCTTCATCTTCCGCCCCTACGTCTTCTTCAGCGTCCGAATCAAGATTTGAAGCAGTTTCTAGAAACGAGGAATCTACTTCTTGATCGGCATTTTCTTCATTGATCTCCTGCCCGCTAGACCTTTTGGACCTGACATTTTCGGGATACGATTTGCCAGACCGTTCAACGTTGCTGAGAATCCCTACACTTTTCTGTGTAGATCTCAAGCTGCGGAACAGATCACCTACATTTCGGTCATGTTCTGGATCCTCAATGATGCCTTGTCCATTGGACCGTTCCATTCTAGTGTGATCAGGTTGTTCATCGATACCCTGACCACTGGAACGTTTGGATTTTAGACGCGGAAAATCAGAATCAGCTCGAATGACTCTCGTATTATAACTCTGCTCCTTTAGCTCCTGTTCTGGATCTTCACTGATACCTTGACCACTTGATCTCCTAACCCTATTACTATGGCCGACCACCCTTGAACCTTCCTTGGCCAAACCCGAATCGTCCACACTTCTCTTCCGTATAACCGTATCCAACAAAGTTTCATCGTGCAGCTCATTGTATTCTGCAACTTCTTCGCTATAATTTTTCAGTATGTTTTCATCAACGATGCTATTAGCAACGAAGTAGCTAGTTCCCATCACAACTACGACCAACAGCACTATACATCTTTCAGCTCCCATCTGTAAACCAAGAAGTCGATTTTTGAAAATAACACATCATCTTCATTATTCTTCCGTCAGAATATTGCGTCAAATTTAAATCTGTTCCTAAAAGGGTTTTTTCCTTCTTAAAAAGAAGGTTGATGACATGATGACATAGTGCACACTAAAAACATAGGTATGAGCTCCATTTCTGGGATACAATATTAAAAAACCTACGAATTGTTTGGATTTTCTGAATATTTTGAAATAATAGGTAGGCAGGTAATTATGTAAGTGTTGATGTCGAGAAAAAAGAAAGATGGAACTTATGAGGTATAACAACCTCCTGTAATAATAATAATAATAATAATAATATATTTATTGATGCATAGGACAATACACAGTCCCACCTCGAGCATCAAACACACTTAAAAAAAAGCAACCAATAGAGAAATAACATATTATACATTTAAAAAAAAGGGAAAGCCAGAAGGGACACAGAGCCTGAGGGGCATAAAAAAAGAAGAGCCTGAAGGGCGCAAAAATAAAAGCCTGATTGATGGGCATATATAAAATTCCGAAGGTAAAATAACAACAACAAAAATGCTAATAGCACGGGTATAAGACTGAAGAGAGAAAAAATAGAAAGAAGATAGATGAATTAATGAAAGAAGAGAGATGAATTAATGAAAGAAGATAGATGAATTAATGAAATAAGATAGATGAATTAATGAAAGAAGTAGAGTCCCTATTAGAGTGTAAGTCCCTATTTTCTTCGTAGCGTGGATTTCAAGGTAGGTAGCGTTTTTACGATTCTTTTCGTTTTTAATTTAAGCTAACGTTTGACTCAGCTCCCATCTACTAAGCTTCCTACGATACTACTTAACATTATTGACGACGACGAGAGCTCAAGATGCAGCTAAAATGTTCGTAAGTAAGTAGGTAGGTGCCTACTTTTATTTTGTTCAAGTAGGTATTAACCTTTCTTATTTACGCGTAAGTGCATACAGGAGTATGTACCTCCTCCCTATATGAAATATTGATGTGTCAACATCTCCATGAGTGGGGATCATAATTATTACGTATTTTACATAATATAATATTTTGTGAACCACACTTGTAATAAATTAATCAAGATAAAATTACGTAATGAAAACCTAGCTTATGTGCATACCTAGCTTGAAAATTGCCTTAATTGGAAGGTACCATTCCAATTAAGGCAATTTTCAAGCTAGGTATTCACATAAGCTAGGTTTTCATTGCGTAATTCTAGACCTACCTTCTTCAGTTAAAGGTGATCACGGTCTGGATCTGGATGGATTGGTTGAACAATGCTGTCACAAGAAGAAAAAAAGAAAAAATACACTCGATTTTGCTCTGAAAACAACTACAACGGGTGGCGTAGCTAATAAAAATGCTGGAGCGGTAAGTTTTCAATAACTGTCAAGTGCGTAGGTATGGTCACTATCTTATCTTGAATGGAGTGCAGCACTTTTAGACTATAGGTGACAAAGAGTTAATCATCTTTAGATATCTCACCGATGAGTTACAATGTAGAAGGTGTACCTACCTACAGTTGAGTAGGAGGAAAATAGGTTTCACGTGTCTTTTGATAACGTAAAAGCTAACCAAATAGAAAGGGTAGGACGTCATTTAAGGTAGGTAAGTAGCTACTTACATTTTTTATACATCTAGGTAGGTATGATAGGTACTAGAAATCGAAAAACAGTACAACGGTTCGGTAGGTAGTCGTTGATATGTTTAAAACTAGGTAGGTAGCCTATTCTCTGAATAAACAATCTGCGGTTTCATAAAGTAGCAGTAAGTATACGGGATGCCGACCTACTGCAATTCCTTAATTCCTTTATATAGGTACCTGGTTAGTGGTTACCTACTGAATGAGTCGGTGGGTCCTATGGATAAATATTGCCTATATTATACTTATAGACAGTATCACTTCATTTTCCAAATTGTAATCCTATCTTCCTACCTACTCACGTAATTTGTCAACTGCTGGGGTCCCCACATTCACCAGGCACAGTATATTATTTTCAGACCCGATATTTGAAGATCTTTATTTTATTGATCATCCAGAGTAAGTTAATAGTGATCTTGACTCTCAAACTCGAATCAATAACCTCATTCTATCTTACGAAAGCGAGTTTTGTAGCGATAATGGAAAACATTTAAAACTGAACAGAGCAGAAGTTGTATATTGGCGGTAGGTAGTCATATAGCTCGCTCTAGGTACTTGAATCTGAACCAGCTTTTGAGGTGGTGGTGGTTCTCAGCTTAGTTGTCCTCCTTTGGATGTCGGACAGCTTTTCAGATTTACATGAATGTAGCAACTCAAACGTGGATGCTAACAAATTATATTATAATATCCACAGTATTGTTTTTCTATCGTTTCATAATCCTGTTAGTGTTTAGTAATCTGAGCAATCTTTCAATAATCAATTATTATTGAATTTCGCCACTAATTTATAAGTATATCTGATTTGTACTGAATTGATTTTCCGATCATTCACGTGTGTTCAAGAAACTAAAGCATCACTCTGAGACATCTCTAAGCACTGTAAGTAATGGAAAATGTTGGATCTGTTGTTCCTTTCTAACTTGCATAATTTATTTTCGTTTGGTGTCTCAAACATTGCATTGTAATTTATCATTATGCTCGTAAAATAGTAATATGTTGTTTCTTCAGATGTAATTTTGATTCTGATTTTCACGTTAAAGGGGCTAGTTGATGGTTGACGCAAATCTCCGTAATGGAACTTCAGTCGACTTCTACGCCTATGGATATGGACTTTCCGCTTACACCGTCATCGTCGATGGATTCCAATTCTATAGAAGCGAATAAGCGTAGAAGGTTGGGAAACATTCATTTATCTGAATAAATACGAACGTTGTATTGAAGTGTGAATCAAATTGCTTCGCTTAAGTAGTGATAGAATGGATTGTTCAGGACTTACGTATTCGTTGTAGGATGTACCCTGATTACTCGGTACTTGTACCAAAAACCCCAAAGATCAGGTTATTTTGTGCAGATACTTTGTACGTAGTAGGGTCTATTATAATCGTTATTCGTAAGTTGAGGTAAATGTAAGAGCTGGTAAGTAGGGTGTACGTACCTCAACGGAGATCTTACGGCTGCATGCTTCGTCGCAGTCGTGCTGATCTACGATAGGTATATATATTATGGATAATAGAATAATTTGCGGTTTTGTACTTCATTACCATTGAAGTAAGCATTCTGAAGTTTGTATATCATTCTTGTAGCAGCTCGAGGGCCATTCGCAGACGGAGATTCGATGACGAGCTGGTTGAATACAGCGTTTCCAGCAAAGAACTTGATCCTTTGGCTAAGAAAATCCCTCGCCAGAGAACTTTATCGCAGTCGAGTACATTTTGTAAGTATTGGAGCTAGTTAAATATGTTCAAATTATTTGGATGAAGGGTTGAAAACTTACCCCAGATAGGAATTGAGTGATTGGTATGGCTTGTGATATGCTTCAGCGGTATTCCTAATAGCTTATCATTTTGAACATTTTGTCGATCGTTATGGATTTCAGATGAGTCCTCCGCCTCTACCTTTGTCAATACGACTCCCGTCGATGCCAAGCGACGGATGCTACCACGCCCAACGTCTAAAAAGTCGAAGAAAAGCAAACCTCCGTCGGCCCAGTCGATTAAAGATCTCGGTAGATGGAAACCCTCTGATGATCTGGCTCTCATAACCGCAGTTATTCAGGTTTGTTGGTCCGACGAGAAAGATTACATTAATTAAGACTAAATTAAACTCGTAGTAGATATGGTTTGATGGATACTTCAATTGTATCATAAGATGAAAATGTGCATGCGCAGCACTCTGTTGTCGTATCGTATACAAACAGTATCGAAACATTGTGGGGCATAGCACAAAAGAATGGGTTAACATACTTCTAAAATCCAACGAAAAGCGCCATCATATTCGTCAGCTGAGGTTAGCATCGGACCATGTTCACCGTATCCGCTATACCTCTCTCCGAAACGCTGTATTCGGGCGCCCATATCTCCCTGGAAGTGTCAGGTTTAGTGTTTTGACGGAGTGAGAGTGACGGTGGACCCACGAGATTATCACCGGTTAAGAAGGGATATCGATTAGGCTTCCCCAAGCGACCCCGTCTTCACCGGGCCAAAAAACTACTAGAGAACAGCCACACCATCACACTCCTCCTCACATGACACACTTCTAGGTCTGGGTAGCAGCAGTATGAGAGGGAAAAGAGGGAATGAAAAGTAGTACATATGAAGTTCTGGTTCAGGAAATGACAACTGAACTTCAAGGTGACTAACCTCCATCGTAATGGTACTACCTCATTAATATTTTACTGGTGGAGAAAAAAGCTCCTACATACGAGTATTGGTGGAGAAAAAATGTCAGAGGTCGTTGTCCGTTGTCCACCGTTAGGATGGAACAACTACTGGGACACGGCATTGCTCGCCGCCAAATGGGCTCAATATATTTTAGTTATATTGACACTCTAAACGGGGGAATGGGGGTGGGGTGGCCAATAGCCAATAGATGTAATTATCAAAGGGACAGGGTGATTGTAAAGGAATCCTTCGGGAAAACCTTTTGGCTTATCCTTCTGGTAAGTCCACAAAAAGTCGTTGGAGTATGGTGAATCACTCAGCACGTACTGCCAAACTATGCTCTGCTACCATGTGACGGAGTGAAAGTGACGGTGGACCGGCGAATCCCCCCCTCTATACCAGCGAGATTATCACCAGTTAAGAAGGGATACGGATTAGGCTTCCCCAAGCGACCTCGTCGTCACCGGACCAAAAAACCACTCGAGAACAGCCACACCGTCACAGTGTTCATCCTTATGCATTACTTAATCTCCATTATTGCATGGAAATAATTCCTATAAGTCTTGTGGGTGCAGATTTGTATTTTGCTTGTATATTGATGAAAGCTAGTAAGTGATCTCAAGATACCCTACGATCTTTTACTGCAGTCGAATGATCTTCATCTGGTTCACCGAGGCGTCAAGTTCTCTTGCAAGTTCACTCTTCAAGAAATACAGAATCGGTGGTACGCTTTGCTCTACGAACCATCCGTCTCTAAACTGGCTGTGGCTGCCATGAGGAACCTCCATCCAGATTTGGTGTCCAACATCGAGAGCAAAACGCTGTATAGTAAAGACGAACAGTGTTTACTTTCTGCTGTCAAGTCGGTAAGCTTCGCCATATTTCCCTATTGATTTTATGTGTTTAACATGGATATATCTTAGGGCTGGGGGAAAACTCAAAACTTCCGACACGCGATACCGATAAACAAAATTAGCTAAGTAGGTAGGCTACCAAAATAGTAGTTGGTAGGTTTTTTAACATGGATATGTTTTTGGGCTGGGGGGGATCAGAAATTACTGTCACCAAAAAATGTAACGCTGTAATTCCCCAGCTGCTAATTGTTTCCTGTTTCGAAATGGAGCATCTGTAGGACTGCTGAGTGAGAGTGACGAGGTGAGGGCCTTCCCTAATCAGCTGAGTGAACCCAGAAGGTAGTTTCTATCCTATTGACCTATGAGGCTGAAATTCGAAATGGATCGTTCTAATCGCAAACCTGTGAACCGCGTAAAATGTACAGTTGTGCACGCAAAAATGAATGAATTGAAATCGAGCTCGTAACTTTCTGAACATCTGACGTGGTTACGAGTATATTATGCAATACATGATTCTACACTTGACAGTTCTTTTCGCCCCTCCTTCTTTTTGACCGAATTGAGGAGTCTTATGTTCGTTTCGTTAATAACAGTGCCTCTCTAGATTTTTACAATGATTATACGATCAATATACAAATATTTAGTAGATGTACGAACCAAAAACATACCACGATTCAATGTTTTTTCGGGAGAAAATGGTTTTTGAAATCATATTTGTATACCTATGTGCTGTTGAGCCCTTTGTTATAATACAAAAACATGTCAAGCTCTAGACGTTTCAGTCGTATCATGACACAAAGCAAGTATGAAATGCTGGAAAGCTTCATCAGATTATTACCTGCCAGCCTCTTGGATGATCCACTTGAAATTTGAGTATGGTAGAACATTTCAGGTTTCAGCTAAACGCTTACGACTCATTAATTTCTTACTTACGACTTAATTTCCCAGTCACACATTGCTAAATAGATTAATAGATTTCGGTGTTACTTTCATAGAAGTTATAGTGGGTAACTTTAAGAAAGCTGTGGACGTTGAACCCGCCTCAAAATTAAGTTAATTTAAAACCCGACAGCCTGTATTTCGATTTTCAGAATCCTGCACCAACTCTCCAAACATTCGAGGAACTCCTGAACAAAAACGTCCTCACCTTCCATCGTGCGCGGACTCCTAAATCCCTTCTGGCGCAGTGGCATCTCATGAAGCAATACCAGCTGTTGGACGAGCAATCAGGTTCGACAACATTGTCATTCGCCCCACTATTATGTAATTTCTAGACGTACCAGTGTTTGTTAAGATAGTTATTCGCCCCGCTGTTTTAGAGGGTGTAAACTAGATAAGGTGTGACGTACTTCGGGAATCGATTCTACCTCTAATTTCCAGCAAAACTTTTCTAAACCCCCTTAGTTTCTGAGTAATTTCACTGAAATGGCTGTGACTCCCTCAGTATAGCGATTGAAACAAAATATTGAGATTGAAAGATGTACATTGCTTGCGTATTTTGACCTCCAGTTTTACACATTTTTGAAAGTTGACGAATTTCAATGTAGTTAAGCACCATAGTTTTCAATAAGTCAAAAAAATACTACCTAAACCGAAAAGATTGTTATACCTATTATTTCTTATTAACATGAATATTTCTAACTACCAGCTCACTATGGGCTAGTTATACGGAATAAAGTAGGGCTTCATTATTCCTCAACTCCCTTCAACAGAACACTCTGGAATCGCGTTTAAATATTTACACTTAGTTGTTTATTTAATAATTGAATGTTTGGCGTCGTTTATAAAGTTTTATTTGCCACATTTCCAGTCTTGAAACAGAATAAAGTAAAGAAGACGAATTTGATTATTATATGGTTTCAATAGGTATGGATGTGGTAGATCTATAATGTGAGAGGAAGGGGTTCTACGATGGTTTTTGAATTCTAACTATATTTCACCAGTCACATCATGTTCAAACCCACGTTTGGGTGGAATTCAGAAATCTCCCACCGCTGCCACCATGTACTATTTTTTTTTCACATTCAGGAGGTTAATTCGCAGTATTTATTTTGACTATACAAATGCAAAATCTCAGAATGCGAACTAAAACTTAATTTTTGTTCTAATCTAATACACCAAGGGGTTATAATGGGCAGTTATCATGAATTCTGTTGGACTGAATCGGGAAATATGCTTCCTTCTTACTTAGATGCTTTCAAACTTTGAGATTTAAAAAAGAGGCGGGGAAAAGGGCCCTGCTATTGCCTGTGACGTTTTATAGATATGGGTTCTGATTGGCTGGTCAGTGGCAGCAGATGGGAGATGGCCAGTCGACGCGTTACAGCCATATGACGTAAGCAAGCAGCTTCTTTGAGCAGCGTTTTTCTTTTACGCCTGTTTCATCCATAGATCAACTTTTCAACTTCAGTAGGTACCAAAAGTCTTTCCTGGATACATGATAATTGCCCATTTCATGGAGGTACCGTACCGAGTTGATAGCTACCTGCTACTCAAGTTGTAAACTGTTCAGCAGTATCCTGTAACGGTAGATGATTATTTTAATTCTCATGCGAGTACTATAGCCATTGTTTATTGTTTTACACCTTGTTTCTATACGTTAGGTACTATGGAGAGGTTTGTGGTCCCGTTTTCCAACTTGGAAGAGAGCATCAATGATGCTGATCTGGCCGGAGCGAAAGATGAAGCTCTTGAAGATGAACTGCTGTTGGTCGACAGGTGATATAAAACGTTCTTTTTCTTGTTTAACATGGTTATTTCGATCGTTTCAGTTAGTTACTATAATTTGGCTGTAGGGCAGACTAATGACTAGGTCGATTCTCTTCTGTTCCAGGATGGAAAAGAAGGAGGTACGGATATTGGAGAACGAGACTCAACGGTGGCAGGTCCTTGTTGATACGGTGTCAGGCATTGCCCCTCAAGAATTCGACAACCAAACTTTGGCTGTCCTCAAGGGTAGACTGGTTCGGTACCTCATGCGATCCAGACAGGTGACTATTCCTTTGCTTCTGAGCGGGTGCAGTAACTTGAGGGTAGAATGGGCAGTTATCATGTAGGTATCCACAAAGAACACTTTTGGTACTGAATCATCTTCCTGTACACATTTGAAAAGTTCAGGGAAAAGTTGCTTTGTCGATGAAGAAAATCACATGAAAGAAAAAGGCGATTCAAAGAAGCCTCTTGTTTAACTCATCAAAGGCCACTTGAAGTGCTGAGATCATGGAATTTCGGTTTGGATCCGTTCATGTAGGCAACATTGACGGGTGCCGCTAACATACAAAAAATGAATGATGAGACGAAAATGAATAGAAGGGGGGAAAAATCATAACAAAGGAACAAACCCTTAAGTTAGGTTCACATGGAGGGGCAATTTCGGACGGCAATCTGTTACGGCAAGTCGTTCTGTAGTGCTATTGGCCAACGCAAAATGGATTATTGCAACGCAACGTCATGGATACTATATCAAAATTTTCAGATATTTGCCGCTGTCGGATTCGTTGCCATATCTGCACAGAGGTTGTTGCGCACACCTCTCCTGTTTGGTTATTCTGCCATATTGGAATTCGACATTTCTGGTTTGTTTTGCTGGTTAGATTTCCGGTTATGATTCCGCTGCCATGTGAACGCCTCTGTGGCAGAAATTCCGGCAAACACGTTGCCGTACCGGATTGCCATCCGGAATCTCCCCTCCATGTGAACCTAGCTTTATTCTGGTGAATGTGGTGGTAGTGGTATGAGAGCCATTTCCAATCTGCTGCCAACGGCCAGCCAGTCAGAACCCATATACGCACAACGTCAACGCAACAGCTGGGCCTGATTTACCCGTCCTTTTTTGAAATATCAGTTTTTAAAAGCCTATCAAATATGAAGAATATTTTCCCGAATCAGCCGAATTGTCGTCTAACTCACATCAACTGTTGAGAAAAAATGGTAACAGAATTCATGCTAATTGCCCATTTTATCAGTACAGTCCCAATACAGGTACCTAAACCAACCACGAATATCGATGCTATTTTGAATTGATCAAGGTAGGTATAACAGTTGAGCGTAACCAAAGTGATGTAGAAATATGTATCACTTTGCGTATGTACATAATACCACTCGCGTAATCGTAGTAAAACCCCAAATAATATTATGTATTAGGTATTAACCGGGTCGGAAGATAGAATCGAAACTGTTCTCATCGATTTACACTCACAAATCTGCTTACTTTCATTGGGATTGTACCGAATTATCAGTGGGTTCCATAGAAACTCGTCACTGCTGTAAGTGAAGACTTTGTATATATGAATTGAATGAATGAATTATTTATTTTCCACAACAAGGCAAGTACAAGAACAATTTTCTGTTATCAGGAAAATTACCCTCCCACTTTAAAGCTAGGCTTTGTCTCCACTAATGAGCAGGGTGTCGAAATTCAAATTTAGGCTGACATTGTGCCGAAATGTGAAATTACCTAACCGGAAAGGTAACGAATTCTTTTCATTAGGTACAGTTATAGAAACTGGAGCGTTTGATGCTCCAGGGTCGATCTAATTGACATTTCCTTTCAGAGTGCAGTTGTTTGACCCAATCCGGTCTTCCGAAATTCGTTAAAACCGACTGTAAACCGTTTAGTTCATAGGGTTTCCACCATTATATCCAAATGTGCAGACGCCCTTCTGCTCTTACCAGGCTCTGGCTCTTTGTGATAGAGTATTGTGATAATTGTTCTCAGATCACGATTGGACGCACCACCAAAGACCATACAGTGGATGTAGATCTGACTCTTGAAGGGCCGGCTACCAAAGTCTCGAGGAACCAGGGCACCATCCGGCTCAGGAACAACGGGGACTTCTTCGTTCTGAACGAAGGGAAACGACCCATATTTATCGATGGCCGTCCGATCCTTACCGGGAACAAATATAGATTGAATGACAACTCTGTGGTTGAGGTAGCGTACATTTTATCCTGTTTATTCGTATACCATATAAGCAATGAATGAATATACGCTACATTCCGGAAACCAGTCATCAGCATAGCTATAAGAGCGAATTTTCAAAGAAATATTCGTGGTATTGTGTAAAAAGATGATATAGCGAGAAACCATACCGCTTTTCGTAAAATTGTATAACTTTTCGTGATTTTAGTCATTTTTACAGATTTCTGACCCTTATAAATTCAAATTTGACCCCTCTTTTTTATGTGGTGAGTCATATCCCACACAACTTCAGGTGAATTAATATTGATTTTAGCCCTTAATAACAATTATTGTTGACCCCTGTTCTGTATGAAAAACAACTGAAATGGTATTTTTCTGCCTTCGCTCACGCTTCCATACCGCTTTCAGTAATATGGTATAAATTGTTTGCGATTTTACCGATTTTTGACCCCCTAAAAACTCAAATTAGACCACCTTAGAGTTGTTGAAAATTGCTCACCTTCGAACGAAGGTTTTGGCGAAATTTGGAGTTTTTATCATGTACCCAAGGATAGATGTCGCCAGGAGTGACAAAATATACACATATATGTACAGTACAATGTATTGTACATAAATATAGGTGAATTCAGGATGCTCTGTAAATAACAGATTTTCCTATAAAAAAATTGTCAGAAATTCATGTTCTGAAAATGTTGGACCCATTGCAGTAGCTTCATTTTCTTTGAAAATTCGCTAAAAAGAATCAAAAATAATCATCTTTCAACATAGCATGGTATATATTACACCCTCTTAACTGGTATAGGACAATCCCTGTGCAGTTTGGGGGAGTAACATTAAACGATTGACGATAATACCGGTGGATACCTACATCCTCTCTAAATTTTGATGTTAGGTATTGTAGGTAGATCGTTATTATTAATTTCCATTGTTATATTTAAATAAATGAAAACTCACTTTAAATAAATGAATATCGCTGAATTTACATCAATACTGGACAGCATTGTTTGACAATGTACTGGACAGTTTGCATCTAACCGGGTGGTAGTAGGCGTATCAGATATGGGTGGGTAAGAGTTTCTTCTGCAGTAGTTGAAGGAGTGGTCGTGAATTTACATGAATACTGGACAGCATTTATGTACTGTCCATTTATGGACAGCATAAATACTCGACTATGTACTGGACAGTTTGCATCTAACCAGGTGGTAGTACGCGTATCAAATATGGGTGGGTAAGAGTTTCTTCTCCAGTAGTTGAAGGAGTGGTCGTGCATTTACATGAATACTTGACAGCATTTATGTACTGTCCATTTATGGACAGCATAAATACTCGACTATGTACTGGACAGTTTGCATCTAACCAGGTGGTAGTACGCGTATCAAATATGGGTGGGTAAGAGTTTCTTCTGCAGTAGTTGAATGAAGGAGTGGTCGTGAATTTACATGAATACTGGACAGCATTTATGTACTGTCCATTTATGGACAGCATAAATACTCGACTATGTACTGGACAGTTTGCATCTAACCAGGTGGTAGTACGCGTATCAAATATGGGTGGGATGAACGCATATCAAATATGAGTTCCTTCTGCAGTAGTTGAAAAATTGGTCGTGTGAAAGAATGAAAGCGCTTTTAAATACGGCTACTGGATGGGGTGTAGACAGTATTGAACAAATCATTTGAGGATTTTTTATTTTTTTTATTTTTTTTTTTTTTGCTGCGACTCAAGTCAGTTGCGGCTTCAGTAGAGGTAGAACTCCACACCTGATATCCCAAAGCTAAGAGTAGTCTCCATGAGCGCTTCGTTTATAGAAATTGATGATCTCGTGTTAAGGCATCCTCGCAGGTTGCCTTAATTTCTATCGAAATTCCTTTGTACCTTGTAGAGTGTACTCAATCAGTCGCTGTACAGGGCAGTAATTGTTCGTATTATCAGTACCACAGATGTGGATACAGCGTTCTTCCAAAAGGGGGTTTGAAGTTGATTTAGAGAAGCCCAAGAATTTAGACTAGAATGTTATTATCATAACCATTCAAACGCCCTTTCCGAGTAGATAAGTCGTCAGGATGATTGGTAGTACTCACGTCTCGTAGTATAAAAGACGTCCCCTTCCTCAACTCAGTTCGTTTACGCATGTAAATCAGTTAGTAAGGGAATAATATTATACAAACCGTTTTGTGGAGGTGTTAACACACACCTCAACTGGTTGCTGCACGCACTAGTGGAGCAGTGCGGATATCCTGTCCATCCTCTCAGGTGGAGATTGAGATTGCAACACTGAAATCTATGAAGTTGTCTGAAAAAATCTATATGCAGAACTTTAGTTGTTGGAAGACAAATCGATGTATCAACTGCTGGCTAAAACAATTCTAACCTGCCCTGTGCCATACATGAGGTATGTAATGATGTATAAATTTATACATATCTCTTATCATACCCCCACTTCGTTGCAGATTGCTGGCTTGAGATTCATCTTCCTCATCAACATGGAGCTTATATCTGTTATACGGCAAGAGGCGGCCAAAATGAACATGACAGCCTGAAATGCATTAGCAAGCCTTCATACATACAGGCGCCAGTGGCGCAGCGAATCCGATGAATACTGACTGTCCCTTCGGTTTGAAGGATTTACAGCATCCATATAATGTAGAGCCAATTTACATTGGGTCGAATATCACTTGAAATCGAGCTGTTCCTTGTTTGTGACATGATGTTCTGTAGGTACCTTTGCTTTTTTATAATTTGTAGAACTGAAATATCCGTTAGCTGTGAAGTCCAGCTGGAGAAGAAATGCTTCTATTTCTCTGGATGAAAGTACCTACCATGTAATTCCACTCTGTTCTTGAGTATTGTTATTACCGATGCTCTGCTACTTAATACATTTAATTACCAATAACCCTGTAGTTTCTTCTTTATGTTTGAGCCACTGTCATGTGAAGAGGAATTTTCATCAAATTTGTTTCTTGGGGGGGAAAAAATTTGGAACTCTTGGAAAAACAGTAGTTTTAATCTGGTTTTCAAAAATAAGCTATTTTTTTAAATGAGGGTGATTAGAAGTAAAAATGCGGCAAAAAATTACGTAAAAGGTCTGTTGGACCAAGGAGACGAAGGTTCTCAGTGCTGCCAACAACCCAACATTAGAAATGGCAAACCTTCCGAAACTTTGCTGCGACTTCGTGAACCTCCCCTTGGTTTGATTTTGAGCAGTCTTTTTATTGATAAATTTGTGATTTCATCCATTACTACAGTTCTGCACACTGTTTAAAGTGATGCACCAGTTGATGCAGTTGAACTACTGAGCGATCACCTGAGTCATTTCTAGCAGGAACTAAGAAATTAAATTTCGCACTCGTTTCTACCTATACATAAACAACTCATTATGAGGCAATGTGTTGATTGCCGTTATTGAACAGAATTTTGCCAAAAAAAGAGAATTCGTAACCCACAACAATTGCCCATTATTAGAATAATGATGAACGACGTCCTAGCAAGAAACGTGTCGTCTTACTTCAGACACCAAATACAAACATACTATTTTAAAAATTCAGTAATAAGTACTGAATTAAATGTAGGTCGCTTGACTTTTTTGAACCTTACTTATTCTGCTAGAGGATTTCATCCTTACATCGCCTGATCGAGAAGAGCGATGTACTGTAGATAAGTCTCATCTTTGAGTACTTTTAAGGAAATGGATTATAATTCAAATTTAAGGAAGTACCCTTCTTTGAGTACTTTTAAGGAAATGGATTATAATTCAAAATTGACTATCAAAATCTTAATGTATGGTGCATACCTACGTGAAATGCTTTGTGATTGTGTTCTGCGAAACAAGCAGAAGTGAATTCTACATCTTACCATGGGCACTGGAATAATACTGCATTTTATAATATATGAAATACTGGTACAAGAGTATGAACAGAAGTTTGTGTGTATCTCCTTCGAACTTTTACCTATTATGTGTGTGCAGGGTGACGAGGTTCTACTCTGATTGAAATATACACCCTGGTGAAACTGGTATAGCAAAAAATCGTTGACAGAAAAGTATTGGTAAGGTTACTTATGGTGTATCTGGCTCACATATTAAACACAAGATGCAAAATAATTATCGTTTTATTTTATACAAGTTCGAGTTATTTATATAAGAGCATTGGGATACTCATCAATTCTCCATACTGAGTGTCAGTCTGGGAATGATGCTTACAATGTTGAAAATCACTGGGATCATCGATTTCAATGGAGCACTGAAAGACACAGGTATTATCAATAGCAGAGGATTCTTAGAGTAAAATGAAAGATACAAATTTAAGTATTTTCAAAACTGCGGTTAAAAGGCAATGGAACACAGTAGGTATATAATAGCACTCAAAATATTATCTAAAGACTGACTGGCAGTAATAGAAGGGTTTAGGTATAACAATAGAAGAGCTAGAACTTAAGAATCACTTTCCGGAGTCCTCTTTCAGTGTGACGGTTCTGTTGAAAATGAGCGATTCAGGAGTTGTATCTTGGTCTATAGCGAAGTATCCAAGCCGTTCGAACTGATACGTTTTGATATTATTCCCGACATAAGAGCGTAAATATCCATCGGCAAGGGCTTGTTTCTCGGTTAGAGTATCAGGGGCAATGTCAGACAAAAATCCTCCAGGTACTTCATTCGAGTCTTCAGGGTTTTTGTGCATGAAGAGGTTTTTGTACAGCCTGACGGTGATTCTGTCGGGATCTGAAACCCAGTGGATGAAGGCTTTGGGTTTGTTCTCGGGGGAGAGAGGGACAGCTTCGACGATGAGCTTGGTTGGTAGCCCTGCAGATGTGCTGATGACTTCTTTGATTTTAATGGAGTAAGGTGTATACCTGAGGCCAACAGTTTGAGTCTTGGTCAGTCGTTTGAAACCTTTGTCTCCGACCTCTCTGAAGTCATCCCTATCAATATACAAGACTGATGTGAGCTTGATAGAATGTTTCCCTTTGACTGGATCATTGGGGAAATCCGCCACTTCTATGGCCATACCTTCTATTGGAGGTGAAATTTCAACAGTTATGGGATCAAGGACAACCATAGTTCTTGGAGCCGTGCTGTTAAGAACGTCGCGAACGGTGGCTTCTAGCATGCTGGGATCGACGACGGCTTGCGCACCTGTGACTCCCACTTGGGCACAGAACCTGTTGACAGCCTCTGGAGGGAAACCTCTCCTACGAAGAGCCGTCAGTGTGAAGAGTCTAGGATCATCCCAATCCTTGACAAAACCCATTTCAATCAATTTAGCGATTTTCCGCTTAGACACAACAGTATAATTCATGTTTAGTCGACCATATTCCCACTGCACGGGGCAGTAAATATCGAGAGCGTTGCACAGCCAATAGTAAGATGATCTTCTCGACTGAAACTCTTTAGTGCACAACGAATGCGTAATATTTTCAATGGAATCACACAAACAATGAGTATAATCATAGGTCGGGTAGATACACCACTTGTCTTTGGTCCGTGGGTGTGGGACATATTTGATTCTGTAAGCAACAGGATCCTGTTTCCCTTCTTCCAAAGTGATTTTCATTCGCAGAGTGCACTCGCCTTCTTCGAATTTACCTTTCCTCATCCCATCAAACAGTTTCAAGTTTTCTTCGACGGACCGATTCCTGTAAGGCGAAGGAGGTGGATTAAAGCCCTGCATCTCCTCTTGTTTCTGGTGGCACACGTAAGCGTGCCCCAGCTTGATCAACTTGACAGCCCATTCGTGAAGCTGATCGAAATAATCGGACGAGTGTGTGATCTCGTACGGCTTGTAGCCCAACCATGTGACCATGTCCAGGATTCCAATGAAAAACTTCATTTCTTCCTTTTCTGGATTTGTGTCATCATATCTCAGGTAACATTTTCCTCCGTGGTGTGCGGCGTATCCAAAGTTGATGTTGATTGCTTTGGCATGGCCTATATGCAAGATACCATTAGGTTCTGGGGGAAACCGAGAAACGACTTTTCCTCCAGTCTCTTTCAAATGCTTTTCGATCAGCTTTTTCGTATTAGGAGTAACAACGTAGCCATCAGTAGTGAAGTTTTCACCTGGTTTATGAAGCTGCAATTTGGAAATCATGTCAGGAATAGTGAGACAAACTGATATCTTATCAGTTGATTTGTCTTCCGCACCCGGCTTCGGTTCAGGTTTTGGTGTAGCAGGAGCTCCCCCACCACTTTTCTTCTTACTCGCTACAGGTAAGCAATCGGCTTCAGTTTTAGGACCCAACAAGTCCAAAAGCTGAACATCTATTTCGTTTTTGACATCCTTGAAATCCGCCCACCTCAACGTTTTCTTCACCTCTTGCAAGATGATACCAACGTTGAAACGATAACGGGATTTCAGCACTTCATCTTTGAATTTAGACATGGCGGTCTCCACGGCCAATTCAACATCCTCCGGAGTCACGATCACCCCGACGCCACAATGCTTTTCGAAATCCTCGGCTTTGAAATCATCGTGGGCGTTTGCCAGCATGAATTCGACAGCAGCATCTACCCTAGGAGTGCTGTCAAGCTTGTTATTGACGATGTAACTAACTAAAATAGACAACCTAGGGGCAATCTGAGGTTTCAGTTTCGACGCTAAATGGTAAAGTAACGTACCGAATTCGGATGGCTTCTTGCCCTGATTGATAACTTCGTCGATGATCGTGTTGAGGAACTTGGCGAGGGAGGAGTTTTTCAACGTTTCTTTCGCCTTCTGCTCGCTGAGCCCGAGGCTCGTGAACCTCGAGATGTCATCAGCGGAATCGCTTGACGAAACCATCGTCCTTTCGTTTAAGATTTTCCACAGCCTACCTTGAGGATCAACACAGGCTGTAGACAGCTGTAAAGCGAGACGGAAATAACAGAAAACTGTGCTAGTTATAAAAAGACCGACTGAAACCGATTCGAAACTAATGACATCAATACTTGCTATTACACATATGAATTTTACGAAGTAGTTGATATCCTAATTTAGATTAAACGTCAAAACGAACATTTTTTCATATTACAAACTATGCAAACGTGGTCGCCAAATATTGATAAACAAAAACCACAGCCACCTGGCAGCTGCCACAACATGGATGGCATGGATTAAAGGGCTCTCCCTTTATTCCATGGTGGATGGTAATATGGCAGGTGGTGGTGTTGGTGTTCGCGTTTCTAGTGCCAGCGTGAAGCCATGTTGCACTGCGTTGTGTAAATTTCTACTTCCAACTTATATATGGATCATATAAAAGAGTAATAGTATACTTGTTATATGATCCATATGTAAGTTGAAACTAAAATACTTCTTAGTAGCGTACTGTTGCAGCCTGGGGTAATTAAAATTAGGTAATTACCTCAAGGTAATTACCTTGGAATAGGTAATTAAATATGTTATTTTGTTTATTTATACTTAATATTATTTGTTATTGTACTAACTTATTCTATATTTAGAATTATATTTATAATTTCTTGATCGTGGCCTCTACGCTTTCTCTGTGCTGTACTTCAAACTACTTACCAACTGTGGGAAGCAAAAAACTGCTACCTCCTCCACTTTGGCGCGCTCGCCACAAAATAGGTAGGTATCTAACAAACGCAACCAGGGAGGTAAATTTCAATGTTTCAATCAATAATTTAGTAATAATCAATAATTTGTCTCCACCTCAATTTTTTTCAGTTGGATAATATCGAAATTGGCTTCCTATTCACGTATTATGTTACAATTAATTATTGTTTCCAGGAAGGTTAGGTAAATAATTCGTTTTGATGTGAAAATTCCGGATGTGGATTGGAGTGAATATATGTGAAGAATTGGTGGTAAAATATAATGAGAAACTCCTTTTTATTTATTCTTGTTTCATGATGAACTAATTACTGAAAGAAATTAATTTTTATTGTATTAGTATGTAAGTTGGTACCTACCTAGTTTTATGAAGGTGGATTGCGGCCAACTGAATGAACAAAAATAATAGACAATGTAAGGCTAGATAGATGGTCAAATGGTCATAGTCATTGCTTTTAGATTTGAAGAGGTTGCTGCGAAATGGAAACTCATCCGCTATTTTTTCAGAGACTGCTTTAACCGATCCTCCATACCTAATGCTAACTTTAAAAGGCATATTGTAAAAATACAGTTGTTGTTTTCAACGAAGTCCCATCATGGATCGGCACGGTTCAAATCACTTTGAAAAAAGTTTGATTTTCAGACCTTTCTGATGATGCTATCTGTTTTGAAGTGCTTTTTCAAGGGTGTGTCTGAGGCCATCTGCCCCAAAATATGACTTCACTTGGGACCCCCAGATCGTGTTGAACAATTTCAAGTCGAGTGACAATACTCTTATGTCACTACAACAGCTAGCAAGTAAATTGGCTACTCTCCTGGCTCTAACAACAGGCCATAGGGACTCTTTCCCTCATAGATATTCGTGACATCACTAGAACTCCACACGGTTTTGCCTTAAAAATCCCTAAGCGCATCAAGACTTCAGGCCGTGGTAGGCTGCAACCAGCTCTCTCTAAAATTTCACGAGATAGACTCATCGATTTGTGCTACTACAGCTTTGGACTATTACATACAAAGAACATCTACTGTAAGATCCAATGTGAACGCATTATTTTTATCATCCAGGAAACCATACTCTGCTGCCTTCAGCCAGACCATCAGTCGCAGACCCGCTCTCTGACTATGTCAGAGAGTGGGTTGGACACCAACATTTTCACTGCTCATAGTAGTCGTCATGCATCTAGGTACCTCTGCTGCTGCTAGGAGCGGTTTTAGCCTTGGTATAATTCAAAAATCTGCAGGGTGAACTGAAAGTCATCAACCTTTGCCAGGTTCTACAGTCGCCCTCTTCAAAAGTCAGTTGATTTCGGTAGTGCAATATTGATCTGATATTTGCCAAGGATCAGTTCCTTATGTACGAGTTCTTATACTTGCATTATGTTCAACAGTTATGTCCTAATAAGTTTTGTATTTCGTTGCAACTTGCTTTGAAGAGCTACTTACAGCTAATATTTACTGAGATTAGGCCTAATACAATTATGAGATCAAGCGACCTCATTTGTAATACCACGACGTTTCGAGCCAAATCGACCAACTGTTTGAGCAGATGCATTTGTTTTACCTATAAACTAGGAGCTGCTAGGTAGTAGCTACCTACCCAACTCATTTACAGGAGAGATTGAGGACCATGTGCGAGTGGATACCTACTTATAATGAGCGATCTCGTTGCCCGGTGAGTGGTCTTAGCAATCATTTTGGAGCCCAAACATCCTGTTCACTACTTACTCTAAATTTACGGATACTATTTTTATTAAAATGCACTTCCCTTGTGGTGAAACAATCAGAGTGAACGAGAATTCATGACTGTTATTTCAAAATGCGAGTTCTTCAGCGGATGGCTGTCCGGTATCGGGGGTATAGTGATCGGTCATCCATTGGACACGGTCAAAGTTCGAATGCAAACCGTCAGTGTGGAATCGGAAAACAGAACCATGAGCGGAATCATGCGAAGCACACTCCGGGAAGAAGGGTTTCGCGGTTTCTACAAAGGGTTGATCTTTCCAATCCTAACATCCGGTGTTCGTAACGCCATATTCTTCGGTGTACATAGTAACAGTCTCCGTTTCATAACCGGAGGTGGAGACAAGACATTGTGCTGCGAAGAGAGACAACTCCCTCACGCTCACTCTTCGGCGAAGTGGCACTCGAAAAGCGCCATTTGCGGGTTCCTAGGAGGTCTGGTTAGCACGTTAGTGACCTGCCCCGTCGAATGCGTGAAAGTCAAGATGCAGGGGAACCGGAAGGCTTCGATAGGCAATTGGAAAGTAGCCAAGGAAATTGCTAAGCAAAGGGGTATCGCAGGTCTCTATTGCGGAATGACAGCATGCATCATGCGAGATGGACCAGGTTTGTTAATATCCAACTATAAATAGAAATGTACATGCTGGGCGGTTTGTTATCTTCTTCCGCGTGATCAGCTTTCTACGATTTCCAAGGATCTAGCAGAGCTTTTTACGGGGTCTGAATAACCCCTCATGTCAAAATAAGCAAGTAGGTAGGTATTTAGCACATGCCATAATAGTAAAGCTAGGTTTACATGGGGCGGAAGTCAGGCACGGCAATCCGGAACGGCAACGCGTTTGCCGGAATTTTTTGCACAGAGAGGTTCAATGTCAGTACGGAGCTGGAATCCGTGAGCGGAATCATAACAAATCAAAAAATGTCGAATTCCCATATGGCGCGAACAATCGAAGGGAAAGGTGTGCGCAGAGCCTCTGCGCTGATCCGGCAAGGTTCGGGCTGATTTTGATAGTATTTTCCTCCCTGTGTGAACCTAGCTTAATAAGGTAAGTGCTGGTTATGATAAATACCCTATTGTCAAAGCAGTAACCCAATTTAAGTTTTTATAAGCAACTCTCAAAATGTCATAGAAGTAGTAATGGTGAGAGAACATTTCAGAACCGTTTGAAGTTTATATTGAACAAAAAATATTCAACTGTTCAACTGGAAAAAATTTAACTATTCTCGTCAGAATTTTCTCTTTCCTTTCCGGGCTGATGAAAATCAAATCTTAAATTGTATAAATGGGTAAGAATTGGCTGGCAACCTCTCTATTCACGTTACAGTTTTTAAGATAAGGTGTACCGGGGCAAGTGGATTTTCGGGGTAAGTGGAATAATTGGTACCTACTGGTCCAAAAGTGTAAGGATGTAGGTCAAAGTGCCGTCATTGCTTCATTTGACTATTCAAAAAGTGGCCACAAGGCATGAAACTCACAGCTGATGTCTCTGGAGTTAGCTGCAGTGATTTTCCTGAGACATGTTTTTTTCACTCTTATCAGAGTGTGTAATCGGTTTCGTTGGAGGAGCCGAACGTGGGCCAGGATCAATTTGTTTGGATGATTTTTGTGGTAAGTGGTAGCTTATATCTCTAATTAAGTGTGGAAATTGTCGTTGGGGGTATTTTCAGACTTTATTGAGAGTAATTTGGTTTAATACACTTACCCCATTCATTTCCAAACTCGGGGTAAGTGGAATACGTCAGAGCAGCATGATCCACTTACCCCTTGTTTTCATTTCATAGCTTCAATAGCTGCAATTTTTGTTAGTGTTTTTACTTACTGTTTTGTACTGTTTGTACTTACTGTTTTTATTTTATTTTGCTGAACAGAAATGGTAAGGAACTACCAGAAGAAGAGGCCACCACCTCCGTACTCGAAAGAAGACTTGAAAAAAGCTATAGATGCTGTTAGAAAGGAGCTCTTAACTTTGGCTGCAGCTGCAAGAGTATTCAGCATTCCCTACCCTACGCTTTTCAAACAATATAAGAAACAGAGGGGTGTAAAGAGCACAACTGGGGGCAGAAGAACTGTGTTCACAAGAGAGGAGGAGGAAAAATTTACAAAAAGTGTTCAGGCCATGAACAAGTGGGGTTTTGGTTTATCCAAAAAGGAATTTCTTGGGACATTGGGACAGTATATCCTAGTAAATAAAATACGGACTGTGATTTTTAATGTGATAAGCTTAATTCCAAGTCTTTATGGCGACACTTGCACGAATTGTGGACTATTCCATGTTGCCAACATGTAGCATGTTGAATTAATTCTCAAATTGAAAATATATTTTTTAATCAATGTACAATGGCTCTTCTTGGTGTTTTACTTGATATGCTATCATTCCCACTCATATCATACATTTTTAGACGCATTTTGTGGCAAATAACTTCTGTGATCCACTTACCCCTTGAATTCGGAAAACCCTGGGGTGTGGAATGCAACGATTTTTTAAAGAAAATTTCAATATCGCTGTCATGGATTATTACGAACGCGAAACGGCTTTTACATTTTGTAGAGAATGGTTAGTGCAAGCCTCAGTAAAAAATTCAGCTCATTTGAAAGCTTTCACCAGATTTTACTGTAGTATCAAGATTTTTGTGTGCAAAACCCACTTCCACTTACCCCGGTGCACCTTACCTACCTGTAAGTGGCCTAGGCTGATTGGTATAACCACTAAAAATGGATCCTTCCTTCATCATTTTGCTTTTTCGTTACGTTTCTTCGAAATTTTGTGATTTCAGAGGATAGGAGGTATTCGAATGTGAAACCTTCCTCATTCGAATGTAAACACACAACAGTAAACATTACAGTAACAGTAACGTAAGTGCCTTCAAAAGTATCTACCCAAAATAATAATGATGTGGTGTATAATAATTATATATTATATAATTATTAAAATTTTCATGGTTTTTCGTCGTTTCGGAGGACGATTTTGGTGTTTGTACGTACAATTAGGTCTATCTAGGGATGCAACATCGAACGGGCATTATCGATGTTGCCATCGATGCTAACATCGGAGGGACACCATCGATGGCAGAAAAACATCGGCTCTCTATCATCGATGGTATCGATGTATCGACCATCGAAACCAAACCATCGATGGTATAAAAATAATATTTTTGGATGGTATAAAAATAACATAATTTATTATAATATATAACATTTAACACATAATACAGGTAGGTACCAGATATATAATGCTATAATTACTAATGTTATTACTCAAGAGCCATGTTCCTATATAATATGATACTATGTGGAATGTTCTAGGTGGGACCTAGGTCCTTTTACATTCTGTAATAAATATTTGATTGATTGATGATTGATTAATACATATTATGTTTATATGTACCTACTCTTACGGTAGGTAGGCAGTTATAATTTCAAAATCAGGAAAAATATGGGTAGGTATTCATCGAACAATGAACTATTATAAATCAATCAAAAACAATTTATTGTAATTTCAGCAACGAATGATAACAAAACAAGTGTGTGTGTGTGATTCACTATTTATTTGCCCAAAATAAGTGTCCAGTGTTGGTAGTTTTACCAATTGTGGCGGACAGAGGGTGTTGTTTTGTTGTTGTGTTTTCGATTTTGGTGATGCTACTGTCCTGTCGATCCAGGATACAAACAAATACCTACAAGGGACACGAGGAATAAAAAATAAATGTACCAACTTACCACCAACTAAAGCTGCAAGGTTCATGAAAAAAAATGTGAAAGATCGAACATCGATAGACTCCCATCGATGTTTCGATAGTATCGAAGAACTCACCATCGATGGATCGATAGTATCGGAGGGCGACCATCGATGTAAAACCATCGACCATCGAAGCCGAAACATCGATGTTTCGATAGTATCGACCATCGATGGACATCCCTAGGTCTATCCTTAACCTTGAACAAAAACAAGTAATTTCAAATAGGTTTTTCCCTATTCCAGGTTCTATATTTATCTCATTAAAAAATGTAATCAAGTTTATACATTCATGTAGGTATGAAGGTGTGTGGCTTAGGACTGTCAGAACGACCCAAATAACATTCATGATTCTCGTGTCTACCTTGCAAACATGAACGCATTGTTTATGGTTATAACAATAGACATTGTGGATCAGATAAAGTTGTATGAAAACCTCTATTGTTGATGAATGGAATCGTTTCCTGGGTGCTACAAGCTCTAGAAACCTTATTTACAAAATGAACTTGCACTCGGCCAGACCTTCTTCCTCGGAAATCCATGTTATTTATCTCCAAATGCGAGTTCATCAGCGGGTGGTTGTCCGGGATAGCTGGCATAGCCACCGGACATCCACTCGACACCGTCAAAGTCCGAATGCAGACTTCTGATAGCAAATCTTTGAAAGCCATCGTACACGCCACTTTTCACAACGAAGGGATAAAAGGTTTCTACAAAGGGATGGCATTTCCAGTCTTGTCAGCCGGCGTCCTCAACGCCATTTTCTTCGGGGTTTACGGCAACTCGCTCCGTTTCTTGGCCAACGGTGGAAATAAAACCTTGTGCTGTGAGGAAATGATCCCTCACTCTCGAGAACCTCACGAGTACTGGCACTGCAAAGTCGCTCTTGCAGGTTTGTTGGGGGGGTTCTCTTATGCGCTCGTTGGGTGTCCAGTTGACTGCGTGAAGACTAAACTGCAAGGGAACCGCGATAAGAAATTGAACACTTGGATTGTTGCCAGTGGGATCGTCAAACAGAATGGCATTCGTGGCTTGTACTCAGGTTTCATACCAATGATCTGTCGAGATGCTCCAGGTTTGTCAGTCGATGATTATACCGTTTAATCTTTTTCACTCAAATTTGAACAGTGCACGCGATCACAACGAAATCCATGAAGGTGCACATGTTTTTTCAAATATAGGTAGGCACCTACCCTTTCTACAGCAACACCAACAAACGCGAATTTGGTACTGCTAGAGACTTCTTGATCCTTATAATATTGTAACGTATGCTAAAAATATACATAGGCTGAGACTGCGTATTAATAACAAGTAAGCTTGAAATATAATTCTTATAAGGCGTGAGAGGGTGAACAAATAATATCAATAAAAAGTTGGAAGACAATAGATTGCATAAATTTGATTTCAAATTTATTAATTCAATTATTGATAACGAGAGTAGAACGCGGGAAAGAGAAATCGCTATCTTCGCAAAAGGTTATCGCCACATGTGAACCTAAAAATTTGGCATTCGGCCAAAATAGTTAAGCAAAATAGTTTGGACACGTTTTTGTGCGGATACTTGATGAAAATGAAATTCTAGGCTGATCGTAACGATAGGTACCCTATTTCTCTCCACTGAAGCCCCAGCACTAGGCACTTGTCAAGTTCGCGGAACCTCACAATTTCTTTCAGTTGTGTTTCCATTGAGTTTCGTGGAAATTATTGTTAGATCAGGTCAGAAGGACCTGAGAATAAACACCGTTCGAATTCGAATGTAAGGGAGGATGAGCCATTCCATCTATCAGGGAATCGATCGGGGCCTCTATCAGCATAAGAACTCCTACATATTATATCCACCGTGAACCTCATAAAATATTCATGATCGCAACTTCTACTGTGAATGATCTACACTACACGGGCTCCTGCCAATCTTTCTCAGACAACACATTCAGCACTCACTGCACATTAATGTTATTACCTTCTCTGTAATTGAAGTTTTGTGAAATTGAGTCCAGTAGTCTACTTAATGAGGTACAACCGATCCCATTTTGGAGTGTTCGAATAAAAATTAGTATAGGTATTCAAGTAAGAGTCCCTACTCTTAGCATCATATCCAATCTGCAGTTAATGAAAAGTTAACAATAATTATTATTGTTAACGCTTTTGTCAATTTATCACATTTATCCTAATACCCTATGTCCCTAATATCCATTTATCCTAATAATTTTGGCAGCATTTTATGCAATTGGTCGTGTATTAATGCGAGTTTTGAGGTGCTAAAACAGCAATGTTCCTTTTGGTTTATTATTCTCTGAATAATACACCTATGTAATCGCTCAGCAAAAAATTTTTATAACCCCCCCCCCCCCCCCTCAAACTTTTTTCTTTTCCGTTTCAAGGTGCGTAGATTCAAAAAACGCTGCAAAGTCCTTGTCACATGGGGTTTATTATTCTACAGAAATGTTGGCTGTACATTTATTGTTTGTATCATGTGAAATAATTGAAATAGCTATTTCTGATGGTTTCCACCAATTTTGGCCCCCAAAACACAAATTAGGTAGGTACGATTTTTTTTTTTTTCAAATTATCTTTGATCATTGGTAGTGCCATTTAATCGTCTTGATCCACGTGTTGACACTTTTTCTAATGTTATTCTACAAATTGATGGTGATTTCGCAGGTATTTGACTCATAAAAAATCAATTTTGGGAGCTGAACATCTGGTACAACCTCAATTTTCCACTCCTTGGCCAAAATCGACTTCATATTCGATCTTCTCGTCCCCAAAAACATGGAAAACGATACCTCAAAAGCTCATGTTACCAACATGTTGCTAAAACGCAAAAAGTACCTATTTTTACACACATTTTCACTCATAACACCCATGGGTATATTCCGATCGGACTGAAAAGTTTCGGGACACAACTAGGGCCCAAATAGAGCATGTGTGCGAAAGAACGACTTTTTTAGACCGAAAATGAAGCCTGTACACGTGATACGGCGGACGGCGTACGGCGGACGGCGGACGGACATTGCATTTTTTGAATCTACGCACCTTGAAACGGAAAAGAAAAAAGTTTGAGGGGGGGTTATAAAAATTTTTTGCTGAGCGATTACATAGGTGTATAATTCAGAGAATAATAAACCAAAATGCAATGTCCGTCCGCAGTCCGCCGTCCGCCGTCCGCCGTATCACGTGTACAGGCTTCATTTTCGGTCTAAAAAAGTCGTTCTTTCGCACACATGCTCTATTTGGGCCCTAGTTGTGTCCCGAAACTTTCCAGCCCGGTCGGAATATACCCAGGGGTGTTGTGAGTGAAAATGTGTGTAAAAATAGGTACTTTTGGTTTATTATTCTCTGAATAATACACCTATGTAATCGCTCAGCAAAAAATTTTTATAACCCCCCCTCAAACTTTTTTCTTTTCCGTTTCAAGGTGCGTAGATTCAAAAAATGCAATGTCCGTCCGCCGTCCGCCGTACGCCGTCCGCCGTATCACGTGTACAGGCTTCATTTTCGGTCTAAAAAAGTCGTTCTTTCGCACACATGCTCCATTTGGGCCCTAGTTGTGTCCCGAAACTTTTCAGCCCGATCGGAATATTCCCAGGGGTGTTGTGAGTGAAAATGTGTGTAAAAATAGGTACTTTTTGCGTTTTAGCAACATGTTGGCAACATGAGCTTTTGAGGTATCGTTTTCCATGTTTTTGGGGACGAGAAGATCGAATATGAGGTCGATTTTGGCCAAGGAGTGGAAAATTGAGGTTGTACCGGAATTTCAGCTCCCAAAATTGATTTTGTATGAGTCAAAAACCTGCGAAACCGTCTGAAATCACCATCAGTTTGTAGGATAACACTAGAAAAAGTGTCAACACGTGGATCAAGACGATTAAATGGCACTACCAATGATCAAAGTTAATTTGAAAAAAAAAAGATCGTACCTACCTAATTTGTGTTTTGGGGGCCAAAATTGGTGGAAACCATCAGAAATAGCTATTTCAATTATTTCACATGAAACAAACAATAAATGTACAGCCAACATTTCTGTAGAATAATAAACCCCATGTGACAAGGACTTTGCAGCGTTTTTAGGTTTGGCAAAGAACCTCAAGTTATTCCTCTAATTTTGTGTGCTATTCAGGTTACTGTGCAAATGTGGTAATGTTATTTTTTTAAATTCCTGTGTTATTAAAAAATTATCCGATTGAAGTTTATTCAACTAGTAGGCAACAGAAAATATCCTTTTCGTCCAAATTGAAAAAGTGGACATGGCGGGTTTTGCACCGACCTGTATAGATAATTTATGGACCCTTCTTTTCATTACAAACATTCCGACACTGTAGAATGAAATTGTACTTTCAACCTGCTCTAGGTTTTGCAATGTATATCCTGGCCTACGAGCACATCCTGTGCACCATGGAGGGCACCATACCCGTCGGAGGACATCACAAATTAAGCTCGGAAATCTTCAGCGGCGGAGCGGCCGGAGCCTTCTCGTGGGCCTTCGCGATGCCGTTCGACGTCGTCAAATCCCGCATACAGATGGACGACCAGAACCAACCCAAGTACCGAGGGATGGCCGACTGCTTCCGCCAGAGTTTCCAGAGGGACGGTATCTCTATTTTCTTTAAGGGTTTCGGAGTTGCAGTGATTCGGTCATTCCCTGTTAACGCCGTCACGTTCGTAGTGTATCAGTACTCGATGCGAGCGTGCAAGTTGTGGACTTCATCGTGAAAGGATCCGATAATAAACAACTCGTTTTCATTTGCGATTAATGAAATAACTTGTCTGAGAACTCTCCATTACCGAACCCTGGTGGGATATTGAACCCCTGGGTTTTTTGGAAGGGTATTTCAAAAACTTCAGCTGGGTAATGAGGGCCTGCAAAGGGAAAGCGTGGGGCTCAGACACACTATGCAGCACATTTTAGCTGCCTCCATACATAACTACCTAGTAAATATAAGCAAACTAAAAGATCTGTAAAACCTAAAGCGTAAGGTCTCTGAGTGTAAATAAGCTCGAGGGATATTGCCCACTGTTTACAGCGTCCAGTGATGCCTCAGGTTCCTTTCGTCGATCCCCCGTTTTATGGATACGAACTCTACAAATGTATCAGTAAATCTATGGACATTTAACTTAACTCCTATTCCCCAAGTTTCGTGCTGAGTCTACGGATTTTATCATGTGCCATCTTTGACAAAGTTTTCATAGTCTTCAAGTGGGCTCGAAATCCCCGAAAGGCGACAGGGGCGACACGTGTGTCTTGGACAGTTCAGTTTTCTTGAAAGGATGGGCAGCATTCCTATGTCTTATTCGTACTAAAAGGGTAAGAAGGGTAAGAAGGTGTGGTATATTATTGATATGAAAATATCGGGAGCGGGCCAGAACTGAAAATACACCTGACCTTTCTGAAAATATTTTCCCATCAGGGTTTTGTTTTATAGTTTTAGTTGTAAAATTTTACTGTGGTGTGTAGGTGTTGTTATAGCTTTAAATTTTTTGGTTTCTGTAGTTTTGGATTCTTTCTTTCTTCTGGTTCCTCTCTTCCTCCTGGTGGAGATGTGCTTGGTGCCCTTTCTATGAAGATATCAGTCTTCAAGTAAATTGTACCTAAATAAATTAATTTATTAAGGTTTCTCTCTGTGTGAAGATTGGTTATGATGAGGGGCTTGTAGACCTTGTGAGATTGTATAATGTAGTACCTACAATGCCTAATATAGATGTATTTGTTTTGTTTGTAGGCCCTGATGAAGGGAACATATTTTCCGAAAGCTCGGCGGTAGATGTGTATTTTTAGTTCTGACCCTTCTCCCGATATTTGTTAATACATGGTATTACAACGTAGTGGGTCGATCAGTAGAACTTATGGTACATTATTAAGAAGCCCTGCGGCTTGGATATGCAATAGCCTGCAAGACTGCTCGGTATTGAAGGAGCGGTAGGCCCTTTGCGCCGTGTTTTTATTCTTCCAAGGGGCGGTGCTGCACATCAAATGATAATAACACAAAGTTAGATTGTATTGACCAAAATATAAGACTAATAGAAACTAACATTAGTACTGGTTTGCGTAATTACCGTCATCTAGTACATTCTGTATACTTAGTATCGTTAAAAAAAAGTGTAAAACTCAAGTAAATTGTCTTCCAACGCATTTCTACTGTAATGGTAATATTAAATTGCACGATCAATGGTGATACTTCGTGCAAAAAAATCAATACCAAAAAAACTTACGCTGTAGCAAATAATTATGTAATCTTAATTACTGCTGGACCGAGTATTTAGTTTGTGCAAATTGGTCGGTGTGGTCGAATTTGAAGTGTCCCGTCGCCTTTGGTTCTGGCTCGCCTAAACTTATTGTTATTGGCTTGTGATGTTGGCAGAGACCTCGGGATTCCTTGACAAGATGTAAAAATATCCCGACGACGCTACCTACCCCTCCATTAGTAGAAAAGCTTTTCGTCGACTAAAGAAGTTATTATCTCGTCATTTCTTTTAAAAATTACGATCAGGTTGATACCCACCATTCATCGAAGCTGGTCATATTAAGTATCAAATTCAGAACTAGATAACCATTCACTGCAAAACAACACTAAGCACCTGCCTTATTATGTCGGCTTCATCAAGAAAGTTTGCCGAAATACTGTTAAGTCATCAATCCTTTTGCCATGGCGTGAGTGTGGTGTTAAGCATCTTTTGAGGTTTTTAGTTCCTTTAGATTCCCAAGAGCGCCGCCCTCCAACCCCGAACTCCTCGTCGGACCTCGCAGGTTCAATAAGTGGCACAAATCCACGTATTTTGGGGTTTTCATTCGAACCCATTACTTGACTAAATTATTAATACTTTTTTAAAATAATAAGAAAAATCAGATTCTTAATTAATAAAATTATTATTTAACTACTGGTAAATTATACCTATAGTTACCTACCTAGAACGAATTGTAGGTACTTCTATTGTTGGATAAAAACTACTCCACGTTGTGTTATTTATAAATGAAACCGTAGTTCATGATATTAATCTCTGTTAGCGAAACATCAACTTTGATTTTATAAGAAGATTTGAAACGTTAGGATGAGAATGAGTTATTTATAATTTCCGTGTCTAGTAACACAGCGTGTATTCTGCATCATTTCGTTGAAATCAAAAGGCAGAGTGTAATGGTCTTTCTCATGAGTCGTCGTCATCATCAAATGGAGAGTTCCAGGTTGAAATGAGTGAATGCCTTTCCGAGATTTTTGTGACTTTTCGGCAGGTTGGTGGTCGGGGTTCACGACCGTCTTTATCGGCCACCCGCTGGAAACCATCAAAGTCCGGATGCACATCTTCGGCGACCAGGGGATCAGGGCGACGTTCAGGAACGTCCGTGACATCCAGGGATGGCGGGGTTTCTACAAAGGGATCACCGTGTCCGTCTTCCATTCGGCAGCGAACTCCTGCATCAGTTACGGCCTCTATTCCGTTATCCACAGAAGGGTCCTGTACGAGGGTCACATGGCCTGCTGCGAACACGATACGCAGCAAAGGAAGGCTCCTTTCATCCACACCAAGCTGTTCGCTATCGGCATGACAGCAGGCGTGACCAACGTGGCTTTGTCTTGTCCGGTCGAGCTGATCAAAACCCGACTCCAGATCCACGGTATCAACCACAACATAACGCCGATGCAGACGTACGTCCGAGTCTACAACGCAATGGGGCGACGTTCGCTCAAAAATTTCTACCACGGCGTCGGTCCCATGTGCCTCAGGGACGGTCCACCTTTCGGGGTTTTCGTAGTCGTTCAGGAACACTTGGAATGCATCTTCCGCCAAGTTATCCCAGGTCATTCCAAGTCTAACACCAATCTCAACAGTTTGGCGACCTTTCTCAGCGGCGGTATAGCCGGAGTTTCCTACCTCATCGTCGGTTTCCCATTCGATGTTGTCAAGTCGAGAATGATGACTGATCGCTTGGATCGCCCAGTTTACAAGAACATGTACGACTGTTTCAAAAAGACAAAAAAACTCCAAGGGCTGAAAATCTTCTACCACGGAGGTCTTCCCGCATCTATCAGAGCATTCCTAGTCAATGCAATAGGACTTATGGTGTACGACTACATGGTTCACAGATGTATGAAAGTTGACTCGTTCTTTTAACACATTATCTCATTATTCAATTATCATAATTTATGCTGATGTTTTTAGATAAACTTGAAAAATAATTTTAACGAGTGTTAATAATTTGATTTAGTTCAGTAGGATACAGTTTCATTTCAATTACCTAAACAATATTAATAAAATCGTAATTTTTTCTGTCTCTATGTTGGTAAGAATCACGAAATTTCTTGTTTCTTTTCCCTTTTATGCCATTTTTGAAAACGATAGGTACAATTAATTCAATTTTCGCGTCTGTCCATCCATCTTGGAAACTGCCTGATTTTGTGGTTAAAAAAACCACCCTTTTGAGTCATAGTATCCTTTACAGAATACAATTTATTCCTCACCCCCTCCAAAATCCATCAAAATAGGTATTCATTTAAAAGTTGTCATCTTAATTTTAAATAATCTTAATAAAGTAACATCCTGTCATCATAGGAGTAACGTCACCACGTTTCAGAATTTTGGACCCTTGCAAGTAGTTTTTGAAGTTGAAACGCAAATAATTTTTCTAGTTGAAACGAATTTGTGCAGTTTAAAATTCATAGAAATAATTCGTGGGTGGAGGGAGCAATCGGAAGTCTTTCCTGTCAATAACAAAGGTGCACCACAGTGTGTTGATGGAGTTATCTACTCTTATTCATTCCATGGTTGAAATCAGTTTAACAGCAACAGTTTAGAAACTAACATTTTGATTGTTTCAACAACTACGGGCCCATTTTTTCATGTACTTACGAAGAATAAATAAAACATTGCTAGCTGAAAAACTGAAACAAATTACGCAGCTTGTATTTTAGGCACCTGATGTGGCTTGACGGCTATTCCTAGGTGTATCGTCAACGAGCTGGCAGGAGTTTGGCAGGCATATTGATCCAGGAATATCCCTATTGCTGAAATCCGCATTTCGTGAGAACTGCGAGGAAACTGAGTAGGTACCCAGTTAATTTGATTGGAAAACCACGGATTCGAGTTGAAATATCAAACCGCAGATCCTTACTGATCGAGCTTTTGAAATATCAGCGAAGTGTAAACATAAAATGCCAAATTAATCCAATTAATTCTTTTTTACAGCTTCGAGGCATCAACGCTCGATTTTCAGGTCAGATAGAACTGATTCACCAAAAATTGTAAACGATCTTTCATTTTAATGTCAAATTTTAGTTTTAATTATAAATTCAAAGCTAGACGGGAACTTGTTACTATTCTGAATGAGGTTCTATTCCATTTCTATTCGATGCTGGTCGTTTCGCTGGTTCCAGTTGTTACACAAACAATAATGCTTGAGGGAGTACTAAGCGGACCCTTCTCTTCCACCCCAATCATGAGGCACCTATACCTATTGTCCGTGTTAAACAATTATATGCTGTCAACTCTAAAAAACGGGTAGGTACTTATATTTACGTTTTCTTTTTGGCTTGAAGGGTAGGTACACATTATTTCTGAATCCCATTATTTCAGAGTAATATTATGGTTTCATATAGGTTTTTAGTCTATTATTTTCAATAATAAACCTTAATAAATTGAGTGTTTAAAAAACACCGTCGCTTTCAAAATGGTATGGTATTTTTTACGTTTTTAAATTGATCTCGAACTACAGGATTCTTGAGACCACCCGGGGCATTGTACGTCCAGCCGTTCGTTTGCACAGAAAAACTTCGTCGTAAATCAAACGGTATACAGAAATCATTGCTAAGGAACAGCTGATTTTAATCACGTATGACTGTATGAAACAGAGTTGGTTGTTCCGTGATATTATTTAATTTGAAGAATGATGGTGATTTTGGATTTTATTGATAGATAAGTACTTTTTAACCAGAAAAAACGTTATATTTCATGAATAAGAACAAATAATTAATGACATAATTGAATCCACCGCATATTTTATGAAAGTAATTACCCGGCTGGCTCCAGTTCGCAGGGTAGCTATTAACCACAGAAAACAGTGATCTATGCAGAAGGGGGGCATCTACACAGATAAATAAAAGTAACCGTTGTGTAATAACTTGCAGCGTTTTAAACTTCAATCGCATGGTTATTTAGTAGTGGAATCAAATTAATGTAACAGTTAGGCACCTACCTACTGTAGTGAAAAGGCACATTTGAATTGAAATCGACATAAAAGATACATGAACTTGATTAAACCTAAGACGTGCATGTTTATCTTGACGGGAATCCCTACAGGTAGGATCCGTCATCTCTGCCAAAAATCGAGCAGCAGAAATAGAAACGGCGAGTTTACTTCCCGGCGGCCGCACGGGGGAGTCAGCTGGGACGGAATTAGAGCTCCTGGGGGTTTCATCGACTCAGTCCAACAGCTCTCAGGTTCTTTGGACTCAAATCTTTCAGGATGTTGTGTAATTTATTGATAGTTCGGATCCTGGATGAGGCCGGAAGTAGTGTTTTCTAATATCCACAGGCAAATGATGAAGGATAGATTCGATGAGGGTATACATTCAGAGGATACTGTGTACTTATAATGAATAACTTTCAAATATAACTGTTGGAAGAGCGACTATGCGGACTATGCGCTGATCCTGATCCAACCACACCAGACCGATTTCAGTAGGGTAAGCCTGTGGGAATCTCATCATGTCCTTCAAAGTAGTCATCGAGCGAAATATGCGTGATCCTATTTTCGGACAAAATGCGCTAAAAGCTATTGTTTTCTCCATCCAACCTACAACGACAAATCTGATATGGAGCTTCTTGGGGAATGGTAGGTCTGAATGGAACGGTCCGATCTGCTGAGTGTGACGGTTAATTTCTCTTCTATTCAACCTACCATACTGAAATTCAAGGTATCATGTACTTGACATACCTAGTAAATCTGCAAATATATTCAAGCCGATAGGTGTATTACAAATTCAGGTAGGTATTTTCTCTGGGTACTTTGTAGTGAGTCGGGCGTACTCCACTGGGCCAAGGAGTTACTTTTGAATTGAAAAAACCTATAAAGAAAAATCTTACGAAATATTGTTACATTTACGAGGTTTGGCGAATTTGCAATCAATATGGGGGAATGGAAGATTGGCACGCTTGTGGTCCGGTCCCAACTTTGGCCAGCTGAGTGACACGGATTCACAAGGAAATAACTCTAATAAATAATATTTGAAATGTGCAGAACCGGAAATGTCCCTAGCAAGGTACAATAATTTTTTTTTTTAATAAATAAAACGGTACATTTTACCTTCACACAACCGAAGCCATGTGGGTAGTTCAACTCAAAACTAAGATAGGTGGAGCATTAGTTATTCATAGGTTTTTGAATTTTCTTCGCGTTGAATGGCGTCTTGGACCACGGTGCACCTTTTTCAGAGCATGATTTTTGTTTGTTCGGCGGATCGACGCTGTCTAGTAATCAGCCTGACACACTCTCGGAGATCTCTCTGGAAAGTGTTTCATATTGGTTTCTCCTATTTATCAACAACGCTCCAACTTCGATCAGCTGGGTGGTGGATTTGCTTGATGGTAGTAACTGTAATAAATAATATAGCACCGAAACGTGCAGAACCCAACAGTGACAGAGATGTGTCAATCCAGACAATATCTGACATTGGGTGCGTGATAAAAATTCCAAATTTCGCCAAAATGTTTGTATTGCCAAACATAAAGATGAGTTTGAAGATGAGCAAATTTTCAAAAATTCTAAGGGGTCAAATTTGAGTTTTTAGGGCAAAAATCTGTAAAAACGGCTAAAATCCTGAACTGTTGACAGTTATCACAAAATGTGGTATGGACAGAAAAATACCATTTCAGTTGTTTTTCGTATAGAATAGAGATCAAATTTGGATTTTTGAGTAGGTCAAAAATTGGTATTAAGGGCTAAAATCAATATTAGGTAGTTTACCTTATGTTGTGTGGGATGGTGATTCTCGACGGAGGGATTATTTCGATGATGAAAATATTTTTCTCAAAAAAAGAGTATTTCCAAATCTGAGTTTATAAAGGTCCAAAATCGGTAAAAATGGCTAAAATCACGAAAAAGTATATAATTTTACGAAAAATGTTATGGCTTTTCGCTATATCGTATTTTTAGCACGAATATTTCTTTGAACATTTGCTCTTATAGCCATGCTGCATGACTGTTTGAACTTTTCCCCGCCTAAATTGTCGTTTCGGACCAGACAGTGATGAAATTACTCCTTCAGAAAACGACGCTTTGCGGTCGACGAGCGACGGTAGCGCTGGCCGGTGCGCTGGGCCTCAGATGGAAGGGGAGCGGGAGCCTTCAGTTCGAACCCGAACACCGGCGAGTGATCGTCCACTCGCCCGCTTGTTGTCAAGTTCACGACCTCATCCCCCTTCATATTTTCTCGTCGCTCGTGGGTTTTTATTTTCGCCAAGTTTTCATTATACCATTTCTCTGTTCCTCCCGGAAAAAAAAATCACCCAAACCTGGGTTACGACGCGAGTGCACAGTGCTACCTCGCCTTTTGGGGTAATCCCAGGATAGTAGATATGCAGCGAGCGTCCAGTGTATCAAATTTCTAACTGCGGCTGACTAATATTCGAACAGGATGGCAGACAGCGAAGGAGGATCTGAGCAGGATGATGTTTCATTCCTGCGAACGGTAAGTGTTGAAATTTATTTTCTTATTTCATCTATTTATTGGGGAAAACGATGCATCGTAGGACTTGATTCCCGTAAAGGTGTTGTTCAATAAAAGAAAGTACCTACCAACATACAAATAGTGACAATTTTAAGATCTGTATAAACGATTTGTAGGCATTAACCCACCCCCCCCCCCCCCCTCCACAAATGTAAGGTTTCGTGTTCAGTTGGTGAATAAATTGAACCCCCCATTGTACGTTATTAATTGCACTTTATGCCTTCCAACTGCATTAAACTGTTGTTATATAAGTAAATATAAAAATTGAATAACGCATGGATTGCATAATGATAGTTTCTTGTTCCGTATGAATGCTTTCGTAAGCATTGCTCATGCTCCCAAATCTCATGGTCTAAGCAAATATTCTTCTTTCATAGATGCTTCCCTGTACTTGCTTTCAAGTCAGCTGCAATCAGCTATCTAAATTAGCTACAATCCTATTCAACGCATTCAATGTTGATATACTCGCACTATACATTTTGGTGACTCTTTCATAATCAGTTATACATTCAACAGTTTTCATGACAACCTTATTCGATCCGGAAATATATGGCTTATAAATCGCGCTCTGGGCGCTATGGACGATTGCCGATTCATTTTATATATTATTCAAACACATCGGATTTCAATATTCTCCAACCACCACTGTCTGAAATCTTAAAGCAATATACCTACCCACTGAGTGTGAAAATTGGAGGGTTCCTTTACTCGATGCAAAAAACCGCGTATATCGTCGTTGTAATATACAACATACTTCTTATTTTACTTCTATCATATCTTCAAATCAATTTATACGATGTTGATTCAGATGAACACATTGCACACAAAAATAACATGCAGACGCCAGCTATGTTCTTTTAATATGTCTTACCATATACCTGGATACTGTCTCTTTCGCGCCACTATTTAGGATGAATCAGAATAAACAATGAAAGTTAATGCAGGTATCTCTCCCTTATTTCAGTGGCTCCAATCTTATTTTAAATTATACCTACTTTGGGTCTTCACGAGCACCAAAATTGACATTTTGAATAATTGAAAGATTTAATAAGATACTTTTGTAACGGTTTTGCAGATCAGACAGTATGTAGAACATTGCTTTGTTTTTAGGCAACAGCATTATGTGTTTTAAATCTTTTTCGAATTCGTCGCCAATCGTAACTAACTTTTGGCAACTCAGTAACGCTGGCTGTTACCTGTTATGAACTGATTTCCCGCTAAAATATTTTCTGCAACTTCACATGAATTGAGTTCAAAGGTGTCGATGCCAGTTGTAAGCTGCAGGTCAGCTATCACCTGAATCGATGTGGACGGGCCTGGAATTCAGGATGGGAGGATCGTATGTACCTATAATATTTATACACACAGCAGTCCTTCGCCTCATCCACTCGAACAGTCGGCCCCTCAATATCTGAAAAATATCAAGGACCATAACATCAGGCCTGTCGATATCGTTGATGTCATCCATGTCTGCTGTCATGATTTGCGATGCAAACAAAGATGTCGATGTTTCATTAAGTCGATGCTTTTTCAACTCGATCAAACTACCCATATAATCAGTGGCGTAGCCAGGATTGTTGAATGGGGAGGGTTATCGGAAATGGAGAAAAAGTTCCTGTCATGTAGCATGGCTATAAGAGCGAAAATTCCTGCTACTGTGTAGAAAAATGACATAGCGAGTACATAAACATACCACTTTTCTTAAAATTATATAATTTTTCGTCATCTTAGCCATTTTTACCGATGTTTGACCCTAATAATGTCAAATTTGACCCACTTGTTTTTCAGAAAAATATTTTTATCATCGAGAAAGTCCCCCCGTCGTGATTAATCATCCCATACAACGTCAGGTGAATTAATATTGATTTTTAGCCATTAATTCTAATTTTTTACCCCCGAAAACCAAAATCTGACCCCTATTCTGTGTGAAAAACAACTGAAATGGTATTTTTCTGTCTCTACTCACCCTTCCATACCACTTCCAGTCATTATATATTGCAATTTTAGCCGGTTTTACCGATTTTTTACTCCTAAAAACTCCAATTTGACCCCCTTGAAATTTTTTAATATTGCTGAATTTCGAACTCATCCTTTTGTTTGGCAATACAAACGTTTTGGAGAAATTTGGAATTTATATCATGTACCCAAGGACAGATATCATCTGGAGTGGCACATAAATATACATAATATATAAATGTTTGTTAAATCTAGGGATGAACTGAGGATGCTCTGAAACGGATTTGCCTATACAAATATTTCAAAAATCCTTGTTCTGAAAATGTAACCCATTCCAATAGCTTCATTTTCTTTGAAAATTCGCTAATAAGGTTTGAAATTACAAACAACGCTGAGTTTAAATTAAATTTAGCAAAGCACTAAATGTTACTGATGAAATAAAACATTTATCTGGCAATAATGTTCGCGAATTTTCAAGGTAAATGAAGCTATTGCAATGGGTCCAAAATTTTCAGGACATAAGTTTTTTTATTTGTTGGCGAATCCGTTTCAGAGAATCCTGATTTCATCCCTAGATTTTAACAAAAATGTATACGTCTATTACATAAATTTATTTATGCTTCACTCCAGACGGTATCTGACCTTGGGTAGGTGATAAAAATTCCAAGTTTCGCCAAAATGTTCTTATTCCCAAACAAAAGGAGCAATTCAAAAATTCGAAGGGGTCAAGTGTGAGTTTTTAGGGGTCAAAAATTGGTAGAAACGGCTAAAATTGAGATATAAAACACTAAAAGTGCCATGGAAGGATGAGTGAACACCAAAAAATACCATTTCAGTCGCTTTTCACACAGAATGGGGGTCAAATTAGGATTTTTGGGGATCAACAATTGGTATTAAGGGCTAAAATCAATATTATTCACCTGAAGTGAGGGATGGGGACGGTGAGGGACTTTGAGGGGACGGTATTTCGATAAGCATTTTTGTCAAAAAGATTGGGTCAAATTTTTGGGACAGATCGTTTGTAATCAAATAAACGTAATATTATTTAACTGTTTATTCATGTTTGATTTACCGTTTAACCTCTTATTGTTGTATTTGTTTGTTACTTTTGTGATTGTTATCATTCTTAAGATTTAATTTTAATTTGTGATAAAGTTTTCGAGCCAATGGGGGGGGGGGGGGCTACGCCACTGCATATAATAATATTATATACTTAATAATGAATCGCTAATGGATATGTGTATGTACATTCATTATTTGTATCCACGCCATCGCAAAAATTCAATTTTTTAAAAACAAGTACCTACATAAGTATTTTAATACAGTAATTTAAAATTCGAATCTGAATCAAGACCGGAGAATGTGAAAGCCAATAATGTGATGGATTGGGTAGGTAGTATTTAATTACTTGAGGCTAGAAGAAGGTTCTGACATAGACCTGGGACTGAGCTCCGGTTTGGCTCAGCCGATCAAAAATATCTCATTTGTAATACAATCCCCGTCGCCTTTATTACAACAGTTGGCGGTAGAGCAGTACATTGATTGTAGTTTCAAACACGCTATATACATGAGTCATGGTCCCTTTCTTCCATGGTACATGAGTATTTTATTGGTTGTACCATTATATTTGTCATGGAGGAAGACCTGGAATCGGCCGTCCATTCAGCATTGTTTCCCCTTCCCACAGAGCTCAATAAAAGGTAGGGTGGGAAGTGTGACATTCCCGCAGTGAATCACTGGTTATATTATAACGCAGTGCTTCCAGAAGTTGACGGTTCGATATCGCGAACCGCCTGTACACTTTCTGCTGCGTGCGCAAAAACTCGAGGAGAGCCCATTAGGGACGGGATTCTCATAATATAATTATACCTTCACATATTTCATTCTTCATGAATTACTAGTCGTACGTCTACTTCAAGGGCTCAAGATGGATATCTATGGGGAATTTTTTATACTTGAAAAATGTTTCATCCCTGATAATCACACAGGCACCGAATGTTACCATGATTCATTATTAGATTTAATAGAGACCATAATAAGCATTTAATGATTATTTATTAATCAATACCTAAACCAGAATTTATCGAATGTCAATTTTGTATTAAAAACGCTGCAAATCCCTGCACAACGGTTTATTATTTTGTATAGAATACCCTTCTGTTACAGATCACAGCTCTATGTATAGATAACCCGTCTATATAATATAATAATATGTACTATTCTATGCATAATTATGTAGATCGCAGACCCTCCGTAGGTTAGTACCTAACCCCGTACTCGTTACTAGGTACCTACCTAAATCACGAGTTAAATGTTGCTAAAATGATTCTGCCGATGACAAACAGTACCTAACAAAAAGAAACACACATAATGAAGTTCTGAAAAGAAATTGTTGATGAGGAGTGAAAAAAGTTGCAAAAGTACCTACCAACAAACCCCAGCCCCTTCTACGTAGATGGTATAATGAACCGTTGTGTAATAATTTACCGTTGAGTAATGACTTACCGTAGTAATAATTTACCCATCAATAATACTTCAACGTTTGTTCAAGTTTCACTGCCTACCAACAAACACCAAAAGAGCCATCATTTTTCAAATTAAATAATATCACAGAACAACCAACTCGACTTCATACTCCGCCAATATAATCAGGTGATCCCTACCAATGATTGGCCGTATTCACAAATTCCTATTGTGGGCGCGTCTCTGGTTACGAGAATTGGTTTGAATTGTATACAATTTCATTCACACTGGAGTCGAAAATGCCTGTCGGTGCAAACTTCGGGGCCTTACTGTGAACGAAAGGCTGGACGTACGATGCTCCGGATGGTCTTAAAAAACTCGCAAGTTCAAGAATTATTTAAAACCGTAAAAATATTTACGTAAAAAAATGGTATAGGCGTTTTGAAAATTTCAACCCCTATTTTGAACCCCTTAGAGATGACTCACAGTAACGTCGAGCTTCGAGGACCAACTAGACGCCGAACGGAACCTATAACCCGAATTTCATCAATTTTTTTTCATGGTAACTAAGAAAAGTGGCCCGTACGGCGTACGGCGGACAGACAGAAATATTTTTATTGCAGTTTTGGATTCTACATACCTTGAAACGTAAACCATCAAATTTTGAGGGGGGGTAAGAATTTTTTTTTTCATGCTCGATTCCAATGGTTCATTATTGAAAATAATAAACCAAAAAGTGTGTTTTTTACAGCGTGCCTATAACATGCCAAAGTACGTATCACAACGAATTTACATTAAAAGAACAATTCAAAAAGTATGAGCAAACAATTCTTCTCGCAAAGTTTATGTGTCTCACTTAATAGAAGCTTAAACGAATTTATCTTAATCAGTGTCAGCTGAAGAACCTTGTTCCGCGGTCGGAGCTCCGAAACTTTGTGGCCGCAAAATAATGGGTTCGCTGTGAAATACTTTAATATCACTGAGATTTATTCCATCCACGTTTATGAACAACTACTCCAGCAACGTTGTGGTTGTATGGGGAGACTTTCTAGATGTGTGTATTTTACGCTAGTGCTTATGGTGGCGGAGTGTTGGGCGCTTAAATATAGAAAGGGCTAGCGTTCCTATGGGAAATTCTTTTTTCATTCAACCTTAACCACCTCGCTGTTGCTTCCTTTGTGATCAGTATGAGATAGGTAGCTTGAAGCTGAACGCTTTCGAACATTTACCTCCGCAAGATCAAGTGCCCTACGTTTCGGCAAAGGATGTAGCTAATATTCCAGATGACAATTGAGGAGTTAATAAGTACAAAACTGCAGGGCCTCAGCCTTTGATTTTTGGTTTATTATTTTCAATAATGAACCATTGGAATCGAGCATGAAAAAAAAATTCTTACCCCCCCCTCAAAATTTGATGGTTTACGTTTCAAGGTATGTAGAATCCAAAACTGCAATAAAAATATTTCTGTCTGTCCGCCGTACGCCGTACGCCGTACGGGCCACTTTTCTTAGTTACCATGAAAAAAAATTGATGAAATTCGGGTTATAGGTTCCGTTCGGAGTCTAGTTGGTCCTCGAAGCTCGACGTTACTGTGAGTCATCTCTAAGGGGTTCAAAATAGGGGTTGAAAATTTCAAAACGCCTATACCATTTTTTTACGTGAATATTTTTACGATTTTAAATAGTTCTTGAACTTGCGAGTTTTTCAAGACCATCCGGAGCGTCGTACGTCCAGCCGTTCGTTCACAGTAAGGCCCCGAAGTTTGCACCGACAGGCATTTTCGACTCCAGTGTGAATGAAATTGTATACAATTCAAACCAAATCTCGTAACCAGAGACGCGCCCACAATAGGAAATTTGGCGGAGATGAAATCATTGCTAGGGATCACCTGATTATATTGGCGGAGTATGAAGTCGAGTTGGTTGTTCTGTGATATTATTTCATTTGAAAAATGATGGCTCTTTTGGAGTTTGTTGGTAGGTAGTGAAACTTGAACAAACGTTGAAGTATTATTGATGGGTAAATTATTACTACGGTAAATCATTACTCAACGGTAAATTATTACACAACGGTTCATTATACCATCTACGTAGAAGGGGCTGGAGTTTGTTGGTAGGTACTTTTGCAACTTTTTTCACTCCTCATCAACAATTTCTTTTCAGAACTTCATTATGTGTGTTTCTTTTTGTTAGGTACTGTTTGTCATCGGCAGAATTATTTTAGCAACATTTAACTCGTGATTTAGGTAGGTACCTAGTAACGAGTACGGGATTAGGTACTAACCTACGGAGGGTCTGCGATCTACATAATATGCATAGAATAGTACATATCATATTATATAGACGGGTTATCTATACATAGAGCTGTGATCTGTAACAGAAGGGTATTCTATACAAAATAATAAACCGTTGTGCAGGGATTTGCAGCGTTTTTTTAAATCTTTCCGTGCTGTTATTTGCCAGCAAATAAAGCGCGTGCATTTCTTGGTTAGCCCATTTAACGCCCGTGTTTTCATGGGTTCGGGAGCCAGCATCTTGAATGAACCTTCCATTGTCTCGCAGACGAGTGGGGATGGTTTAACCGACTTCACAGAAAGGAGGAGGTTATCAAATCGACCTGTTTCCATATTCTAACTGGACCGATTTGGATGAATCTTTTTTCGAATGCAAGCGGATCATCCCCCGGTGGTCCTATTCCAGTTTTTTTTAAATAATTGTTTTTTAAAATTAGGTACCTACACTTTTCTATGCCAACACCAATAGTGACCCATTACTAGCTCAGTAATATACCACGACCATGCTGTCAAGTACTGATACCACCGTTACTGGGGTCTTGGCAGGCTGTTTTCTGTAGTAAAATCATGGTGTCTGTCAAAGCACTAGAAATCAAAGATTGACTGGCCTAGTACAGGCCCAGTAGTTCTCTTTTACTTAATAAACTGAACTAGGACCACCGGAGGATGATCCTCTTTCGTCTGAAAAAAGATTCATTGAAATCAGTTTAGTGGTTTCGGAATAATCGCTGGACAAATATTTATTTAAAAAACAGGTCGCATTGAGAACCTCCTCTCCTCTCTTTTGTCAAATCGGTTCATCGACCTCACAAAACTCAAGAACCGACTTCACAAACAGGAGGAGGTTCTCAGTTCGACCTGTTTCTGTTCTTTCTTTCTTTTTTTGCCCAGCAATTATTCCGAAACTACTGGACCGATTTCGATTAATGTTTTTTCAGATGAAAGAGGACCATCCTCCAGTGGTCCAGTCCAGTTTTTTAATTAAAACATCTTACTGGACCTGTACTAGGCAAGTTATACTCTTCGATTTCTAGTGCTTTGCTAGACATTGCACGATTTTGCGGCAGAAAACAGCATGCCGCAGACTGTGGATGCCCCTGTATTTTAAATTCGGTTGTAATTTTGTACTCGGTGTTGACTCAGAGGAATATTAATAAGAATTAGAGCCACTGGCAGGCGTTCAAGAGGCCCTTGCTGATATTAGTCACTTGAAAATTAAGGACAACCACAATCCAAGCTGTTATTAGATCTTCATTACGCCTGCTTATATATTCTTTGGTTGGGCCCAATAAAGGTTTGAAACTTAATTTCCCGTTGAGAGGAGAGCGATTCTGAAAATACCCCATCTGACTTTCATTTTAGGACAAACAGTTTGCGTTTGACCAAATTTTCACACCCTGATTTGAAAAATCACACCCTGATTTTTCAAGAGATGAAATCAATGCAGTTCAACTGAAAGCTCTAATGGCGCAATTTTGTTATATTCACCATAGACAAACGAAATCGTTCAAGATGAAATCGTAGAAACCCATTACAGATTAAAACTGAGTAATCAAAACGTTGGCTATTTTACCTCAGAACAAAAGTAGGTACCTGCAGTGTTATAATATTTTTATTTACAAAACCTATATAAAAGTTGACCGTTGTTTTGAGTAGAAATAATAGAGTACGTTTTAATTACTCCATTTCTATTCTTTTTTTTTAAATTACCATCTATCCTACTAAAATTCATCGACATCACGGTTTCTGTACTTACTATAAAATTGCAAATTTAAACACAACGCAAACATTAAATAATGTAAGCTGATTAGTGGGTTCAGAACGAAGTATAATATCTCAAAGGACCCATACAGCTTGGAGGAATAATGAATGGAGCAATACTAGGACTGTTTGTTTCGTCCCGCATAGGTATGCCCGGTTCGATTCAACCAATTTCATTTAAATTTAAAGAATCACGTAGCTACTTTCATTAATGGTATGCCATCGAAGAAAAATGATCGAGCAAACCCGTCAAATACCAGGACCTCGTTGTAAACCAACAAAACTTCGTTTGATTTTGGTTTATTATTCTGTGAATAATACACCTATGTATTCGCTCAGCAAAAAATTTTTATAACACCCCCTCAAACTTTTTCCTTTTCCGTTTCAAGGTGCGTAGATTCCAAAAATGCAATGTCCGTCCGCCGTCCGCCGTATCACGTGTACAGGCTTCATTTTCTGTCTAAAAAAATCGTTCTTTCGCACACATGCTCCATTTTGGCCCTAGTTGTGTCCCGAAACTTTTCAGCCCGATCGGAATATACCCAGGGGTGTTATGAGTGAAAATGTGTGTAAAAATAGGTACTTTTTGCGTTTTAGCAACATGTTGGTAACATGAGCTTTTGAGGTATCGTTTTTCATGTTTTTGGGGACGAGAAGACCGAATATGAAGTCGATTTTAACTAAAGAATAGAAAATTGAGGTTCTACCAGATGTTCAGCTCCCGAAATTGATTTTTTATGAGTCAAAAACCTGGGAAATCGTCTGAAATCACCATCAATTTGTAGAATAACACTGGAAAAAGTGCCAACAGGTGGATCAAGACGATTAAATGGTACTATCAATGATCAGAGATAATTTATTTAAAAAAAAAAAAAAGAGGAGCTCCTTATTCGTGTTTTGGGGGCCTCAATTGGTGGAAACCACTATTTCGATTATCTTATAATAGGTATATGAAAGAAACAATAAATGAATAGCCAACATTTCTGTAGGTATGTCCAATAGAATAATAAACCCATGTGACAAGGACTTTGCAGCGTTTTTGATTTTAAAGTTGTTACCAGACATGGATCATAGATAATTGACTGTGTTCTAATTTAAGCTGATGATAGTTGACTGTGGACTAAGTATGATGTGTTCAGTTTTGTTTGGCGTACTGTGGTCTGTAGAGTCGTTCTTTCGGAATTCGTAATGATCTGCTTTTGACCATCGGTCCTAAATCGTCGAGCCAGAGTATAAATGGAATCGGTAATATTTCAGAAGTCCTCGGAGACAAAAGGAAAAGTGAATATCGGGTCGAGAGGAGGATGTAAAACTCAAAAGCGGCATAGGACAAAATAGGGCCCTATGAGAATTTAGTGAGAGGGAGTAAAGGACAGCAAATAATCTGGCGCTCTCAAAACGAATGTCGGTTGAGTGACAAACTAAAGAATGGGATGAGGCACCACAGCTGGTGCTTTAGAAATCAATAGACTTCACTGGCCAATAGGATTTTATCATTATTCGCCGATTTCACAGATACTAGATAATGTTGCTTTTGGTTTATTGTTATCAACATGTGGCCTTCGTGAACTAAGCCCGATTTAAGGTCTTTAGGATGCTCTTCCTGTCGTAGCCAGTTCCAGTTCTTCCAGATTCAGGAAAACAGCAATCGTTTCAGCGGTTTGGCAGAGAAGATGGTAAGATAACATGTGAGACAACGCGACACAGCTAAGAGGATAAGATCATTCAAGTGTAGCCTTGTTCTGGAAAGAAAGCGTTGTTGTAAATCCCTGTAATATCCTTAAAACCCAGGGTTACCGGTTTTGTTGAATGAAAAAAGGAGAGAAATGTACTCTCCAGTTTCACAGGCAAAGCTTGTGGTCGTGATGTGCGTAAATATCTTTATCCCGCGTGGGTAAACAACTAACCCAGGAAGATATCTTCAGTTCTGATAACATGCTCTTAGCAAGGTAGGTAGAATCTATTCAGGTAGCATCACTACAAGCCTCGTTATTACTTGTGGTAAAAATCTTTTCTAAAAATTCGTATCCTCGTTCAACCAACAACAAAAAATGGTCGCAAACATAATCAGCTTTCAAATCGAATTCATTAGTCCTGCGAGTACAGACATAATTTGTATGGTTGTGATAACAACTAATTTTCTTTGGTTCCTGCTGACTCTAAGGCTGAGACGCATTTTTCTTGTGTCACATAGTGCTTTTCATTGCAAGCTCTTCTGTGTAGGAATTCGTTTGATCTCCCTTCCGTGCGCTTGAATAGGCTGGTGTTACCGGCCGCGAGGCGTAGCACTTAGCGTAGCACTTTTCTCCGAGTGGTTGGTTATAGAAGGATAATATATTATTGCCAACTTGGTAAAGTCATGCGATCGGGAATTAACAGAGAGAAGATAATGAGAAAGGTGGGTAGTTGTCAGTAGTCGGTAAATTAATGTTGAGACTACCGAATTTTACCCGTTGCAGATAAATTTTACACGCTTATAATGTCCAAGACCATTTTCATACTTGCCATACCCGGGAGCCGGATTGGCTACCTACATTATACCTTGAATACAGCCTATTGTGTGATACTACAATTTTCAATTAATGCTCAAAATTTGCTGTCCATCTGCTGCTTACCTAAATTGCTGTTGTGTAGGCACCATGCGCAGCCCATTTTGGTTTATTATTTTCATTAATGAACCATTGGAATCGAGCATGAAAAAAAATTCTAACCCCCCCTCAAAATTTGATGGTTTACGTTCCAAGGTATGTAGAATCCAAAAATGCAATAAAACAATTTCTGTCTGTCCGCCGTACGCCGTAAGCCGTAGGCCACTTTTCTTATTTACCATGAAACAAAATTGATGAAATTCGGGTTATAGGTTCCGTTCGGGGTCTAGTTGGTCCTTGAAGTTCGACGTTAGTCAGTCATCTCTAAGCGGTTCAAAATAGGGGGTTGACATTTTCAGAACGCCGTAGCTCGAAAACTTTCGATTGAAGGGTATGGTTTTTTTTACTTTATTAAATTTTTCTTGAGTTAAACAAACCACTCGGAGCATTGTATGTCCAGCCGTTCGTGTGCACCAAAAAGCTTCGTCAACATGATCGTGAATCAAACGGTATAAATCCGGCCCGGATATCATCACTAGGGAGCACCTGATTATAACAAGGATGGCTGTATGAAGTTGAGTTGGTTGTTCTGCGATATTATTTCATTTGGTAAGTGAGGGACTATTGGATTTTGTAGGTAGGTACTTGTGAAACTTGAACAAACTTTGACGTATTATTGATGGGTAAATTATTACACAATGGTAAATTATTACATAACGGCAAATTATTACACAACTGTAAATTATTACACAACGGCTCATCTACCCAGAAGGGGCTGGATTTTGTTGATCGGTACTTTTGCAACTTGAACAACCGTTGAAGTATTACTGATGGGCAAGTTATTACAAAACGGTTCATTATACTTGACCACGAGGGTAGGTATTTACCACAGAAAACAGTGATCTACGCAGAAGGGGCATCTATTTCACTCCACATCAACAATTTTCCTTCAGAACTTCATTATTTGCGTTTCTTGCCGTTTTAGTTACTGTTTGTCATCGACAAAATTATTTTAGCAACATTTTACTCGTGATTTAGATAGGTACCTCGTACCTATCTAAACCTAGTAACGATACGGGGTTAGGTATTAACCTACGGAGGGTCTGCGATCTACATAGCATGTATAGAATAGTACATGTTATATTATATAGATGGGTTATCTATACAGACAGCTGTGATCTGTAACAGAAGGGCATTCTGTACAAAATAATAAACCGTTGTGCAGGGATTTGCAGCGTTTTTGATTTTATCTTGAACTTCTATATATGCATCCCAGTAATGAGGTCTACCATGTTGATAATACAAGAAAAATAGGTACAAAATGTTGACCCACCCCTTCTATCCCTTCTACTACTATCACACCTGGGGTTGTTAGAATATTGATCCCCTTTGAGGAGATCAATGTACATAGTATATCTAGTTTCTAACTGTGCCAATTTTGGCAAACCTCGTTCTGGATATTTACTACCTACGACCTGGTAGCATAACTCCAACCCACGCTGTCCATTTTAGTTAGGAACTAATTTTCCAATTTTTTTTTATGCACGTTGAACCATTTTGTTTATAATTTCTAAACTTTGTGGATCCCGCGTCACGGTTACGCGATTTCCCTTTTAGACCTCGCCCTGTGATAAACTGCCTGTTTGTTCGGCAGTTCAGAGCTCCCATCGGGCCGTTGTGTCACCTCATTTCCAAGCAGTGCGAGAGTGCCAAACTGCCTTCCCACCCTTATCCGTCTCAAGTACCGCATAACATTCCTCGTATAATCACCACCACTCACGCGACGTTGTTCTACCGTGCCAATATTCCTTTACTTTAAGCAGGTAGGTATATTATAAAATGCAACTCATTTTTCCGTCGCAGAGTTCAGGGTTCATCGTGCCCTATCTATAATATTCCCATTGATCCCTCACTCATCACGTACCTTTTTCAGTTCATTTCTCGACTAAAATGACAGACAGACTAGTGCCTAGCATTTTTACAGCTCGAGGTTTCATTATTTTTAGATATAAACAACATTTTGAACTGCCACGCCATCTTGTAAGACAGATATAGGTAGGTATAGCTTATTTTTCTCAAATTTAGGTTCCCGTATTATTTAGACTCAGCGTTGGCACTTCCTCGTTTCAGTTCGTATCTACTCGTAATGTGAATCGTTGAACGTGTAGGAGGTAACCGCTGAGAGATAACTTCTGAGCTCAGTCCCACAACCATATTGGAATCCTGACCAAACAAATGGATCATAAATATACGTAATAATATGTATTAAAATACATGTATTATTACTTATTACTAGGGCCCGATTCTTAGGGTTTTTCCTGTGTTTTTTTCCCCTTGCTACGAAACTGCAAAATATTCGAATATTTGCCCGATTCAAGTCAATTTGAATCGTGTGGATCAACATGGTAGGTCCTTAAAAAACTAAATTTTGGATTTCCTGGCCCTATAACCTTTTTAAGACCTGCTGACGGTACCACGCGCATCCAATAAAAATTTAAAATTTCTACATTGCTATGCTGTCAGTTGTACCTAGATTATGTTTGTGATGTTGAAAAGGACTTTTTTTTCAGCATATAAAGTAATTCTGCGGGACAACCGCAAGAACTTCACTGTCGAAGATTGTAGTTTACTGTAACCAGTAGCAATGATTAACAGTAAACTGTGTTTCTTTTAGCTACTTTTCAGTAACAATTATTATTATACTTTTTGCATTTTAATTGTATTGACGTTCCTCTTTTTTCACCTGAAATCGACTAGCTAGCGTCTTAAGAACCTAAAAGTGCCTAAAAGAGTGAAACTTAAAAAAAAAACCTAAAATAGCCTATTTTGTACTTTTCAAAAATCTAATTCGATGATTTTTTTTTTTTTTTTTGCCTTACCTAAAAGTCTGGTCCCTACTTATTATCTACCTCTTCCATCTTTTGAGCCATAGGCGCCGCTGATTCATTTGTCGACTCCCACAGCGTTCGATATCTTAAATCTACCGTCTGTGGCATACAATTAATTAAACTTTACGACAGTAGAAATGAGTTTTAGTTCTGATAGAGTTTGTTGTGAAAGTGTCGTTAGAGCAAGGAACTCCACGGGTATGAAGCTTCGTTATAAGACTGTCCACTTCAGAGAAAATCGATTGCGGATCAAGATTCGAGGATGCTCCCGTAACTGGTGGCCTTTTCAGCTCGAATATATCCCCGCTCGAGTTTGGGTCCTTCGTCCTTCTAAATCACCTGGTGTGTCTGTTGTATTAATACGCATGTGGGTGAGAGGTTGAGTCGTGTTGAAACACATTATTCGTATCACCGTACTTAGTTGCGTATTACAGGTATTTATGAAGGTTCTTATGTATGGTGCGATTTATCGGATAAAAATATTGCTCTCGTTCAACAATATAAGGTAACAATATTCGGATTATAACCACCCTGGTGCTCAGTAAAAGATTTAACTTCGTTCGACAATCAAGAAACCATTCTGACCTTCTGCACTTGGAATAGAGTAAGAGGTATATGCTATAGGTACTCGTAAGGTCGTCTGCCTCATGAATATACATTAAGGTCTGATACGAATACCGGATGCAGTAACCTAGTTCGCCCCCTCGTACATCATAATGTAAAGCGCGGCTTCCGCAACAGCCCTTGAGCCGCAAGGGTCACAGTTCTCCGTACCATTGAATACATTCCCAGGAATTATTCCGCTTTGGATATGGGACTCTGGGTTGTGACAAGTTATGAACTGGAATTTGATTTATAATTTTATTCGTACTTATTTTTTCGATTGTACGTGTATTAATTTTGTAGAAACGTCAAGTTTCAACAGGTCGAGCGCAGATTATACTTCATATCACGAATACTAGAATACCACTTTGCTATCCGTGCTTTATACCTTCATCACGACCGCCCTCAAGCTATAAATTAATACTCAAGCGAAGGTGGTAAGTTCTGAGTTGTGAGCTCTCTCATGATGAAGATGCACTTAAAACTCAGACGAATCTCAAGTTCTCCGGTTTCATGGTAACTCGAAAGAAAACATTCACCATTTTTGATCCCATAAGAACTCTCGCTTTCTTTATGTAGGTGCGAGACGCACCCAGAGGATTGATGAAATAGGTACATGTGGGGACCACATAAGCAGTTCAGCTCGCTTAGTTGTTTGTTCGCTCGGTTATTTTGAGAGATGAAAAAAGTGGGTAATAGGCTGTATATACGGCACACGCACACAGAAACGAAACCAAAGTTGTTTCTTATACGAAACGCCCAATGTGAATGGAAATATAGATTTTGGGGGACAGAAAAGAAGCTCCAGTAACCCCCCCACTTTCGAGTGTAGTTGTTGAAGTTTTCCAGGTTTATTTTCAATAAAAAATGTTAATTCTAACTTTAAAAGCTTTCTTTTCTACTTGTGCAAAATGTAGTACGGCGAACAATATTTGAAATTGCAAGGGAGACAGTCTACTTGCGTTCCATCTCTCAAACAGACATCTTGAAAGGATTCGACGAGCCGTGAGAATATGAGAAGCTCGGTGGCTGTATAAAACGGAAATATTCCTCTAATAAATTGATTTATTCGATGGGGTCGCTTCTCGTCGGTAACCCCTATCTTCACTTCTTTCAACCCAAGAAAAAAAAGCTCTCTCCGCCACTCACTTACTTTGGAACTGTTTTCAAAGTCATTTCTGTCACTTCCCGTGCCAACCTTCCCCAAGAAACTTTACTTAGTTTAGTATTTTCCCGTTTGCCCCCGGAGCTTGCCGAATAGGGAGGGAAAATAATGATGATCGATGAAGGCCATGTTTTTGCCATTTGGTTCAACACGATGGAATTCCTGATATGCGACAAACGGCTAATTTCAATTCATCCTACAAACCTTCTGCTATGTTTTGTATAGAAGCTTACTAATAATGTACAATAGTTGCGGTCACTTAAATACAGAAATATAGTGCAACGATTGATTTAGATGTACCTATGTAATGAGTTTTACGATCGAAATCACCATGATAACCCAGAAAAAACACAGCTGAAACCATTCAGAGGCTGATGGTGATCTTGAAAACCGGTCGTAATGTTTCTCAAACCTCATTTAAGTAGGTAAAATACAACGCAAAATATGTGACCAATCTTCCCCAACCTTGCAAGATAAATTAACGCTCATACACATGTTACTTAGTACGGTTGTTATTCAAACAGCCCTGCCAGTGGGGTTTGGTTGGTGATGATTGATGAATTACGCTGCCCATCGTTCATTAGGTACACTTAAGCCTTGAAACCGAGGGAATTGGGATTCTATTCTTCTGAACACAAGCTAAGCCCAGTAATATTGTATATGAGAATCGAGTTTACGTACTGAGCAACTAGTTAAAATTAAAATAATATTATCAGAAATAATCCTGAACCATCACGGTGTGACAGAGTGCAACAGTGGGGGTGGACCCTCGAGAGTCCCCCTCCTACACCAGCGAGATTATCACTGGTCAAGAAGGGATATCGATTAGGCTTCCCCAAGCGACCCCGTCTCCACCGGAAGAAAAAATGTATCGAGAACGTCCCACACTGTTACACTCCTCCCCACATGGCATACTTCTAGGTAGCAGAAGTATGACAGGAAAAGGGGGAATGAAAAGTATTATGAAGTTCTGGTTCAGGAAACGACATCTGAGCAACTTCAAGGTTACTAGCCTCCATCGTACTGGTACTACCTCAATAATATTTACTGGTGGAGAACAAAGCTCCTACGTACGAGTATTGGCGGATAATGTTGTCAGAGGTTGTTGTCCAGTGAATTGTGCACATCTGGGCAACCTGTAACTGATCAACCTCCATCGTTAGGATGGAACAACTATTGGGACTTGTCAGTTGGGACACGGCATCAATCGCCTTCTGATGAGCTCAGTATATTTTAATTACGCTGACACTCTAAAGGGGTGAAAGGGGGTGGGGGAGCCAGTAGATGTATGTATTATCAAAGGAACAGGTTGTTTGTAAAGGAATCCTTCTGAAAACCTTTGGGCTTATCCTTCTGGTACGCCCACAAAAATTGGATGGAGTGTGGTGAGTTGCTCAGCGCATAGTACCAAACCACGCTCTGCTACCATGTGACAGAGTGTAACAGTGGGGGGTGGACCCTCGAGAGTCCCCCTCCTAGACCAGCGAGATTATCACCGGTCAAGAAGGGATATCGATTAGGCTTCCCCAAGCGACCCCGTCTCCACCGGAAGAAAAAATGTATCGAGAACAGCCCACACTGTTACAACGATGAGTTAAGTTCACAGCCATTTTCAGGCGGCTCTGCGAGAGTGGGGACAACTGTCGGCCCTGAATACGCGAAATTCTATTCGTGGATCAGTGAAGTAAGTTTTGAACTAAGTACCTACGAGAAGAGCTCAAGTGTGAGCACAAATTTAAATGACCCTTGAGCCAAAGAATCGTATAACATGTTCGCTCTAAAGTGAAACCGAAGAAAACGAGTGCAGGGCGTGCCGTTTTCACGATAATATAACTCATTTAAAACCCGAACGACCCATCTAGGCATCACGCGTTTGCCGTAATGCAGGCTTTCCAGTTGCTTGTCAGCAAGAATGAATAAGTGCTGCACTAAATCCACTCCGCGGTTACTCTCTTCTTCGCAGCCCTACACATTCCTTTCTCGACCACTACGTCGTGATATGTTCAACTTTTAATTTACGTCGTTTGTACAAGGATAAGTACATTATCTGAGTGCTGAGTTTATGAGTGCACTCAAAGATTAATTTTGCAGACTTCGAACATGTTGCTCAAAAGTAAATTTGCAACAATCGTACCCTCATTCCTTATACTGACACGAATCAGGTAGGCACTGACAATATAATAAGCACTCAGTGTTGTCTGGTACACCAACATCATGTGTGGTGAGAGGGTACATGTCACTCACCACACATTATGTTTCCTTCAACCAGGTTTGATTCAATCAAGTGATACATAGGATTGTGCAGTAAAACTGAGAACCATCTTGAACTAAAGGAAACCCCGCCCGAACACGTGTTTTAAAACGCTGCAAATCCCTGCACAACGGTTTATTATTTTGTACAGAATACCCTTCTGTTACACATCACAGCTCTCTGTGTAGATAACCCGTCTATATAATATAATATGTACAATTCTACATGTTATGTAGATCGCAGACCCTCCGTAGGTTAGTATCTAACCCCGTACTCGTTACTAGGTACCTATCTAAATCACAAGTTAAATGTTGCTAAAATAATTATATCGATGACAAACAGTACCTAACTAAAACGGCAAAAAGAAACGCAAATAATGAAGTTCTGAAGGAAAATTGTTGATGTGGAGTGAAATAGATGCCCCTTCTGCGTAGATCACTGTTTTCTGTGGTCAATACCTACCTTCGTGGTGAAGTATAATGCACCGTTGTGTAATAGCTTGCCCATCAATAATAATTCAACGTTTGTTCAAGTTGGATAAGTACCGATCAACAAAATCCAGCCCCTTCTTGGTAGATGAACCGTTGCGTAATAATTTACCGTTGTGTAATAATTTACCGTTACGAAATAATTTGCAATTGTGTAATAATTTACCCAGCAATAATACTTCAACGTTTGTTCAAGTTTCACAAGTACCTACCTTGTCAAATGAAATAATATAGCAGAAAAACCAACTCGACTTCATACAGCCATCCTTAATTATAATCAGGTGCTCCCTAGTGATGATATTCGGGCCGGATTTATACCGTTTGATTCACGATCGTGTTGACGAAGCTTTATGGTGCTCACGAACTGCTGGACGTACAATGCTCCGGGTGGTCTCAAAAAATTGTTTAGCTCACGACAAATTTAATAACGTAAAAAAAACCATACCCTTCCATCGAAAGATTTCGAGCTGCGGCGTTCTGAAAATTTCAACCCCTATTTTGAACCCCTTAGAGATGACTGACAGTAACGTCGAGCTTCGAGGACCAACTAGACCCCGAACGGAACCTATAACCCGAATTTCGTCAATTTTGTTTCATGGTGACTAGGAAAAGTGGCCCGTACGGCGTACAGACAGAAAATTTTTTATTGCCTTGAAACGTAAACCATCAAATTTTGAGGGGGGTTAGAATCTTTTTTTTTCATGCTCGATTCCAATGGTTCATTATTGAAAATAATAAACCAAAATTTGGATCTTGATTATAAGGTTGAGCTGTTGTAGCCTGATCATTTCATACGCTTCTATGACAGGTCGTTTTAAATTTTTGATTCACTTTGAACATGAAGAGGTGTTTTGCAGAAAGTAATTAACTTTCAAACCATTAACATAATAAAGTTCTTTCGTCACTGCCGTTCCGTTTTTTATCTAAGGGATAAAAAACGTCAAAGCGTTTTTTTGGAAATGCGTTACTAAAGAGCTGTGAAAACAAAGACCATCGGTTCAAACACAATTATGCCAAAACACACATTGGCGAGAGGGAGGAGGTAGAAGAATAAACGCCAGAAACCCTCGCGTCTTTTTCGGCTGTGAGATAACTCGGCGAAACCCCATTCCGTTGTTATCTGGTTGCGGGAAATACAGGTCGCAGGTGCGCTGGTTTTACTGAATTATTTAATGTACTTTACGAGCGAGACGCTTCTAAGTGGGAGTTACGGTGGTTTTAGCTGGGTCACACACGTATGTATAGGCGCAACTAAAATCCCGTTGATGACTCTGTTCAAATCAGCGCCCAGTGTAACGAGATGGATGAGCAGTACTGTACTTACCTATGAAAATAGCGTCCGTCTCACCTGACTTTAGGCAGGTTAATTAGCTTATAACAGGTTTTATGTGCCAGTAAATGCCAAGGAACACACTGTGATTCATAATAATTATGTGAGATCACAGTTATAGTAAGAGTAGGTTTTCTGGCTAAGGCTACGCCATAAACATTTTAAAAAATTCCAAATTTCTCCAACATGTTCTTCGTGACAATCCAAAGGTAAGTTCGACGATGAGTAATTGCTGAAAACAAAACGCTGCAAATCCCTGCACAACGGTTTTGGTTTATTATTCTCTGAATAATACACCTATGTAATCGCTCAGCAAAAAATTTTTATAACCCCCCCTCAAACTTTTTTCTTTTCCGTTTCAAGGTGCGTAGATTCAAAAAATGCAATGTCCGTCCGCCGTACGCCGTCCACCGTACGCCGTCCGCCGTATCACGTGTACAGGCTTCATTTTCGGTCTAAAAAAGTCATTCTTTCGCACACATGCTCCATTTGGGCCCTAGTTGTGTCCCGAAACTTTTCAGCCCGATCGGAATATTCCCAGGGGTGTTGTAAGTGAAAATGTGTGTAAAAATAGGTACTTTTTGCGTTTTAGCAACATGTTGGTAACATGAGCTTTTGAGGTATCGTTTTCCATGTTTTTGGGGACGAGAAGATCGAATATGAGGTCGATTTTGGCCAAGGAGTGGAAAATTGAGGTTGTACCGGAATTTCAGCTCCCAAAATTGATTTTGTATGAGTCAAAAACCTGCGAAACCGTCTGAAATCACCATCAGTTTGTAGGATAACACTAGAAAAAGTGTCAACACGTGGATCAAGACGATTAAATGGCACTACCAATGATCAAAGTTAATTTGAAAAAAAAAAAGATCGTACCTAATAATAATTTACCGTTTTGTAATAATTTACCGTTGTGTAATAATTTGCCGGTGTGCAATAATTTACCCATCAATAATACTTCAACTTTTTTTGTTCAAGTTTCAGAAGTACCTACCAACAAAATCCAATAGTCGATCACATGTCAAATGAAATAATATCGCAGAACAAACAACTCGACTTCATACAGCCATCCTTGATTATAATCAGGTGCTCCCTAGTGATGACATCCCGGCCGGGTTTTATACCGTTTGATTCACGATCGTGTTGACGAAGCTTTTTGGTGCACACGAACGCCTGGACCTACAGTGCTCCGGGTGGTCTCAAAAAATTGTTTAGCTCAAGACAAATTTAATAACGTAAAAAAAACCATACCCTTCCATCGAAAGATTTCGAGCTGCGGCGTTCTGAAAATGTCAACCCCTATTTTGAACCCCTTAGAGATGACTGACAGTATCGCCGAGTTTCGAGGACCAACTAGACCCCGTACGGAACCTATAACCCGAATTTCATCAATTTTGTTTCATGGTAACTAAGAAAAGTGGCCCGTACGGCGTACGGCGTGCGGCGTACGGCGGACAGACAGAAATATTTTTATTGCAGTTTTGGATTCTACATACCTTGAAACGCAAACCATCAAATTTTGAGGGGGGTAAGAATTTTTTATTTCATGTTCGATTCCAATGGTTCATTATTGAAAATAATAAACCAAAAGTGGTCAAATTTGAGTTATTGCAGGCAGAAAATCTGTATAAAAATCTGTAACGGAAAATGGATATTAAAAGTTACCACTTCGAAAGTTCACTCTTATGGTCATAGTGCATGACTGGAATCTTTAAATTTATTTTTGTGATCTATCGATAAAATACGACTAAGCTGCGCCGGTTATTGTACCTACATACAGAAATGGGCAACAATCCTCGTTGATTAAAAAACTCCGTCCAGTTTGGACTCTTTCCATGCTTCAGATGAATATTCATCTGTAGGCATGAATTATAAATGACAAATCCCACCTCCATACTGCAGCGTTAGCAGCCGCATCGCTCGTAACTTCTGTCAAATGGGAAATACATTGCCAGTTTGGAGGAAGTTGGTTACGTAGGCACAAATACTACGAATCAGTTCAGTACCAATCCCTGCGGAAGATCTACGGTTTATATACCTTCCCTTGTTTATTAAAGCACACTCCATTCCCACAACCTACAAAGGAATCCTGTTTATTCTCCCATTTTGAAACAATACCGAAGCAAATTCTTGGTGCGTATACTACCAATTTGCATAATCCGCATTTGCTTCACGTTTCCCGTCTCTGCCGTATTAGTTAACTCGTTCCATATTCCACCAGGAAGTGTTTCTACCGATACCCTTAAGAAAATGAGGAAAGCGAAATGGAGCCTCAGCCTATAACGTTTGATTTCCCAAAGGTGCTTCAAACTCTCAAACGAACTGCGGCAGAACCTGGCACTAAACCGATCCCCAGGTGAATGAAAGTAATAATGCTGAAAGTTTTTTAATTGAACGCCTCTTTAATGAATAATAAAGAAATGAATGACCACAAAAAGTATTTTGAGTATTTCGCATAAAGTACCCATTGCGGAGGTAGGTTTGATATTATTATTATTATTATTATGAGTATAATGCGGTATCGTATTCATGAATAACTTGTCACACTCAATAATTATTTTCTTTATAAGTGAGTTGTTAAAAACTCTCACTCTCAACATCTCAAGTGCCCAAAAATGTTCGAATACATTATACAATATAGAAAATCACAGTTGGTGCATCAACATTGCACGCAACCACCAACTTTTTTGTGAGCAGAAATACTTTTATTTTGGAAATTTGGTTTGTATATAAAATTTCTTTGGGAAGTAGCCTATCATTTTTTTTTTTGAGTTTGGGGTTTTGGAGTAGGGTGCATTTTTATATATTAGATATAAAAATTGCAGAAGAATTACCGTAAACTTCAGTTCTAAATCACGAGGTGATGGGTACAGTTAGTTACAGTTAGTTCTAAACTAGAATGTTTGGACAGTGAACTGTGATACAGTGAGACCTCACAAATATTTATTGGTGTATAAAAACACTGATTATCGTACCTACTTTCCAAATGGTTTCAGTAGTACAGGAATGTTAATGAAAATTGATCACAAATAGCAGATATTTGACAAGAACAATTAAAAATTCAATTTCTGTATGAGTTGAAATAATAATTATACATTTTAATTTCAAATTAAAGTAATTTGAACTTTAAAATTTAACATGAAGATGTTTAACTTGAAATTAAAAGCTGAATTTGAAATTAGAAAATTCAACTTATACGGAAAATGTACGCCAGAGACTGCCGATTGGTTGATAAGTGCCTTTGGGCTACTCACTGTTATGACGTAACTATTATGGGGGTACATACCTTTACGAACCCTTTTTTCTGTTCTCCCCGAAGGTTTCATGTACATAGCTACCTTCTAAAATTTGTTCATAAAATTTGATTTTGACATGGATATGTCTTGTAGGCTGGGGGTCAGTGAAATTTTTGCGACAGGAAAAAAAAGTGACGTTTTTTGGGCCGAATCCCATTGTGGTAGAGACTTGAAATTTGGCAAGTAGTCACCTTAGGAGTTCTACATGACGATACATAGGGCCCGGATCAGCTGAGTGACTCCAAAAGCTTATTTCTGTGCCATTCATCTTGTAAAGCTGTAATTTGTCATGTAGCCAACTTAGGAGTTCTACATGACGATACATAGAGCCCGGATCAGCTGAGTGACTCCAAAAGCTTATTTCTGTGCCATTCATCTTGTAAAGCAGTAATTTGTCATGTAGCCAACTTAGGAGTTCTACATGACTATACATAGAGCCCGGATCAGCTGAGTGACTCCAAAAGCTTATTTCTGTGCCATTCATCTTGTAAAGCTGTAATTTGTCATGTAGCCAACTTAGGAGTTCTACATGACTATACATAGAGCCCGGATCAGCTGAGTGACTCCAAAAGCTTATTTCTGTGCCATTCATCTTGTAAAGCAGTAATACCATTAAGGAAGCACAATTTTGATCTTTCTGCATCTGAATTCAGAGACGCATTGGCGGTCCGGTACATGCGAACTCCAATTGACATGCCCAAGGAGTGTGATGGTTGTGGAAACAATACGTTCTCCTTGAGACACGCTTTAAGTTGCAAAACGGGAGGTTTGGTGACCAGACGACATAACGAAGTTAGGGATGTTCTTGGGGAGCTCATGAATGCAGCGTGGGGGAATTGTTGTCGAGAGCCTCTAATTACAGCTGCTTCTGCAAGAGCTCCGGCTTTGAGAGGGGATCTGTCTTGCCGCGGGGTGTGGGAATCGCAGAGGGAAGCATTATTTGACGTTCGTGTTGTAGACACTGATGCTCCCTCCTATATTCCTCGCCCCGTTACGACTGTTCTTGCATCAGCAGAAGAAGAGAAGAAGCGGAAATACCTTGCAGCTTGTCATGAACGCCACTGTACTTTTACCCCGTTAGTGTGCTCAGTAGATGGTGTACCGGCTCCCCAAATGAACCGTTTCATTGATGTCCTGGCCGAACGTCTTGCAGACAAATGGAGCAAAAACGATGGCATAGTGAAAGGATGGTTGAGGGCAAGGCTGTCATTCGCTATTTTACGAGCTGCCTCAATGTGTATCCGAGGGATGCGACAGAAGTGGAGGAGCGTTGAAAATATACTTGGCTTTGCTGATGGGGCGGCTCTGCAGTTGGGACTGGTAAGCAGAGATTGAGAGTAGGGTGCTGTTCGGCACAAACTCAACCGCTAGGTGCGCCGCTGTCGTCCTCCTGCCTCCGAACCGCGTCACCTCCGCATTCTCGACCTCCGCCTCCTCATCCACCCCATTCTGGGCCCCACCCCCAATTCCGCCCCGTTCTGGGCCCTGCCGCTCTCATCCCTGGTGGATAAATAAATATATTATCTTTTCCTTAAAAAAAAAAAAAAAAAAAAAAAAAAAAAAAAATCTTGTCTTTTCTGTTGACAGATTGGAAGATCGACCTAACGTTTTCTTGCATTTAAACTAATTAAACTGGCATTATTGAAAAAAAAAAAAAAAAAAAAAAAAAAAAAAAAAGTAATTTGTCATGTAGCCAACTTAGGAGTTCTACATGACGATACATAGAGCCCGGATCAGCTGAGTGACTCCAAAAGCTTATTTCTGTGCCATTCATCTTGTAAAGCAGTAATTTGTCATGTAGCCAACTTAGGAGTTCTACATGACGATACATAGAGCCCGGATCAGCTGAGTGACTCCAAAAGCTTATTTCTGTGCCATTCATCTTGTAAAGCAGTAATTTGTCATGTAGCCAACTTAGGAGTTCTACATGACGATACATAGAGCCCGGATCAGCTGAGTGACTCCAAAAGCTTATTTCTGTGCCATTCATCTTGTAAAGCAGTAATTTGTCATGTAGCCAACTTAGGAGTTCTACATGACTATACATAGAGCCCGGATCAGCTGAGTGACTCCAAAAGCTTATTTCTGTGCCATTCATCTTGTAAAGCTGTAATTTGTCATGTAGCCAACTTAGGAGTTCTACATGACTATACATAGAGCCCGGATCAGCTGAGTGACTCCAAAAGCTTATTTCTGTGCCATTCATCTTGTAAAGCTGTAATTTGTCATGTAGCCAACTTAGGAGTTCTACATGACGATACATAGAGCCCGGATCAGCTGAGTGACTCCAAAAGCTTATTTCTGTGCCATTCATCTTGTAAAGCAGTAATTTGTCATGTAGCCAACTTAGGAGTTCTACATGACGATACATAGAGCCCGGATCAGCTGAGTGACTCCAAAAGCTTATTTCTTTGCCATTCATCTTGTAAAGCTGTAATTTGTCATGTAGCCAACTTAGGAGTTCTACATGACGATACATAGAGCCCGGATCAGCTGAGTGACTCCAAAAGCTTATTTCTGTGCCATTCATCCTGTAAAGCTGTAATTTGTCATGTAGCCAACTTAGGAGTTCTACATGACGATACATAGGGCCCGGATCAGCTGAGTGACTCCAAAAGCTTATTTCTGTGCCATTCATCCTGTAAAGCTGTAATTTGTCATCTAGTCAACTTAGAACTTCTGTACATGACGATGCATAGGGCCCGGAGCAGCTGAGTGGCTCCAAAAGCTTATTTCTGTGCCATTCATCCTGTAAAGCTGTAATTTGTCATGTAAGCCACCTTAGGAGTTCTACATGACGATACATAGGGCCCGGATCAGCTGAGTGACTCCAAATGCTAATTTCTGTGCTATTCATTCTGTGAAGCTGTAATTTGTAATGTCAAGCCATTGTTAAGCATTACTGCTAGAACTTATGTTAAATTAAAATATACATAAATTTGTGATTCTGAAAAATAATTTATTTTTGTCTAACCAGTGGTTCAAATTTTGGGAGATCTTAAATTGCTTAAATCATTTAATTGCTAAGAGATTGCTTAAATCATTTACCACTTCCGTTAAGCTCTCCCTTGATGGGAAAGACATATCCATGATCTTTAAGTCTTTCCTATCAAGGGAGAGCTTAATGGAAGTGGTAAATGATTCAATTTTTCAAAGTTTTCAACTGAAGGTGCCTTTTCGAAAGGTTATTCCAGAGGGGTCTCGGAGGAACTGTTAGAAATACGGCCCATTATCAATTAATTAATACAGGCCGAAAACAGGGCTATCCTACGAAACATATGAGGTCATTCAACTACACTTCTATAATTTCATGACGTGGAAAAGACGTTCTAAAGTTTCGGAACCACATTATTTATAACTGCGCACTGTATTTAGTGGGTAGGTAAAGCACTGGAGCAGAACAGCAAATAACGGAAGCGGGAGCCAAAGAGAACCTGTGCTGGGGTCCCCTCGTCCCCACAAACATAAAGAAGGATCTTGCTGTTGTGTGGTTATGTTAGAACGGAGTATTTCGAGTTTGGAACTCGGCCAACTCCTCTTCTAGCTCATTTACTGACCTCCTTCAAATCCGATTGGTCTTTCCGAATTTCAAACACCAACTGGTCGCTCTTGTCGGGTTCGCCACCCGTCCTTCGAACCATTAGGGTTATTTCCAGCCGAATTTTTCTGCTGAACCGTCGAAAATAAATAATTTTCCCAATGTACCTCATCGCCAATAATAAGAACTGTGTACCTAAGTACAAAAAAAAGTGTCAAAATAGGATGAAAATCATGGATGTAGCAACAGTCGTAGCAACATTTGGGTTGTGCGTAAAAAATCATTTCAAATCCCTTGTTTTTTTCCCAATCGATAATATCGATAGTAAATCTGCAAAACCATATGTATTACTTTTGACGAAAATAAGGTTTTGAGGTTTCCAGGTAGAAAATGAGGTTCTTGATCCGCCAAAATTGGAAACTTGGGATGAAATTGAATAACTACTCTATGCTCGTTTGCAATACCCTGTAGTCTGAAACCTTCTTTTGTCGTTGTAAGACCATGTTTGTAAGTCTGAAGTATTCTGGTCTGCCGCCTGCGAACCTTTCAAGAGTTTAAAAAAAATTTAGATCTTTTCTTATTCAACTAAGATCCGAAGGAGATATAAAGCTGGATGTGTGGTTGGAACCGCAATAACAAGCCTTTATCGTTGATATGAAGGCTCTGTCGGAGACATAGGTACATGGATTTGATAGCCTCAGTTAGTTGGACTTACATGGATTTTACCACTGATCAGTTGAACAAACCAGGCCGTTTTTTCAGTCTCCTGTAAAATTTCCAAAAAAGTACTTACATGGTTTTGCAGATTTACTATCGATATATTCAATATAATATCAACAACATAACAACTGAGCATTTTTAGGCTCATCAAGTTAATTTACTTTCATCCTATAATGACAAGTTGTAGAGTTGACACCCCAGCAGCTATACTCTACGGTAGATATACCCATTCGAAACGGGTTTTCTTACGTTAACTACCCACTTAAAATGTAGATTTTGACAACAAAAGACCTAGCCTAAAAACGGGGTTCCCCGTTGAAATGATATTCCCGGTAAAATCACATCAATGCCCCACCACACCTCAGGACCGAAAATGGAAAGGATATTCTTGAGATAAGATAGGTTGTGTGATGTGGAAGTTGTGTTTTCAAGGTATAGAAAACACAGGCACTTCTTATCGACCTACTAACGTCAGAGGTTTTACCTCAAGTTGTAGATGGTACAACGAGAGTTAGGTAGTTTTTTTAAGCAAGTTTTTCAATTAATCCTAAAATGATTTTGGAGCACTTGTGCGACCTGCTGAGTTTGTGATCAATCACACTACGGTCCCTGGGACCCCACTCTACCGAAACCCAATTTCCTGTAAAGCTCCGATGTTTGCGTCTGGCACAAAATGAACCCTCGCACGCCTCGACTCTACTGGAAGTAAAACTGTTCAAATGTTGACTTTTCCGTCCTAACCCCAACTCCGACTTATTTAATGGGTCTTACGTAGGTAGGTACCTAATTATATCTGCTTTGTAGCTTATTGAGGGGCTTATCCACAGAGAGGAAAATTTGAACATCGCACAACCTATTGGAGAATTTTATATACCTATATATTTTTTTTTATTCAACAAAAACTTTATGCAACAAATAGGTATAATGATTTTTAGAGTCTGTATATATATATAATACAGCTTCTAAACTTATGTTAGTTTATGAGCCTAAGATCAGTGACCCTTCCCGGCTCGTCTCTTTCACTGCTATTTATTTATCTGTGCGTATAAGCAGTTTCACTGACAAAGCACACCTAAGTGTTTGGCGATTGAGTTACATTGATCAAGAACTAACAGTATACTTACTTACAGTTGTATTTATAACCTGTAAAGACAGGTTATTCCTAAGTAGTTACTAAATACAATTCGTCTACATTCAATATTATTCAGTACAAATCTAAAAAAAGAAGAGAATATAATATCATTAAAAGATATATAAAATATATTAAAAAAAGAGAAAAAAATACACTGCCAAGGTGATGGCACAGGAGCTTCCTCGTCACAATCAGAGTGACCCATTATAAAATAGAAAAGACTCGGAAGCAAAATAACATAACATTACATTACATTACATTACATTACATTACGTGAAATATACATATTACATTACATTACATTACATTACATTACATAACATTGCATAACATTACATGAAATATACATATTACATAACATGACGTCCATAATACATTACGTCCATTATACATAATTGCGAAAGTTATGCGTGTTTGAAGAATTTCACGTTAGCGCATGCGCAGGGCGAACCGCTGGCTCTATCATGTTGAAATTTATATGGGACCTCAATGGGCCCTACCCGCTTAATCCCTGAGAATTACATTGAAATTGGGTGAAATCTTTGGTTACTACGGCTGTAACAAGGAAATTGAATCTATTTCACGCCAGCGCATGCGCAAAGCGTACCGAGGGTCCGATCATGCTGAAATTCATACTGGAACTCACTAGGCCTTGTCCAAACAACCCTTGAAAATTTGAGCGAAATTGAATCAAAATTGTGAAAGTTATGCGTGTTTGTTGAATTTAACGTTAGCGCATGCGCAGGGCGTACCGCTGGATCAATCATGTTGAAATTTGTATGGGACCTCAAGGGGCCTTATCCGCACCATCCCTCAAAATTTGAGCTGAATCAATTCAAAATCGTGGAAGTTATGGCTGTAACAAGGAAATGCGGACAGACTCACAGACTCACAGACCCACAGACCGACAGACACGGAACCAAATTTGTTCAGTAGGCTTTGAAACGCAAAATGCAAGTGGAAATTTTGATTTCTGAAGTCAAAAATTTTTTGGCTCACGAAAGTGAACACAAGGCTTCCGCTGCTTCGCAGACTCGGAAGAAATATATAATTAACGTAAGATTCAATAGTATCTAGAAGTTAAATGCAACAGAGCCCTGTTGAGTTTCATTTGATGAATAATTTTTGTGAACGCTCTTTCGGTAAGCAGCATCAGAATAGAAGTTGTTCCATTGCTGTAAATATACCATTATGTACATACCATTTAGTTGTCCAACATTTCGTATAAGGTCAGTCTTTTGTTTACGAGTCTACAAAGGCTGTGTAAGATCACTTGCAGAAGGGAAAAAACGTATCTTCCAAAATCAAAGTTTCCACTCGCCTTTCCTTTTTTCGTACACTTTTCTGATAATGTACGTGTCCGTGTCTATCTCTGCCTGTCTGCGTGCCCACAAACAGTATGTCGTAATGATCTGAAATTAGAGGATAGATCCGACTTTTTTCGTAGATGTTCCCACATTTATGTCTTTCATCAAAATTGGACTTTAATCTGGTCATGTGCAATCGAGAAATCCGGTACAACCAACTTTGAATCTATATAGAGGATTTTCGATTATGTATAAGGTTCAGATGGTCCCATTTGAATTTTCTAATGTGGTACTATAATATTTATTCTCGTCTGCGCATGCGCTGTCGTGCGAATTTATTGCCTTTGAACAATGTTTCATTTGGTAAGATTTATAGAACTTTCGATACCAACCCACTTACCTTTACCGCTTGAAGTTTTATGCAAATAAATATTTCATTCAATAGCTATCCACCATTTTGTCCTTAGATCAGAGTAAAGGCTGTAATGAAATGGGTGCGAAATAGTTTATTAGGTTAGCATTTTAGTTGACCTGCGTGTTACGTATTGTGCTTTTTAATCCTAATCCTTCTAACTCCTGCACACTAGTAGTGCATACCTACTATTCCGTGTTAAATTGATGGAGTAAATAAAAATGTATAAGCGAATTTCTTTAAACTATCGTACTCATAAATATATAGAGGTTTTTTTATTGGGTTTTGCATATGGGGAACGGTACCAGTTTAGATAGAGGCAGATAAGTATTAATACGCTTGAAGTTGGTTGTAAAATATTGTATAAGTTACACGTCAATCACATTCAGATTATGTATTGATCACTGTTATCGAATTTCTTAACTCACCTCATTAGATAGGATGAGGTGATAAAACAGTTATATAGTATCAACGTTCTTCGTCTTCATTGTTCAAACTTTTCAGAAAAACTGCTACCATGAAAAATCACTTTTCAAATTTGGGTATCTTTTTTTTCAAGAACAAGTCGTTGCAGCGGTACGATACTATTTTTGCCTGATAGAGAAAGAAAAGAGTTTCAAACAAGTAGGATAGTTTCGTTAAGGCTTGGCTTAGGTGGTACGGTTTTTTTATATTTTTTTTATTGGTGTCAAAAAAAACCTTTTGGATCGCATGTAATTCCCCCCCGCCCCCCTTTTTTAAAAAATCTTATCAAAAAACTATCAGCCTTGACTGAAAATGGACAAATCGCCTATGTACAGCTATTATTGTAATACCACTGCCGTAATAATTCCACTTGGGGCCGTCTGAATATGAGAAATCTCGTGGAAACTATATTATAGTAAGGTCTCAGCCGTCGTGAGTATTGAATTCTAGCCAACGTCTGCAAGTAGGTGCACGAGTATATTCGAATCCCTGCAGAATGCTAAATAGCTCATAATTCTAACCGTTGCGAATTCTGCCGTAAACGAAATGCCACCGTCGAGATGCGAGCTCAAGCCGTCGGCGATTACGTGACTCCGTTGCTGCAATCTGACCTCTGTGTAATATCGTCTTCTAAGCTAAGGTTTTAGATGAGATTTTATTGTGATACCTGCCATGGCACAACGTGACTTGGCTTCTGTGATGGCCAAGACCGTATATATAATTTGGTTTAAAACAAATGAATAGCGATTTTTATTATACGAACAGTAACTGTTAAGTTTCATACATGCAATAATTTTATTCGATAGGTAGGTACGTTTCGACCTCCCTGCCTGTCTTCAAATGTAACCATGATTTATTATTATTATGGCGCTACCTTGTCCAGAACGCTGCAGATTATCATACAACGGCTTACTATTTGCCTGTATAGATGCCCCTTCTGCGAAGAACACTGTTTTCCGTGGTCAATATCTACCCTTGTGCTTCCCACAAGGAAGCCCTAAATCGAGTACTGGAGCCAGCCGAGCAATCGCATTTCATAAATATGCGGTGAAATCAAGAATTTTATCATTAATGATTATTTGTTGTTATTCATGAAGCATAACATTTGAATTTTGAGGCGGGGGGGGGGGGGTGTTAGAATTATTTTTTTTCATGCTCGATTCCAATGGTTCATTATTGAAAATAATAAACCGAAAGTAGGTACTATATAGAAACCAAAATAATAATCATTCATCAAATGAAATTATATCGCGGAACAACCAGATTTCATACAGCTATGTGTATTATAATCAGATGTTCCCTAGCAATGATATCTGGGCCGGATGTACTTATACCGTTTCATTCAGGATCATGTTGAAGAAGCTTTTCGCTGCCAAAAGAACGGCTGGTCGTACAATGCTCCGGGTGGTCTCAAAAATTCTGTAGTTCCAGTCCAATTCAAAAACGTTAAACAAAACATACCTTTCTACTGAATGTTTTCGAGCTATGGCGTTCGGAAATTTCAACCCCCCCTATTTTTCACACCTTAGAGATGACGGCTGACAGCAACGCCGATCTTGCCGACCAGCTAGGCTCCAAATGGGACCTACAAACCAAATATCATTAATTTTGGTTCATGTTAACTAAGGAAAGTGCGAAGTACGGTGGACGAACATAAATTTCGTTATTCCATTTTCGGATTCTACGTAAGCACCTTGAAACAAAAATACAAAATTTTGTGAGTGGGAGGGGGGCTTAAATTTTTTTTTGCTCGATCGAAAGGTTCATTATTGAAAAATATAAACCAAAACGGAGTTGTACCAAGTATTGACAAAATAATAATAATTAATATGAAGTAATAATAATTAATATGAAGTAATAATAAGAGTAATAATTATTATGAACCACTTTTGAGAGTTGTTTCCATCGAGCCGTTCCCTAAACTGCATGCACCACTCCGCTAACTACCTTATGCCTAACAATTTATGAAGAAATTATTAAAATTTAGACCAAGTGTTTCTCCCGCGGTTTCGTTTCTCTCGTTATAATTATACCCATCCTCCAGTGAAAACTTCTTATTCCCACCCCCTCGTCGCCAAGTTTTTCTAGTCTAATTCCCCGCTAACGTCGTTCTTTAACCCGAAGAGTTGTAAAAAGTTCATCTTCTTGGAGCAACAAAAAAAAAAGGAAAAAAAAATTGTAGCGAGGTCGAGAAACTGAAAAGGGATAAGCAACGAGGCGACTCTAAATGGATTAATTTCTACCTTAGCTGGCGATGGTTTCCTCCGAAGAAAGTTGGTCGGGATTTTGAGTAACAGGTTCTCGAGAAAAGGCCCAAATGAACCTGCTTGAGAATTCAATTTCGAAATTTGAAGCGTTAACAGCGTTTTGGAATTTCAAAGGCGAGGTTAGAATAATGATATTACCTAATAATCTCATTAGATGAATGGAAAATTGTAAACATCGTATTTATTTTAACTTCAGATCGCACAAAAATTGAATGGGATAAGTGTTTAGCCTATAAGTAGATAGATAGTGGGTAGTCCAAATCTAGATGAACTTGTGAAAATCAGTTGCAAATAAGGAAACGAGACATGTTTCACAGGTATATTTATACGAAAGCAAAAACGTATGTTATTTATTCTTATTTATCACACCTAAATTTTGGATTCAGAATACATTTAAATTCAAACAAAAGCTGAGTCTCATTCAGAATTATCTTACTATAGTGTTCCAAGCTCAAACTAGTTGTGCGGTATCTTATGCTATAGATGGTGTAGACCTATTTATATATCTCTAACAGGTTTTGGTGACATTCATGTAAATCTCTACTTTGTTCCTAAGCAGTATCTAATTCGACCGCAATAGGTGGCGTGTGCTACGATCAATAGGCAGGTTACCTATGTCCATATTTCGCTTATATTATAAATCCGGAAGATGGATGAATTATCAACTCTACGCCACGAGGATTGGATTGGATTATGTTGGGCCACTGGGATTAGAGATGATCCAAATAATTTCGATCTCTTTTAAGGGGCCGAGGTATGCAATAGGTAGCCCGCCAGACCGATCGGTCTTGAAGGAGGGGTAGTTTGATCATTTGCGCCTTGTCTCCTAAAAATACAGAAATTGGTACTTATACCGAGGTGACTTTGTTTCTTTCAAGTCACGATGTTGATATGTGATGTCGACAAAGACAGTGGTGATTTTTCTTATTGCTATTATGAAATATTAATAATATAAATAATACCCATTGATACTGAATCTGCTTCAAACTATATAATATTGTTCCTCGTGTTATTATGTTATTATATATTATGTCAAAAATACCTAAATAGGAAGGTTCCTAACGAGAAAATGTTAACCCTTCTAAACGTCTGTCATAGCTTTTGTGATGTAGGTACCTGTGTTCCTGATGGTATAATAACATCATGACAGTGATATTCATCAGTAATTTTCCTGCGATTTGACCAGTGATATTAACCAAGAAAAATTACCTGATGATGCAGATTAAGACCGTAAAATACCATAATACAGTAGCATCATGACTGTGATATTCCTACCGCATCAGTAATTTCAATACGATTTGACCAGTGATATTAACCAAGAAAAATTACGCTTACTATTAAAGAAACATTGTGGAATTGAAGTCACTAACGTAGTCCTCGAATAATAATGGGATTCTACATAAAAGTAGTGCCACAATCAAAGTGTTTTAAAAACGTTCAATAAAATCACATCGTGGAGAGAAATGGCCACCGAATTTGACTTGCTGCCAAAAATTTATCCCCTATAGTTCAAGTATTGTTCATACTTACCTATTTTCCAGGCGCCAAACCGCTCATTAAAATTGTCAACAAAAGTTCTACTTAGGAATGCGTGTAGGTGGGCGGCCAGACGGGAAGGGTGTATCTGCAGTAGGTACGCAACCAAGACACCTGTTGGCGGCTTCACCGATCGATCGATATGGAAAGACTTGAAATTGAACATCGCTGTAAAGTTGCGGTAAGCTGTGTCGTCTAAGCTGGACACGCAGGTATTTTTGAACTAGGATATTGATTCCCAAACCTGCCAAAGTTATGCACGGCTCATGTACACATAAATAAATTTACCGATCTAATGATATGAGTAAAGGCCTTTTTACGAGTCCCGAAATACCTGTTGAATTTCAGGAGGGATGAGCAGTTTGGAGGATGTATCGGTAAATGGCTCCTGTCACAATGGAAATTCATATGTGAGGAACCAGCCAGCCTTCGGTGCATCTTGGTGGGTCACATTGGATCACCACCCTATCAACTCATTCTGCCTCTCCAAGTGTACAAAAATGATTCAATTCGAATTTCAGTTTGGCAGGGTGAACAGGAAAAAAAATTGTAGGTATACGTATAAAGGATTCTTTCTGCTGACTGGAAAGGTAACATAGGATGGAAAGAAAAAGAAATGATTTCATTATTAGTGTTGGCAAACTATCGATAGCACTTCGATAATTCGGATCTGTTAATAGTCAATCGATAATAATTCAAGAACCACCATCAATAGTACTACGTTTTAAACGGTTTTCATGGCAGAAAACTCCAATTCTCACCCACTCACACCCTTCCATCTAATTCATCTGGTCTGGTCATCTTTCAAGATGATAATATACAGGGTGCGGGTCGCCGTAATAGGGCCAAAAACATATATAAAGTGGATAGAAACGGTTACTAGAATTATTATCAACTGGTGAATCGAGACAATTAAATGACACTATCAACGATTAAAGATAATTTGTTTAAAAAAAGGGAGCCTAATTCGAGTTTTTGGGGGCCAAAATTGGTGGAAACTGTCAAAAATAACTGTACGTATTTCAATTATTGCTCATGAAAGAAACAGTAAGTGAACAGCCAAGAAATGTTGGCTGTCTCTGTTGGTATGTCCGATGGAATAATAAACCCATGTGACAAGGACTTTGCAGCGTTTTTGGAATCTACACACCTTGAAACGGAAAAGAAAATTGGGGGGGTTCCAAAGAAATTTTCCAAACTAAATACATACTTAGGTGTATTGTGCAGAGAATAATAAACCAAAAGCCGCTCACCGTCATGTCAGGTGACCTAGGAGCCCTGTGCACATCCACAAAAGTGATACAAGGCGATCGGGAAACAATGCAGGTTTTGAAAAAATGTATGATGTTCTTGGTTCGATCCTCTTAATTTTGTGTTGTTCCAAACCAGAACCGCCAGATTTGGTGAGACGCTAAATTGATCGTTCACAACCGGGGAGTCGAATTTTTTTTCGAATAACAAATCTTTTCTTTATTCGAAAAGTTTAACTGACGATCACAATATAATTCCAGAAGCTTCTAAAGGACATACCTATCTGAGGAAAATAAGGGAAAACTAATACGGAAAAGAAAGCGAAAGAATGGGAGAGAGAGAAATTATGAAAAAGGGAATGACTCCTTTTAGTGCTTTGGTAGGGAATCATGTGGTGGTGGTGTGTGTGTCGGGGGGGTTACGGTAGGAAATGAAAGTTTTCCGCCCAGCGGTAAAAGAAGGTAGTTTTTGGGAGGTCTAAGTAATAAAAGAAGATGAAAGTGATGATACGGTTGGGGGAGGGGTTTTTAGAATAAGATAACAGAGAAACGTGTAAGGAAAATGAAAAGGAAACCAGTGGTTTCTTCTTACGCCGGGTTACGTTTTAACTTTAATCCTGGAAGTGTTCATTCAGTTCAGTCTCGGTTCTGTTGGTTGAACATTTGACTGCACCACGGACCTTTTTGGTTTATTATTTTCAAAAATGAACCATTGGAATCGAGCATGAAAAAAAAGTCTAACGCCCCCTCAAAAATTTTATGGTTTACGTTTCAAGGTAATGTAGTATCCGAAAATGCAATGTAAGCGCTGCAAATCCCTGCACAACGGTTTATTATTTTGTACAGAATACCCTTCTTTTACAGATCACAGCTCTCTGTACAGATAACCCGTCTATATAATATAATAATTATGTACTACTCTATACAAAAAACTACAGGATAGAAATAAAATAGTACCGGTTTTGTTTGTAGACCGGTACGGACAGTAGACCGGTTTCGGTTGTTACACCATCGTCAGTACACTATAGAATATAGACGATGGTGTAACAACCGAAACCGGTCTATAGTTTGCTAGTGCACGTGGAAATAGACTATTTTATTTGGATCCTGTAGTTTTTTGCTATGGATTTCCACTATTCCGCCGCGAGTGATTTAAGTTATACTCTCTACAGACTGAATGAAGGAAGACCCTCCGTAGGTTAGTACCGAACCCCGTACTCGTTACTCGGTGCCTACCTAAATCACGAGTTAAATTTTGCTAAAATAATTCTGTCGACGACAAGCAGTAACTAGAACGGCAAAAAGAAACGCAAATAATGAAGTTCTAACGGAAAATTGTTTATGTGGAGTGAAATAGATGCCTCTTCTGCGTAGATCACTGTTTTCTGTGGTCAATACCTATAATGAACCGTTGTGTAATAACTTGCCCATCAATAATACTTCAACGGTTGTTCAAGTTGCAAAAATACCGATCAACAAAATCCAGCCACTTCTTGGTAGATGAACCGTTGTGTAATAATTTACCCATCAATAATACTTCAACGTTTGTTCAAGTTTCACAAGTACCTACCAACAAAATCCAATAGTCCATCACTTATCAAATGAAATAATATCGCAGAACAAACAACTCGACTTCATACAGCCCTCCTTGATTATAATCAGGTGCTCCCTGGCGATGATAAGTATACGGGCCGGGTTTTATACCGTTTGATTCACGATCGTGTTGACGAAGCTTTTTGGTGCCCACGAACGGCTGGACCTACAATGCTCCGGGTGGTCTCAAAAAATTGATTAGCTCAAGGCACATTTAATATCGTTAAAAAAAACCATACCCTTCAATCGAAAGTTTTCGAGATACGGCGTTCTGAAAAGTCAACCCCTATTTTGAAACCCTTAGAGATGACTGACAGTAACGTCGAGCTTCGAGGACCAACTAGACCCCGAACGGAACCTATAACCCGAATTTCATCAATTTTGTTTCATGGTAACTAAGAAAAGTGGCCCGTACGGCGTACGGCGTACGGCGGACAGACAGAAACATTTTTATGCATTTTCGGATTCTACATACCTTGGAACGTAAACCATCAAATTTTGAGGGGGGTTAGAATTTTTTTTTTTTTTTCATGCTCGATTCCAATGGTCCGTTATTGAAAATAATAAACCAACAATTTCTGTCTGTCCGCCGTACGCCGTAAAGCTGTGATCTGTAAAAGAAGGGTATTCTGTACAAGATAATAAACCTTTGTGTAGGGATTTCCAGCGTTTTTTAAATAATAAATCGTTTATTTATACATTTTACATAACACATAAATAGATTCACATGTAAAATTATGAATGCAACGTTCCTATGTATTATACTGAGCCTAACGTCGGTGGCCGGTCCAGGCTGTTCTATCTCCAAGCTCATCTTGTGTATGCGTTCGTTCGGTAATACATTTATAGTTTATAATTCTTATACATTATACCTACTTCTTAAATCTCTTAATTTTAACAAACTTAAATGTAGTATACTTAAACCTAAATATTAAACCTATCTTTCGTACATTAAGTAGACTGCACAACAGACCTGTATATTATTTAACTTCACCTGACATTTAATTGCTAGAGGGCAGCACTTCGACTTCTTCACTCTGTTTGTGCGCGTGCAGTGCGTGGGTTTGTTCATCGAAAAACGACCCTGCAAATTGGTTTGACAACTCCCGACTTGAAATTTTGAGGTCTACTCCGTTATGGCCACTGGAATTTACTCTACATAAATATATATGTATTTGGTATTAAGATGATGCCAGGAAGCGGTGCCACGACGCGCAGTGGGACAGAAAAGAGTTTTATTGGCAAAAATTATGCTCATCTGAATAGCGGACCCGTCATGTGGGACAAAGTGGGTTCTCCTCGGAGTAGTAGCGAAATAATTGGCGCTTTCGAACCAAAAATGACTGAAAAGTGGAAACTGGATCGCAGACCTTGTTTCCCCTCAAACGAGAACGGAAACAGGCGCGTCTTGGATGCCTGTCACCCCATACGCAGTCTCCTACAGACAGTGTAAATGAGCGCGATAATTGCCGTGTGGCACAGGCGGTAAACTTGTTGTAGATACACCCGAGGTGGTAAGTGGTAACGAGGCGTCAAAAGACAAGACTGCCGTTTCCTTCAAAAAGGAATCCACTGCGAGTTGCTCGGGGCCGACAGGTGAAGATGAGCGACCAAACGGACTGATTGCGTTAAGTAGTGAAATCGCAGTTGGAATCAGAACCTGAAACAGAAGCTCCTTTCTCGAACGACTATCAACACCTCATGACTTCCTGCCGTGGTATCCTCCCAGAACCACTCCTCGCAAACTTAAGATCTCGCAAATAAACTCGCAGAAGTGGGGACAAAAGCCGCAGGAGACTCGAAGCCCAACCTGGGTCCCCACCATCCCCTACCAAATAGGGGATGGAGGGAGACGGCTTCCAGGCACATAAATACTCCCCTCCTTCGCCTTTTTCCTCATTTTACGCTCTCCTCTAGTCGCTGACTAAGTACTCTCTCTCTCCTTACCACATCTCTATCCTATCCTAAAAGATCCGGATCATGTTGGTGGTTCGCCCATAACCAAATTCTGGCAAACTCACCCAAAAGATCTCGGGGGACGGTGGTGGTCAGCCCATAACCGCAACCGAGCACAGCTTCCAAAAAGACCCGGATCATGGTGGTGATTCGCTCATAACCAAATTCCGGCACATTCCTCCCTCACACCGCTCGTGATGAATGCGCCAATTTCAAATTCATCACACTTCCCAAACTACAGGTGGTTTACTGGTCGTAGAGCGTCCCACCATTATACCATCTATTCCCCTTTCTAGCGATGGACAAACGAATTGACCATGAGTGGATCACTCTTTTGAAGACCCCTCCTTGTAAAAGTCAGCTAACTGACTTATTACAAATAAATTATTTGATTGATTGATCTATATTGAAAAGGAGTGATCCCCAGCATTCTTCAGGACTGTTTCCCAGGACATGACAGACGGCCTCGAGAGCCACCATAGTGGGTTGATCCGCTCTCGGCACTTCGACCGACTACACGTGGAAATTATCCGAAGTCGGAGTCGCAGGATTTTGCAGAACTAAGCTACCGAAAAAGAAGAAGAAAAAAAACTTTAAAATAATGAGACCGCACCTCATGTTTGTTCCAATAATAGCTCATTAGCTGCCATTTCCTTAAAATAATAATAATAATAATATAAACATTCCACTTTTGGTTTATTATTCTGTGAATAATACACCTATGTATTCGCTCAGCAAAAAATTTGTATAACACCCCCTCAAAATTTTTTCTTTTCCGTTTCAAGGTGCGTAGATTCCAAAAATTCAATGTCCGTCCGCCGTCCGCCGTCCGCCCTACGCCGCCGTCCGCCGTTTGCCGTATCACGTGTACCGGCTTCATTTTCGGTCTAAAAAATTCGTTCTTTCGCACACATGCTCCATTTGGGCCCTAGTTGAGTCCCGAAACTTTTCAGCCCGATCGGAATATACCCAGGGGTGTTATGAGTGAAAATGTGTGTAAAAATAGGTACTGTTTGCGTTTCAGCAACATGTTAGTAACACGAGGTTTTGAGGTATCTTTTTCCATGTTTTTGGGGACGAGAAGACCGAATATGAAGTCGATTTTGACCAAAGACGCGGAAATTGAGGTTTTACCAAAGGTTCAGCTCCCAAAATTGGTTTTTTATGAGTCAAAAACCTGGAAAATTGTCTGAAATTACCATCAATGTGTATAATAACACTAGAAAAAGTGTAAACAGGTGAATCAAGACCATTAAACGGCACCACCAATGATCAAAGATGATCTGGGAAAAAAGCGTACCTATTTCATGTTTTGGGGGCCAAAATTGGTGGAAATCATCAGAAATAGCTATTTCAATCATTCCACATTAATGAATCAATAAATTTAACAGCCAACAAGAATCTCTAGAACTCCAATAGAATAATAAACCCATGTAACAAGGACTTTGCAGCGTTTTATCTACTGGGACCGACCAAATTTATTAGTAGCTGTATAGCATTCCAGTAATTATTACAGTTCTTATAATTCATGCTCAAACTTGATCTCTAATTAAACATATTAACTTTTCGTCGATACCTGTCCGAATTAGCCGGAGTTTCGGATGTAATTAGGGTGTAGTTTCTTTACGGGTAGGTAAGTGCTGTACATCTAGCATGTACTGAGTTTAATGAATGAGCATCGACTCATATGAATAAAAGACCTTTATGGGTAGGTAGGAGCCGTACATCTAGCATGCATTGAGTTTAACGATTGACGAAAGAATCATATGAATAAAAGACCTGGATCGAACACTTTTTTGGTCCCAGCTTAATTTTATGGAGTGAAGTTCCTAGCATTTAGGATATGGCGTATACGAACTAAATCACTCGCAAAGAAATCGTGGAAACCCATTTCAAAGAAAAACGGAGTACATCTGGCGTACATATCTTCCAGTTGTTGCCTACCGTGAGTAAACGAATGACGTTCAACGGACTCGGCTGGTCTTGACTAGGCATTTGTCAAACAAACATCAATATTGTGTATATTAATTACTTAGTAACGATCTGCGTCCCTCCTTTTATGCATGGGTGGGAGTGGAGGTGATAGCAGCTAAACCGAAACAAAGGTGTGAGACCACAATGGGAAGACCATTAACAAGGCACCCCCGGCGGCGTCAAGATGAAAAGCGCCTGTGTTGAATGGGTTCCCGAGGGTTTTCTCTCGCTAGCCTCGTCCGAAACAACAACTAGGTAGGTACTAACTTCTCTCGCTTTTCCCAAGTTTTGATTAAAAATTTGAATTACGTACCTGGGGAAACGGATGGGGCCGGTGTCGGTGTCAAAGCTCCACTAAATCGTAAACTAGTTTTGTATTTACTCAATAAACCTACAAATTCATGTCAAATCTTTTCCTGGTACAGAATTTCATTCGCATGGGGTCATAATTAGGTACATTTCTGTTTGGTTTGGTCAAGAAAAAATGTTCTCAATGCATAATGACAACACTTTTTTTGAAGTAGTTACTTACTTTTTAATGAAAGACAATAAATTATTAACTAAAGATTCATTTTGAAAAACGAAACATACAAATTATACATATTATTAATTTCAGCTCGGATCGAAAAATATTAAAAAGCAATGGGCATTATTTTGTCCCATGACTATATCTGTTTTCGCCTTCGTCGGTAGCTCCTCTGTAGATCTCGTTGATAATTAGTTGTTGGATTTTCAGTCTAACTAACAACTTTTTAGGGCGAGGGAGGTTCCTGAGGTCCGGTAGCAGGGATTTGAAGAAGTGCAAATCGTCATCTTCCGGATCGGAAGTCTGAAAATAGATTTTACTTCATTGAGATGCAGATTTGAAATTGACAATATAAAAAGAGACTGAAAAAAGCCTCAAAGGAATATACCTAATTAACAGTACGAGAACAGAAATCCTCCTCTAAATCCTAAACTAAATCATCCTCGCAATCCAAAACTGAGGAAAATACTTGGGAAAATCATGCTAATTCTTTCTAAGTACCTGAGTACAGGTAGTTTGGGACTCTACTAACCAGCGATTCTGGATATTGTGTGTAAGAAACGGAGTTGGTGAAAGCTGTTTGGCTGGGATTCTGCCACGCGTCCTCTGTTTCCGGCCATCTCTGCTCCATAGCTTCCGTCACGTTGATTTCAGGCGGTGAAGACGGCTCATCTTTTAACAACTTTCCAGACCTATGAAAATACAAACCGATTTTTATACTGAAATCAAATATGTGTAGGCATTTTTGATTATGGATAGAATTTCCCTAATTTTTTCCTTTCAACATAAATTATGATTTATTGGCTACTGGAGATCCAAACCACTGGCGAGGATCTTTCAGCCATCAGGAGTTTTGACGCCGGCCAATCGAACTCTTACCCTCAATCTTTCCTTCAAACGGAGGACACCATATTTTCCCCTCTCATGATATGGCCGAGATAACGCACCTTGCGCTCTTTGTTTTTTCCAAGTCTACACAGGACTTCTTCATTTGAGTCTTCCTGTACCTAGGGCATCTTGAGAATGCACATGTACAGATACAGTCGCTCCAGGTACGCTTTCAGAGTCCAGCTCACAACCGTACAGGAATACGGAGAAGACAAAGGAGACATAGCGAACAAAGGATTTCTTCATGTCGAACAGTTCGTTTAGCTTGCGCTATCCGGGATACAACCTCAAGTCGCTTATTACAATGGTCATTCACCGTAGCAAAACCGGTTATAACCTGTTCCACACATTTGCGTACCTTCGATCCAGACAGAGGCAGTGAGAGACATCTTACAAAAACCATGACTTATTTTGGAGACGTTCACTCGTAATCCAAACTTAGCACTGCTGCACACTACATGGTTCATCAATCGCTATTATCCAAAACAACCGTGTCATCGGCATAACGGACGATATTAATAGTCAGAGAGTAGGGATTTAAAAACCAGCCCATCATAACTGGTTATTTCTAATCAATTTTAGGGAGACAGAACTAAACCTGACGTTTATTAATATTTATTTCATACAAATAAATTAAGTTGGGGGGTCAAATATTCGGTACGGTACTTTTGCGAATTTTCCTCAGCCCCTTCATTATTCCAAATTAACATCTGATTGCTGTCAGAAAGTCTTGTAGGTCGCTACCTATCAGTGAGTATAATATATAATTAACAGGTAGGTGTCATTAACAGGAACAGGGTGAAGTATAGCCCCCCTCCCAGTTCAAGGAAAATCCCCAGGATTCGCCCCTTCTTAGTAGGTCCATTCCGAAATTTGATAGTCATATACTCGTACATAGGAGGGTATTACCTAGGAGTCATGGTGCCTTCCAAAAACGACATCTCCGAGAAGTGAGCCCAAGAAGAGAATTGCATCTCTGTTGGCTGGTCCACATTTCTCCTCAACTGTTGTCTGTAGTAGTCCCTCAGCCCTCGCCATTTAGACTTGGCCAGCATCACTGTTAAAATCAACATAATCTTACTCAGTATTGCATCAACGTTTTGCTTACATTACCCACGTAGTTCATGGATTGTAAACACGAAGTTTATGTGTTGAATCGAATATTTCCCGATTCCCCTTGCTGGTGAGCCCCTTAAGAGTAAGATGCTTACCCAAACTAGAATTTAAAGTTATTGTTGAAGGAAGTTATTGTTTATTTTTCTTGCATACCTAGGTGTATTAGGTACAGATTCCTAACTATATGAAACTATTCCCAAGAAAAATACAACTGTTTTCATTTACAGAACCGATATTTAGGCAACTCATTATTAGAACCCCACAAACGGTCCATTTTTCATACGGCCGCTCTTTGTATCATGTTCTCAAGTAAATCTTATTGTATGTCACTGAAACACACAGCCACAAGTGTCCAACTTTCCCGCAGTAGAAGTTGCACAGGGCTCTCCAGAGTTGGGTTATCACGAAATAACCACCTATGTACTACTTCATTATCCCAGTTTCTGCTAACAACTGCTAAACTAAAACAAAATATAAGTAGATAAACTAAAACTAAAACAAAAGCTAGGTACAAGTAAGCTAAGTAAGTACAATCAATACTGAAGAATCATGTGCCGATTAGGTACATAATGAAAAATGCACGAAGGCTTTTGTGATTTTGAGATAGTTAAGTGCCCACCAACAATTCCATCACCTAAAACTCGAAATTTGACAAAATTTACAGTTTTTTGTACCGTATGATTTTGGTTTATTATTCTGTGAGTAATACACCTATGTATTCGCTCAGTAAAAAATTTTATAACACCCCCTCAAATTTTTTTCTTTTCCGTTTCAAGGTGCGTAGATTCCAGAAACGCTGCAAAGTCCTTGTCACATGGGTTTATTATTCTACTGGACATACATACAGAAATGTTGGCTGTTTATTTATTGTTTCTTTCATATAAAATAATTGAAATAGCTATCTCTGGTGGTTTCCACCAATTTTGGCCCCCAAAACACGAATAAGGTACCTACGCTTTTTTTGGTTTATTATTCTGTGAATAATACACCTATGTATTCGCTCAGCAAAAAATTTTTATAACACCCCCTCAAAATTTTTTCTTTTCCGTTTCAAGGTGCGTAGATTCCAAAAATGCAATGTCCGTCCGCCGTCGGCCGTACGCCGTCCGCCGTACGCCGTATCACGTGTACAGGCTTCATTTTCGGTCTAAAAAAGTCGTTCTTTCGCACACATGCTCCATTTGGGCCCTAGTTGTGTCCCGAAACTTTTCAGCCCGATCGGAATATACCCAGGGGTGTTATGAGTGAAAATGTGTATAAAAATAGGTACTTTTTGCGTTTTAACAACATGTTAGTAACATGAGCTTTTGAGGTATCTTTTTCCATGTTTTTGAGGACGAGAAGACCGAATATGAAGTCGATTTTGACCAAAGATGCGGAAATTGAGGTTTTACCAAAGGTTCAGCTCCCAAAATTGGTTTTTTATGAGACAAAAACCTGGAAAACTGTCTGAAATTACCATCAATGTGTACAATAACATTGGAAAAAGTGTAAACAGGTGAATCAAGACCATTAAATTCCACTACCAATGATCAAAGATGATCTTAAAAAAAAAGAAAAAAAAAGCGTACCTATTTCATGTTTTGGGGGCCAAAATTGGTGGAAATGATCAGAAATAACTATTTCAATCATTCCACATGAAATAAACAATACATTTAACAGCCAACAAAAATCTTTAGAACTCCAATAGAATAATAAACCCATGTGACAAGGACTTTGCAGCGTTTTTTTTTTTTAAATAAATTATCTCTGATCATTGATAGTACCATTTTATCGTCTTGATCCACCTGTTGACACTTTTTCCAGTGTTATTCTACAAATTGATGGTGGTTATTTATTTATTGATGGTGCGTAGATTCCAAAAATGCAATGTCCGTCCGCCGTCCGCCGTCCGCCGTACGTCGTATCACGTGTACCGGCTTCATTTTCGGTCTAAAAAAGTCGTTCTTTCGCACACATGCTCCATTTGGTCCCTAGTTGAGTCCCGAAACTCTTCAGCCCGATCGGAATATACCCAGGGGTGTTATAAGTGAAAATGTGTGTAAAAATAGGTACTTCTTGCGGTTTAGTAACATGTTAGTAACATGAGCTTTTGAGGTATCGTTTTCCATGTTTTTGTGAACGAGAAGACCGAATATGAAGTCGATTTTGACCAAAGAGTGGAAAATTGAGGTTGCACCAGATGTTCAGCTCACAAAATTGATTTTTTTATGAGTCAAAAACCTGGAAAATCGTCTGAAATCCCCATCAATTTGTAGAATAACACTAGAAAAAGTGTCAACACGTGGATCAAGACGATTAAATGGCACAACCAATAATCAATGGTAATTTGAAAAAAAAGAGCGTACCTAATTCAAGTTTTGGGGGCCAAAATTGGTGGAAACCACCAGAAATAGCTATTTCAATTATTTTACATGAAAGTAACATTAAATGAACAGCCAGCATTTCTGTAAGTATGTCCAATAGAATAATAAACCCATGTGCTAAGGACTTTGCAGCGTTTTTATGATATATTTATGATGTTGACTCACTGTTGACTCCAAGTTCTTTGCCGACCTCTTGCCATAGGCTGGTGATGATGATGCGGTTGTGATGGTGGACGTCTCTGGGGTCCCACAAGGCTCTCCTCCTGTAGACAGCTGCTATCAAAGGAGATGCGCTCATGATCGCTAACGACCAGTTATTTGTATTATTTGTAGTTTAAATAAACGGAGGAATCTGCGATCGGGCGATACAAATACGAGCATTCGTGTTGAGGATTAAGAGTGAACTGAGAACCCGAGACACGGGAACCGCAGGGCCTGGGAACGTGAGCGAAGGGGGGCCCCGTCTGACTCGCACGCTATGCCGACTTGTATCGACCGTTGTCACGCATCGCACGCAAGTTGTTAGCACGCACTGGCTCCGCCACATGACAGGCCCCAACGGCAGACCGATGGTTTTCTATTTGTCGCAATGGCTCAACCGAAGTATTTTTGTTACTAAATCGTGGACAACCCAGTAACAATTAATAAATTCTCATTCACTCCGGGACTTCCCCGTTCGTATACAGTGCCCCAGCGAATCCTTTCCCGGAACGCTACTTGTCCAGTTTTTCAGGATACTATGAAATAGGTAAAGTTAAGCTTGGACGATCTATTCGAACAATTCACAGTTCTCAAGAACCTTTCATTTGCCAAAAATTACGCCTCACATGACAAGTGGCAGTTTCGGTTTAAAATAGCTATGTCTGCCCAGGTATCCTACATGTATCGTAATAGTATCACGAAGTTAATATTCCTTTAGTTTTGGTTTATTATTCTGTGAATAATACACCTATGTATTCGCTCAGCAAAAATTTTGTATAACACCCCCTCAAAATTTTTTCTTTTCCGTTTCAAGGTGCGTAGATTCCAAAAACGCTGCAAAGTCCTTGTCACATGAGTTTATTATTCTACTGGACGTACCTACAGAAATGTTGGCTGTTAATTTATTGTTGCTTTTATGTTGTTGTTCTGGTGGTTTCGACCAATTTTGGCCCCCAAAACTTGAATTAGGTGCGCTCCTTTTTTTGGTTTATTATTTTCAATAATGAACCATTGGAATCGAGCATGAAAAAAAAAATTCTTACCCCCCCTCAAAATTTGATGGTTTACGTTTCAAGATATGTAGAATCCAAAACTGCAATAAAAATATTTCTGTCTGTCCGCCGTACGCCGTACGCCGTACGCCGTACGGGCCACTTTTCTTAGTTACCATGAAAAAAAATTGATGAAATTCGGGTTATAGGTTCCGTTCGGCGTCTAGTTGGTCCTCGAAGCTCGACGTTACTGTGAGTCATCTCTAAGGGGTTCAATATTTTTACGGTTTTAAATAGTTCTTGAACTTGCGAGTTTTTTAAGACCATCCGGAGCATCGTACGTCTAGCCGTTCGTTCACAGTAAGGCCCCGAAGTTTGCACCGACAGGCATTTTCGACTCCAGTGTGAATGAAATTGTATACAATTCAAACCAAATCTCGTAACCAGAGACGCGCCCACAATAGGAATTTGTGAATACGGCCAATCATTGGTAGGGATCACCTGATTATATTGGCGGAGTATGAAGTCGAGTTGGTTGTTCTGTGATATTATTTAATTTGAAAAATGATGGCTCTATTGGAGTTTGTTGGTAGGTAGTGAAACTTGAACAAACGTTGAAGTATTATTGATGGGTAAATTATTACTACGGTAAATCATTACTTGACGGTAAATTATTACACAACGGTTCATTATACCATCTACGTAGAAGGGGCTGGAGTTTGTTGGTAGGTACTTTTGCAACTTTTTTCACTCCTCATCAACAATTTCTTTTCAGAACTTCATTATGTGTGTTTCTTTTTGTTAGGTACTGTTTGTCATCGGCAGAATTATTTTAGCAACATTTCACTCGTGATTTAGGTAGGTATCTAGTAACGAGTACGGGGTTAGGTACTAACCTACGGAGTGTCTGCGATCTACATAATATGCATATAATAGAATAGTACATATCATATTATATAGACGGGTTATCTATACATAGAGCTGTGATCTGTAACAGAAGGGTATTCTATACAAAATAATAAACCGTTGTGCAGGGATTTGCAGCGTTTTCAAATTATCTTTGATTATTGGTTGTGTCATTTAATCGTCTTGATCCACGTGCTGATACTTTTCCTAGTGTTATTCTACAAATTGATGGTGATTTCAGACGATTTCGCTGGTTTTTTACTCATAAAAATCAATTATGGGAGCTGAACATCTGGTACAACCTCAATTTTCCACTCCTTGGTCAAAATCGACTTCATATTCGGTCTTCTCGTCCCCAAAAACATGGAAAACGATACCTCAAAAGCTCATTTTACTAACATGTTACTAAAACACAAAAGTACCTATTTTTATACACATTTTCACTCATAACACCCCTGGGTATATTCCGATCGGGCTGCAAAGTTTCGGGACACAACTAGGGACCAAATGGAGCATGTGTGCGAAAGAACGAATTTTTTAGACCAAAAATGAAGCCTGTACACGTGATACGGCGTACGGCGGACAGACATTGCATTTTTGGAATTTACGCACCTTGAAACGGAAAAGAAAAAATTTTGAGGAAGTGTTATAAAAATTTTTTGCTGAGCGAATACATAGGTGTATTATTCGCAGAATAATAAACCAAAATGCAGTGTCCGTCCGCCTTATCACGTGTACCAGCTTCATTTTCGGTCTAAAAAATTCGTTCTTTCGCACACATGCTCCATTTGGGCCCTAGTTGTGTCCCGAAACTTTACAGCCAGATCGGAATATACCCAGGGGTGTTATGAGTGAAAATGGGTATAAAAATAGGTACTTTTGTGTTTTAGTAACATGTTAGTAACATGAGCTATTGAGGTATCGTTTTCCATGTATTTGGGACGAGAAGACCGAATATGAAGTTGATTTTGACAAAAGTGCTCCGTGTTTCGGAGCACAGCTAGGGCCCAAATGTGTTCCCAAATGGGGACCCGAACTGTGTGCGGCAAAGCGACGATTTTATACTAAAATTCAACGTAAATTTAAGGCTGAAACTTCCTTAGAACCTCAAATTTCCACTCTTTTGTCAAAATCAACTTCATAAATATATTCGGTCTTCTCGTCCCAAATACATGGAAAACGATACCTCAATAGCTCATGTTACTAACATGTTACTAAAACACAAAAGTACCTATTTTTACACACATTTTCACTCATAACACCCCTGGGTATATTCCGATCGGGCTGAAGAGTTTCGGGACACAAGGTTCTAAGGAAGTTTCAGCCTTAAATTTACGTTGAATTTTAGTTTAAAATCGACGTTTTGCCGCACACAGTTCGGGTCCCCATTTGGGAACACATTTGGGTCCTAGATGTGCTTAGAAACACGGCAGCCCGATCGGCATACACCCAGGAGTGTTGCGGGAGAAAAATGGGTGTAAAAATAGGGGTTTTCGAGGGATTTTTGAGGTTTTAGTGAACATGAGCTTGTGACGTATCGTTTTCCATGTTTTTTGGGGCGAGAAGACCGAATATTTGGTTAATTTTGACCGAAGAGTGAAGAATTGAGGTTGTAACGAAGGTTAAGCTCCCAAAATTCATTTTTTGTGAGTCAAAAACTTGGGAAATTTTCTGAAATCACCATACATTTCTATAATAACACTAGAAGTAGTATCAACAGGCGAATCAAGACAATTAAATGGTACTGCAATGATAAAAAATAATCTGTTTAAAAAACCGAGCCTAATTTGTGTTTTTGGGGGCCAAAATTGGTGGAAACCATCTAAAAACGCTGCAAATCCCTGCACAACGGTTTATTATTTTGTATAATATACCCTTCTGTTACAGATCACAGCTCTATGTATAGATAACCCGTCTATATAATATAATATGTACTATTCTATACATATTATGTAGATCGCAGACCCTCCGTAGGTTAGTACCTAACCCCGTACTCGTTACTAGGTACCTACCTAAATCACGAGTTAAATGTTGCTAAAATAATTCTGCCGATGACAAACAGTACCTAACAAAAAGAAACTCACATAATGAAGTTCTGAAAAGAAATTGTTGATGAGGAGTGAAAAAAGTTGCAAAAGTACCTACCAACAAACTCCAGCCCCTTCTACGTAGATGGTATAATGAACCGTTGTGTAATAATTTACCGTCAAGTAATGATTTACCGTAGTAATAATTTACCCATCAATAATACTTCAACGTTTGTTCAAGTTTCACTACCTACCAACAAACTCCAAAAGAGCCATCATTTTTCAAATTAAATAATATCACAGAACAACCAACTCGACTTCATACTCCGCCAATATAATCAGGTGATCCCTACCAATGATTGGCCGTATTCACAAATTCCTATTGTGGGCGCGTCTCTGGTTACGAGATTTGGTTTGAATTGTATACAATTTCATTCACACTGGAGTCGAAAATGCCTGTCGGTGCAAACTTCGGGGCCTTACTGTGAACGAACGGCTAGACGTACGATGCTCCGGATGGTCTTAAAAAACTCGCAAGTTCAAGAACTATTTAAAACCGTAAAAATATTTCCGTAAAAAAATGGTATAGGCGTTTTGAAAATTTCAACCCCTATTTTGAACCCCTTAGAGATGACTCACAGTAACGTCGAGCTTCGAGGACCAACTAGACGCCGAACGGAACCTATAACCCGAATTTCATCAATTTTTTTTCATGGTAACTAAGAAAAGTGGCCCGTACGGCGTACGGCGTACGGCGGACAGACAGAAATATTTTTATTGCAGTTTTGGATTCTACATACCTTGAAACGTAAACCATCAAATTTTGAGGGGGGGTAAGAATTTTTTTTTTTCATGCTCGATTCCAATGGTTCATTATTGAAAATAATAAACCAAAAGCCATGTCAATAATTGCACATGAAAGAAACAATAAATGAACAGCCAAAATTTCTGTACGTATGTCCAGTAGAATAATAAACCCATGTGACAAGGACTTTGCAGCGTTTTTCTTTCCTTCACACTTCCAAACCGCTCCATCCCTGGGAAATATTCTGAATGGCCAGAAAGCTACAGAAAATCCATTGAACGACAAGCACTGTTTCGTAGCTCTTGTAATTTTTATTGAACTGTATAAGTTTTGTTGAGAAACTCGCTGACAACCCTCAAAAACTGGTCGGGCCTCTCGGCGTGTGGTAGGTGCCCTGTGTCTTGAAAGTACTCGATCCTCGCCTTGGGGAACAACTTGTAAATGCCCTTGTGGTGATCGTGGGGGACGTAATCGGATCGTTCGCCGCATAGGAAAAGGGTCGGCTTATCATAAACGGAGTCGAACTCCGGCATATCGAGAAGGTGTTCGTACTCGGAAGCCATACCGTCCAAATTGACTCGCCACCTGTGAGATTAAAAAATATTAAACCATCACAATGATGTATTAATTGTACCATAGTTACCTCAGTAAATTTATGGCCATCAATAATTTCTAAAATGTTTATGAACATTAGTTAGCAAAAAATTTAGGTTTAGGTAACATAACGTTTCCTGAGCTCAGCTTTGGTAACACCCATGTACCTATGTAGTAGAAACTGATCTTAGCGTTGTGGGTGATCTAATTCTAAATTTTGTTGTATAGTTACCATAAAAAAGATGTAATTACGATAAGAATGGTCCATTCAAGTCGTTCAGTGATCGCCTAGTCGGTCTATATCTACTGCATGTTTGGCTATCCCTTTGCTTGAAACCTACCATAAGAAACTGCACAACCCACAGGGTAGGATAGCAGAAACTGGCTCAAACGCCTTCACCGAATTCGGTACGTTACGCGTGCAGTGCGGTGTGACCGTAGTAAGCTGTATTAAAATGCTCTAAAGCTCCCATTTCTGTCAGAAACCTATGAGAACTCTCTCACGACGGAATATGAATAATTACATCATATAAATACTAACTGCTGAAATTTCAAAATTTCCACGTCAAATGGCTGGAGAAGTTGTATCTGCTGGGACGACTCGAGGCCAAGAATCGATTTTATGGTTAACCGTATCAGTGTTGACACTACTGAACCGCTTCTCGATTCAGGATGGAGGAAAACGGATTTATTTATTGAAACCAAGTTGGTAATGAATCTAATTTTCTGTTGGATCTTGGGTCGTTCTTGAACGGCCGTTACTGGACATTTTTCACTGACATTCTAAATTTCAACCAACAAGACGAAGTCACCCTTCAAAATGGCAACTTAAATATGCATTGCCCTCGCCATTCAGCTTGGAATAACTAAACGGATGAATAGATAGAAATCCCTGAAATCAGCAAAGTAGATAGTTTGTGCCTACCTGAATTTGTCTTTTTCTTTTATGAGATTCGACAGGAGAAATTTCCTTAGGCCTTCGTTCTTGATTTCTTTCCCCAAATCTTCGAACGCGTTTTTCCTCATTTCCGCTAACGATAGAGTATCGTCGATTTTCAAAGACTTGAGTGAATTATAAATGCCGAAATAGCTCGTAATGTGGGGCAACTGGCCCACAGGTGATATATCCACAACGACCAGATCGCGACTGAGTTCCGGGTTCATTAGAAGTAGCGTCATCGCTGCCCTTAGGATAGAAGAGAATTAGTTTATTTATTTATTTCTCTTTTCAAAATCAAATGTGGTTCCGACGATGATTGACGCTGATGATTAATCAACGCAATTCTTTTTTGTCTGTACAAAAAATATTGAGCTGTGGGCCCACTCTTCCTTTTTACCTACATAATACAGAATAGGTACCTACCTAATAATAAAATTATTAATAAAAAATTGAACGTTCAGTGCTCAACATATACCTAGGTAATTATATTAATTTTATTCAACTCCTTGTATTACCTATGTTCTCTAAATATTTTGATGTGATTTATTATCAGTAACTTCTTATTTTCCATTCATTTATTTAGCCTATTTTTCATATTCTTATATTTATGTATCCATTCTCAGATCTGCCTTCCATCAACATTTTTTGGGTACTAAGGTATTATACGGAGGCCACTAGTTTTCACCGCACTATTCTGGCCGACATTGCTGCCTTTTGGGAGGCGGTGAAGACAAACCAGTCGTCGTAATAGCTTCAAATTCTTACTGCTGGTTCATTAAAGTCTGTCCAACACAACGACGTATTTTTCTCGTTTCCCCGTAAAGGGGAACCCCCTCAAAACTAGTGGCCTCCGTATAATACCTAAGTACCATTTTGGTTTATTATTCTGTGAATAATACACCTATGTATTCGCTCAGCAAAAAATTTTTATAACACCCCCTCAAAATTTTTTCTTTTCCGTTTCAAGGTGCGTAGATTCCAAAAATGCAATGTCCGTCCGCCGTCCGCCGTACGCCGTACGCCGTACGCCGTATCACGTGTACAGGCTTCATTTTCGGTCTAAAAAAGTCGTTCTTTCGCACACATGCTCTATTTGGGCCCTAGTTGTGTCCCGAAACTTTTCAGCCCGATCGGAATATATCCAGGGGAGTTATGAGTGAAAATGTGTATAAAAATAGGTACTTTTTGCGTTTTAACAACATGTTAGTAACATGAGCTTTTGAGGTATCTTTTTCCATGTTTTTGAGGACGAGAAGACCGAATATGAAGTCGATTTTGACCAAAGACGCGGAAATTGAGGTTTTACCAAAGGTTCAGCTCCCAAAATTGGTTTTTTATGAGTCAAAAACCTGGAAAACTGTCTGAAATCACCATAAATGTGAACAATAACATTGGAAAAAGTGTAAACAGGTGAATCAAGACCATTAAATGCCACTACCAATGATCAAAGATGATCTTAAAAAAAAAAGCGTACCTACCTATTTCATGTTTTGGGGGCCAAAATTGGTGGAAATCATCAGAAATAGCTATTTCAATCATCCCACATGAAAGAAACAATACATTTAACAGCCAACAAAAATCTCTAGAACTCCAATAGAATAATAAACCCATGTAACAAGGACTTTGCAGCGTTTTTTGTGTACAGGGTAACCATAAAAGGCTCACCCAAAGAAATCCCTTAATAATTAGGTGTTTGGATAGCCCCTTATTTTACAGTATTGTGAGATTGATAATGATCGCAAAATCTATGGGTTGCTGAAATATTCACCGAACCCAGAAGTAGTTCCATCCCTTCATCCAACTCCACGGATCCCTTCTTTCAGTTCATCAGAAGTAATGCCAGAGTTATATCTACACTAGCTATAGTGACACCTACCTAATACCAGTCATCCACATTAACTAGTTATACCTAACCTTCCTCCAAGCGAATGTCCGATGAAACTCGCTTTGTCGTTTTCCACGTTCAGCTCTGACATCAAGGCCTTCACGTCTGCTGCCATGTCCAGATATGTGTGCGAAGACACGTGAGGGCTGTCCCCGTGGTTCCTCAAGTCCACAGCGATCACTCGCCTGTTCGTTTTCAACGACAGATTCTTCGCCATGCTGTTCCAATTTTGCTTCGACCCGAAAAGACCGTGTAATATGTATATCGGGCTCTTCTTGTCTATTTTACCTTCAGGGTCGTAAGTGGCGTAAGCTAGACTGACGGGTTTCACTACTTTCTGTTCCGCTTTCTGGTGAACTCCGGCTGTACGGGCGCAGCAAGTTATTTCTTGTACGTTCGCCTGAAGGTGTCTTACCAGCAGTCGGCCCAACATGACTGAGCCTAATTTTATGAAAACTTTGAAATTTGGGAATAAGTTTCTATTGTTTCGCGATAGAATAACAGTTAACTTGGATTTGTTTACATACTACATAGAGTGGCTTCAAAATTTAACCACCGTGCATTAATTAAAACTAGGTACATATTCACTATATTACTGGGCATTATTAAATACTATCAAACGAATGCGGTTAATGGTGGCATCTGTAGGAGCTTCACAATATAGCATTCTCCACGTAATGCAGTCTTTACATTGTCCAGAATCACGGAATTCTGCTTCTTGAATGTTTCATGACTTATTTGAAATTTGCATTTCAATATTGTTCAGTCACTGTCTGCATGTGCATTTGAATCCCACCTCAGACCGGGTTGGTGGGCTTGTACGTAGGTAACGAAGGTAATCTAGAAATTTACGGTCTTCGGATTTTCGAAAATCTATGGAGGAAAAATCCGCGTGAGAAAGAGATGAGGTAAAACTGCATAATTTATGCAATATAGGTACTTTATGTAGATAATCTTATTTTGATGAAACTGGAAAAATACGTCGAGGGCTATCTATCTCGAAATCAACGATAATCGGAATAAAAACACTTGTACTGTATAGGGGGTTTACTACAGAATTTGCAGTAATTACCTATAGTTTTTGGCTTCCCAGGGGAAAATGTTCGAGCGTGCTAATAATTCGGGTCTTGCAATTTGGGTGGTCCCAGTAGGAAACCCTATACTCCTTCTGTTAAATCCTAGTGGCACTTTAGTAAGTGCTTGGTAAAGTAACAACTTTCACGCTTCACGGTACCGTATAGAATTATCTTTTTTCGGCTTTGAAACAGCGGTCGAAAGATTCTTTGGGAAAGATGCAGATTTAGATGTCAAAATGTGTTCACGGTGATCTCATCTTCCTTTTCCGGAATGCAATTTTCTCGGTAGGTAGTTTTGAAATAAATCAAACGGCAGGCGTAGTCGTGGTTTCTTCTTTCCCAAGATCCCTTCAATTCTCGAAGGTCTCCTGGCAATACCTGGCGAGATTTGTTGGGAAGGCTGAATCGAGGGCGAAAGGCTGCTTTCTTACCAAGAACATCACTTCGTTCTTTGCCTGAAGTGGGATTCGTTATCTGTTACTTCATTTTGCTGCGTGAGAATCACCAATATACCTACACCAAACATTAACCGAACCCCCAGAGCATAAAACAAAAAATTCATAATATAACTTATTAGCAATACTTAGGTATAACAGGCAGAATTGGTATAATCACGCAAAACATCTATCGGAATAGAATATAAATCATAAGTGATTGTTGTGAGAACATCAGGGGTTAATTTTGATAAACCTCATTATTTCTACCGCCAATACTACCAATGATTTAATTTTTGTCGGAAGCAGAGTTGCAACACAAACTTATTAATTTCACCAACCTGATGTTTAGGTGCCGAAGCCACAATAGTAAATAACACCGAGTATAGTAATATACCACGTTATGAATTAGTGCGAGCATGATGGCATCATGTTTGACCCTTTGCAGTGTATTTATTATCGGCTTTGCTGCATTTTTGCTACAATGAAATGTGGTTTCTGGTGATCATCCTGTCATGATTTTTGTTTCCTTTTGCCCAACAGGAAGACATGGTGTGCCTCTCCTGTACGGCTACGGGCGAGAGAGTATGCCTGGCAGCTGAAGGATTCGGTAACCGCCACTGTTTTCTGGAAAATATAGCCGATAAGGTAAGACCAATGTGTTGGTAGGTAAGGGTATAAGTAGAAATTTTTCTGCCTTCTATATTTTAGACGATAGCAGCCAAAGCTTCCCATCGATGTTCATGAAACGTCCAAATTGTGATTTCACTATAATTAAGTTTAACATGTCCATGAAGAAACACAGTGAGTGGTTGACTGGCAAGCGACATTAATTTTTATTGAGATCCAATGAAAATTACAACCAGAACATTTAAACCCGGACTTGTTCTTCTGATTCGCATTCAAAACTTGGAACTCTGGTTGCCTCCTCCCAGATTTCGTTTACTTAAATCAGTTCTGTTAAGTGAATTACGCTTTATTTTTCATATTTCCCAATGTATCATCTTATTGAGATTTTTCTTTAGTTCTGATTAATATGCTTATAAGTAGAAATGTTAACTACAATGAATTCATGAGTAGATTTGACAGAAAACTGTGAATGATATACCTACCAACCATATCGGAATTTATGGACGGCTAAAATTATTCTCGTGTTCAGTAGTGGGGACGACCTTTTCACGTCACATGCCAACTTGGTCCCAAGCGGCCAATCCTTTTCGTTAATCACCAGCCCTGTCCCCGATGTGCGTAGGTACTGCAGACCACAATGATTAGAGGAACAACATGAGAAATACTTGAGGTACCTACCTATCCGTTGAAAAAAATTGTACTTAAATGGGGTTTTTAGAAGCTTTGGGTTTCTACGTCGGATCAACAAATTCAATACTTTTTGACATTACTTATCCGCCTCTATGAAATACCTACAAACTTACATACTAGTTCTAAAAACGCTGCAAATCCCTGCACAACGGTTTATTATTTTGTATAGAATACCCTTCTGTTACAGATCACCGCTCTATGTATAGATAACCCGTCTATATAATATGATATGTACTATTATATACATATTATGTAGATCGCAGACCCTCCGTAGGTTAGTACCTAACCCCGTACTCGTTACTAGGTACCTACCTAAATCACGAGTTAAATGTTGCTAAAATAATTCTGCCGATGACAAACAGTACCTAACAAAAAGAAACACACATAATGAAGTTCTGAAAAGAAATTGTTGATGAGGAGTGAAAAAAGTTGCAAAAGTACCTACCAACAAACTCCAGCCCCTTCTACGTAGATGGTATAATGAACCGTTGTGTAATAATTTACCGTTGAGTAATGATTTACCGTAGTAATAATTTACCCATCAATAATACTTCAACGTTTGTTCAAGTTTCACTACCTACCAACAAACTCCAAAAGAGCCATCATTTTTCAAATTAAATAATATCACAGAACAACCAACTCGACTTCATACTCCGCCAATATAACCAGGTGATCCCTACCAATGATTGGCCGTATTCACAAATTCCTATTGTGGGCGCGTCTCTGGTTACGAGATTTGGTTTGAATTGTATACAATTTCATTCACACTGGAGTCGAAAATGCCTGTCGGTGCAAACTTCGGGGCCTTACTGTGAACGAACGGCTGGACGTACGATGCTCCGGATGGGCTTAAAAAACTCGCAACTTCAAGAACTATTTAAAACCGTAAAAATATTTACGTAAAAAAATGGTATAGGCGTTTTGAAAATTTCAACCCCTATTTTGAACCCCTTAGAGATGACTCACAGTAACGTCGAGCTTCGAGGACCAACTAGACGCCGAACGGAACCTATAACCCGAATTTCATCAATTTTTTTTCATGGTAACTAAGAAAAGTGGCCCGTACGGCGTACGGCGTACGGCGTACGGCGGACAGACAGAAATATTTTTATTGCAGTTTTGGATTCTACATACCTTGAAACGTAAACCATCAAATTTTGAGGGGGGGTAAGAATTTTTTTTTCATGCTCGATTCCAATGGTTCATTATTGAAAATAATAAACCAAAATTGAAAATATCACTTTGAAAATTGTGTTAAACGGGTAGATTTTTGGCAAAAACCGAGTCTTGACGTAATCAATAACGTTGCGTTTTTTGTTTTTTCCCCCAAATAGGTATTTGTAGGTTGTGGTGGATGCATAGGTGAGGGGCGACGTAGGAAGGGGTAGCCAACCTGACGCCCCTGGTTACCACCTAGAAGGTGTCCACCACTAATGGTGGATTTCACCACCTCGAGTTAAGGCTCGAGTTAATGGTAACTCGAAGATTGCGATAAAAATGCGTTTCACCACCCTGAGTTAGTCTTAACCCCCGGTTTACCGAGCGAGTAAACTCCCAGATCTTAGTCCCTACTCCATCCAGGGAATAGCGCGTTGACTCCGAGAGTTACCGATTTGACTCGTTGTTGTTGTTGCTGGTTAGCGTTTCTTTCTAGTGTTATCTGATAATACTTCCCCCTAAAAACTGTCAGTTTTGGCCGCCCCCCTTCATCATATTTTTGTATTTCAGCCAGGGGGGGTTAGTGGGGATCATACCCCCCCCCCCCCCCTCCCCCATTGGCTCGAAAACTATCACAAATTAAAATTAAATCTTAAGAATGACAACAATCACAAAAGTAACAAACAAATACAACAATAACAGATTAAACTGTAAATCAAACATGATTAAACAGTTAAATAACATTACGTTTATTTGATTACTAACGATCTGTCCCAAAATGTTGATCCACTCTTTTTAACAAAAATGGTTATCGAAATAGTCCCTCACCGTCACCATCCCACACGTCAGGTGAATAATATTGATTTTAGCCCAAAAATCCTAATTAGTCCCCTATTCTGTGTGAAAAACAACTGATATGGTATTTTTCTGTCTTCACTAAGCCTTCTATACCACTTTCAGTGATTTTATATATCATTTTTCGCCGTTTTTACCAAGTTTTGACTCCACTAAAACTCAAATTTGACTCCCTTCGAATTTTTGAAAATTGCTCATCCCATTGTTTGGCAGTAAGAACATTTTGGCGAAATTTGGAATTTTTATCAAGTACCCAAGGTCAGATATCGTCTGGAGTGACACATAAATAAAGATAATAATATACGTATACATTTTTGTTAAAATCTAGAGATGAAATCAGGATGCTCTGAAACGGATTTCCTATAACATAATTTCAAAAATGGAGAGGACCTAACGCCCCTGGTTACCACCCGGAGGGTGTCCACCACTAAGACGTTAGGAGGAATATGCCCATTGGTTACTACCTATATAAGGTATACACCACTCTGGGATCTTTTTGGGAGCATGGAAGTTTGCCCAGTGGTTACCACCTATAAGGTTAACACCACTCTGGGATCTCTTACGATACGGAGAGAGAAGTAGTGAGGTGAGAGAGATAAGTCATCGACTTGAGGAGAGCGTAGAATGAAATGGAAGGCGAAGGAGTCGAGTTTTTATAGTCCCTGTGACTATCTCCCTCCATCCTCCGTACTAGTGGAGGATGGTGGGGATCCCCACCAGGTCCTTCGGGTCTCCTGCGTCTGCCGCTCCATTCCCTGGATTTATTGCGAGATCTTATAAGAGTAATTATACAGGAAGTGGTTCTGGGAGGATACCACGACAAAGTTATTGCAGCATATTTGGTAGGTTCCTTGCAAGAACTCGGATTTCACACTCCAACAAAGTCAGCTGAGGATTAAAAACCAATATAACAGCTCGACGCCGTTTATAGAGGGTCAGTCGAATGGCTTTCGACCTGCTTCTACAAAACTAAACCTAAAGACGATCGGCCAAATATTACAAAGATCTTACCGATTTACTGATAATTTCTTTCAGAACATCCCTCCCGACTTGTCAACTTGCGTTTTCGTCATAGAGCAAGCCTTATCAGTCAGAGCTCTCCAGGAACTCGTAACAGCAGCCGGTACGGAAGAGGTAAGATCGGAATGCAATTTGATTTAATAAGCACATTTCCTTAAATTATAGATTTGCATGAATGCCCGATGTACTCGTGTAACGATGCTTGTTAGACACGTCTTAAAACTGCCCTATGGATGCTAGTGATCATCTCATTGTGTTGATCATTTTGTAATTAGGTGTGTAGGGCGGCAAGAACATAGTGTCGTAAATATACACACAAGAGCATGTGTCCAGTTTGTTTACCTACATTATCTGTTACTTAAAAGTAATCATGTTAATTGGTTATGATTAGAACAGACCACTAATAAATAATTTCATGTTGACTCTTTTTTCTGCCTACTTCGAATGATGCGACGAGAACCGAGTGATACACGATACTTGTTCATAGTTTCATCAGGTTTCATGGGAATATACTGATTGCCAACTAGGTACCTGCCTGTGTAAGCATTTTAAAGCACAGATTTACTCATGATGATGAGATTGAGATTGACTAATGCGAAAAATCATGGTAACATGGTTTCATGATGAGCTTCATGATTAGTGAGGTACCTATCTACGTAAGTTCATGTTAAATGGGGTAGAAAATTAACAATTTGGTGTATTATCATTATTTGAACTGAGATGTCAAATAGTGTTGACCTCAAACCTACTTGAACGACTGAGTCAAATTATGAGTGCGACGTATTTTTTTAAAAAAGTTGCAGGTGAAAAATTAAGATAAGTATTTGAGATGCAGCTTTTATACAGAGAAATCCGTAACTACCTATTTCCAAGGTTGATTTAGTGCAACAATTTCAAACTTCTAAACTCACAAAATCTAGAAAACAGAAATGAAAAATGAACGATTATGCCACGTTATCAAATTCCTGTTTTAAGCCCAGATTTTCATTTTGTTCATGTTCGACATCATTACAAAACAAAATCTTTTTCCAGGGTCAGGATTCCATAGTAAGTATGAAAAAACAGGGGGATGTTTTGACTACTATATCTCGTAATTATCAGCCACTATTAGAGAAAGGTGATGCAAATTCACGCATTCCGATTAAATTTTAGTTTATTATTTTCAATATTTTTTTTTTAGTAGACTAAAAATTTTATTCGACGATGATTTTGTTTCTTCTGTGTTTGCAGTAGATCGTTGTTTAACATTTGAACGTTTTCAGAATATAACCAACTGTGTGACTCGTTTCGATGAGTTGCGTTTGGTCGATGTTGAGGTATTTAGCGGTTTTTCGTGTTTTGATTTTGGAACTTGGGATTTTGGCATTCGGACGTTTGGTAGAATGATGTGGATGATAGATTCAAAGTCTCGGATTACCAAACCATCTTGAAAATAATTTTGAAAATGTATTTTGAGTTTCGATAGAAATAATCGGGCGTGAAACAGAAGGTTGAAACTATCAATGTGGTTTAGTCCTGTTCTTAATCGACATCCATCATTGTCAGTCGAAAATCCAACCATGGACAATCTACTTACTATGGTTTGATCAACAAAACCGGTGTAACAGTGTGCAAGTACGTACTTTTGCTTATAGTTGATGTTTCATTGACTCAATTTTTTGTTAGGCTTGCAGTTTTATTCAAAAAGAGGTATAGATTAATGGAATACTCACGAGCTGGTAACAAAAATTTGATTTTAGGATCAACAGAACCAATTGATCAAATCGTGTGAAGAGAATAAGTTGCTAGGAAATCTTCGAAACTCGAATCTGTAGGTGTGAAACGGTTCTTATGCGAGGTGGAATTAATACAGGTACTCGTAGTTTCCACCAACTGACAAAGTAAATCAAGCAGTAACGAAGAATGAATATCAGAATCATTGAAATATCATCAGAAACATTGAAAGATGAATTCCAGGAGTTTCTACTTGACAAAATTCAAAATTAGTTATTTTTATAAGTGTTAAAAAAATACCTCTAGGTAGGTACCTGTACCATGATAGGATTTTATATGTACCAACTATTTGTTTCACAATATTCTACCAAACTGGTTTTTCTTTTTCAGAAACTTGGATTTTTTTTTTACATTTAATCTTTATTTAGGTAGTTACCATTTATATTTTATACAACAACCCTAATTTTGTTCTCGTATTAACAGCTCTTTTGAGGAGTTTCTTTTTTCGTGCATTTAAAGGAGTCATGATTTTTCGTGCTTGTCATATTATCAGTAATATGAGTCACAGTATGTAAATGTTTATTCGACTGTTCGTGTGACTTCAGGGAAAAGGCGGAACTGGTTCTGGGCACAGGACACTACTTTATGGTAATGCCATTTTGCTGCGACACCAAAACAGCGATATGGTACGTAAATCATATTCTCAATCCCATCATAATTATTCTACATGTTTCAAGAATTGACCACTACAATGTATATAAATGAGGTTAGACAAGCTAGGGTTTGTAGAAGGGGTCGACAGTTCTCTTGGGGTAGGTATCTATTAATGCAGAAGTTAGGAAAATCGGAATTATTTTGGTATGTCTAGGGGTTTGGTTTATTATTACGGGGGTATATTATAACCGCCCTACGGGGCTATAGAGTTTATGCATGGTTCTGACAGTTGTACTATGCCTTGAGGCTCACGAAAGGAATCGTTTCTAGAAGTTAATACTGTCTTTGTAGCTCTCCTGCTCCCTAGGACCTCTCCTGTCTGATCGCATCCACCCCAGTTAATAGGTAGGTAAAATGGTAATCCTTATCTTTAGTGGTAACTTAAATCAATGAGATATTTGTCCTCGATGTTTTCGGCGAATGTCTGGGTCTTTCCAACATTCTCTGCCGTTTTTTCGTTTTCACGGTCGCAAGTGTCGAAAATCCATGTTCGCACATCCACGAAGTTGAGAACTGGAGAAGGATGTCGATTGCTTTCTTCGACAGCTGAGGATATTCTGCTGCAACGTCAATCCAAAACCTGTTCGGTGGGACGTCATTGAACTTGAGGTGTAGAGTTCGGTAGTTTCTCAAATCAATAAATTCGGTTTGAAGTGTCATGTCTTCTTCTACTTGCAACATGGTGGAAAACGGATTTCGAATCCGGTCATAATTTTTGATGTCACTCATGTCCGGAAAGTATTTGTCAAGAGCCAGTTTCAAGTCCATTAGGTGGTTTGTAATGCCTTGCAAAATAGGAGGGTTCGAGTTTTCCTCACCAGAAAACAGTGGAAACATATCAGTGAGCCCTTGTTCCAAATTATTCAGCCCCGTACCGATTTTCTCTCCAAACGCAGAAAGTTTGTCTGTAGACGATAGAATACTGTCAGAAGGACCTTGTAGACCAGAACTGACAGCGTTCAGGTGCTGAAAAATGTTAGCCAGGTAGGCTAGTCTCGTCCTCCAGTCGTCGTATGTCAAGAGAAAGATAGCACAAAAATCGTCATGACCTCGGGACGGGGAAAAAACAAAACAAGGGAGAATGAACTTGCTGTTGCTCTGCACTTCCCATCAAATCATGACAGATACCACGTTGGCACTAGCTGTGCCTTCCGGCTGCTTTTATAATACGTTGTTTCACACATATCCTACTATGTAGCGAATCTGTTGGTGTTTTGGGATGTGTTTAGTTCCATGTTTGTTTATTTTTTTTCGATTTTCTCATTATAATTATACAACAAGTTATTCTGATCTTAAAATCTTGCGGCACCCCTGGACGGGGCTCACGGTACCCCAGGGTGCCGCGGCACCCCAGTTGCGGACCACTGTCCTAACCCATGAAATCATCAGAGGAAAGTGTAAATTATCATTGTGAGGAAGGGGTTTTACACGTATTACCTGATAAGATGAACCTTATAATATAGATACCTACAATGTTTGCGAACGTGCTCTGAATAACGTGCCATCCCCGGTGTGGTACCCTCTTGAAAACTAACCCGCTTCTTATTCTCAGCTCACACCAAACTTTTCTTGGTGTAAACCGTAATAAGCGGTAAAAATACCCTTAACATAAATCTCGGTCTAGCATGTGTATGACATCCCCTTAGGAGCTTTGTGAAGCTGTATATTACGAGTAGATACAATATTAGTGTCAATATTTCCATTCCAATTAGATCCTGAAATATTATTTTTTCTCTTACAGTACCTAGCCTGTTTGTCCACGAGCTCGTCAAATGACAAATTATCATTCGATGTCGGTTTACAAGAACATTCCCAAGGTAATTACCTACCAAATTTTCGTCAAACATTAACAAGCTCATTTCTAGTAGACAACTGGACATATTTGTATGTGCCAGAGATGGCTTATCAGTATACCTACCTAGCTAAAATAATTATAAATAGCTGCTTGGTAATTAACTGTTTCGAACTTGAAGTTTTATTCCAACAATAATCATTTACTTAACCATTTTTCAAAATGCAAGAGGAGTATTAATAATTTATATTTTCTCTCGCTATAGGTGAGGCCTGTTGGTGGACGGTCCATCCTGCATCCAAACAGAGGTCTGAAGGTGAAAAAGTTCGAGTCGGTGACGATTTAATTTTAGTATCTGTTGCGACGGAAAGATACTTGGTAATTGAATCTATAACCTATTATACTTTTGAAATCATAGATCGTCATCTATTTTATGTTAAACTCGTAGTTTCATGGTTTCACTGACAAAAGTTATCTATTCTTAAATCGTTTCTACCAAAAATTATGCGAAAACCTTCATTTATTTATTCAAACCATATTTATCTCTTACTAATAAATCGTAATTTTCTCTTACTTTTCTCACAATCCAGCATACTACGAAGGAAAATGACCAGTCAGTAGTAAATGCATCGTTCCATGTCACACACTGGTCTGTTCAACCTTATGGAACGGGAATCAGTAAAATGAAGTATGTAGGTGAGTTTGAAAATAGTGTGAAATAAGTAGTAAACTTTATGTAGAACAATTTGACACTAGTAACAGTGCGGCTGTTCACGAGTCGTTTTTTGGTCCGGTGGAGACGGGATCGGTGAGAGGAAGCCTAATCTATGTATCTTCTTAACCGGTGATAATCTCGCTGGTCTAGAAGGGGGACTCTCGAGGGTCCACCCCCACTGTCACACTGTCACACACTTAACACTTGATACTTGAAATGTTGAACAGTGTAATCATTTGTACCTACATGATTTCAGGTTATGTGTTTGGTGGTGATGTCCTGAGGTTCTTCCACGGTGGTGACGAATGTCTTACGATTCCATCTACGTGGACGCAGGATTCTGGTCAAAAGTGAGAAGAATCGATTCTCAGCCTCCCTCTTTCACGTTCAAGTGTAAATGTGTTTACCTTCTAATTATTAGGAATTCCGTGGTGAGTAAATATTTTACATGATTTTTCAGTGTCGTGGTGTACGAAGGAGGGTCAGTACTGAGTCAAGCACGGTCACTGTGGAGGTTGGAGTTGGCAAGAACAAAGTGGTCTGGTGGTTTCATCAATTGGTATCATCCGATGAGAATACGTCATCTGACCACAGGAAGATATCTAGGCGTAAATGAAGCTAACGAACTCCATCTTGTGCCCAGGTAGAATGCCTATAAGTATTTGAAAACACATTATTACGCAGTATTGAACACAGTATAACACACACCACACATTATGCCCATATTTGAAAGAAAATTTAAGGTTTATGACTGTGGAATTGAAGTAGCCCAGAAACCTTTTCTAAAATCCTGCACAGTTTCATGTTAACTTTTGAAACCCGTTCTATCCACCCCAGTATCCTGTAAATAACAAGTTATTTCTTAATTCCGTAACAGAGAAGAAGCGACTACTGCACTATCAACGTTCATACTCAGAGTCGAAAAAGACGACCAGAAAGTGGTTATGGAGGACAAAGATCTTGAAGTAATAGGTGCCCCTATCATCAAGTATGGTGATACCACTGTACTGGTACAGCACTGCGAGAGCGGACTATGGGTGACGTACAAGGTAGGTCATTCCTAAAGTTTGTCCGATATTGTACTTTTGCAAGCGGATGTGACGGGATTCAGGCTTTTGCTGTTCTTTATTCTAGATCCGTTTGAAAGGATTGTAAGATTCCTTGTTCAATGGTGAATTTGCAGGATCATTTTTTAATTATTTTTCCTTCTTTTTTTTCTACTCGAAATACTGTGGTGAAAGCTTTCCGAAAGGGTGCAGTATGAATGGTATTAGCGAACCCCCCCGCCGTTCATGGCTCTCGATCTTGTTAATTATTTTCATCGCCAAGCCTGGATTAAAAGTGAATTGAACGGATGATGAAATAGCAGGCTCCCCAATTAATCACCGCTAATGCCGGGGAGACAAAGAATGACCGACTGTCGGCGGGGGGAAAACGGTAGCGGGAGAATGCAATCGACCCCATCAATTAGACCGCATTGCTAGGGGGCTCTAACTACCCGAGATCGACTAGGTTGGTAATATGATTACAGGTAAAAACCGTTGAATCGCTGGTTATGATGGGACACAACTTGAAAGATACAAGTTTGTTGCACTATCGGGATCGCGTAAGGGTCGATATTTGGTATTTTCAGCCCAAAAGGACCCCGCACTTTTCAATGTAGAAGTGGTTTCACTAGATCGAGCCAGAATTGGGCACGGGGCTTCCTTTCAGTCTCCTGAACAAAAGTCTCAATGGGCACAAAAAAATCTACCGTCAGGATTTTGAGCTATGGCCAGATTAAGCGCTTCAAGTTCGACTTTTTAAACACCTTCAATTGCTTATATCTCTCTAGGGATGCATTTTAGAGAAAAAAGTGCACGAGTAAAATCGTCTTAAAATCGTCCAAACAACTCGATGCCATACTTGTTTTAAGTCAAAAAATGTTTCTTCATTTTTGGCCACTAAGTCCCCGTGTGCTTATGTATAAGAAAATATAAGAAACGTTAAGAAACATTTTTTGACTTAAAACAAGTATGGCATCGAGTTGTTTGGACGATTTTACTCGTGCACTTTTTTCTCTAAAATGCATCCCTATAGAGATATAAGCAATTGAAGGTGTTTAAAAAGTCGAACTTGAAGCGCTTAATCTGGCCATAGCTCAAAATCCTGACGGTAGATTTTTTTGTGCCCATTGAGACTTTTGTTCAGGAGACTGAAAGGAAGCCCCGTGCCAAATTCTGGCTCGATCTAGTGAAACCACTTCTACATTGAAAAATTGCAGGGTCCTTTGATTCAGCTTCCTCAAATATCGCTGCGTGCCGATTTTCATCGGCAAATTCCGTCAAGATACACCGATCGAACGGGTGGAAAGCGGTGTAGGACCCCAGCCAACAAATTTCAACGTCCATTTCCGCTCTCGAGCTGCGACCTTCCCTCATACCGGATCTTTAGGAAAGCACTGGCTAAGAGCATTCATTTAAGACAATAAATGAATGACCGCGCGTACACCCTATGAAGTCAAAAGTTTGCTCGATCGTAAAAAGAACCATGAAATCCGAATAAAAATGTGGCCTGGGCATCGCACGCAAATTTTATGACACGCATCGACTCACACCGACTGGATCGACTCACGCGATTTCTAGAATGGTCAGTATCGAACTGGTAGGCAGGTACTTGTATTTGGTCATTGTTTCTCTCGACTTTTGATTTTATCTCGCCACTCACAAACAACAGGGAACCCCTCATCTAGAAGCTTGGATCTTGAGTGTTTCGCTAACAACTGAACCCCCCTGAAAATTTGAAAATTTCGCTTGCTTTTTTTTTGGGTGTTCGTCGTTACTCCCCCCCATTTTCAAACGCTCGTCGCTTCATGAAATTCTAACAAAAATTTGAGGTTGAGGTGATTTTCGGAATCTTCAGTTCGTCTAGTTTTTGATGTGTGTGTCCATATTTTGATGCAACAACTTTGTAAAAGCGAAATTCGCCGTGAAAAAAGTGGGGGGGGGGGGGAGTATCGAAGTATTTGCCATGTCAAATCCACCGGTACTCCCCCCCACGGTGAAAACAGTATTTTCGACAACCAATATCGCGTCTCAACCTCTTAACTTTCGATCAAAGGATTTCATCGCTCTATATCTCATACCTGTACGTCCTCACACCCCCGTTCCTGTGAATTGTTGTTGTTTAGAGATACGTTTACCTTTATGGGGCTTGAAAGCGTTTATAGCGTTAGGTACAATAATCAAGACCCATTTGAAGAATTCATTTCGCTCATCAAATCAGTCTACGATCCTAATGAAGCCTTGTAATGCTACTTTTTCAACATAATCGAACACCCTCTTCATGTACAATAAAATAATTATACAAATCCTGTAGTCGAAAATACTGTTTTCACCGTGGGGGGGAGTACCGAAGAATTTGACATGACGAATACTTCGATACTCCCCCCCACTTTTTTCGATTGAATAATTCACTTTTACCATCTAATTCTGGTAAATTGAGGTTAATTAGACATAAAACTAGACAAACTGAAGATTCAAAAAATCACCTCAACATCAAATTTTTGTTAGAATTTCATTTTTTTTTTTTTTTGAAAATGGGGGGGAGTAACGAAGAACACCCTTTTTTTAAAACTCAACGCTTCCTAAGGTGGTGAGTTTGCACCCACACAAACTGCATTGGACAAAGGCAATACCATTATACAAGTGCGATTCAACTGTAGCATGAATATCCATATATAATTAATTGATCGCACGATTCAAGTTCCACGACATTTTAAAATTTAGTGTTTGATTTGGAGCTTCCCTACTGATTTTCAGGACTTACATTTGAAGATCCCGGATGTATCAAAGGTTAATGTGACAAAAATTTATTACTTACTGGTTTAAACTTTAAGCTACCTATTGATATAATATTCAAATTTCATTACGGTTTCGACATTGATTCATCCTACAGGATCCTAAAGTGGATTATAACCATTTTATGTATACTGGACATCTGTTCGATAAAGAGAGTCACTCAGTATAGAAAACTGTACTATAAGTACCTACATTTTACATAATAGTAACCAGTGTATGAAAATACGTAGGTACCTATTCTATAAAAACTGGTTTGTTTTCAGTCATTCGAGACGAAAAAGAAAGGTGTAGGAAAGGTTGAAGAGAAGCAGGCAGTTCTGCACGAAGAAGGTAAAATGGACGACGGTCTGGACTTCAGCAGAAGTCAGGAAGAGGAATCGAGGACCGCAAGAGTTATCAGAAAGTGTTCATCCCTCTTTCACAAATTCATCAAGTAAACACTCTCTTCACTGGATATTTGATTCGAGTATTTAGGGGTGAGGGCGGCGCCATTCGATCGGGTGGGAGCCTTGGTCGAGTGTACCTGATAGCCATTCGACAGGTTTATGACGTTTGAAGTCTCTCAACGTTTCTTATTAAGCTGGAAAGGTGTAGGTACGCGTAGTAATTAGAACTTAGGTAAAAGTTAAAAAAAAAATATTCTGAGTAGGTAGTAGAATGGTACCGCCCTTCCCCGATGCATGTACGTTATAAGGATGGAGCTGCCACTTTTACTTGTACACGTTTAATGAAATTATCCACAATCGACGATCCACGATCAATGAATCAAGGTCACTACTAGATGTAAGGAAAATAAATATTTATGTACCTACAAAGTTCCTTTCTATCCTTAAAACTTTCTGACCCATGTCCACACTTCATCCCTTTGCCAATTCTCACTATTTCCATACTTAGTCACATAAAAAGCTTATCTCCACTTCAGCGGAAAACTTGTAATCATGGACTTGGAATGGAACGGGTGTCCGTGGAAGTTATAATTACGTTGACGAGTTTCAAATTTATGAGCTTCTTCTGAGCGAATTCCATCCTCGTAGTTTGAATAAGAAAGGAAATAGCCTCAAGGCTCTCTCAGCTGGTTGGGGTGGCTTCCTGCCTTGTGATTCTGACCCACTAGTCCTTTAATAGGCAAAACTATTTAAAATTTCAGCATCGTTGATAAAATAAAAAGACATGAACTTTTTATCTGACCAACTTTTGTTTTGTTAACAAAACAAAACAGGTACTTTCTTGCACTAACTATAACTTGATTGCTGAAGAATTATGTGTTAGTTTGCAGTTACAATGAAATTCCTCTCATCTGGTTTCAGAGGACTAGAAGAACTTCAATTAAACAGAAGACATTCCTTGTTCTGTGCGACCGTGAACCTGAACGAAATGGTCATGTGTCTGGAAGATTTGATTAATTACTTTGCACAGCCTGAGGAAGATACAGGTGACCATACTTTGTTCACAAAGAATTCAAACCTTAGTGAGAATGTTCTGGATAAAGTATAATCTATGGCTTGTAACATTCAATTGTTATAGAACACGAAGAAAAGCAGAACCGACTTCGAGCTTTGAGGAATAGGCAGGATTTGTTTCAAGAAGAGGGAATTCTCAATCTGATTCTCGAGGCGATTGACAAAATCAACGTGATCACCTCCCAGGGGTTCCTGGTGAATTTGGCGGGAGACGAATCTGGCCACAGTTGGGATATTATTTCTGGCTTTCTTTACCAGCTGCTTGGTAAGTCATGTAGAGTCCACAAATCAACTACGTTCATCTTTGATCAGATTTCTAATTTCACGTGTAAATTTCAGCGGCTATAATCAAGGGAAACCACACGAACTGCGCTCAGTTCGCCAACACTAACAGGTTGAACTGGTTGTTCAGCCGTTTGGGCTCGCAAGCATCAGGCGAAGGGTCGGGTATGCTGGATGTACTCCACTGCGTCCTTATCGACTCTCCCGAAGCTCTGAACATGATGAGGGTAAGTCGGCTTCGACAACTTATTAATACATACCCTACGTCCAAGCTCTAAAGGAACAAGGAAAATTGTCAGCCATGTAGTATTAACTAAAAAGCGAATTCTTAAAGTGATCAATTTATTAGCATCAATATTACTGAACCACAAAACCAAAATTGAACCCTGTCCGTCAGTTTTTTTATTTATTATTTTTGTAATCCGATACGTAATTCCTAAATTTATGTAGAGAACAGAAAATGTATTCAAATCTGTTGAAAAGCGAAGTCACACGCACTCAATTTATTTCCAAAATCAATTTTTCTTGGGTTTTCTGCTTATAGATTTTGTTATAATCAAGCTCCTTCGGGTGCTCTGGATCTGCACATGATTTGTCCGGGGTAACTTTAACAAAAGGGGCTTACCGTAATTATTATATATAAATTTCAGTTTTCCATGTGCGTAAGAAATTTCAACTTCAATTACCTGATCCCTATCGACTTAATTTTGCATTCTGTACGAAGGCCTTGTCAGACAACCCTACTTAAATTAAGAAGCCCCTTCTTGACCTAAAAAAAACACGTTATGCATAGTAGGTAGCCAGGTTATGCATATTAAATTCCGGAACACCCTTTTGTTGATCGCCGTACCCTTCCCCAGGTTTCGCCATACCGTCGGGCTCGGGCTCTGAACACTGGTGATGCCGCGCTTCAGGAATATGTATGAAGCCGGGAAATCCGAGTTCTGTGATGACTATGACTGTGAGGGTGGGTGTTTTAATTCAAAGCAAACTGTTCCTTCTCTGCTGCTATGTCGGTCAGCCTAATATAACGATATCTAACAACAAAAACTTCGAATTTAAAATGACTTGACCATTACGTATTTTATTCATCAATTCCAATTTTGAGATTTTTGCCCTTCAATTTTACCCACTAGATAACTACCACGATGGAGACCTACATGAGGATTCATAATAAAAACTTGATACAATCTACAATCTACATCTAGCAATTTACACTCTTTTCGTAACTGAAATTCATGCGAGCTCTTTTGAAATATTATTTTTCTGAAATATTATATTCATTCAGTTAGTTTCCCTCATTAAAATATCGCACTTCATAGTTGACGACGTAAACTCAGTAATATGTCGGCCATCTTATGGAAAAATGATGATACTACAATGCTGCTGCTCTTGATTCTGTAGGATGAGCACATCAAAGTCATCATATCACTGCTGGAAAAGCACGGAAGGGACCCTAAAGTTCTGGACGTCTTGTGCTCACTTTGTGTGGGTAACGGCGTCGCTGTTAGAAGCTCACAAAACAACATCTGTGACTTCTTATTGCCAGGGAAGAACTTGCTACTCCAAACGCAGCTTGTCGACCATGTGGCTAGGTAAGTTCGTTTTTAGTAGAAATTACAGGCACATCATATTTTATTATTATATAGGTAGAATTATAAAGGGCGCGAACAAATTACTTAATACACTTCATCATCTCATTAATAAGATGCACATTTATGGTTGATCATGTCGGTCTATTACAGTGTGAGACCAAACATATTCGTTGGTCGAGTTGAGGGCTCCGCTGTGTACCAAAAGTGGTACTTTGAAGTCACGCTTGACCACATGGAGCAAACCACCCATATGACTCCTCATCTCAGAATAGGATGGGCTAACACCGCCGGGTAAGTCCGCACTGATTGGATCTAATATAAAACGTGAATTTAATCGATTCGTTCAAGATTACTTGAGAACGAAAATGGTCGCACACGAAGACACAAACCCATGAAAAGTGCCAAGCAATGTGTTGCTACTTTTCAGTTACGTTCCATATCCTGGAGGCGGTGAAAAATGGGGAGGCAACGGAGTGGGCGATGATCTCTATTCATTCAGTTTTGATGGATCATCTCTATGGACAGGTAACGAATGACCTTTTGTAGCCGTATAATTCCCCCGTTCTACCAGCAGATCTGTCTTCTATAGCATGAATTAGCCGTATCCAAGCCCAATTTTCTTTGCAAACGCTGAAAATTATTTTCTCTTCGAAGTTTCATCCATAAGCCAAAAACTAGGGTTATTTTTAATCGCTGGGAAGCTTCTGTTACTAATTTGCTGTATTACAGGAGGAAGAAAAACTGTGGTATTGGTCAATAACAATACGCCAAACGGGCCTTTCATTCGTAAAGGGGATGTGATCGGATGTGCCCTGGACCTCACAGTGCCGATGATACGATTCACGTTTAACGGTGCTCCAATCAATGGATGTTTCACAAATTTCAATCTAGAAGGAATGTTTTTCCCCGTTATCAGCTGTTCTTCCAAGCTCAGGTGAGTGGGAAATCAACTAATTAGGAAATTAAATTATTCACCCTACTCCAAATCAAATGAAAGGTTTTTCGTTTCAGTTAAAAGTTCTTCGAAAACTTGTTTCTCTCCAGTGTACCGAAAATCTTGAAAAACCTACCCGAAAGTTTTACACTGTTCCACTACACATCCCTTTGTAAGGAACGCAAAATAGCTACCTATTTTTTGAGTTGACATATTCCAGAATTTCGGTTTCTGATTTACAAATTTCACAAAAGCTTATTATTTCTTATCCCAACGCATCGGTCCTGATTTTTTCGTTTCCTGCGCCGCTTATGTAAAAATCACAGCATAAATGGGTACATATTTATGTAGGTACATTTTTGATATTTAGTAACGTGATAGAATATTTCTACCATAAAACTTGCTTGGGAAACATCCGTCGAATTCACCATCCGCATTGGAGTTCATTGAAATGTATTGTGGATTGAAATGAATCCCACATTTGAAATAATTGAAGAAGGTAATTATTATTTTGACTAGAAAATCTATTTGGTAAACCTCTGACAGAAAACCTCTAATTTGGTTCGTAGGTAAAATCTTGAATTCATTTTGGAAAACTTTCAGTTCACATTTCAAGAACCTTGAAGTTGTTTCGGAAAAACTTTAAATTTGTTTTGGAAACCTTCAAATTGAGTTTGGAAAACTTTGACTTGGACTTGGAAATGCCATTAAAATAATTTATACCTACTTAAATACTGTTCTAATTACTGAGATAGATAATGGGAAAAATAAAGTGCCCAATGTTTTAAATGCATCTTTCAGTTGCCGATTTCTACTTGGAGGTGACCACGGCAGACTGAAATACGCTCCTCCTGAAGAATTTTCACCGTTGGTCGAGAGCCTTCAGCCCCAACAGATTCTGTCGATCGACCCCTGCTTCTATTTCGGCCAACTCGCCAAAACCGTCCTGTCAGGGCCTTTCCCAATTGAAAGCGACACTGCTTTCGTTCCTGTACCAGTTGATACGACAGCTGTAAGTTCTGGAACGATTCTGTTACATGTGAAATTAAAACGACTCCAGTATGAATGAGTGAAGTTGATAATATTGCACCGCATGATCACCAGCCAATGACTTTCTTCTCGCAGGTGTCTCTGCCGAATCTCGTGGAAACCATCAGGGATCGCCTTGCTGAAAACATCCACGAAATGTGGGCCATGAATAAGATCGAGGCTGGGTGGATTTTCGGGGAGACCAGGGATGACATCAGGAGAGTTCATCCTTGTTTGGTTCAATTCGAAAAGCTTCCGGCGGCAGAGAAAAGATACGACACTCAGCTAGCAGTTCAAACTTTGAAGTAAGTGAAACCAACTAATAACAACAGAACAGCTGCACTAAACCGATGGACACGTAAGGGCTCAAAAATAAATATCTGAAATTTTAAAGGTTAGAATTTCAAGGAAACTTTCTTATTCGCCAAAAAAAGTTAACAAAACGAAATGGACAAACATTCAACACAAGAAAAAAATAAATAACAGAAACGGGTTGAATTGAGAACCTCCTCCTTTTTTGCGGTCTAAAAATTTGTCCAAAAAACGGAACTTTTTTCCGAGAAAAATGTAAGGTTTGCCAATATGTTATTCAGGACTGTCATTGCTCTCGGCTACCACATAACTGTAGACAAGCCGCCATCACGAATCAAGAACGTTCGCCTCCCTAATGAGCCTTTCCTCCAGTCGAACGGCTACAAGCCAGCACCGCTTGATCTCAGCGCGATCTCACTTACACCGAAGATGGAGGAACTCGTAGACCAGTTGGCGGAAAACACGCACAATCTATGGGCAAAGGAGAGGATACAACAGGGCTGGACCTACGGCCTCAACGAGGTTAGCATAATTAAAACAATGTTCAGAAATGAAATACAGAATTTGTAATACGTATTGTGTGTAGAACCCATGGCTTTTAGAAAACACAAAGTAAAAATAAGAATTTTGTACCAATCCCTTTTCTAGGACCCTGACTATTGCAGAAGTCCTCATCTTGTGCCTTACTGCAAAGTCGATGAACTCATCAAAAAAGCAAACAGGTGCGTACCTACAGTGTATTTGTTTCTAGATACACAATTGAGATCTACACCTACACAATTTTAGCTAATATATTCATCTTCTGTTTTAATTAGGGACACAGCCAGTGAGACCGTAAGGACGCTTCTTGTTTATGGATACAATCTAGATCCTCCAACCGGAGAGCAAACCGAAGGTATGTTCGAATAATTATTAATTATTACCTAGTTCCACGGACTTATTGTGTAATGGCAAATTACAAGTTGCCAGGTAATTACCAGTTTATGTAGAAAATCCAGTGTTAATAAATCCTGGAGTTGTTACCATCCTAATACGTTTCGTTAAATAATCTTGAATACCTCATTGATTACTTTTTAGTGTCCAATTATGAATTACAAAGAAAATTGTTGTTGCAGCTCTGCTAGCTGAGGCTGGGCGTCTGAGGCAGATGTCCTTCAGGACTTACAGAGCCGAGAAGACATACGCAGTAACTAGTGGAAAATGGTAAGCCATATTGATTATATTATTTATTAATCTGTCTGTGTAATGGGTATCCTAACATCCCGCACCCAATGTAAGTTAACCAGTTTGTTGGAGTTAGTTATGATGTTGTATTCGCATATCTACAAACTCGAGTGATTTATTGAAAACCTACCTACATGTAATTTATATCGTGTGCGCTTCAGGTATTTTGAATTCGAAATCCTGACCGCTGGACCGATGAGAGTTGGTTGGGCTGCCGCGGATTGCCCTCCAGGACACCAATTGGGGGCTGATGACCACTCATGGGCCTTCGATGGGTACAATGTATGATCAATTTTCCTTTTAACAGTAATAGCTAGTGAAGATGTATAACATCAAAAATCGTTGTCGATTAAATCAAAGTCATTCAGTAGATCACACAATAAACCGTAGGTGCAAACGCATCATGGATACATGATCAAGTAAAATGTATCATTTAGGTAGGTTCCTAATTTTAAAATGTGCTGTATAATAAATTATTATATACTAATTTAAGGAGGAAAAAGTTACTTCTGGAGTGGCAGAATCATTTGGACGACAATGGACTGTGGGGGATGTGGTGGGCGTTTTCCTGGATTTACTTGATCATACAATAAGTAAGTCAGTTAAATATTTCACTTGTGTAGGTATTGTACGTTTGAGAGAGATCAGTTAATTCATCACAGTGGTCAAAAACATACAACAATTGGCCAAAAAAAGTTAAAATTAATTATGTTCTCTCGTTTTATATAGGTTTCTCGTTGAACGGAGAGCTTCTAATGGACACCCTCGGTGGAGAGACGACGTTCGGAGACGTGCAAGGAGAAGCAGGTTTTGTCCCTGCCTTCACGCTTGGTGTCGGACAGAAAGCCAGACTAGTCTACGGACAAGACGTCAACGCTCTGAAATTCTTCACCACCTGCGGTCTACAAGAAGGATACGAACCTTTCTGTGTGTACGTATCAATAATCTAAACTCCAGTGATATTACCATACCTTCCGGAGGTATCCGTCGTCACCAGCTGGTTGAGTAATGGAGGCGAGCGCTTTCGATGTAAGGACATCATCATCAGGCCGTCGAGAGAATACCATAAGAATGAATTAACAGCTAGCGACGACGGATTCCTCCAGAAGGTATGGTAATATTACTTCTTACACTAGAGGAAATAACCCTTTAGATTTAATACTAAACTCCAGTGGTTCATTCGATTAGTTTACAGCTTAATAAAATGTAACTCATTACGACAAATAACGTGTTGTACCCATATCTTCAGGAATATGAATCGACAAGTTACCTACTGGTACACCAAGGACCAGCCGATATTCGAGAACACGGACGATTATGCTGATACGAGGATTGATGTCACCCGTATCCCTCCAGGATCAGATACACCACCTTGTCTAAAAGTCAGCCACAACCTCTTCGAGACTATGGAAAAGGCCAACTGGGAGTTCCTCAGACTTTCCCTTCCCGTCATCTGTGAATCTTCTTTCATCGAGTAAGAGCACCAATCAATTAGGTATTATCTTCCTTTCTAGGTAGGTTCGACCCCGGACATTTCTACTCAAATCCGTTATCCCAGAAGACGTGGACTTTTGCCTCTCTGGATGAACAACCATCTTTGTAAGTTATCGATTTACCATTTCGGTTGTTTCAGTGAAAACGAGAAGATAAGGCGATGGAAAGAAATCCGAATGCGGCAACAACGTTTGATGAGTGAAGCTGAACAACAATACACAACGAATGCACAAATGGAGCAAATCATGAGATCTGGTTTTAGCATGAGTGACATCAAAGGTACCTGTTGAACAAAAGGCGTGGTTCATTAAAATTTTGCCTCTGTAGTTTTTGGAAATTGTTAAACTTAAACTATGAGAGATATCTTAATTAGTTCCAAAGAAACTGCAACGTACGTAGGTAGTTTCGCTACTAGTGCTCTAATTTTATCGGTAATGAATGCTCATCACAATTTATTCCTTCAGGTCTTTCCAGTTATTCAGAGGATGCTGTGGAGACCGATGAAGTTATTGGACGTTCCCCTCCAGCGAGGAACGCCAAGGGGCAGCCACCAGCGCCTCCCAGGCCGCCAAGGAAAGGCTCACTCTCCAGAACAGAAGACGTTATCATGAATGGGACGATGGACTCCGGTAAGTCAGCTGAATGTGTTTTTTATTGTCATCTTAGTGATTCATTTGATTTCTTGGATAGCGCAAGAATTGTTATTACCAAGCATGTTACGTATATATATGTTGTACGAGGGAAGGATCCGCACGATGGAGTATTTTTTGTCCAGTAGTCGGATCTCAAAGAGTCGTTGAACTGGTTGAGATTGCCGAAATACTGTTCGTATTGTTTCTAGTAACTGTCTAAGTGCTACGTCCCATTGTGTGTACGCAACTACCTACTTGTGTAATTTCAAATTTCCAATGTTCAGGAATAGGGGCGATGAACAGGTCAACGAGCGAACTCGATTTCAACCGGTACAATGGCGAACTATCCGACAGCGACAAAAGTCAAAAGAAGAGAGGCCGCTCTCCGTTCAGGTAATTAATTAAAACTTGTTTCAAGTTTCAAGATAACCTAACATGTCATGTTCTCAAGTTTCTTGTAATACTCAAATTATACCCGACTTACAGATTTTTCTCGAGGAAAAATCGCGATACGAGCGGAAGTGCAGAAAGGCCGAAAAAGGACAGAAGGACACCCGAGCCACATTTTCTCGAACCCCCCATTACCCCGACGTTGCAAAGAGGAGGCCTGAGAAGTACCAAAGGGCCCGGAGTAAGTGTGTGTAAAATATGAAAAACAAATGTGAAAGACTGAATTGGTTGAACTGGGTGACCATGAGCGATAACTTCGTTACAGGATATGAAGCCTCCATCACCCCTGGCCGAGAGGACGAACAAAGGAGGCGGCATGTCCATGTCGGTTCCGGCTGCTTCCGGGATAGAAACCGTCGGCAATGAAATGTTCGACGCCGAATGCCTGAAATTGATCAACGAGTACTATTACGCCGTGAGGATATTTCCGGGGCAGGACCCGACTCACGTTTACGTTGGTTGGGTAACCACGCAGTTCCACCAGCATGCAGCTCATTTCAACCAGAACTGCGTTCTGAAAAGCACCGTCACAGTAGAAGACGGATATAGCAGAGTTGTAGAGCGGTAAAGTTTAACTACAAGTACCTACCTAGACACGTTGTACGCTGTGCAGGGATAAAGGGCGGAGTGGGGTGTGGGGCAGTACCTACCTAAGTACCTCCTAAAACTGAAAAAATGACTACAACAAAAATTGCATTTATAGCATCAAAGAGCAAAGACCGATAGGTAGCAAGATTGAAAGCATCATCATTAGACCGTTATGGCCACTCTGGTATGTAGCCCTTGAAAAATATCAAAAGAACTCGAGAACTTTTTTCCTAGTGTTAAAAGGTCAATACTACCTAATTAATTAGGTATACATTAGTAACATTCCACAAAATTAGCAACATAGGTATTTACCTACTTTGGTCGTAAACTGGGGAAAATAGTGATTTGCCTCTTACATTAGACATCTTGACTCTTAATAGCTAAATTTAATACATTTCTCGGAACCCAAGGCACAGGTATAACACGTAGACACCCGGAACGAGTACCTAAAAGGCTATTATATAACTACAAATACCTACGCTTCAAGAGTCAAAGATTAATAGGTAGTAGGTACCTATCTACATCATTTCGTTTGAGGGAAAATCAAATGTTGAGAGAAAATTTTCCTAGCTAACCGGAATTTGATATTGCAGCATCGAGCGTCAAAATTGCTACGTCGTCAGGGCTGACGAGCTTTACAACGAAGTGACTCAGGATGCATCAGGCAAAAGTGCCTCCCAGGGGATGATCATAGGTTGTGCTATCGATACGGCTACAGGCTACATCACATTCACTTGTGAAGGGAAAGACACCAAGCATAAATATAGGGTAAGTAGATAGCTAACTTATTCGGTAGGTATATTTATAATAATTATTCCAAGACCAAGGACGTGTACCTTGTACCTCTCACTGGCCTATTGTACCTCTGGCTGATCATGGTTACGTCAACACTATGGAGTGTCAAAAGAAAATCGGTTCCACCATGGTACGGTAGCCACTAGGGACATCTAAAATAGTACAACCACCACCATTTGATAACCATTCCTCCAATCCGCTCTGATAACAGGTATACGAATTTTTGCTGTTAGCTGTAGCTGTAAAGCAGGGTTCACATCCATCCGGAGCCGTCTGGAAATACGGATAGGGGAAGCTAGTGAAAAGCAGTGGAAGGGATGGAGGGGAATCGCGGAAGTTGGGAAGGCGTTCATAACCATCCGGAATTTTGGCTGACAACTCGTTTCCCGCGCTTCCTCCCACAGCTGTTTCGGTTGCCGACGCCATTGTGTATGCGCAGTAGTGAACTGCGCAGATGCGGAGCGGAAAATATCTGAAAAATCAGATGCGTACAGTTCGCTTCAAAAGTGCTTCTCCGGAAAGAATATTCCCCCCTCCCCAGCTGATGTCCAACCAATCAGCTGCTCGTACGCACTTTCCGGATAGCTTTCCGGATGGATGTGAACCCTGCTTAACTGTAGTTTGGTTTTTGGAAGATTCTTCCACAAAAAGGGATCAATAAATTCAGACCGAAGAGTCTTAATTTTTATATTTTTTTGTCACTATTTATTGGTAAGACACTTGATTAAAATCCTGCAAAGGAATTTCGGCGAGATAATTATTATGGTAGTGGTATACTGGTACCTATACAAAATGGAAGGTTCAACTCGTTACTTCAGCGTTACAGAAGCAACGCCAAGTACAATGCGCATGCGAGTTCTGAATTCTGAAAAAAAGCCTGACCGAAATTGAATGGTTCCGAACTGGGTTCTAGATGTAGTATGAACACAGGACCTCAGATTCGGAACTGATGCACTGTGAATGCCAAAAGTGATACAGTGCGCATGTGCAGTACAGTTCTGAATTGTACACTGCGAACGAAGCTAAGGATTAGGTTGTGCATTTGTGTTCTTAAGTGGTTTTCAATGATATCTTAATTTATTTATTTTGAATTAGGTATGCTTTGTATTACTGTCAATCCTAGACAATCCTCCTAGACAATTCCTGTCAATATCAACCCCCCCCCCCCCCCCCCCCATATTAGGGCCCCCTTTTTTGTCCTTCCGTGATATTATTTCTAGGTCGTTGATTTGTTCAGACCTAGGGAAGCGGCAGCGTACCACCTGCCAAGCAATCGAAAAACTCGAAGCGACCAAGAACACTGTCATATGATAGAACAAGTACGGATTTTTTCGTACACCCATTCTCGAGAGGCCACTGATTAGAGCTTTATATCCAGATAGGTATTACTCTATAAGAAAATGTCATACTCATTCCCTACAAGAATACAGAAGTATTTTAGCCCTGTAATCTGGATTTTTCACAAATCGGCCAGGTACACGTCCTCCCCCTACCTAACATTTTTGTATGACCCTTGACATTTTGACTTCAATTATTGACTCGGCATCCAACCTCAAGCTAAAGCTGTCTCAAAAAAGTATTATTTTTGAATGTATTTTCGAATCACCCTGACTAGAGGGGTACATGGGTACGCTTTGAATTGAACTCCTAAATATCTTGAACTTGAACCCCATTGCAGATGGAACCAGAAACTAAATTATTCCCCGCCATCTTTGTGGAAGCCACGAGCAAAGAAATCCTTCAAATTGAGCTTGGTCGGACACCCACTACCCTCCCTCTATCAGCTGCTGTCCTCCGCAACTCTGAGAAACACGTTATACCACAAGTAAGTAGGTGACAGGCACGGTAACAGGCATCACCATCACAACCATTTTTTGATGCGAAATAGAATACCAAGCTGCTTACTTCATTGAATTCATCAAATAATTCAACGTTCAATAGGTTCATCCTTGGAACGACATCAGAAATTGTTTCTTTCCCTGTAGAGCCTTCAGGTCCAATGAACATTTGTGTGTTCCAGTTGAATACAGGCTGTCAATATTTTTCAGTGATCTAGTAATCATTTTATCATGAATTCTTTAGTTTCCTCCGAGGTTCAAAGTCCAATGCCTGATTCCACATCAATGGGCGAGAGTACCAAACGTTTCTCTACACGTCCACGCGTTGAAGCTTTCCGACATTAGAGGTTGGTCAATGCTGTGTGAAGACCCGGTTTCCATGATTGCCCTCCACATCCCAGAAGAGGATCGCTGCATAGACGTCTTGGAATTGATCGAGATGGAAAAACTGCTATCGTAAGGAAGGCATTTTTACCTATAGATCATGAACCTACCTTCATAAAAACACCTATCCTCAGGTCTACTACGTATAAGAACATTTAATTGAAACATTTAACATTTAATTCAATTAATTTAATTTATTGGTTTTCATCAACGTTTTCACTTTATCTTAGGATCTTCAGACGAAACTTCAGCTTACAGTTTTGAAGCTTCCACAGGCGATCTGGGGCTTGGTAAAGTGTATTTTAAAGAGGCATGTAACTGGAGTCCCCAGCTCACCGTGCCATTTCAATCCTACTCGTTTCAATTACACTCTTCTCTCTTCGATGTCTTACAAGTTTCACAAATCGTGTTGGAAGACCGTAGATGTTTATACCTACTCATGCGTTGTGTTGCTCGTAGAGAATTAAACGTCGGCTTTATTAAATTACCAAATTCAGACCCCTCCAGTAACTGGTGAGTCTGAAGTGTCTCAGATGATCTTCGGTACCCATATATATTATAGAAAATGATGAACAGTTTCCGGAGAATTTGCAGCTTTTTCTTTTTATTCTTCTCTGGTAGGTAAACCTAAAATTGTTCTGGTTGGGTTTCAGGTTCCACGCTCACACTCTTGGCCTCTATGCAGCCCTGTGTTTCCAGTCGAATTACCGAGCAGCTCACGCTCTTTGCCATCATGTAGACCAGAAGCAGCTCCAGTACGCCATCAGGGCGGAGTACATGTCAGGACCTCTGCGGCGCGGGTTCTACGACCTTCTTATTGCTTTACACATAGAGTCCCACGCTAATACCATGTGCGTCTAACTATAATACATATAAGTACTACCTAGGTACAAACTTCAGGGATATACTACTTAAGCAGAGTTTTCATCAATGCTAGGAAAATAATAAATTATTACCTGTATGAAAATACCATCCATAGATTAGAAAGAAGAAATTAAAACGGTTCTCTTCCGTTTTATGCTGTTTGAATACAATGGGGTGTGTGCATGGATCACAAAAGCTGATTTATATTATTTTTTGATGAAACTAGATTCCATTCTGAGAACTTCGACATCAACGCACTGCCCTACAATAAGCAGTTCTTTTTCTATGAGTTTTCAAAGTTTCCACCAATTCTGACTTCATTGTCGTTCCTGCCCATCCGAGAGGGGCGCAGTGACGTCAGAACTGGTGGAACTTCGAAAAACTACTTATCCCAGTATAGTGCGGTTGGTCACAGGATGTAATTACTTTAATTTTTTTAAATAAAATAAATGCCTGCGCATACCCCATTTCACACACTTATTTTCAGCAGCACATTATTACTGGGAACACATTTTGGTTTATTATTTTCAGTAATGAACCTTTGGAATCGAGCATTAAAAAAAATTAACCCCCCCCCCCCCCTCAAAATTTTATGGTTTACGTTTCAAGGTATGTAAAATCCGAAAATGCATTAAAGAAATTTCTGTCCATACGCCGTACACTGTACTTCGCACTTTTCTTAGTTACTATGAACCATAATTAATCAAATTTGGTTTGTATTTCCCGTTTGGGGTCTAGTTGGTCCATGAAGCTCGGCTTACTGTCAGTCATCTCTAAGGAGTGAAAAATAGGGGTTGTAATTTTCAGAACGCCGTAGCTCCATTAGAAGGGTATGATTTTTTTAACGTTTTTTAATTGATCTTGAACTAAAGCATTTTTTGTGACCACCCGGAGCAATTTATGACCAGCCGTTCATGTGCACCAAAAAGCTTCGTCAACACGACCGTGAATCAAACGGTATGAATCTGGCCCAGATATCATTGCTAGGGATCACCTGATTATAATCACGGGTGGCTGTATGAAGTCGAGTTGGTTGTTATTATTTCATTTGAAAAATGATAGGTCTTTCGGATTTTGTTCATAGGTACTTCTGGAACTTGAACAAACGTTATGCTTCATGAATAACAATAAATAAATAATGATCGAATTATTGAATCCCGCGTATTTTCATGAAATGTAATTACCCGGCTGGCTCCAATACTCGATTTAGGGCTTTCCTGGGGGGAGCAAGAGGGTACGTACTGACCACAGAAAACAGTGATCTACGCAGAAGGGGCATCTATACAGGTAAATTATTAAACAGCGGTTCATTACACAACGGGTTATTTACCGCATGCTGCATGAATAATAAAAATAATTAATGAATTATTGAATCCTGCGCATTTGTATGAAGCTGTAATTCCCGGGCCGGCTTCACTACTCGGTTTAGTGCTTTCCTGGGGGGAGCTCGAGGGTAGGTATTGACCACAGAAAACAGTGATATAATCAGAAGGGGCATCTATACAGGTAGGTAAATAATAAACCTCTGTGTAATAATTTGCAGCATTTCCCTGTCTGTTTGACTGCACGATACCTCTGTCACCCAGTTGCAGGAGAGTTGGGGAATGTGTCATGGGTGCCAACTTGAAATCTACAACCATGGTTTCAATTATCTTTCTGGTAGAAGGGTTATGTGGGGGAGTGGTGAGGGTGAATGGCCTAATTCTAAGGAGTCTTATTTTGGATGATCTGACTTTAATGAAACTAAAATAATACGTTGATTGAACATCTGCAGTCGTCGGATGTACCTACTACTACTTTCTTATTTCTTACTACATATGCGTGCATCTTGAAACAAGATATAATTATGACATCTCAACCGTGTTGATTCATGAAGTAGGTACCTGAAATTAATACATTTTAAAAAATGTGTTTCCATACAAAGACAAACTTGAGATCTTGTATAATCCATTAAAAACAAAAAAATATTCTTCGTCATTTAATAACAACATTTCCTCAAGTGACCAACATATTAATTTGATTTTTACAGGGAAATATGTAAAAACGAATTCATCATCCCACTGGGTTCTGAATTGAGGGAGTTGTACGAAGATCCAGATATGGGGAACAGTCTGAAATCCCTGCAGTCGGTGTCAGTTGTGCCGAATATGAAAATGTCCGACATAACATTGTAAGTAATTATCAGGATGGTTTTTTAGACATAATTTAGATAGCTACCAAACTATTCCAACTGACGAATTCGTTCATAAAATTGAAATACATCTATGACTTATTTTAACACATTGGAAGCGACAGCGATTTTGAGGGTAACAATGAATGGTGGGACCTGTTTTTTCTAAATTATCATCGATACTCCCTTTTTACAATTAGTAATGCACAAGTACAGTTGCCTAAACCGAGTTTTACCCGGAATTAATTGATGTCTGGGATCTGGACAGTCCGCCATTAAACCGTATGCCAAGATAGGCTAACATCACTACCTGGACTCCCTGCCACCTAGTTCTGAGTCTCCTGTTCAAATCCCCGTCAAAAAAATAACGTTTTCCTCATTTTTTCCGTACCTACCGAAGGAATGTTCCTCATTTTTTTCCTCCGTTTTGTCGAAGGAATTTGATTTGCAACACAAAATAACAACAAAAAGTGGACTAACACTAAGAAAACTGACCTTTGAAGCTTGGATTCACCCAAGAAGGGAGGTTTGAAAGAAGGCGCCCGGAATAGGACTTGAAAAAACATGAAACCGAGAACAGAACACATTGTGGTGGTTTTCAGGTTATACTAAACAAGCGTGAAATGTTTCATGGAGGAATGATGACGCGGAGATATAGTTTTGGGGTGACACGCAAGATGGTACGTGGTACACAAAGCGCCCAGTTCTGGCACTGGGAAGTGACTGGGTTGCCAAAATTAGTCCCTTTCACTTCCAACGTGTTAAGCATTATGAGTAAGGTTTTTTTTTCAAATTGTTGCTTTCAGATTGTCGAACTCTTCCAAAATTATGTTAAGTAAGCACATCTGTGTTTGTTAAGTATTCAGTTTGAAGTACTAACGCTTGATTTCTTAATATTTTAGGGAATCTACAGAAAATATACAGACATTATACAGCCCTTACTTCCCGCTGGATGCAGTTCGTGACTACGTAATGGTCGCTCTTCATGAAGCCGTTGAAATCAGCCAAGTGCATAACAGGGATCCAATTGGAGGCTCAAATGAGAATTTCTTCCTGTGAGTATTATCAGGGCATTTTAATTTATGATTTCCTTATTGGGTTGTTAGTGAAAACCCCCTGGCTCATGCAAACCTGCTGTGAAATGTTATGGATGCCTTCTAGATGAAAAAACTCAGCTACCACGTAATTACATCATAAGTGAATCTACATCTTGTGTTTTCCTTTCAAATAAAATTCTGGTTTTCAATTAATATTGGCCAGTTTGAATTTGCAGTAATCTATATTATATACAGGGTGGGTCACAGGAATAAGGCCAAAAACAGATCGACATAACTCGGGATATTTTAGACGTAGAACCATTTTATTGACGTTTTCTGGTAGGGAAATGAGTGCCATATCAAGTTTTAAAATAATATCGAGCATGTGGCGTCCATCTTGTTCGTAGCACGAAGCTAGTCGGTTCAGAAAGTTTGCGTGAATGTGCTGTTGCAAGGGTTTGTCAATTTGATGCAATTGCCGCTCTTATTGCATCCTTACGTTTTTCCAAAAAAGGAAGAAGGCGAAACATCAACCCTTGGATCTTCGGTTTCAACAAAATTGGGTGGGTGGTGACCTTCTCACACTGTCGCTGCCACAATGAACAGTTCTAGCTACACCAGATGTTTCCGGTTCGCCCTTTGGAGATGTGAACAGGGCTCCTAGGTCATCTGTCGACGACGTTGTGAGACTTTTTCTTTTGGGGGTAGCTCGGGTCACTTGTTTATGCGACAAAACCCCGCACTTTGAACTTTTGAACTACGTTCAGTAAACATTAGAAATCACTTACCTTTGCAAAACATTACTATCTTGCATAATACATCGAAGGGTAATCAATGATGTTGGTGGCAGCAAGATCTGTTGATAACTGTTAAAAAATAATTAAACGAATCGAACATCACGAATGAATGGGGACCCCACTACAAAGAACTTATTCTCAAAAACATCCATCGCACATAACGAAAAAATTTGAAAAATCAACAAATGAAAAAGCCAGTAAGGCGTAAATTTTGTGCTGTCTCAAGAGATCTGGAAACCAATTGTTATACAGTCGGAGAGGCTCACCATTCGATTCAGCGTGAAAAATTACGTAGAAGTCGACCCCAAACTCATTAGCTCATAGGGGGATCATTTTTCATAAAAAACAATTTTTCCTGATAAAACACGTTTTTTCACATTCAAACATCATTTTGCCTCTGAATTACTGCAAAAATAAAATCGATTACACCGCTAGAAAGGTGATGTAGATTTTTTTTTCAGTAGAGATAAACGAAAAGGCTGGGGAAAATGGTGTTCGGAAATGTCATCAGAGTTCTCAAAAAAATTATTTAATAGACAAAATTTGATGTTTGACCTAATTTTTCGCTCATCGAATCCGCTCAAAAATTTTCGCTTGGCATCAGGGGGGGATAGGAAATTTAACGCTCTTTTCAACGGTGAACTCAAAGGAGTTGTCCCCCATCGGAGGGAGTTACGGCCACTTTAGTGTGGCGAGGCCGAGCAAGGGCGTGGAGGGGGGCATAAAACGTGAAAAAGTCGGAAAAATAAGCGGCTTTCAAAAAACTTTAAGAGGGACTTTTGTCGGAAATTAGTTCTAGAATTGATCCCTGAAGTTTGGAGGATCAATTCTTGGACACCCTGTATATACCTGTAATTTTATTAGCTTACCTTCAATCATCATAATTATTCATTTCATCTCGGTTTTCGGACTTCAGACCACTACTGAAATTAACTGACCGACTCCTGCTGGTTGGAATGTTGAGGGATGAAGATGTAATGAAGCTTTTGATTATGTTCGATCCAGAAACGTGGGATCCAACATTCGAAAAAGGTGAGAAACCTTGAGGTAATAATTATTCCGAAATTCTCCATTATCATGTAGGTAACGACCTATACTTATATAGCCAAAAAAAAGTTCGCTCACTTGATTTGATTTGGATACTTAGAGGGTAAAGACGAGCATCGTAAGGGCCTCCTTCAAATGAAGATGGCTGAAGGTGCGAAACTCCAGATGTGCTACATTCTCCAACACCTGTGCGACATACAGTTGAGGCATCGCATTGAGCAAATCATTGCGTTCAGCTACGACTACTGCGGGGAAATCCAAACCGTAAGAATCAGAGTGTTCATAATTTCATGAGGAGCAATTCTGCAGAAACAGCACCGTTGTGTCGCATTGATGGTCCTTCAAGGGCTTGCGTTATTTGTAAATTTTCCAATATTATTTGCCTTTTTGTAAAGGTCTCAGCCAAATGCACGCTAAATCTTGAAATCTGAATCTGAATCTTATTTGTCACCCAGGATCAGCTGAGGAGGTACATCGAGATCAAACAAACAGATCTACCGGCATCAGTTGCGGCCAAAAAAACCAGAGAATTCCGGTGCCCACCAAAAGAGCAGGTGAGTACCCGTGCGAGCATTACATGTTCGGTCCTCATTCAGTATTTGGGTACCTACCTGATTCCAGAAGCAGGAAAAATATGGACGTGAAGAAGAAAGAATAGAAAGATAGAATGGATAGAATTATTCCTGATAATTGTATCAGGAATTATTTTTTATCCCTACTTATCTAGACTATAATTAGAGTACAAACCTACTACAAAATATGTGGATACCTACCAGAGCATATTATTGAATTGAAGGAGCTTATACAAACTGGGTAAACACGGTATATCTACTTAGTAGGTACCTTTTTATATTGTTATATTAGAATCGGCACTAAGAATTTCATACTTTCGCAGATGAATGCTATAATTTCTTTCAAAAATCTGGAAGAAGACGATGAAGCCTGCCCAGTGGGTACAGAGTTGAAGGAAAAATTGAACGGGTTCCACGAGCAGCTACTGGTCAAGGTGTCCCTATCGGCTCTCCAAGAACCTCAGGAGGAGGTACATTGTTTGTTCAGTAACCTTTGTTGGACCTTCGATCATTCGAATTGATTAATGATTATCAAAGTTCGGAAATATTGTTACCTACCTACTATGTTGCCGATTGTAGGACTCAGAATCAGATGCGGAGAAGCCTGGCGTCTTTAAAAAGATGTACAACTTCATCAACAGAGTGAAAGAACTCGATGAACCACCAAAGATTGAACCAGAACCGGAGAAGAAAACTCCAGAAGGTAGTGACTTCACAAGTTAACCCACTCTCGATGAAATCGCTGAATCCCATTTAAAATAAAGCTATAGAAACTTTGTCTATTTTTCCACTTGAAGCAAACACTGTGACGATGTTTTGTTCACCCAAACTGGCATAACAGTGTTATACCGGTATAACAGTAGTAGAAATTTGTAATGACTACTCTGAATTCTGGATAAAATTCTGTAGTGCAGTATATTGTGAGCAATACAAACCAGAACTACCCACGCAAATACTAAGTGTAGGAATATGAACCAAAACCCCCAAAATATTGGGTAGGTTGTCAGTTATTTCTAGTAGAATTATAATAGAGAGTTTTTGCAACACACTCGTGACGAAACGAAACGGAAAACGACACCGAAACGGAAATGGCGGATAGGGCGACCGAAGTCAGATGCTAACCTTTTTCGGTTCAGTTTTCGTTCAGCTTTGGCGTCTACCGGCTGGTGGAGTCACGCTAACGTTATGTCAACCTCTCTTTCATCCATTTTACTCCATGGTTAATACAAATCTATGTCCACACAAGGCGTCAAGTCTGCCAAGACGCCAAGAAGCAGCTGTGAATACGACGCTCAACATTTTTATTTTCCAAGGAAAACAGAAGAAGGTAGGTAGCGTTATACAGATGTAAGGTTAAATTACGTTTCGTCATATCAACACGACGAAAGCTGACACCGCGAGATCCCGGTATTTTTCGTCGTCACGGTTCGTCAAACTTTTCGGTGTCTTAAGTGCGCATGCGCAGCACTGCTTTCGTTTCGTTCGTTTCGTCGTGAGTGTGTTGCAAAAACTCTCTAATACTTCCGAATGTACCTAATCTTTTTCAGAGGTGTTCAGAAAGGTGCTGATCAAAACTATCGTGAGGTGGGCGGAGGAACATCAAATCGAGACTCCCAAATTGGTTCGCGAGATGTTCAGGTAAATTTTTCTTTGTTCCCACCGTTACATTGTTGAATAAATCACTTCACAAGTTTTATTAAAAATGCGACTTATACGGAATGTCCGCAGCCTGCTGGTCCGACAATACGACACAATAGGGGAGATAATGCGATCATTGAAAACGACGTACGTCATCAACTACAAAACCAGGGACGATGTCCGACTCATGTGGGTTGCTCTGAGTCAAATTCGAGCATTGCTTCCTGTGCAGATGTCTCACGAAGAAGAGGCATTGATGAGAATGAGATTGAAGTGAGTTGGTGGACATCCATGAAATGATTTTACCAACATTTACACAGTTTATTCATAAATATTTGTAACTAAATCTTTGAGAAACGCTACATTTTGATTTCTTCCTACAGGAAATTTGTGAACAACCACACTTTCTTTCAACATCCCGATCTCATCAGAGTACTAAGAGTTCACGAAAACGTGATGGCAGTTATGATAAACACGCTGGGAAGACGGTCCCAAGCTCAGTCTGACACCCCGCAGACTGGAGAAGGTGGCGAACCAGTAGCAAAAGAAAAAGTAAATAAGAGCATATTTATATACTGTACAGTGTCCAATTTTCAAGGGAGAGCCCAGCTCAAGGCTTACGATCTCCCCCCTGCTGCAAGCAGACAGGGAAGCCCTCCTGGGAGGTGACTGTACACTCAATCAGAGTCCTTGGATATGCCCAAGTTCCTGTTACACCTACAGGTGGAGGCGAGTGTTCCAGCTCACTCTACCAACTTAGCAGGTTGGTTCAGGAGTTTTTGGTTTCCCACAAAACTCACATGCCAGCGCCTACCCAATGGACCCCCACAGTCCATCAAGAGGGCGCCTCCCCACCACATCCGGATCAGCTCCAGTAATTGGGTAACAACCACGACCACCCCAATCCTACCTAATCCATTGCCTAAGCGATGTGCCGGTTGCCTGGGGCTCCCCCCGCCCGTGGTACTGGTTTTGGTGAGTGCAATATCCCAGTCGCCTGGCTTCACATCACACCCAGATGCCAGACCGTCGCAGGCCCGCCATCAGAGAAGGTGACTCTGAAGCTACCCCTTAATCCCCTTTCTGCACATGCACACCCCGAGCAGTACGGAAGCATGGGGAAGGGAGACAATGGGGCTCCTCTAAGGGCTCTTGATCCCCTCGAGTCATGGTCCCACGTGTGCATCGAGTGTTATTTATATACTGTACGTTTGTCCATAGGCCCTCCTTCCTTCCTTAGATCGAAAGGATTGCACATTAAGGAGAGCCGATCCACTCAATATTACACTTCTCCCCCTCCCCTGCAAGCTGGGGGGGAAGACTCACCACCCCCTGGCGGATCAGGTGAGGGAGGTGGTGTGATTGTTGCTCACCACTCAAGAGCCCTGCAGGGGTGAGTCGGAACAACCCCCCTGCAGGTACGGCCGAGCTTTCTAGCATGCTCTACCAGCTAAGCAGGCTGGTTCCTGAGTAATAGCATAACTCCCATGCCGAGGAGCATTCCCTGGGAACGAGTTCCCGGGGGATGCCTCCTCTACCCCAATCGCACCTGTGGGACAAGCCCTAGGCTGGGGTATGCGTCAACCAAGACCCCCCACGATTACTACCTCAATTCAATTGGAGGGGCAGGCCTGTGGTGGATGTGTATTTTGGTGAAGTTCCCTTGCAGTTCACTTCTAAAGTTGCTGACCATCACATCTATTTTATAACCACTTCCTACAATTCAACTCTGATCCGTTTTCAGGACACTTCTCACGAAATGGTCGTCTCTTGCTGCCGCTTCCTTTGCTACTTCTGCAGAAGTTCAAGGCAGAACCAGAAAGCTATGTTCGACCATTTGGCGTTCCTTTTGGAGAACAGCAATATTCTCCTATCCAGGCCCTCACTGAGAGGATGCACGCCTTTGGACGTTGCATACTCCTCAGTAATGGAAAACACTGAACTGGCTTTGGCATTGCGGTAAAGTAATAAATACCTACTTCAAAAAGATGCTAGCTGGTAGATTTAATTTTTGACCTTGATATTTATGGCTGAGGGTCGATCAACAGTGAACCTCAGATCTCAATACTCTGGAATTCATCAACATAAACCGATGGTTAAAAATTATCCAGTGATCTTTTACCTGAGAGAGAAATGTTATGGCCCAGGATACATGGTTAGCATCAAGGTTTCTTTCCTTTCATCAATATTTCACTGAAATAGACCACTAAGAGTGATTAAGGTGTACCTACTTACGTTTTTATTGTGTCTGTGCCTTTTTTTTCTTATCACCTAGGTACATATATTTATTTTATTTTATTTTTTTCAGAGAACATTATCTTGAGAAAATCGCAATTTACTTGTCACGTTGCGGTCTTCAGTCGAATTCAGAGCTTGTTGAGAAAGGTTATCCTGATCTCGGATGGGATCCTGTGGAAGGAGAGAGGTACCTGGACTTCCTAAGGTTCTGTGTATGGGTTAATGGTATGTAATAACTGAAGATCTCTCCAACTATACCAACGATTAAACTCTGCTATACTATACTGTTGATAGAAATCTATCCAGCTGTGTTTGTGCTACTATGAAGTAACGAGTCCCATATAATTTCCTAATTACTACGCAGATACGTGCGAAAAACATAACCCTTTCCTTGACGTTAATGCTTACGTGGGTTTCAGGTGAGAGCGTTGAGGAAAATTCCAACTTGGTCATCAGGCTGCTAATTAGGAGACCTGAATGTCTTGGACCAGCGCTCCGAGGTGAAGGTGAAGGTCTTTTGCAAGCCATCATTGAGGCTAATAAAGTACGTATACGTCTTAGTGTCGGTTAGGTCCTACCAGGTTAGGAATGTGTTTGACATCTCGAATTTTTCTCTTGAGGCTTAAGAGGCACAATTCCATTCATTCGTTTCCCTCCTCTTTTCACAACCGGGCTTGGGACCGGCTAAGGCAATGTTGAAACGAAAGAAAATGAACACTGGAATAATGAGACTTTTAATATATTATGCTTAACTCAAATGTGATGTAATAGATGTCTGAGAGGCTTCAAGATAGGAGGAAACTGCTTGATGAAGTCCAGGATATGGGAGCGTTTGAGCATCCGCTCCCTGAATCAGATGAAGACGAGGATTATATCGATACAGGCGCAGCGATCTTGGCATTTTACTGTACGTTGATTGACTTGTTGGGAAGATGTGCGCCCGATGCTTCCGTCATTGCTCAGGTAGATATATTTGCTCGTTGGTAGGTACGAGATTCTCTTTCATTAAGAATTTGAAATATTCGTTGAAATATCTTCCCCATCTTCAGAATATACTGAAAAGAAATGAAACTTGATTCTCGCCATTCTGTTTCTTCACAAATCGATGTCCATAGGGAAAGAACGAGTCTCTGAGAGCCAGAGCCATTTTGAGGTCTTTGGTACCTCTGGAAGACCTGTTCGGCGTTCTCAGCCTGAGATTCACCCTGACCCACCCAGCAGTCGGGGAGGCTGCCCCCAACAGCGACATACCCTCAGGGTTGATACCCTCACACAAGCAAAGCATCGTCCTCTTTCTCGAGAGGGTCTACGGAATTGAGACGGCAGATTTATTCTTCAGACTGCTGGAAGAGGCATTCCTGCCGGATCTCAGGGCAGCCACCATGCTCGATAAGGTTGGTGGTGCCATTACATGTTATATCATGGAGTGTGGTAGGTGCAAAAGGCCGTCATATCCTTGAGTGGGAAGTCTTAGCTCTACATTGTTTCTGCACTGCGGCCCCACTCTTTTAATTTATTTACTTCCAGGCTGACGGTGGCGAGTCAGAGATGGCTTTGGCAATGAACCGCTACATAGGCAATTCCATTTTGCCACTCCTCATCAGCCATTCGAATTTCTACGGCAATGCTGACAACTACGCGAGTCTGTTAGATGCGACCCTTCACACTGCATATCGCATGTCCAAGAACCGGATGCTCACCAAAGGGCAGAGAGAAGCTGTGTCGGATTTCCTAGTCGCCCTTACAAGGTAAATTTTATTTGCCATTCATTCAATGCGGCAGGGGCATGCGTGCGAAGACGAGGGTTAAATTAACATAGCTGCCTTCAACAAAAGTTTTATTTTAAGCTGCTCCTCCTCTTTTAGAGTGTTATTTTTGGTAATAAATGAACCAGGTATAGTAAGTAAATAGACCAACCACAGTATTTCAACTCATTAATGCCGCTTTTTCAGCTATGACCATCTCTTGAGAACATTAATATCTAAACATAATGATTCTGTAGAAACCAAAATTAAATAGCGAATGAGAAAAAAATAATAAAAAATAATTGCACCGTATTTACAACCTATTTACAATTAACGAGGTTTTTCTCCACAGCCAACTTCAGCCGAATATGTTGCTGAAGCTATTGAGAAAGCTCACGGTTGATGTTTCCCAACTATCCGAGTACACTACAGTTGCTTTACGGGTATGTAATACATTGAGTTACGTTTTCATTTTTTCATCAGCATAATATGATTTCAATTTGTATCCCTAGTAAATTGAAGAAGATGTTAATAAATACATATACTGCAAAACTTACTTCTGTCATGCCTCTTTCATTTACTCACTTATTGTTCACATTTCAGTTGTTGACCCTCCACTACGATAGATGCGGAAAATATTATGGCATGTCAGGCCAGGGTGGCTCGAGTGACGAGGAAAAGAGGTTGACGATGATGCTCTTCAGTAACATCTTCGATTCCCTTTCAAAAATGGTGAGACCTTTTTAATTATATATTTTTGGCATATTTTCTTGTCACAAATCAGTTTCCTTGAAACACCTAAGGACCTATCTGGCCAATTACCTACTGGAGATACTTTAGATGTATACTTTGTATTTGATCTTTCTTTGCGTAAATAACCAACCATTTTTCAATTTTTGATCGATGTTATGTCTCCTTAGGACTACGATCCGGAGCTTTTCGGTAAAGCCCTCCCTTGTCTTACCGCCATAGGGTGTGCCCTCCCACCAGATTATTCGCTCACCAAGAACTACGATGATGAGTGGGAAGCTAATTCTGGAGAGTCGTCCAACGCCCAATATAATCCTCAACCCATCAACACCTCTTCGTAAATAGTTCCAATATTGAGTGCCTGGCTATATTATGCATACGTATAACAAGGGTTCTGAGATTTGTAAGTAAACTATTGAATCGTGGACTGGGAATTTCGTCTAAAATAATGAAGTTTGTCTCATTTCGTCAGGGTGTCTCTCAGCAATGATTTTAATACTATCGTCCAGAAATTCTCCGAACACTACCACGATGCCTGGGCGAGCAGGAAGATGGAAAACGGATGGCAGTATGGCGAGCAGTGGTCGGACAACTCCAAAACACATCCAAGATTGAAGCCATACACCATGCTCAGTGATTACGTTAGTGCTATGAAGTTATTTCACAAAATATTCAGAAATCGAGTCAATCAAATACCTAATCAGACAATCAGAAAATGGCGTTGCGTCCTGAATTCCTAAGATGTTCACATATTAGGAATTAGGTAGATGCCTTACTTCTAAAATCAATTGAATTGTCAACAGGAGAAGGAACGGTACAAGGAACCAGTGAGGGAGTCTCTCAAAGCTCTGCTAGCCATCGGGTGGGGAGTTGAACACACGGAAGTTGACATACCATCCAACAACAGAGGCAACTCTGTAAGACGGCAGTCCAAGGGTGCTATGGTATATAACCTGTCATGTTCTAATTATCTTCTTATAGCCGTTAATCGTGCCATTTTGCAAGCCTTCTATTGTTTTCATTTAGGGAGAAGCTGGATCCCCGTTCAGTTATCATCCTAATCCTATCGATATGTCCAATTTGACCCTCAGCAGAGAAATGCAGAATATGGCTGAGAGGCTTGCGGAAAATTCGCATGATATCTGGGCGAAAAAGAAGAAAGAAGATCTAAATCACATGGGTAGGTGCTATAGGTTCTGTACTTAACTTCTAGATCCTTCTTTGTCACTCGTTTTGGTGCGCTGATCACACATGTCTATATAAACAGAGCGCAACAGCGCAAGTGATGTGCACGCCATGCATTTTAGTGCAAAGTGTCGCGTTTCGAGTTTATTGGTTCATTTTGTTTTGACGATAGATTAAAATCGGGTTTTCAGGAGGTGCCGTGTCCCCGCAGCTTGTTCCTTATGATTTGCTCACGGATAAGGAAAAGAAGAAAGACAGGGAAAGGGCTCAGGAGTTCCTGAAGTATTTGCAGTACCAAGGATTCAAACTTCATAAGTAAGTTTATGCTAAATCAAGTACTGCATAGCATTTTAAAGAATGTTAAGCGGTTATCATTTTAACATGTACCTACCTACCTACTGTTTCCATGATTCTTAGATATGATTAGATACAGATAAGCAAGTAGCTGTTAGCTATAAATTATTCTTGAATTACATTAATACTAGCAGGAAAACCCGTTGTACTAAATACAACGGGCTCAAGAGTGGAAGTTACATAATTTTATTCCTGGCATCGAAGAGAAGCCACCAAAAATTCGCACTTGATAATTTAAATTTCACAGATATGCATATGTCTTTGTCTATGTCTGTGACATATTTCATGTTCACTGAAAAACTAATATTCAGAGCAATTGGTTTGAAAAATTTCATCGCTGCCTAGGAACTTGTCGAGAAATCTTCAATTCCGGTTCTAACAAACATCACACCAGCCACTCCATTCTCAAGATTGGATTTAAAATTTCACTATATTAATATTGTGAATCGCGTGGGACAGTAAGAAACACGAGGGCAACTACGCACTTATGTATTATTATTATTCTGACGATGAAATATCATCGAACAAATGCTGAACGACATGTCCCACTAAAATAATTTTAGTACGGTTGAAACCGCCGTGAAGATTTCTTTCCTAGAGCACCCATCTTATTCTGGCTTGGGGGTCAAAAAGCAGCTAAAAGCACGAACTCCGACGCTGTCGTTAGAGATGGCTGGGAATACGATCAAAGAGGTCTGGAGAATTGAGCGTCAGACCTGTCGAACAGTGTGAGACCACCCTCATGAAAATCCGTTCAGCCGTTTGGCCCTGATACCCGTCACACGCACGCGAACTCGAGAATTACTTAATATGATTAATTCACTTTTTTGCAGACCAAACCGTGGTGGAGAAGAAGCTGACCAAATTGCAGCTGCTGCAGCTACTGGAGAATCCAGGTTCGCCTACAGTCTTCTAGAGAAGCTTTTGCAGTACACTGACAAGGCTACTATCAATATGAAGCTTCTCAAACCGTCGGGCACATTCAGCCGACGCATGAGCTTCAAGACCTGTTCAAGGGACATCAAATTCTTCTCAAAGGTGAATTGCTCGACAAAACATAAAGTTTTGTTAAACCGTGTACAGTGAATGCTGGATTTCGTTGAGCATATTCATATCTATGTTGCAAAACCCTCTTCGTTTCACCAGCATTACGAACGTGAATTACTACTAAGCAGTCTGTGGGTAGGTGTCTAGTCTATTTAAGTTCTTCTGATTTATAGGTCGTGCTAATGCTGATAGAAAAATACTTTAGTACTCATAGAAACTACTTCATAGCAGTGGCCACTGCAACCAACAATGTGGGAGCAGCCTCATTGAAGGAGAAAGAAATGGTCGCAAGGTGACTTTCTGTTAAATTTAATCAAATGTATTTATGTATTAGACAGACAGCCTATTTACGAGCTTGGATGTTTTCGAAACATTATTATCAAAAAAGCAACTCGTACTTACTTACTTATTTGTACTTTTGTGACTTCCTGAAGCTGGATGATGTACATGCTAGATTTTTGTGATATTCAGTACCTACGTATATGTACCTATTTGGCTCTACATGTTTTGCTGGTTTCTTCGTTTCCAGTTTGTTCTGCAAGCTCGCCAACCTCTTGAGAACCAGGCTTGCAGCATTTGGAGCTGACGTGAGAGTTACAGTCCGATGCCTTCAGGTCCTCGTCAAAGCTATTGATGCCAAGTAAGCTGTCAAGATTTCCTAAATAATCAGTGGTGATTAAATTGTTGCATACTGCCATATAACTGTGCTATCACGCCTGCATTTGGTTGCTTATGACTACTAAAAGGATCTTAAACTGCGTTGCCTCTTATTTTCAAGGTCGTTGGTGAAGAACTGTCCCGAGTTTATCCGAACGTCTATGCTCACGTTTTTCAACAACTGTGCTGATGACTTGGGTCAGACTATCCTTTGCTTCAATGAGGTAAGCCAATTATAATAAAAGTCAAGTCGATATTCGGCAATTTTGGAGTTTTGTGTATCAGAAAGGAATTTTTGCTACATCTCAGACAGAATTGGCACAAATCGCTTATTTGTGAACTCCTGCTATGTATATCTGGTTGAAGATAATCCACCTGCCTCAAATCTTAATTAGGCCTCAGTGTTCCTTCATTCCCCTCAGACCTTCATTTAGATTTTCTCAATGTTTGAAATGTCTCGTTTTCATAATTTGGTACTATAGGTACGTAATATTTCTGTATTAAAGGCCGGGGGGGGGGGGGGGTCCAACTCCACCAGCTGTCTCACTGGTGTTATGTTGGCAGCATTGGTTGATTGGTCAGAGCCATTTTCAAGAGACAAGGCTGTATTCTCATTGTTGGTTGTTTTCTGGTTTGTTGGTTTGTGGTCTAAGTATTAAAGTCAGTTCAGTTATTCGGTGTTTATTTCTGTTAGCACGCCGTTAGTGCTGGAGAAACAAGAACAATTCAGCTGCTAACCAAACGCCAAGAATGCTGAGTCTATTACTGCATACAAACGCATAGAATTGTCTAGATCTTAAATCATTCATTCAGTGTGGGTAGTTTCTAATGCAGAAGTACCTATGTGGATCATTCCATTGCTGCACTCAGTACACGGAATTGATTAACAATGAAGAAGCTGTGAATAATCTATGTCCTTTGTTGTTAAGCACGGCCGCAAACCTTATTCTTTCGCCATTATACTTTCACCTTCTTTTTTGCAGGGACGGTACTCCCACTTGAGGGGAACCCATCTCAAGACTTCGACCTCTCTATTCTACATCAATGATGTCATTCTTCCCGTACTAACATCGATGTTCGATCACTTGGCCTCTTGCGATTATGGAGGCGATTTACTACGTATGTATCAATTTACATTACTTGTATTGTGTTGTTTGTAAAGTTACTGCATCGTTGATAGATTTTACTTTATCCACGGTTTCGTTGCAGTCGATGAAATTCAAGTTGCGTCCTATAAAATGCTCGGCAGTTTGTACACAATGGGTATCGACTCCACTCTCCATCACGACAGGTAAACACCGTAGAAAGATTTGTAGCACACAGTCTTACATAAGACACTGGGTATCCAAAAAATACAAAGATAATACGTTTAATTGGTCGTTTCATATTTTACAGGAAATATCTTAAGACTGAGATAGAACGTCATCGGCCAGCTATTGGAAGTTGTTTAGGTGCTTTCGCTTCTACGTTTCCTGTCGCGTTTCTTGAGCCTCATTTAAACAAACATAACCAATTTTCCTTGGTTAACAGAATCGCTGATCATTCGCTAGAAGCTCAGGGTTAGTTCCTCCTGATCTAGTTTGTGCAGATTATTCAATTCTAATACAGCTAGAACTTCTTTCAACGTTTTGGTACCTTTTTTTTTATAGATATCCTGGCAAGGATGGAGCAAACTATGCCTACGATGGATACTGTGCTGAATGAAGTGAACGCCTTTGTGGAATCTGAAAGGGGCCACAGCCACGCTCCTCACGTGATAGATGTCATTCTTCCGATGCTCTGTTCCTACCTACCTGTGTGGTGGAGTCAGGGGCCCGACAACGTTAGTTTGACGGCTGGGTGGGTATTGAAAAAAATGAAATTGAAAGCTCATTCGTGATAATAAGGAAAAACAGGGTCAGAATCAGTCTATTTGATGTCAGAATATGATTTATGCGCTTTTTCTTACCCTCTTTCCACTGTACTGTATAGCTTTTTGGAAAAATCTCCTTGATACCAAAACACAGCTTTACGCGCCTTTGTTGTCAAACTCAACAAAACGGCTGAGAATTCCTGAATCTTGGATGGACAATAATTTTCGGCTCAATGGCGCTAGAGCGGCACCACGGCACCGGCAATGTCGTCACCACTTGCTAAAACCTGCTAATCATTGGTCTTATGACAAGAAATTTGAAGGGTGAACCCTGCAGTAGTGGTGCATGGGCTCTGAAAACGGTGGGACACCAAACCAGAACACAAAACCAACAGATTTGTCTACAAAGTACCCCAAGGCAACAACACCCTTCTCTTATTACTGATAGAGTGATATTCAGCAAAGCTTGTCTCTTTTAATCAACACCCTACCATCGTACGAAAGCGTCGACAATTTCTACTGCAAATTAGCCACAGAATTCATATGTTACAAAAATACAGTAAACTAAAATACAACAAAACGATGACCCTTTGACCGGTACCTACTTGAATGGAGAAGCTATTGACTAGAAGCTAGGTAGCTATCTGTGTGTTGACGCCAATCAATCCACAAGATCACAAACAGCAATCAGGACAAATACAAATCTGTCATCGGAACCGGACCGAACGCAAAATGCACAAAATTTGATGCAAAACATTGAAAACTGTCAACAGAGAAAGCGAATGTGATTTAGATACAACAAAAACAAATCGGAAGAAGAAGCATCTCGTACCTAGATGACAAATTGAATCGAAGGGATTGAATCGATGGTGAAATAAACGATTTTGAGGTGGAAATCAGATTCTGAGGCCAGGGCCCGAAGTGGGCGTGGTGAACAACATTTTTAATCCACTGAGCATGCGCGAACGGGCCACTTTTCTCAGTTGCCATGGGAACACTACGTCCCAGGACCTACCTGCCAGTTTCAGGAGCCCAGGTTTCCATTTCGATTGCAGGACATCGATTACTGTAGCTTTATTCCGATAACATGCTTGGTCTATGGGGCGAACAAGAAGGAACCACCATGGGTCCTCTACTAGAATATTGAATATCCATAGCCAGAGAAATCTGGTGAGTCGCTGTTGAACTTTGTGAAAAACGCTAGATACAGTGTAGGGAGGGAAATTCAGATGCAAACTAACAATGGTTGGTCTTTTTAGTGTTTTTGGGTGCCGGGGCAGTGGCCTTATAGACGCAATGCCCCTGGAACCCTGTCCATCTTTAAAAATATATAGGTAGGTACTCCAGACAATGTTCGACACCACCACTATTGCCAGCAGGAATAATACCTGCGTTAGAGACCTTCATTCATCGTCAGGGTTTTTTTTTGTCCAAGATTAGTAGGTTTTAGCATTTGTGACGATGTTGCCAATGTTGTGGTGCTGCTGTCTGGCGCCTTTAGCCAAAACCTATGCAGAAAATTCTGGTGACCCTAGACGTTTTTAGTCATGACGCCAAAAACTATTGATTGATTTATAATGGTCATATCTAGTATACCCTCATCAACGCCCCTATTCATCAGTTAACTATACAACAAAGCAACATACATCAAACTATCCATAGCGAAATGCATGGAGAAGTAATTCTCAGAAAGAAGCAAGTTAGTAGTAAACCCCTCTAAACCTGAATTCGTTATACAGCTATATCTGACTGTTCAGCAGGTTACCTATACTCTAAACATTTCGAGTTGTCCCAAAATTAACTGGTTTTATTGTGACGAAATTTCGTTTTCAGGAATTACGTAACAATGGTTACAAGTGATCACATGAATCAATTACTGAAAAACGTGTTGAAATTGATTAAAAACAATATTGGGAACGATAACGCTCCATGGATGACTCGCATCGCTGGTGAGTTCTACCTACCTTCACAGATTGATTGTTTTTTATTTTACAACATCCATCCATCACTAGTGTATGAAGAGACCCAAGTCCTTTCTCATTATTATGGTTCAGTGTATTTTTTCAGTTTATAAATTAATTTCATCATCGGGTTGATTTCAAAATCATGGTGGATTCATTTGTAAATTGAGTATTACAAATTTGAATTTAAATTAAATGTTGACCGTTAAATTGACTTAAAATTTGAATGTTGAAAATTTGAACCGACTTTTAAATAAATTTAAATTGAATTTTACAAATCAAATTTTTTTTTAAATTTTAGCTTACACACAGCAGATTATTATCAACTCTTCAGAAGAACTACTGAAAGATCCTTTACTTCCACTGACTCAAACCGTGAAGAAAAGAATTGACAACATGTACCACAAGGAGGAATCGCTGAGAGGCTTCTTAAAATCTGGAGCAGAAGACATCTCTCAAGTCAGTTTGTTGGGAATTACGAATTTCCGTAATTCCCTTTGTTTTGGCCCAGACTTAATTGTAGATACTTTAGTATTATAACGTCTCGCTGTGTTGAATCAGTAGGTATTAAACTAGGTACTTGTGGTGTGCAGCTAGCTATTTTTATTGTTAACTAGTTATTATTAACTATTTTTGTTGTTAACTATTTTATTTCTGGACCAGCAGTGTTTGACTATAAGTTTGTTGTCACTATTTATGGCGGTGTAGGTTGAAGGTGAAATCCAAGAAGAATGGAACCTCATCGTCAGAGACATATATTCATTCTACCCACTCCTGATCAAGTACGTCGACCTCCAAAGGAACCATTGGCTCAAGAACAACATCCCGGAAGCCGATGAGTTGTACAATCTTGTCGCTGAAATTTTCAACATCTGGTCCAAGTCTCAGTACTTCCTCAAAGAGGAGCAGAACTTCATTTCCGCCAATGAAATTGACAATATGACGCTCATCATGCCCGCAGCTACGAGGAGAGCTGCTGTGGTGCCTGATGCAGCTTCTGGCGCTGGTGCAGGTGGAAGCAAATCAAAGGTACAATAAAATGCGTCTGGCATATTATCAGCAGTAATTAATCTAAAACTCATTTTATTTCTGCTCTAAACATACTTATTGAATTTTTACAGAAAAAGAAAAAGAACCGAGACAAGAAGAGAGATAAGAACAAGGAGCTCCAAGCCAGCTTAATGGTGGCTTGCCTCAAACGTCTCTTGCCTGTCGGTTTGAACTTATTTGCCGGCCGAGAACAAGAATTGGTGCAGCATTGTAAAGACCAATATTTGAAGGTGGGCCGAAAATTGATTTGCTATCCTCTGGTATTCAGCTTCACATCATAAAATCCTCTCGGTGTCTCAGATTTTGTTACCGAATTGGATCCCAATCTTATCCTGTTGCCTTCTTCCAGAAAATGCTCGAGACTGATATTTTGGAATTCGCCAAAACCCAGCTCACACTCCCGGACAAAATCGATCCAGGCGATGAGATGTCGTGGCAGCATTACCTCTACTCGAAATTGGGCAATAAGAAAGAGACTGTTTCTGAAAAACCTCAAACCCAGCAGATTGAAGAAGTCGTTGACAGGATTGTCGCTATGGCCAAAGTCTTGTACGGTCTCCACATGGTATGCCCTGTGCCAAAATTTAGCATTCCTTGTTTTATTATTTCCAATAAGTAGGTACCTACCTTCTCTGAATACTTCTGTTTCCGCCACCTTCGTTGTATTGCTTAACGTTGAATGGTACCTAATGGTACAATGTTCCACAAATTTTATCTTTTTTTTACTTCATTTACATGTTTCGCATTTCTCCAATTATTTCCTATTTCTTCCTATTTCATTTATTCAATCCTGATCACACACAGGCTCTTCCTCCATAAAACCCAAGAAGTATCTGCATGTCACTATTTCTTAGTTGTTGATTGTTTACAAAATTATCTCACAAGTCTTGGGTTTCTTGCCTCATTGGATATGTTGCAGCCACCAGAAACCAAGTTTTTTTGAAGGGTGTGGATGAGTTTTTGAACGGTTTCAGTTCGAGAACTCATCGACTGGAACTCCTTGGAAACTCACTAAACAACTGCGATGTCTTTAGGGCTGAAAAATTTCTGAGTAGGTACCACAGAGGCGAAAGATCCGTTTTACGTGAAGGTTGGAGGGAAATGAGATTTTGGGAAGGTTCCAGCGGTAGTTTACTGCATGTAACCTCCAACCCAAAGAGAAGGGTATGGTTCTGGTCTTTACTAGTGGACCTCAGAAGGTTCAAACATTTTTGTTACCTACTTCTATGATTTTTTTTACAAAATAGTTTTTGGACTAGGTTTCAGACATCGGTTCACTTTTAATGGACTCCAACTCAACAAAGTGTAACATAATTACTTTCACTCGTAAAATTGCACCCATTAGTTTTGACTACAAAATTTGTGGATCATTACTTCATGGAGTTTCATGTGTACGCGACTTGGGGTTTTTTCTTGATCTATCCTTAACCTTTAAAAATCACTATGAGCATTATTCAGCATTACAAATTCTTGGTTTCATCATTAGACTCACGAAAGATTTCAAAAATGTAAATTCCTTAAAACTTTATAATTATTTTCCCTTAGAAGGTCTCCCTGATCAGCTCTTCACTCTCAATTTCAAATTACCTCCCCACAATTTCCGTAACCATCGCTTTAATTACCTCCGAAACTCCACCATGTCACGCTTGCAGACTTTACCAAACACGCTTTGAATTTACCAAAAACCAATTACCTAACTTTCATTTAATAATTATATTTTTATCGATTATATTATCAAAATTATATCACTTGAATACCAATGCTCAGTGTTCACAATTGTTTTCTGATAATTACCTATGTTGGAAAATTTTCAAATTTATTACCATTTCTAATATTACGTAGGTAGGTACCTGTTTTAAATTTTAGTATTACACCTATATTTTATTGAACGTTGTAACTAGGCCCTGCCCGTAAATTTCAAAATAAATAAATAAATCTAAAGTGGCCAAAAACTTTTTGTTTTTGTTGAAAATTCAAGTTTTAAATTAAAAAAACCCACTTCCATCCTCTCACTTTAATCCAATTTTCCGTTTTGATGCAAATCAATAATTAGTTTGACGTTAGCTGCTCCTTGATTACTAGCAACCCCCAAAGCCACTAGATAGCTGCCTACTGTCAGGATCTACGTAGATATCTCTTCACTCCCTGCGTCGTTTAATTATCCATCTTCGATCGTTCTTCAAGAAAAACTTCTAGAATATTTGATTCCATCATTCACTCAACACCTGTTTTTCTAACTGAAACTACCTCAACTCTGCTCACTTTCCCGTGCTTAAAAATATTTTAACCTCACTTCTCCTCATTCATTATTCTTTTTTTCCCTTATTTTTCACCCTTTTTTTCTCATTTGTACTTTTTCATAACTTTTATTTTTCAAACACCTGTTCTATCCGAAATGCCTTGAGAACATTAGGTCAACCTTATGTGTTTTGTCAGATTGACCATCCACAACTGCAGAGCAAGCAGCAATATCGGTCTGTTGTATCAAATCAGAGAAAACGAGCCGTCCTTGCTTGTTTCCGACAGCTATCACTCCATGCACTTCCCAGGTCTGCTATTATCGTTTGTTTGTGTTTTTGTTTTTAATGGTAATAACACAGTGTGAAGTTTTGTTCGGTACTTATACTTATTCAAAGAACCACCTCTTGAAAACTTGATGTGCCTACACAACCCTGATCGAGAATTCGAGAACTCCAGCTATATCTGCTTACAGGTATAACGCTGTTTAACACATAAGATTAGTTACAGTAGACCCATGTGGTGGCCCCAGTGACAAAAGGCATCCATATCCCCCCCCCCCCCCCCTTTAAGCGGGAAAAACACCGGATGGTATCAAAATTGATGGTATCAAAATTATTAAAATGATTCTCAAATGGATAAATTAGACGAGTGTAAAATCGCCATATTGTCGCAATTTTAGTTTAAACGTGCGTAGATAATTAGTCTTGTCCAATGAAATGTCTAATATCTAATTTTAAAAAACAGACCGATTAGCACTGAGCTAAACAACATTATTTTTCACCGCCACACAGTTCTTCATATATTATTTTGCATTATCTATATATGCCGATTGCAGTGCATGAACCTTACATTTATTAAAGCTATTGCTGGCTGCTGCAGCTTACAAAAATTGAAAATCGCTAAATGCTTAGTGCCTGAGTGACGAAGTTTCCACTTCTAGTTCATTAGTTTATTTTTATTTTCCATTCCTTGACACTTAGGCAATATTATTAGGTAAAATTTAAATTTTTAGGTTTATATAGATTTATATTTTAAATTTTACCGTATTGTGAAGGTACCTACCTGCTCCACATAAAATATGGTGACAATAACAATTTACTGGAGTTCATCGATAGGGATGAGCGAGGTACCTATGTAGTACAGTAGGTACCGCTTATTGTAATAGCATTGGGACGAGCTCGAAACCATAAAAATCACCAACCTGTAACAGAAAGCGAATGAGGGGTTCAAAGGCTGAATGATGAACTACATTGTATGTACATATGCACATACAGTAAGCACATAATAATTATGTACGAACATGGGCGAACCATTCTCGGAGGAGTGCATCTCCCACTTGCTGATCCTTACCGCAAAGTTTCCTTTTACAGGAGCCACTGGCATTGTCGAGTTGTGCCTTTTCGGTTTCACTCCTTCAACAATTTGCATAGAAGAGTCTGAGAAATGCCAAGAGCAGCAGCTTTTGTCTGGCTGACGCTGCCCAATGCGTCGAATTTCTTGAAAAGTTCTTTTTTCAGCCAAAGACAAATCGCGACGTTTAGATTTAGACGTTTTTCGAAAACGTTCTCCGACACAGGAACAATTAATACTGAGTAGGTAGGCCGCCAACCAGTTGAACAAGCAACGGGAAACAGTCGACATTTCATTGTACACAGAGCAATATCCCATAACACTAAGTGATAACCCATAACAAGTGCTTTCCTTATGGGGCCAATCGGTTCCAGATGTTTAGGATGCGTTCAGTTCCAGGAGTCACTCAGTTCTGAGATGCTTTCTTTGGAACACGTTCACCAGTTCAACAGAGTCCCTTTTCCAAATTCTAATTATCCCGACCTAAAAATCATGAAATCGGGGTTTTCATAGGTTTGATTCAATAAAAAGTTATTCAAACTCAATAGTTTAATAATATACCTATATTCTCATAAAAATCACAATGGTTTGGAAAATCCATCAACCAAAAGTTTCGGGGGAATCTAATAAGTAAGAAGCCTCACTGACGATCAGCAACAAGTGAAGAAGGGAGGGGGTCGATGAACGGATGATCTGGTGGGAATTGGGAATGTGGGCAAGGCGGAAGAACGGCTGAACTCGTGAACTGAGGAGTTGTGAAAATGGAGGGAAGTAGGAAAGCGGGAGGGGCGGATGAATGGCTGAACGTGTGAACTCAGTTGTGAAAAATGGAAAAACGGCGAGTGGGGAAGGGAAGAACGGTACGAACATAGAGGAAAGAAGAGAGGGGTTGATGAACGGATGAACTGTTGGAACTTATGAGGAGTTTTGAAAATGGAGTGAGGTTAGGATCGTCCTTTCAGTGAAAAGTCAACTCTTTGGTCGTCCGTTCAACTAAAAGATCCGTTCAGTGCTGAACGCCACATCCCTAGTTCCAGAGAGATTCCATAACAATAGGCGAATCATAACATTAAGCACGATCACAATAAGCGGAACCTACTGTATTTCTATGATTACTTCCGTTGACTGCTGTACCCTCTACCAAAGCACCACCCGCGTTTCATCTCAAACTTCTTTCTGAACAAATTCGGATCAAACTACACAAATCCTTGCCACAATGTCAGTCTGGTTCTTTTCACCCTTTTCGAGTGAATTTTCGGAGTTCGATAAGATGCAAACGTTTGATGTGATTTATCATTAATTTATGCATCGACCCTCTTCTAACTGATTGTGTGCGACTTTGAAATGGTGTGAAAGTATGTCACGAATTGATCTTAGTTACGTAGAACTGTTGAGTGTTTAACCAGCCTCACTTATTTTCATTAACAACGAAACACCATATGCCCAAAGTTAATGGGGTTTATTACTAAATTTCTCTAATGTTTGATGTGATGTTTCTGTGTTTGTAACAGCATGCTAAAAAGCCCAAGCCATACAGATCACCATGGAGCAAGGTATTGTCAGCTGCTAGGAAACGAGCAGCTATCGCCTGTCTCACAACTACCCCTTTGTATTCCATGCCCAGGTTCGATCAATGACTGATTTTACAACTTCAGTAAATAATTATACACTGTTATCCTTCAGCTCGTTTTCAAATGATCCTATTTCAAAAAGTTTTGCCCATGTTTCTGTCAGACATTTTTCAAGGTTCTTATACCTTTCTTTGTATATTCAGTATATATTTGTATAACGTAATGCCATATTGTTATTTCAGGCATCGGGTAATAAATATATTCACAAGAACATATTGTGATGCTTGGCTCCAAGAAGAAAACGTTGGGCAAGAAGTCATGATTGAAGATTTGACTGTAAGTGTTGATTTAATGAATGCTCTTCATCAAGTTATATTTCTATTAAGTTGTATTGGGTTTGCATCACCATCACCTAATATAATGATTGTTTCGTCAAGCTATCGTTTGAAGAGTCTGAGCTCAAGAAGAGTGAAGGGGAAGAGGAAGAAGGGAAGCCTGACCCTCTCACTCAGCTTGTCACCACGTTCTGTCGTGGTGCGATGACCGAAAGGAGTGGAGCCCTTCAAGAAGACCCACTTTACATGTCTTACGCTGAAATCACTGCTAAGTAAGATGATCTGATCTACTAATCATTTCTTATGGTTCGGAGATTGATTCGTGGGTTTTTATAAAATCTAAATAAAGTTGGTAGTAGTGGCCCTCCATAAAGGAAGCATACCTGCAAAAAAAATCATCCATCCCTTACTTGGATGCTATAGGGTCGTTTTTGTATTTTGAAGAAAATTTAGATTTGCAGAAACATTATGTTGTCGGGTAAACTCATGCAAGTACGTATGTAACAAGTTTTTTTAAATGTATGCCGAGCATGTGACTATCTTTAGCATCATGTTGTCACTAGTGTATCATATTAACTGTATGGCGTATGTTTTCCTAGGTCTTGCGGTGAAGAGGAAGAGGAAGGTGGCGATGAAGAGGGCGAAGGCGGTGAAGGAGAAGAAGGGGGTGCTTCAATCCATGTAAGAATTCGTTGCCTTACCAGCATAGTAATTGCAATTGCTTGTTACCTTTCCACGGCCGAGCGCTCACAGTGTGACTGCTTTGGTATGAAGGTTGCAAACTAGTTTCACTATACAACCAATTAACAGCCAGAACGTAGCTTCTGTCCGTACACTTACAAGACTGATTGTGGATCAGTTGGTGTTATCTATTCAGTTTTTCGTTTTTGTTATAAACATCACATTCATGTCAGATGAGGAAGATGATCAAACATTGATGGGCTACTCAGGATACAGATAGAGCACATAAGGGAAAATATGAACTCTAGGCTGTTCGTAACTGACTCAGACAGATAGAAAGTTTAATGCTTCTTACAAAATGTCGAAATACAGGTTCTTCGTGCTTCTCCGCCTCTCCGGCGAACAATTAGTTTCTTGGTCGCTCATATTGACAAAAACAGAATACGCATGCAGTGAACACATTGATGCAGCTTAAAACTGCAATGCAACTGTGACCGTGGAAAACTTTAGCATACAACCGATTCGAAACTGATAGCAAACCAATCTCATTCCGATCGCCTCGTGTGCAGATCCCCACAGCCATACGCTACCAAGATCACAAAATAGTTATCAACTGGTTTGCAACCTTCATCCCAAAACAGTCCCTGATACATGCTAATAAATATCATTAATTCATCATGGCATCTCTCTTTAATACATAAGTTTGGTACTTATTTATTTTGATTTGTGATTCGAATTGATTGTGCATTAACCCAGATTTTTCTGAAAATGGATGAATATAACCACGTTGCTTTCCTACTTCGCATGCTATCGTGTAGAAGAAAACGAGGAGAGTCGTCGTTAGCATTAAAAAACTGGAAGTATGTACCTTCTTTATAACTGATCTCATAGCATGTTTCATTATAGATTTTTAATTGAAAATTGGTATTCCTGGTTAGATGGATCCTTGAGACGGTATAAGTACAAGGTCCAAGCCGTCATATCCGGTGGCAAGGTGTGTTCATCAAAAAGTATATTTTGAATTGTCAAAAAAGGATGTCAAAAATTAAATGCTTCACTCAAGGGGGAATACAACAGCAATGACAGCCAATATGCTATCATCCATGTGGAACTGCTGCTCACACCACTTGCTGGACATAAGGTTATACAACCAGCAAAATATGAACCGAAGTATCATCACCAAGTTAAGGTGGCTCCCTTTAAGCCACGTACCTTCTATTAACTGCAAAGCCAACGTACCATCATACCCACACTTAATACAATTTTATGTCCATTTGAACAGGTTTTATTTCGGTGTAAAATCCCATGTGTGCGACAAAAATTCATGGCATCATCTTCACTGGTCTGCAAACCCTAATAATATCCATGTTGTTTGAATGGCTGAAGAACTGACGTGGTTTGTTGCGGCCGTATAAGGGAATTAGGGGGTCGAGTCTCAGCAGTGCTTGGGCCTTGAGGGCAGGTAAAGGATAAGTACCGGAAGTTGAATTTTGATAGAGGGAAATTTTACAATATGGGTGAAAGATATGGTGAGGTTCTGTTGAGCCTATTTGCGTGTGATGGGCCGTCCCTGGTTGATAGGTTCAACTATTCATAACTCATCTCTCGCAGTGCTTGTTGGGTAATATAACGACTAAAACCCTTGTTATTAACTAATCATCTTTCAGGAGCAAGAAATGGAGAAACAGAAATTGCTGTTCCATCAAGCAAGGTTAGCCAACCGAGGGGTCGCTGAGATGGTCTTGCTCCACATTTCAGCCTGCAAGGGTGTCCCTAGTGACATGGTTATGAAGACTTTGCAGCTAGGAATCTCAGTCCTGCGCGGCGGAAACCTTGATATTCAGATGGTACGTAGACTTTTATTTCTATCTGTTTCTCTCGCTGCCATAAAATTGTGGCCTATAGCTCTAATTTTCCTTTTGATATTTCAACCAGGGCATGCTAAACCATCTGAAAGAGAAGAAAGATGTCGGTTTCTTCACATCAATTGCTGGCCTGATGAACTCTTGCAGGTACAGTAGCGCAATTTGACCTTCATTTAAAGTAGGTAGGTATTCGTACACCTCAATATTGATGTTTCGCTCCTTTTTTCATGATGTTTTCAGTGTTCTTGATCTGGATGCATTTGAGCGTAACACCAAAGCAGAAGGTTTGGGAGTTGGGTCTGAAGGCGCAGCTGGAGAGAAGAACATGCACGATGCCGAGTTCACTTGCACTTTATTCCGATTCATCCAACTGACTTGTGAAGGACATAACTTGGGTCTGTACTTCTCATTTCATACCTATTTATTTACAACTAGTTGACATTGTGCTTGTCACCAGTGCAGCACTTTCATGAATGCTGGGCTCTTAGTTGTAGTATATAAGTAGTCCATTGAGCAGCAGAGAGGGTGTTGGCCTTGAACAATCAACGAAATTTCTTGTATACTCAGCTGTACTCAACATTAACAGGAAATCTTGTTTTTCCAGACTGGCAAAATTATTTGAGGACTCAGGCTGGAAACACGACCACAGTAAATGTTGTTATCTGCACTGTCGATTACTTACTGCGACTCCAGGTAAAATTTACGTTTGATCAACATGAGTTTTGTTATTGGTCTGAAACACAAATTATACTCGCACATGATAATGTAGGAATCCATCATGGACTTCTACTGGCACTACTCAAGCAAAGAGCTCATCGATCCAGCCGGCAAAGCGAATTTCTTCAAAGCTATCGGTGTGGCGAGTCAAGTTTTCAACACGCTTTCCGAAGTTATCCAAGGTCCATGTACCCAGAACCAGCAAGCATTGGCACATTCCAGGTAACGGCCTCGTCATTCTCGGGTGTTGTAGGGACTGGGAGATCGGTAATTAATGTATCCAAATTAACTCATTCATATCGGTAGGTTGTGGGACGCTGTGGGAGGTTTCCTGTTCCTGTTCTCGCATATGCAGGACAAACTTTCAAAGAATTCCAGTCAAGTTGATCTACTGAAGGAACTGCTCAACCTCCAGAAAGACATGATTACGATGATGTTATCTATGCTTGAAGGTTAGAGATTGAGAACATTTTATTTTGTTGTAGCTAATCCTTGATAATTTTTGTATGGATTATGTTTGATTTCCCAGCATACATTGTTTGCTTTGACTTCCGTAATACTTAATGAACGATAGAATTTTCTCATTATAGGCAACGTTGTAAACGGTACAATTGGTAAACAGATGGTAGACACTCTTGTTGAATCTGCTGGAAACGTTGAGGTAAGTTCCATTAGTTACAAACACAACTCAGGAATCAGTTATTACTGTGTCACTGTTAATAAGTTATAACGTAGTGTAAATACAAATGTTTGCATTTTCTATTCAACATAGTTAACTTCGATGTATTCTCATTTACAGCTAATTCTGAAGTACTTCGACATGTTCCTCAAGTTAGCTGATCTCACGAGCTCTGCATCCTTCCTGGTAAATGCACACCACTTCGTTCTCAGTCCTCCATTTCGATTTTAACTGTTAGCATTTCTCTATATTATCTGTGAGCTGATTATTCACAATGTTTTCAATTCACGAACTGTTCCGATTCTACAGGAATTGGATCCTAATCACGAAGGATGGGTTACTCCTAAGGACTTCAAGGAAAAAATGGAGCAACAGAAGAGCTACACGCCGTAAGTTTCTTGTCAGATCGAAATTTATTCGAATCTTCGATGAATTCAATATAAATTAAGAACGTTTTGAATTGCTAGGCAGTGGCAGTATTATTCATAAACAATTCTTGAGATTATCCTGTATAACTTTAAATTACAGAGAAGAAATCGAATTTATGCTGGCTTGTTGTGAGACGAATCATGATGGCAAAATAGACTACGTCGCCTTCACTGAGAGGTTCCACGAACCTTCAAAAGAAATCGGTTTCAATTTGGCCGTGTTGCTCACGAATCTTTCGGAACACATGCCCAACGAACCAAGGTAATTGAATAAGGTTTTCATTAATACAGTATGTAGAAAAAAGAAATTTAATTTTTTTAGTCATTCCACATTCATTCGCTTCCACTCAAGTCAAAACTGATGAATCATTTTCCACCAACAGCTTGGGGCTTTACTTGTAGTGTAAATCCACTTCCGGCAACTTGGACCCGAATAAAAATAATACTTAAGTACCTCTTAATGTTATATGTAATTTCTTCATCCATGTACATCCTGCATTTTAACTCAATTTCAGACTTGCGAGATTTTTGGAGACTGCCGGAAGTGTACTGAATTACTTCGAACCATTCCTAGGCCGCATCGAAATTATGGGCAGTAGTAAGAAGATCGAGCGTGTGTACTTTGAAATCAAGGAGTCCAATATTGAGCAGTGGGAAAAACCACAAATTAAGGTAGATGTCACATCCCGCAACTCTGGACTTAAACCACTAAAAACACGAAGATCCTGCTTGTGGCAATCTTCCCCTGGTGTCCTTTGCGTTCATGTTAGGGCCAAATCTAACCTATTGCTCTCTGGTGAATACCTACAAATCGTTCTGGTTACCTACAGGAATCCAAAAGGGCCTTCTTCTACTCCATTGTCACTGAAGGAGGTGACAAGGAGAAACTGGAAGCATTCGTCAACTTCTGCGAAGACGCCATCTTTGAAATGCAGCATGCTAGTGGACTGATGGCTGTGGACGAAGAGGCGGTAGGAGGCGGCAAACAGAGGAAAACGTCTTACTCTTACGTCAGCGAAGATGACGAAGCAAAGTACTTGACCACGTCATCGTGTTTTGAATCGATTATGTACGGTCCGCTGTCTGTAGACAGGTTCACCTGAAGAGGTCGATGGTTTGGATATTCGAGAAATGACAGGCTTTAGGGTATATAACTCAACAAGTATATCCTGGGGACAAGTAAGGGTTGAACGGGTCAACTCTGAAAGAAAATACCTGTCTACAGTCAGTGTGCAGTGGTGATGTAATTTGCATTCCTGAAGCAAAGAACGAATAATTTTTTTTTAAGTTTCTCTCAATAAGCTCAAAATATTCTTACAGCAAATCCCCCATCAAGAAGGCAATTCAGTCTGCCAAGGATGGGATAAAGAATGGCCTGGCAATGCTTTCACCAAGCAACATAAAAGCTAAGATTGGTGAAATGCAACAGATGACTGTCGTTGAACTGATAATTGGTTTCTTCAAGCTTTATTTCTACATGTTCTACTACTGCGGCTACGGTGCTTCTCGCGTGCTGAAGTGAGTCAGTTGTTGATAATCTTTCTTCTTGGACTTCGAAGTTTTAGTTTAGGGGCGGTTTTGAAATAACGTGACACGAAGTACTTATATGTATCATTACTAATTGAATGACATGGGGAACAGGTACATTGGTGGTGTGATTTATTCCTTGATGAGCGGTCCTACTGAAGAACCTGTGGTTGAAGTGAAGGAAGAAGAAAAATCTGGACCTCTGAGGTTAATGCCAGCTTTACCTCCAACGGATGATAGCGCACCATCAGATAGAGAAGAAAGTCAACCGTAAGACCCTTTAATGAGTTTTGGTCGATATATTACCTCTGTTTGAATAGGCGCATATCATAATAGATGTATTTGAATGCGTTTACAGGCCAAAAGCTATAGAGGGAGCTTCATCAGAAGAGGGCGGTGGTATTGACGAAGGCGAAGGTAAAGCGGATGGTGAAGGAGAACAACCTCAGCTGACTCTGGCCGACATCTTAGGGTAAGTCACTGGACCTTAGTCACCTGAGAGTTTGCCTTAATGGTCAGTGATTTTTTAATGATTTACTTTTTTTTTATTACAGTGGTGAAGCAGCAAAGAAAGAAGCAGCACAGAAAGCAGAGGCAGCTGCCCAACAAGAAGCTGTGATGCAGGAATATGAGAGCGAGTCTAAGCAGGAAACTAAATCTACTGAACCTTCTGCAGTATCTCAGGTAAACAATTGATTTAGACCTATTCTACAACATCAACGATTTCCAGTGATAAAAGAAATAATTTTATGGGGTAGCTATTTAATGATTTTGGGTTTCAGATTGATTTCAACAAGTACACTCACCGTGCTGTCAGTTTCTTGGCTCGCAATTTCTACACACTGAAGTACATTGCTCTGGTTCTGGCTTTCTGCATCAATTTCATCTTGCTATTCTACAAGGTATGCACAATATTAACTCAGGGTTAAAGCACTGCATATTTTGAGTTTCTGCATATTTTTACCTTAATATCCCACTGGAAATACTTTTTGTCTTCCCAGGTCACATCTTTGGGAGATGACAGTGATGACGATGGCAGTGGGGAAGCAGCAGCAGAGGAACTATTGGAAGAATTGAGCGGAGAAGTGGCCAGCGCTTTGGATGTCAGTGGCATTGTTGGAGGAGGTGACAGTAGCAACGGAGGTTTGTACGCTTCTTAAATATGCCACATCAGGAGTTCTGTTGTGGCAAACCTACATTTCAGTGTTTCACTGTTCAGGTGGTGGGAGTGGCGAAGCCGGCGGTGGAAGTGGCGAAGAAGATGAGGAGGATCCTTTGGAATTCGTGCAAGTTGACGACGATTTCTTCTATATGGCTCATGTTATCAGAGTAATGGCTATAATCCACAGTTTGGTATCCCTCGCCCTGCTGATTGCTTATTATCATCTCAAGGTTAGATTGAACGGGAGATTGGTCACTTATATCAGTATCAAGTACCTACATCAGTACTTGATATTTGTTTTGATATTTAATGAATGAACAGTCGATTCCATGTTTGTCCAGGTTCCTCTGGCTATATTCAAACGAGAGAAGGAAATTGCTCGAAGGTTGGAGTTCGATGGCCTTTACATTGCTGAACAACCAGATGACAATGATTTCAAATCACAGTGGGACAAACTCGTAATTTCGGCCAAGTAATTACTTATCCATTTATTATATATTTCTGCTCCCTTACCTTGTATTATCTAAATTTGCACTGGGACAAAATTTTTTAAATAAGTCACAATTATACTACATTTTATGGATGGTTTTCCTAGGTCGTTCCCTGTCAGCTACTGGGATAAATTTGTGAAGAAGAAGGTCCGACAGAAGTACAGCGAAACTTACGATTTCGACTCAATCAGTAATCTTCTTGGTATGGAAAAGACGTCATTCAGTACCCAGGAAGCCGAGGAAGGATCTGGATTAATTCACTTGTAAGTGTATTTAGGCGTCAGTGTCCTTATTTTGTCAAGAAATATGGTTATCAAGGGTAGTGGCTTTGTTTGAGGGTTGAAGATGGAAGTCTTGAAAATATCTCCTTATCGGCTGATTTTGGAGGTCTGGGAGGTTGAAATGCCAAGCTGCCCTTTGTGGGTACATAACCACACTACGTTGTGGTACTGTGTCAGGAGTCAACGGGATGGTATACCAATTATCAAACATCAACATCACACCTTATGGTCTCAATCATTCTCATTTCAGTATTATCAACATCGATTGGCGATACCAACTCTGGAAGGCAGGCGTAACAATCACTGACAACGTAAGTTCACTATAAACACTGAGCAATCATGTAGGTTTTGTTTGAGGTAGGTACGTATTATTCTACAGTGGCTCTTTATATATTTTCCAGTCTTTCCTGTACAGTCTTTTCTACTTCATTTTCTCAATACTCGGCAACTTCAACAATTTCTTCTTTGCCGCTCACTTGCTGGATGTGGCAACCACTATCGACACTTTACGTACCATTTTGCAATCAGTAACGCACAACGGAAAGCAGGTAATCATCATTGCAAGCACACTTACCTACCAAGATTAAACGTCGCATCAATTGGTACATTCTGTCTAATCTTTTGTTTGTGATTCAGCTGGTGTTGACTGTCATGTTGCTGACTATCATTGTATGGTTGTACACAGTCGTGGCTTTCAACTTCTTCAGGAAGTTCTACGTCTCTGAAGAGGATGATGAAGTTGACAAGAAGTGTCATGACATGATGACTGTGAGTCGAACTGCATTTTCTGTCACTGTCTCGGGAATTAGCACATACATTGACGCCTAAACCCCTTTGTAACTTGATGGAATTTTCAATTTATTTCCGTCCTTTCCAGTGTTTCGTCTTCCATCTCTACAAAGGAGTTAGAGCCGGTGGTGGTATTGGTGACGAAATCGAGCCGCCGGACGGTGATGAGTATGAAGTCTACCGTATCATGTTTGACATCACTTTCTTCTTCTTTGTAATTGTCATCTTGCTTGCCATCATTCAGGGTAAGGTTACTGTAATCGTATAATCGTAATACACATCTGTAGTAAGACCAAAGTTCACCCCCCAAGCTGAGAGCAACCTTGTTTCGTATCGTTGCAGAGTGGAGAGATGTAAAATATAATTTATTGCCCTTCAAACCCCTAATTTCGCAGCTTTATTCGTCAGGTCAACTGGCTGTATCTATCGGACCTATCCTTAAATGAATGAATAACTAATACTCTTCATCTTAACTCTCACAGGTCTGATCATCGATGCCTTTGGTGAGCTGAGAGATCAGTTGGAGAGCGTGAAAGAAGACATGGAGTCCAACTGCTTCATTTGCGGCATTGGAAAGGATTACTTTGATAAAGTTCCACACGGTTTCGATACTCACGTTGCCCAAGAGCACAACTTGGCCAACTACATGTAAGTATTTGCTGCAATATACAGAATACTGATTGATATGTACAATGCTAGTTAGCAATATGCATTGCCCTGGTGTTTCTCATATGAAAATCTCATAATACCTTCAGAAGCAGATCTTGAGTTTACATACAACGATACTCATTTCAGGTTCTTCCTTATGCATTTAATTAACAAACCGGACACCGAGTACACAGGTCAAGAAACCTATGTGTGGAACATGTACCAACAGAGATGTTGGGACTTCTTCCCCGTGGGTGACTGCTTCAGGAAGCAATATGAAGACGAGCTCGGAGGCGGTGGCGGCTAAATACCCAGAAACTATATCTGATGATGATAAGGATTCCATCTAAAAGTTTGTCGTTGAACGCAATCTATCTTACGATTTCCACCAGTCGTTCCTTTTTGTTGCCGATCGTCCCACCGAATTAGGCTACTTTTTGAAAATCATTCGCCTCGACTGAAAGGAATGCTTTTGACAATAATGGTGGAAGTTTGTTGAGTGATTCTCTGATAAACGCGGGACACGTGGAGTGTAAATATTTTGTAAAGTTGTGGCCTTAAAGAAGAAGTTGATGAAACTATGGGGAGTGACGGTCTTTTATAATAAGTGAATAAATCGATTCAATTTTTGATTTTTTTTTTTTTTCAAGTTCCTACCTACAAATGCACCAAAGGCTAAGGCTAAAACTGACATTCAGCACTCAGTACAGCTCCCCTAAGTTGAAACTGTCCCTTGGGGCGGACCAAACAGCATACGACTCAACTCCAAGGTCTACTCAGGTTTAGCGCAATCTAACGGGCGTTTTGATCAAGTCCATTACATCCCTGACAGAGCTGAAAATGAGTATTTCAGTGTTATTTCTTACCTGCTGAGAAGATGGCAGGCTCCAAGTGTTACTGATAGAACATTTTGTTCATTTTTCGTCTCTCGTTTACATGACATGACCTCAAAGAGAGGCAGGCATTTGTCAAAAACAGCAGCTATTCAGTTTCCGATAGTTCCTACTATCAATAGTTACAAAAACTATCGATAGTTTAACTATTGATAGTGCTATCGAAAACGCTGCAAATTAGTATAGAAGGGTTTATTATTTTCAGTACATATTCCCCTTCTGTGTAGATCACTGTTTTCTGTGGTCAATACCTATCATCATGCTCCCCACAGGAAAGCCCTAAAATCGAGTAACCACTTAGAAAATAGAGCTGTTCAGTGGAATGGCGGATGAGGTTGGGAACTGAACGCCCCGTTGAGAAACAAAAGCTGGCGCCTCAACGCGAAATCCGAGGTATTCGAAAGGTCAACCAAACTTCCAGTTTGCTGATGCGCAGTAGTGATACAATGATCCAAGCGTTTGAAATTCACAGCACTTTGTCCTTCATCACCTCAGCCATTTACAGCACTCCTCCACACACAGACACGTCTATTATTCCCCACAACACCCCCTAAGAGAACTTTGTGAATAAATTTATTGAAATTCACTACGGACCATCGCCTTCCAATGATCATATGCCAATTTATTGCAACCTATCGATTTCCCTTGACCCAAAGATTACGTAATTGCCTACATCATTGGGCCAATTCCCCATATTAAAACATGTTGGCAATTAACATGTATAGCTTATGAATCTAGGACCAATAACCTCAATATGGGGCCTCAATCCATTGAAAACTATGAACAATCCCCCAATATTGGGGACTATATTGTTGCGCCGTCCCTAGCAATGATATCTGGGCTGAATGTATACCATTTGATTCACCCTCCTATTTACGAAGCCTGTCGGTGCAAACTTCACGGCCTTACTGTGAATGAATGGCTGGAGTGCAATGCTCCGGGCGGTCTCAAAAAACTCCGAAGTTTGAGAACTATCTAAAAACATTTAAAAAATTCGAGATAACGGCATTCTGGAAATCTCAACCCCCTATTCTTCACCCCTTAGAAATGACTGACATTAACGCCGAGCTTCGTGGACCAACTAGTCCCCAAACGGGACCTGCAAACCAAATTATGGTTCATGGTAACTAAGAGAAGTGCGAAGTACGGCGGACGGACAGAATTTTTTTTTTCCATTTTGGGATTCTACGTACCTTGAAACGGAAACCATCAAATTTTGAGATGGTTAAATTTCTTGTTTCATGCTCGATTCCAAAGGTTCATTATTGAAAACAATAAACCAAAACGGAATACCTGCTGTTTTTGACCAAAGGTCTCTCTTTGTGGTCATGTCATGTAAAAATTTAAATGAGGGACGAAAAATGAAAAAATGTCGACAGTCAAAAACTATCTATAGTATCGACAGTTTTACACCACTGCTACAGACGCGTATGCTGTGTCCACCGCACTCGATTGTCAGTTCTTCCTTTAATTTGCTCCACCATGCTGATCCTCGAAGAACCCAGTAGACATCCATAATCTACCTACATAATCGCTCAAGCAAGGCCGATGTGACATTTCCTTCTGCTCTTTTCTTATCCTCAACTATTATCTCGATTATACAGGGTTTGCCATCGTGAGGACCACGAAACTCCAGGTATCGATTCTACGACTAATTTCCAACGAAGTATTTCCCGGCATTTTTTCCAAACCCCCTCTCTTTTCTTTTTCTGAGTTTTTGGGGATTTAAAAGATTGTTTTCTCGTTTTTGGCCTTACACCTAACTTTAACCCGTTGAATACGATGATTGTTATCGGCTCTCTGCTGTTACCCAAGTAGATCGAACAGACGTAAAAAAATGCGTCCATTTTGGAATACTATCCGAAACAGCGTTGAAAACACATTCGTAAACGACGCTACTTCAATAGAGGTCGACAGAGGAGTGACGTAGGCACCTACCAGAAAAATAAATTAGGAAAAAATCGTATTTTGATACTCTGAGAACGTCAGAAATAAGTTCAGGGGATAGAAAAACCGGATTTTTCATAGTCGAGATGGCTTGGGAGTGTCACCATTCGATTCAGCGTCCGAATTTACGTACAAGTCGATACCCAATTCCTCAATTCATAACCGGGCAGTCACGTCGTCGAATACGCTACCCCGGAAAAATTCACTTTTTTTCACATTCAAGTGGCATATTGCTCCTCTAAATAGATAGCTCAATTAAAATTATAGCTACTACTGTTGGATAACAGATCCTGAGAAAGTTTTTCTTGTTAGCCGTACACAAAATCAACTTCTTTGTTGTGTGAAACGTGATGAAAAATTGAACTTCAGGCCAATTTTCCGGGAAAGGTGATACATAAGTTCGATAGGTTTTTCCTCTTTTCAACGGTATCCTTGGATTTTCTCCTAGGCTGTAAAATAAGGGAGCTACAAGTATCCAAAGTTATAAGGTAAAAAACGTGAGAAAAAAAATCTTGAATCCCCAAAAATTGTTAAAAAGAGGGGGGTTGGAGAAAAATGCTAAAAGATGTGTTTTGTTGGAAATTAGTCGAAGAATCGATTTCTGAAGTTTCGTGGTCCTTAAGTTGAAAACTCTGTATAACCCAGATTCTGGCTCCACGACAATACAAATTCCCCCAGGAAGGTGAGATCAGCAATGAGGTGGTGCATATGGTCAAATTTCACTAATTATACTCTATAAAAATGTTATTGGACACTGGTTACAAAAAGTTCACCTATAAAACAATTTAACTAAGTGTAATATTTAATCAACAGCAAATCACTAAGTAAAATTTGGGTGTCCCTTTGCACTGCGAAAATTTGAACAGGGGACTCATTCTTGAACAGTATCTACATAATTAGTAATGAAACTAACCATCACGATTAGAGTGAACATTCAAATGTTGAAAGGTTGTTGAGATCGAGACTGGTTCACTTTGCGCAGGTACATTTAAAATTATTGCGGTCCGATTTACGAGCGAGCCGTGTTTTTTTCAACAGCATCCTTCTGCACACGAAGCGTGTGATCGACTAGAATGTTTAACGTGGCCTTGTAGCTGTCAATTATGTGACAGTCAGCCCCCAACACTTCCCGCCCGCCCAAAAAGTCCACCACTTTGGGGTTCGACAGCGCCATTTTCAAAGCGCCTTCCTCTGTGAGTTTCTTGAAATCCTTGAACTGAATCTTGTTTTCGCCCTTGACGGCGTTATTCACCTGCAAGGGACAACGACATGATTATAAAAGGATTTTACAACATTTCCAATGCTTTCCAGAGTGGTAGTGAAGAGCAAAAGGTAAGACAAACTGCAGAGAAAAATGGCGGGAAATTAACCCTGGAGTGGAAAGAAAATGCACAGAATTATAGCAGTTACTGAACGGTTTACAGCCACTTATGAATATTTCTAACCTTAAAAACTACATCAAGTAAGAAGTCATCGTCCAGTTGAGGCCAGGTCTGTTTGAAAATATCTTTGTCCCAGTAAATCCTAGATTGTGACTGCTGCGACCGAGGGGCCATTTGAAATCTGAACCAAAGTTCTGAAGCGAAGTGGGGTGCCAGTGGTGCCAGCATTATCAATAGGGCTGCTAACCCTTTCTCGAACTCAGAGCTCCACGCCATTGTTTCCTGGTCGAATTTCTGCCATAACATCAAAACTTACATATAATAACTTATAAGTATTTATTCATGTACCTATTTATAAACAGTTGGTGCTAAAAGTTGGATATCTGCTACAGGAAATCAGATTGTATTCACCTTCAAAGATTTAACTAAACTTTGCAGTTTTGATATGGCCACGCTAAGCTGAAAGGACTGACTATAGTTGAATGTTACGCCTTTCACGTGGAAGTTGCGCATTTCACACAATTTCCCGTCAAACATTTTTGCCTTGGATTCGTCAAAAGGTTTGTCATGGAATTTGACCTTCGCATCCATGAAATCTTCCAGGAGAGACCAAATCTTGTCTTGGAAATTCAGGATTCCATCGAAGGCTGAGAACAAAAATCAGATTCAATCCAACTCACATAGGATCTAATCATGCAGAACAGTGATGTAGAGTGAATCATGAATAACAGTGATGTAGATAAGCAGAAGGGGCATCTATACAGGTAAATAATAAACCTTTGTGCAATAACTGGCAGCGTATTTTGATTCCATTTTCGGATTCTAAGTACCTTGAAACTGAAAACATCAGATTTGAGGAGGGGGGGGGGGGGGTTAAAATTTATTTTCACGCTAGACTCCAAAGGTTCATTTTACAACATATATATTAAACAAAAATACTGTTAGGGCAGAGAAAAATCATTTTGTTTTTGTTAGCTATTCTTACAGAAATTTTACGCTGATCGCGAATATACCACTTGTGAAGGGTCGCAGACTCGCAGAACAAGAGGATCGATTTTTTCGCTTAAAACCATATTTTCAGCTTAAATGTTCGTGCTTTTTGCTCACACGAAAACGTGCGGAGCTGTGCCGGAAAACGGGCTTCACAGGCGTTTACTTTAGGAAAGTATTTTCCTAGACTAATAGGAAAGAATTGCATTCGGCTAGAACCACTAGTCGTGTTTTCGGCTGCTAAAACCCATTTTTGCACCTAAAATTGTTGGATTTTTTAATTATTTCACGTTTTTGCCAGATTTTTCGATAATGAGCCCGGCTGAAAAATATCTAATTCACCAGCTATTTTCATTGGAACCACTGCGCAATTCTCTTAACCAACTTCACAAGTAGGTACCTACTATTTTTCCAAGAGTTCTGAATTCTTTTTTAAATTTTTGACGAAAATTTTCCATTATACTCTACCAATAGCGGAACTGACCTAAACAGATCCTAAACTCGCCGCAACTTTACCTTCTTCTTTCCACTGGCGATCCGACGTTGGAGCAACCTCACCAAGAATGAGGAGCCGAGTGGTGTCAACACCGAACTTGTCAAACATATCACTGGGTTCGACTCCATTATGCTTTGATTTAGACATTTTTTCCCACTTGACATACACAGGTTCTCCAGACTCACGCTCAACCAACTCGCCATCTGAAATACCACGATTCTGCCATTATGGAGAACACCTCAACAAAGTTGCCAAGTGAAGAATCGTGCGAATACAGTCACTACGGATCACCTCACTTTTTTCGATCACACTGGTAGAACGGACCACTTTTTTCGTTTTCTTGATGTAATATGTTTTTCCCATGACCATTCCTTGTACCAAAAGCTTCTTGAAGGGCTCAGGGTTGGGTAACCAGCCAATTGAATGGAGAAAGTGGGATATGAATCGGGCGTAATAAAGATGTAGTGTAGCTGAAATCGTAACCATAAAATAGTCATAATTATTGTCACGTCAATGAAATTTTTTAAGAGGTAGTATTTCTTTAGACCTAACATACTCAAGAGCAGGAGATAGCTACTCTCCTGCTCAATCACTAAAATTATCCTGTACGATCCTGGGGCTACCCTAGAAACTTCCTGTTACCTATTCATCGGCATGTACCTACCTAATAAACACATGAAACAATTGCCAACCCTCCCCAACCAGTAGCGGTGCGTGGGCTCTGAAAACGGTGGGGCACCAAACCAGAACACAAAACCAACAGATTTTTCTACAAAATACCCCAAGGCAACAACAACCTTCCCTTATTTACTGATAGATTGATATTCAGCAAAGCTTATCTCTTTTAATCAACACTCTATCGTCGTATGAAAACGTCGACAATTTCTACTGCAAATTAGCCACCGAATTCATGTGCTACAAAAATATAGTAAACTAAAAAACAAAGACCCGTCGGCCCGTACCTACTTGAATGGTGAAGCTACTAGAAGGTAGGTAGCTGTCTGTGTGTTAGGACGCCTACCAATCCACATACAGGAAACAGGACAAAACGCACGTAAGTACCACAAAACAAATCTTTCATCGGAACTGGACCGAACACACAAAACGCAAAAAATTTAAAACTGACAACAGACTCAACAGAGAAAGCAAATGTGCACGAGAGACAAGACAACAAAAACAAATCAGAAGACAAAGCATCTCGTATCGGGATGACAAACTGAATTGAAGGGATCGAATCGACTGTGAGAAGGAACGATTTTGGGTGGAAATCAGATTCTGAGGACAGGGCCCAAAGTGGGCGTGGTGAACAACATTTTTACTCGACAGAGCATGCGTGGATGGGCCACTTTTCTCAGTTGCCATGGGAACCCTAGGTCCCAGGACCTACCTACCAGTTTCAGGAGGCCAGGTTTCGATTTCGATTGCAGGACATCGATTACTGTTGCTTTATTCCGATAACATGCTTGTTCTATGGAGCTAACATGAAGGTACCACCATGGATGCTCTACTAGAATACTGAATATCCGTAGCCAGAGAAATGTGGCGAGTCGCTGTTGAACTTCGTGAAAAATGCTAGTTACAGTTTACGGAGGGAAATTCAAATATGCCAACTGAATAGTGGTTGGAGTTTTTTTTCTCCCAGTGTTTTTGGGAGCAGGGCAGTGGCCTTTTGGACGCTACGCCCCTGTTCCCAACCCATTCCAAAACCCCTTTTTGAAGAGTGGAGAAAAGTATGCCATCCCAAGGCATCATCCACACTTGACAGAAATCAACTGCTCACAGCGTCATTCATAATGGATGCAATAGTAAGTTTAAGTAGTGACACGTTAAAATGGCACAAACCGTGTTCTTTTCCTCCAATGTACACGTCAACAGGCATCATATTTTTAACTTTTTCCTTATCAAAAGGCAAATCCCGATTGGATGGGTCGATGTACCTCAAGAAATACCAGGATGAATCAACAAAAGTGTCCATCGTGTCAGTTTCCCGATGGCCTGTTTCACCACACCTACAAAATAGGAAGGGCACATCAAGATCAGTATTAAGAATAATGATTCCTATGAACAGACGCTACAATAATGATTCCGTTAAAAATTAGTATTTCCTCCAAATTGGAGGTACGGATGCTAGCAGTTGAACTTTGAACATGACATTAGGGTCTGTGCTTGGACATAAGTACCATATCGATTTTGGGGACATTCCCAAGCTCATTTATGAAAAACTATAAATGAATAATGAAATGAATGACATAAATAATGACATGAATAATGAAATCATACAACAGGGTTAGGGATAGGTATACCTGCAGCGTGGATTTCCTCTCAAAACTGAATTACAACAATTCAGTCAACCAAGAAAGCATTGTGACCACTTCAAAACATAGTAAAGTTGGAGTTAAATACTGATTTGTCTTCAGTTTGCAAGTGGGCTTCCAACAATAGTATTAGTATCAATCCCGAGAAATCCCAAGCAATCCTGATCCACAAAAAAGATTTGCTGCTGATCATATTCCCCCTATTCTTGTTGATGGTATAGTTACCAACCTCTACTCCTGTTGTCCACAATCTGGGTCTCTATATAAATAAAACTTTAACTTGGGATGAGCATGTGGGACAAATATGTCGTCGTGTTAATGGTAGCCTTTACCCACTGAAACGACTATCGAATTTCAATCCACCCTCTTTGAAATGGAAACTGGTTAACTCCCTTGTTTCCCCACACTTCCTTTACTGTTCCACAATTTTTTCGTCCACTTAAATCCTGTAATTTGAGAAAGTTGGTGGTAGCACGTAAGTCCTGTGCAAGGTATATTTATAATATTAAGACGCGCCATCCCGTCGATAATTTCAATTTATTTGGCGTTAATCTTCAGGTTTACTTCAATTTGCGCATCTTTCTCCAAATATTTAAAATTGTCGATGGCCTAGCACCTCCTTATCTTTCGCCATTAATTCAACTCCCCTTTTCCAACTGCTCCCGGGCCATCACGATCATGACACCACTCCTCACTTTTTGGTAAATCCTTCCAAATTGCAGGTGCACGGCTGTGGAATTCCCTCCCTCTCCGCAATCAGTCAGTCCCCACCCTTGGACGGTTCAAATCCCTTTCATATATCGTTTACAAATCAGCAGAGCAGCACTTTCTTCTTCTTCTTCTTCTTCTTCTTCTTCTTCTCTTTTTTCTCTCCTTCCTCTTGTTCCTTTTTTCTTCATTTCATTCATCCTACATGTTATAATTATAATTTCCAATATTTTAATGTATAATCTTCTTTCTATTCATTTTTCATTATTATGTAACTTTTCATAAATCTCATTCGCTGTGTACCATGGGCCCTCATGGCCTCTAACACAATAAAGCCGTTTATTATTATTATTATTATTATTATTATTATTATTATTATTATTAGTTTGAACACTACCAAAAGGTACTGATAGTGTTGGAGATAAAAACAGAAGTTTAAGCAAACGAGCAGGGGTGAGAAACCTGTTAAAGCTACCTTTGGAGCAATGACTGTAGGTGCTGATTACGTTAATTCTACCAAAAAAAAATACAAATTATGAAAAGGTTAATGGAAAATCAGGTAGGTATCCGGATGGGTGAAGATTATACAGGATGCAGTACCTTGAGGTCGGTGTTGCGAGGATGGGCCCATCCGATGGTGAAGAAGCTCTTCTTCGTAGATGCCAGGGAAATTGTGCGATTATAGGAATGAGGAATTTAAATGAGAACGAACTAGATATTAACAGTATGATTAAGCAAGGATGGAAGGCAAAAGTTGTGAATAAGGGCTCCTTTACATGGAGCCTGATTTACACATCAAAAAGAGATGGATAAGGGTTGTTTGGTTGAAATGGCGTGTATGTGTGGATGAAGAAAAAATGAGAAATTGGGTAAATTCAGAAGAAAAAAAGCAACAACTAAACAAAAATAGTATCCATGTATAAAATAGTTGTGCTGGTCAAGGAGGAGGAAGTTTTTGAGGTTACAGCTGACAAATTGCTGCTGGTGGCTCAATGTGAACAAGGCTTGAGGGTTTCATAATGATACCGCTTGGTGTGGTAGTGTGCATTAGTATGTTGCTCAATCCCTACTCTTTGAGGTAAGACTTACTTGGGGCAGGGCGCTTTTGAAGGAGCCGAAGTGTCCTTAGGAAGGACGACCGGGAGATCTTCAAAGTTAACAGGGACAGGCCCACAGGCATTGCAGTGAACGACTGGTATCGGCGTGCCCCACCGCCTCTGCCGAGATATCAGCCAATCGCGGAGCTTCGAACTCTTCAGGTGTCCTCCCGTTCGCCCTCTCACAGCCAACTGACAGACTCTGATCCGCTCGTCGAAATTGTCCGGAGCCCGGGACGAGTCGAAAGGTATGTTTTTCAGAGCAGCTATCCGCGCGTCTTCATCACACTGCGAAGGTATTCCCAATTTAACATTACAACCTTCGGGGTAACTGAGCTCATCCTTCGGCACTACTATCACTGGAAGAACGCTCTTGTTGAAAGGGTTAATAACAGTCACGTTTGAACAATCGCACCCCGGAGTCCCGAATTCGTTAGGCTCAGACACAGCTACAAATACGGCCTTTGAGATATGTTCAGGTTTATGCACCCAAATCTTCTGCAGCGAATGCCTCTCTCCATTTAGTACGACTTCAAAGGTAAACTCAGCGCCATCACATTCTCCAATCCAGTGTTTTTGGAGTTTGACAATATCTCTCCACTCCTTGAGCTCTTCACTGTCCAAGCCATTCCGTAAAGATCTATAGATACAAGACATGATTATTTCTGATTATCTGTTCAAATTCCACCCATTCAGATGCAAAGATGATGCAAACTACCCAAATTATTGTTTAAAACATCTAGGTCACTTATGAATGGTTCACTAACCAGTCATGGCTTGAAAGATATTTGAAATCTGACAACTTCTCCATCCATAATCTGCCATTTAAACATATCACTAAAGCCTTTCGTTAAAGAGCGAGTTATTTTTTAAAATTTTCAATATTTTTCGTTTCTTTAAAAGACAAACAAATAGGTAAGAAAACTCTCGAACTTACTCGGCGAAATCGGTAGATTTGATGAACCACTGCTCCAGAAGTTTCTTTTCAACTTTGGCGCCAGACCTCCAAGACTTCCCATTGCTGTCAACCTGTTCATCAGCTAGAACTGTGCCATCCACTGGGTCCCAATTTACCCAAGCCTGAAATGATGAAAATATGAATCAACTCGCTTATGCACTAATCCAAACTGTAACTACATTCCATAACAAATGTCTAAAAAACGGGTTGAAGTTGAATGATAATGTTCATTTTGGTTTATTATTTTCAATACTGAAACTTTGGAATCGAGCATGAAAAATAAAATTTTAACCCGCCCTCAAAATTCCGTTTCAAGGTATTTTAGTAAGTTTTCCATCAGCAGTATTAAGCAAATTAAAATTTCGCCTGGAAAAAAAATCGCGTAAAGCTGGAAATGATTTTTAATCACTTTGGGCATCCCAAATAAATAAGAACAACACGAGTGCAACGGTTTCTGAGGGCAGCTAAAATTTTGGAAGCCAAAAAACCGCAGATTTGCCTTCCACAAAACTGCCAATTCCTACTAAACCGCTGAACCAAATTTGACGTTCAACGTAATTATTCCACGCAGAATTTATTGCTCCGCAAAAAACTGCCCCGAATACCGCAAAACCGTCCAGGCAAATTAGACTTTTGCCTGAAAAAAAAAAAAAAAAATCGCGTAAAGCTGGAAATGATTTTTAACCACTTTGGGCATCCCAAATAAGAATAATACGAGTGCAACAACGGTTTGTGAGAGCAGCTAAACTTTTGGAAGCCAAAAAACCGCAAATTTGCCTGTCCGCAAAAAACCGCAAACTGCCAATTCCGACAAAACCGCTGAATCGTTTAAGGTAATTATTGCACACAGAATTTATTGCTCTTCAATTTGGTATGAGCAAAGTTTTCTGTAGGATGCACCCTTCAGATGTCATGAGCCAAAAACAGAAAGTGCCAAAACTTCGCTGTTTTAGGCTCCTAAAAGTTTAGCTCATGTCAGAAACGGTCGCAAACGGATGTTATTCTCATTTGGGACGCCCAAAGTGGTTTAAAATAACTTTTTTTGCAGTCACAGCTTTTTTGGTATTTTGCCTGGGCATGGCCAATAAAATCAACCTAATCATACAAGACTTATAAAGGTTATTTTTATACTCTCAAGAACTTAAATACTCTCACGGTAGCCATATCCTTCATAGAGATACCTTTTTTCTATACACAAGCCCACGTTCGTACATCAGTAAGAACAAATATTGAGTGAACTTGTAGTATTGTGGGTCGGAAGTGGTAACTTCACGTGACCAATCAAAACTGCACCCGAGCTGCTCAAGTTGTTTCCTCATCTTTGAAATGTTCTTGAGGGTCCAGTCTTCGGGGTCAACTTTGTTTTCAATTGCCGCATTTTCTGCAGGAAGACCAAACGAATCGTATCCAATCGGGTGAAGGACCTGCGGAAATAACAAATAATTCTGTCTAGCAGCTCAACCTTCCTTTTCAATTTACACGCCTAACAAATGGGCTGATTTTCGTGGGTTACAAACTCTACTTTTTTTGGCCAAATTCTGATCCAAACGCCAGTTCTGTTCAATAACGGAAATTATCACTTATTGGCAGCATAATGTCTAGGCAGAAAACTAGTGTGAAATTTGAATTTATGAGTTCCCGCTAGAAATGACGTATCAGGTAAATTGCCGAGTACCTCAACTTGAATCCTGCTTAGAGCGCTAAAGAATCACTTTAAAGGATGTACAAAACCACAATGGATGGACGGACGGAAGAGCAAAATGTATAAATAAATTGAAAAAAACTGTCCTCAAATCAAACCAAGAGGAGGTTCACAAAAGGACTTGAAGGTTGCCACAAAGGTTTGCCATTTCTAATGTTGGGTTGTTGGCAGCATTGAGAACCTTCCCTTCTAGGATTCCCTCCCTCCTTGGGCCAACAGCCAATCAGATGTCAATAGACCTGATATGTCATTTACTGTCGCATTTTTTATTTTTAATCACTCCCATTTTTAAAAACGCTGCAAACTCCTTGTCACATGGGTTTATTATTCTCCTGGACATACCTTCAGAAATGTTAGCTATTCATTTATTGTTTCTTTTATGCGTAATAATCGAAATACCTACCTATTTCTGATGGTTTCCATTAATTTTGGCCCCTAAAACACAAATTAGATACGCTCCTTTTTTTTTCTTTTTTCTAAATAACTATATTTGATCAATGGTAGTGCCATTTAATCGTCTTGATCCACGTGTTGACACATTTTCCAGTGTTATTATACAAACTGATGGTAATTTCAGACGATTTCCCAGGTTTTTCACTCATAAAAAATCAATTTTGGGAGCTGAACATTTAGTAGAAGTCAATATTCCACTCTTTGGTCAAAATCGACTTCATATTCGGTCTTCTCGTCCCCAAAAACATGTAAAATGATATCTCAGAAGCTCATGTTACTAACATGTTCCTAAAACGCAAAAAGTATACCTATTTTGGTTTATTATTCTGTGAATAATACACCTATGTATTCGCTCAGCAAAAAATTTTTATAACACCCCCTCAAAATTTTTTCTTTTCCGTTTCAAGGTGCGTAGATTCCAAAAATGCAATGTCCGTCCGCCGTCCGCCGTACGCCGTATCACGTGTACCGGCTTCATTTTCGGTCTAAAAAAGTCGTTCTTTCGCACACATGCTCCATTTGGGCCCTAGTTGTGTCCCGAAACTTTTCAGCCCGATCGGAATATACCCAGGGGTGTTATGAGTGAAAATGTGTGTAAAAATAGGTACTTTTTGCATTTTAGCAACATGTTGGTAACATGAGCTTCTGAGATATCGTTTTCCATGTTTTTGGGGACGAGAAAACCGAATATGAAGTCGATTTTGGTCGAAGAGTGGAAAATTGAGTTGTACCAAGTGTTCAGCTCCCAAAATTGATTTCTTATGAGTGAAAAACCTGGGAAATCGTCTGAAATCACCATCAGTTTGTATAATAACACTGGAAAAACGCTGCAAAGTCCTTGTCACATGGGTTTATTATTCCATTGGACATACCTACCTACAGAGATGTTGGCTGTTTATTTATTGTTTCTTTCATATAAAATAATTGAGATAGCTATCTCTGGTGGTTTCCACCAATTTTGGCCCCCAAAACTCGAATAAAGTACGCTCCTTTTTTTAAAAATAAATTATCTCTGATCATCGATAGTACCATTTAATCGTCTTGATCCACCTGTTGACACTTTTTCCAGTGTTATTATACAAATTGATGGTGATTTCAAACGTTTTCCCAGGTTTTTGACTCATAAAAAATCAATTTCGGGAGCTGAACATCTGGTAGAACCTCAATTTTCTATTCTTTGGTCAAAATCGACTTCATATTCGGTCTTCTCGTCCCCAAAAACATGAAAAACGATACCTTAAAAGCTCATGTTACCAACATGTTGCTAAAACGCAAAAAGTACCTATTTTTATACACATTTTCACTCATAACACCCCTGGGTATATTCCGATCGGGCTGAAAAGTTTCGGGACACAACTAGGGCCCAAATGGAGCATGTGTGCGAAAGAACGAATTTTTTAGACCGAAAATGAAGCCTGTACACGTGATACGGCGGACGGCGGACGGCGTACGGCGGACGGCGGACGGCGTACGGCGTACGGCGGACGGCGTACGGCGGACGGCGTACGGCGGACGGACATTGCATTTTTGGAATCTACGTACCTTGAAACGGAAAAGATAAAATTTTGAGGGGGTTATAAAAATTTTTTGCTGAGCGATTACATAGGTGTATTATTCACAGAATAATAAACCAAAAACCGCTTGTTTTTGAAAATGGGCTTCAAACTACCATTATCGTAAGTTTTGATTTTTTTTAATTTGACGAAAATTCCCAATTGAAAATTTGAATTACAGCGGGGGATGAAACATTACGTTTTTTCCGTTGAGTCTATGGAACCGTGAGACTGCATCACTGATGGCGTAGACTCGAACATGCCCCATATGGAGACTTCCCGAGGGGTAAGGGAACATGGGACAAACGTAGCACTTCTCCTTTTCGCTCTCTTCTTCGAAATTCGCAGTATGATTTACGAGTGAGCTCCATTTTTCTTCTATTTTTAATTTCGTCCTCAAATCCAACGATGATTTCTGGAACAACAGAAAATTTTGTAAGATACCAACTGAAAAGTTAGGTTTTCAGTCACAGTATAAGTTAACATTATGGAGATTATGGATTTGTGATTTCATAGAAAAACTTCACATTTTCGACTTTTTGCCTAAGGTCAACGATACCCCAATTTATTTCAATACTTTCCTGAGTTCAGTAGGTATTTATTTTAGCATTATATCTGCGCAGAGCCATTGACACACCCTAGAGTTGGTGAGCGCATAGAGCTGAAATTTGATTGTTTCTGCAGGTTAGTCCCAAAATGAGTCTCATAAAATATTGGGAAATTTTTGTGTATACATTAGGTAATTGGCGGGATCATCCTATTCAGACTCTCATTACTCTACTATTTTAGACCCACAAAGCACCGAAAATAATTTATGAATACAGCTTCTTGGCGTCGAGATCAGAATTTTCAAAACATTACTCACACCCAACATTATTTATTTATTTAACTTTTATTAATATGACCCAGCTAAATATACACACACATGCACACTTACAGTAGAAGTAAATGAATACCGACGAAAAGCAGAGTATTTTGAAGGCCAGGGCACGATGGAAACAAATCTGATTCTACACACGGATAATACCTCCATTGCCCTAAAAATGCGCCAAATATGATTCACCAGTTACCTATCCAGTAATTAAATCCATTTTCAGGATAGGTAGTCCATGGGATAAAAATAGGGTATTTTGTTTATAAATAATAGGTAAAGCAACGAAGAAGATAGTAGAAAAAACCACAAAACAAAAAACGAAAACGACCAATGCCTTATCCTTATCAATGTAATCAGTTGTTGTTGTTGTTGTTGTTTCTTCGTTTAAATGCCTTCGACGAAAGTCATGTAGGGCATATTTCGTTCTGGTTGTAGTCGAGGTTGAAGGAAGATATGATGGTGATGTGTGAAGGGATCTGATGATGATGTCTTGATCTTGATGTCGCCTAAAGTCCACTGACGTCTTGAAAGTTTCAATGAGGGGGATGTTTGACGAAGGTCGATGAGGGGATGGTAGGGTAGGAAGATAGCTGAAGGTGATTTAGGTAATCTTGGTGATTTTTGTTGTTGTAAATATAGAGGTAGGCTATTAGTAATTTAAAGGGTGACACTGTTAGTCTGTAAGTAATCATAGATGTATTTTAGTGTGGGCAAGTCGAAGTGTTGTCGTACGTGGTCTTGTAGGGAAGGTAAGGATATGTCATTGTCTTCTCTAAATTGCGCTCTCTGGCGAGAGTAGAGAGCGCAATGGTTGAGGGTGTGGTCTAAATTTCCCAAAGTTTGACAGCTGGGACAATTGGGAGATGTTCTGTTGGTTCTGTCCATCATTGCCCGGTAAAGTGGAGTGTTAGCGTGTCCGTAAATCAGTCTGTTAATAGTTGTATAAAATTTTGGGGTCTCTTTCGTGTTGCGGTACCATGGGATGTTCGAAGTTTCGGGTATTATCTGTTTGGTCCAGTGTCCTTTAGTCAGAGTGAGTCGGTTGTGTTCCTCTAGGCAGTCGTTATGTCGTCTCTGTTTGAGGGTTTTTACCAAGTCTATGTATGTGACAGTATTGTAGAGTAGGGTTTGTCCGTCTCGTGCGATGTTCTTAGCAGCAAGGTCAGCTAAATCGTTGCCAGATATTTGGCAGTGGCCAGGGATCCATTGCAGCGCAAGTTTACTTTGCAAAGTACTCTATAGGAGGCTGGCAGTGTTGAAAATGTCTTGAAGTATAGATGGTGGGCATTCTCCCAACTTGACGTTTGCTAGACCTTGCAAAGCAGATTTTGAGTCTGAGAGGATGATGATGTTGCTAGAAGTATGGTGGAACTCTTCTATATGTAAAAGTGCGAGTAGAATTGCTGTGAGCTCGGCATGATAGACACTTGAGGCGCTATTCAATTTGGACCCAGCCGAGTGGTGATGTCTCTCACAAAAGTAAGCTGCTGCTGTTTCTCCATTATCCAGTTTGGATCCATCAGTATATATTCTGTCTGGGTATGTAGAAAATTTGGTTTGTAAGTATTCAACGGTCAAGGTTTTAAGTTGTACATTGGAGAGATTGGATTTTTTGTCAATGGTCGGAATTGTTGCGAAAATGTTGAGCTCAAGTGCTTCTGTGTATCGGAATTGATTTTCTGTCTCAGTGTTAAGGTGTGTGTCGCTGTCTTGTATCAGTTGCAGTATGTTTGACAATTTGTTTCGATATATATTCCAAGATTGGCTGATTCTTCGATGCGGAGGGTCTACAAAATCTTGTACCACAAGTCGGAGTGATGGGTGGTATAGGAGGAGTCTTGAGAAGCAACGCTCAAGTTCGAATTGCGCGTGGGAGGTCATGTAGATGGTGGATGTGACTGCATGCAATGATGGTATTGGTGTGGACTTTACTGCTCCTGTGATCTGTCTTAATGCAGCATTCTGAATGACTTGCAGCTTTTTGATGTTTTTGGAAAGTCCCCACACATAAAGGTGCATGCAGTAGTTGATTTTTGGGAGCAGTACATGCTTGAAGAGCTGCTCCTGCGTGTCCGGATGGCTGCCCCAAGTGGTGCCCTTCATGACCTTCATGGCATTGATGTCTGCTACGCATCTAGCCACAAGAGAGCAAGTGTGAGCAGTTCCTGACAGCCGGTCATCGAGCACAATACCAAGGTATTTGTAGGTGCTGACGACTTGAATCTGTGTGTCTGTAGGTAGCAAAGGGAGGTGTATATCAAGGTCGTTTTTTTGGTGATTCGGGAGGGAGTCAAAGAAGGACATCAACTTCGTTTTGGAGAAATTGATTTTGAATCCCAACCCGTTAAGCTTAGTGATGGCGTGCTGCAAGTGCTAAAAATAATCTAATGCTAAATGTAATCAGGTTGTTATCATTTGGTTGGTTATTAATTTCTTACTTTCGTAGGTGTTCGTTCGGAGTCGGTGATAAGTTGAACTTTATTCTTGACTCTTTGGTGATGGTGTTTGGTGTAGATGGTAGGTTGGAATATTTCGGGTTGAAATCTGGGGTTTTCTGCTATTTTACGTATGCTTATTTTTCCACGTTGCCAGAGTCTAAAAATGCGTCATTTTCCCAGAAAATCTTAGTATTTTTTAAATGTTAATATGTGTATCCTTATTTTCCTCAGTTTTTGCTTATATTTTTCACTAGATATGTTGGCTCAAGCTCTGCTGATTTTTTCACAGTTCAGAGAAATCAAGTAGAATTTATTTGAAGAAAAAAAATATATATTGCTGGAAATAATTTTGTTGACCTTGGCTGAATATCAAGAGTTAGTACATCAATTCCATTGATGTACGATCCTTTACTTTTTTTTAAATCTCGAGTTCTGATTCTTGTTAAATTTTGGGGTAGCAACGAAGTTTGACGAGCTATTCTGAGGAACTTGAGCCAAGAAACAAATTGGCACTTCAATCAAGAAATAAAACTGCCTTTCAAGACTCATATCAAAGCTAGAACGTGAATAAAATACACCCAAACTCGTCACTGGAGGATCATGAGCCCACCAATTCATTCATCACCCCCGAATTGGAAAACCTTGGTACCTATCATAACGATGACATCCCAAAATAAATAATACGATCCACAATGGGCACGGCAATGAATTTTTATTCAAATTTAGAGGAATTGCGCGACACCTAAATGCCGATATTGTGAGGATGATTTGAAAACATAAACTATCTAACACATACTGACTGAATCCCTTAAATGCAGGCCAACCGACCGCAGTACCTGTCGAGCAAGATGAGAATAAAAGCGTCTTGGACATTATTAAAACCGTCATAACAGACCATTCTCATGTCCCCTCCATCCTAAATTTAATTGAATCACAAAACATTCCATTCTAAATACTAACCCCTCCCTTATACGATATACATTTACCATCATTTCACATCAAGTTGTATCAAGAACCCATCGTCATCACATCAAGTCATCACCCAAGGTAGAATAATATACTAAGGCTAAGGACACACATCACGATTCCGCCACGGGCGTCCTTCCAAGAACTCCGCCCGCTTCACGCGCGGAACCTGACAGCTGTGCAGTCAGGTGCAAATGGAACAGAACACACATTGGCGTGGAGTGGAGTAGAGCGCATTTTTCGCCCTTTGGCAGGTTTTTCACGCGCCCGCTCCGCGCCAGATTCCCGTCGGATGACGGGAAAAAACGCGGCGGAATTTCATGCTGAAGTTTGAAAGGTCAATAGCCCATCTTCATCCCCTCCACGTCCTTACTACGAGCGACAGCAGGATAAAAACGCTGTTGTGTGTCACGGATTTTCCTCTGCGCGTGTTGTTCTTGGAAGTCCGTCCGTGCGGAAAATAAAAGCTATGTGTGTCCCCAGCCTTAGGCCTTAGGCTGGGGACACACATAGCTTTTATTTTCCGCGCGGACGGACTTCCAAGAACAACGCGTGCAGAGAAAAATCCGTCGCACGCACGCCACTAGGTGACACACAACAGCGCTTTTATCCTGCCGTCGCTCGTAGCAGGGAAGTGGAGGGGATGAAGGTGAGTTATTGACCTTTCAAACTTCAGTGTGAAATTCCGCCACGTTTTTTTCCGTCGTCCGACAGGAATCCGGTGCGGAGCGTGAAAAAGCTGCCAATGGGTGAAAAATCCGCTCTGCTCCGCTACAAGCCGATGTGTGTTCCGTTCCATTTGACTGCACAGCTGTCAGGTTCCGCGCGTGAGGCGGGCGGAGTTCTTGGAAGGACGCCCGCGTCGGAATCGCGATGTGTGTCCCTAGCCTAAAGCTAGGTTCACATGGGCAGTCCAGCACGGCTATGCGTTCTGCAGTTCTATTGGCCAACGCAAAATGGATTATTGCAACGCAGTGCCTTGGATACTATATCAAAATCTCCAGATATTTTCCGCTGTCGGATCCGTTGCCGTATCTGCGCAGAGGTTACTGCGCACACCTCTCTTGTTTGGTTGTTCAGCCATATTGAAATCGACATATGAGGTTGATTTTGCGGTTTTGAGTTCGAGCAACCATTTGCTTTTTGCGACTGCGTTTTGTTATGATTCCGCTGCCATGTGAACGCCTCTGCGGCAAAAATTCCGGCAAATGCGTTGCTGTGCCGGACTGCCGTCCGGAATTGCGTCTTCATGTGAACCTAGCTTAACGGGTTGGTGGTGGTGGCCATCACCACCGACCCGTAACCGCCACCTCACATGTAATGCTCAACGCACAACAGAATTACTACCCGTCACGGAAATGCCGAGGGCAACAAAATGGGAGATAATCAACGTCATGCCTGTCTAGTGGATAGCACAGTTCTGTGAATTGGAGTGACTGAGCATGGAAGAAGAGAGCTCTTCTTCCATGGACGGAGTGTCTAGTTCTAGTGTCGTTTGTTTTCGGTCGTTCCGTCATGTCATGTCCTTAGTCGTGAAATCATTTCTTACTGCATTATGTTTTTGATTTTATTTATTTCAACATCATTGATTTCATCATTGCCGAAACGGCCTACACAAAACCCATAACCATATAGAGAAGAGGGACTGAATTTGAATGAGAGCCGGGCTTTGTACTTACATCTAGGGTATGATGCCTAGACCAATAATTTTTCAATTACCCACCTAGTATATTTATATCAATCTTTTATTTACTATTAAAATTTGGTTTATTGTAAATTAAATTATATAATCATACCTACCTGATTGTTGAGTAGCTAATGCAGCGCGCTTAGCCTGAAGCTAGGTTCACATGAGACGCAATTCCGGACGGTAGCCCGGCACGGCTATGCGTTCTGCAGTGCTATTGGCCAACGCAAAATGGATTATTTCAACGCAGTGCCTTGGATACTATATCAAAATCTCCAGATAAGCTAGGTTCACATGGAGACGCAATTCCGGACGGCAATCCGGCACGGCAACGCATTTGCCGGAATTTTTGCCGCAGAGGCGTTCACATGGCAGCGGAGTCATAACAAAATGCAATCGCAAAAAACAAACAATTGCTCGAACTCGAAACCGCAATATCAACCACATAAATGTCGAATTTCAATATGGCTGAACAACCAAACAAGAGAGGTGTGCGCAGTAACCTCCGCGCAGATCCGGCAACGCATCCGACAGCGGAAAATATCTGGAGATTTTGATATAGTATCCAAGGCACTGCGTTGAAATAATCCATTTTGCGTTGGCCAATAGCATTGCAGAACGCATAGCCGTGCCGGGCTACCGTCCGGAATTGCGTCTCATGTGAACCTAGCTATATTTTCCACTGTCGGATACGTTGCCGGATCTGCGCGGAGGTTACTGCGCACACCTCTCTTGTTTGGTTGTTCAGCCATATTGAAATTCGACATTTTTATGTGGTTGATATTGCGGTTTCAAGTTCGAGCAATTGTTTGTTTTTTGCGATTGCATTTTGTTATGACTCCGCTGCCATGTGAACGCCTCTGCGGCAAAAATTCTGGCAAATGCGTTGCCTTGCCGGATTGCCGTCCGGAATTGCGTCTCCATGTGAACCTAGCTTAAGCCTATAGCAGGGTTCACATCCATCCGGAGCCGTCTGGAAATACGGATAGGGGAAGCTAGTGAAAAGCAGTGGAAGGGATGGAGGGGAATCGCGGAAGTTGGGAAGGCGTTCATAACCATCCGGAATTTTAACTGAAAACTCGTTTCCCGCGCTTCCTCCCACAGCTGTTTCGGTCGCCGACGCCATTCTGTATGCGCAGTAGTGAACTGCGCAGATGCGGAGCGGAAAATATCTGAAAAATCAGATGCGTACAGTTCGCTTCAAAAGTGCTTCTCCGGAAAGAATATTCCCCCCTCCCCAGCTGATGTCCAACCAATCAGCTGCTCGTACGCACTTTCCGGATAGCTTTCCGGATGGATGTGAACCCTGCTTATCTCCGGGGTTTTGGGTTTATCAGAAAAAGATGTCTAGGTGTAAAAAATATTCTTACTGGAGAAGTCGCACGACCGTAACGGGACACTAGAACTAGACGCTGTGTGTACCTAAGCCTTCACTTTCATCCTAAGTACTCAACGAAGAAAACTCAATAACTACAACTACTTTAATAGGTAGGTAGGGAAGCAGAAGGGATGTAGCGAAAGCCAGATTTTTGGAAATCGCGATTTTCTGTAGGAAACCAGAACATTTACCACCTTGTTGAAATTATTATTTCTGGATTCCTTTTTATTCGTAGACTTTGACGAGGTACATTATTTTTATATTTGTATTATGTATTGTGTACAAATTAAGTTATACCTACCCACCCGAAAAACTAAACTTGTCACATTCGCCCTTTTGGTGTCGCTGTATTGACCATTCCGTTTTTGTAGGAATATTTCCGTTTTAACACATGTGATCACATTCGCTCCAAGCTTTTTATCTTTTCCACTGAATATCTCCTTTCTGGTTGGCTAGATTTTCCCGGTCTTTTTAAATTCGAATAGAGGAGAAAATCATGAAAACATTGACATGCCGAATTCCATACCACCAAAATTGGCGTATTCGCTCTTCTGCCTGTGAGGGAAAGATATTATGGTTGTATATTGGTAACTCAGTTACCATGAATTATTACAATTGGAAGTTCAAAGTGTAATAATTCGTTTTACAATCTACATAAGGTGAGTCGGGGCAAGTGCGTTTTGGGGGTAAGTGCGTAGTGGAGCTATAGCAGCCCGAATATAGGACTTAGAGAGCTGCCACCTGTTGAGGACTTTGCAAAATAACCTGTTCTTTCGAATGCTAGTCGATAGAGTGCGCTAAGATCATGTATAACCTGTCGGTATGGTTATAACCTGCCACATTTCTGATCTCCTCATGGAGCCAAGTTTGAGACAAAAAGGATCATCTGAAAACATCAGTTCCCCCAAAAGATTTTGGCGAATTTTTTTGTGGTGAGTACAAACACTGACTGATATTCTTCAAATGTGAATCATGAGGATTGCGATAAGTTCTAAACTTCAGGATTTAAGCCCAGGTCTGCACTTTCTCCTGCTTTTATGCATGTTTGGGGCAAGTGCGGATGCAACAGGGGGGGCTTGTGCAGACTACTCTACCGTCAGTCAAATGACTACTTGTCAGTCAAATTAAGTTTTTTTCACATTTTGAAAATATTTTTACAATAAAAATGACTTGATCACGTTAACTTTGTTTCTCTTTTTCTAGGCCACAAGGTTTCGGGGGTTAAAAAGTCTATAAATCGGTAAATTCTGGACCAAATTTAAATTTTTTAAAAGCTACAGATTCTGCAGAACCAGGAGCTTCACGCACTTGCCCCTAAACGACCATTTCGTCCACTATGTCAAGATGGGAGGCGAGGTACGCACTTGCCCCATTCCACCTGGGCAAGTGCGTAAGTGAGACTTCGAAAAGTTTCATGTTTCTGAGAAATCGGGTTTCAAGTTTTAGTGATTTTTTAATATACACTGTGAGAGAGGAAGGTTATAGTCAACGATTGCAAAAATCGGTGCATTTTTATCATCAAGTGGTGAATTTCTAGAGCCACCCAAAGTCAAACTTTCAATTTTTTGGTGCGCACTTGCCGGCACCTTATAGATGAATCTCGTAGTTTTGTATTCTATTGTTGGTTTGGTTCCAGGTTCTCTTTGGGATCCCACATGTCCTGCCTCACGAGGAACTCCAAGAAACACTCATGCGGAACATGCGGCTACTTGGCGGCAGACCTCTCCGACCTTGCGGCCCACCTTCTCAGCCATGAAGAGCTAAAACCTTATGGATGTTATCACTGCGGCTACAAGGCGAAAAGGATTGAACCTCTTCGTAGACACATCGAATCGCATCTGGACATTAAGCGTTTGACGTGTCCTGAATGCGACTATAGGTACGTGGATTCATCGTGTTGATCCGTTTGTGAGCAAGATCAAACCTCTTCTGCGCGATAACATGTTTTTAGTTGTATGAAGAACAGCGTTCATGTGTGGAGAACTGAAATAACAACTTTAACAAGAACAGCCAAATTGTGTCACACTTTCTGTTTGATCTAGCTGCTATTAAGCTTGATTCAAATAGCTCAGCAATCGCGTATGGTAATGTCCTGCTTGGTGGCCAAATAAAATATGGAAACCCTTATCTCAACAATAACAAAATTCATACATTTTTTATTACTTTTTAGCTCCCCAACAGTTACTTCCGAATTTCTGTATCAAGCCTTTGCAGATGCTATGTGAAGAGTTGCAAAGCTTGTATAAAACCGCTAGGAATCCTCCCACTCCTGCCAACTGGGCTTTGGATCACGATAACCCCCCCCACACCAGGCGCGTAGCGTCAGGGGTACCGGGGGTACCGGCGCTACCCTACACGAAAAATGAAAAAAATTACATTCCGTAGGTAGGTAGCAATTTGAATTGTCCACTCATAACTCCATCCTCCATGACTCTCCCTCCATGAACTATCCTCCAACCTCCATGTCTGCCAGTCATGGACGAAAAACAGCCAAGTATCGATTAGTCGATTAGAATCATATGGTTTTCGGCAGGTTTCGAATATTTGAAATCTCAAGGTCGCTGGGGTACCGCTACCAGTCCTGTGGAGGCCCAGAATCCGATGTGTGTGTGTCTCTACATCGTCTGTGTGAGTGTGTTTGCGTGTGTGAGTGAGTGTCTTACACATCTTCAGGAGACTGTGTTAGTAAGTTGGGCTAGTGCAAATATCCAGCGTATCCAATCTTGGTGAGGAGGGATACTGGCGTATGGATCGATTGTAGCTATCAATTAAAAACTCGAGAAAAAAACTTTGACAACTTCTAGTGTCGTTAGGTTTGTTCCATCCGAGCGAGTTCAGTAGAACGTATTATGCGCAGATCGATCCGCGCATAAAACTGTGTTCCTACCGTGTCGGTTCCATGAACCCAAACTTCTACTTTCTACATCGACTGTACCGAACCGTGTTCCTTCTGCGTCAAGTGCAGAACAGTCCCGTACCGAGTGCGGCACTTTTCCGCACTCACGGTGATCGAGTTTTTGAAGTGAACCCAAGAGGTAACAGTCTGTAACCTCCCCAAAATTCATTTGTTCTGTTGGTGCCGTGTCGTGACCGCCGTTACCGTGACTTGTGCTCCAATTCAATTCTGAGAGCCAAAGAAGACTGAGAACCAAATTTGCGTTCCTACCGTCATATTTTCGAACTCGCACTCACTCGCACTCGTATCTGCACCTACCCCCACCCCATTCGGTTCCGTACTGGCGGGTGTCGCACTGATGAACTCGCACTGACGCGGATGGAACAAACCTACTGTCATCCATTTTGCTTTTCGGAAGCTATTCTAACGACGGCCTGTTTTCTCATAATTTTATTACTTGTAGTTTTCACAATAATTGTTCCTAATTTCAGATTTAGTTGTTTGAATTCGAATCTTTCCTAGTGTCCTAGTCTCCTCCTAAAATGGATAGTTGTTGCGTTAATTGTTCCCTGGTTCGGCGTTCGTTTAGTTCTCGTAGTTTTAGCGAAAAGAACGACATCATCAGAGCCGGCGCGGCCGGTCAACCTCAGCGTTGCCTGATTTCAAGAGAGTTGTGAAGGAACGTAACCGTGAGTAAACTCGGCATTTTACTGTTGAAACATACAATAGGTACCTACCAATGGTTATCAGGCTGTAGTTCGAAAAACCTTTTATTTTGTTTGCAAGGGAATGTTATGAATTATTTCTAATGAATTTGGAAGATCAATAATATCATAAAATTCCTTTGACAAACAGCTTGCTAAGAACTGCTTCACATTTACATTTTTAGAGTGTGTGAGGAAGTGTGAATGTTGGCGGGGGGGGGGGGGGGGGGAATTCATCGCGGTACCCCCGTCACCAGAGGCACGCTACGCTCCTGCCCCACACACACACACATACACACCGGCTACGACTCACGGTATTTCTGACCAGTTTGTTGGACATGAAGGTCTTTTTTCCCCCCACATTAAAGCCGTTTATTAGCATAAAAGTATGTGTATATTACAGGGTTGCCAGCGAGTCACTATTGTCACTTTTTTTTTTTAACTGTTTCTGAAAATTGGTCACTTTTGTCACTATTCCAGAGCTCATGAGCTTTAAAACTCGTATTTTATCGCGTTTCATGGGATCAGTCTTCGATTCATTTCCGAATTCCGCGTCACCACAGCCAGCCGCGTCACCCAGGAGCCCTTGACTAAATAATTTTTCCAACTATGACCAAACGAAGACCTCCTTCAGGGCCAGTGGAAAGAAGAAGAAGGTGTTAGTTTTACCCTGTGTTTCGATGAGACTGCCAATAAAAAAAAAGATGTAAGAGCTACAATTTGGGATTAGAATTTGGTCAGAAAAGTTTAATGAAGTGGTGGATCACCACCTTGAGACATTTTTTATAGGATCTGCAACAGGTGCTGTTGCGTCAGGTCACAATGTCAGCGCTAGAACGAGCTTCCTTTGGCTCTTCGAAGCTTTCTAATGGTATGATGTGATGGACCAAATGTGCACAAGTCTTTATTTAGATTAGTAAATGAGAGGGTTAAGGAGTGTCGTGGAAAGGGCTTGTTGGACCCGGGGACCTGCATCCTTCACAATTTACACAATTCCTTTCTAGGTCGGTTAGAGGAGTTCCGCGTGGAGGTGTACCATTTTGACGGTTTTCCTAGTAGGTCAGAGGAGTATGAGATGTCTCAAGTTTTGAAGGAGGTTCCTCTTCATGATTTTGTGAAGCATATCCCGAGTAGATGATAGACGGGACGGAGTCCGAAGGTTATGTTCCGTCTCAAGTAGGCAGGACGGAATCCCAAGGCCCACACCACAATATAAAAATCTTCATACTTCCAAAGTTCTTTTTTTAAATTTACGCCGATATGCGAGGCTTTACTGCCACTCGCGCTGGGGCAGCCCAATACAGTTGTAATTAGGGATGGGACATCGAAATCGATATTATCGAAACATCGATGTTTTACTTCGATATTCCGATTTTTCGCCATCGATGCCTCACATTCGATAACATCGATATATCGATGTTATGGTCCAATAATATCGGCAGAAAACACCCTTCAACCAGCTCTTGCCTCTTGGATCTCCTCCCCACTCTTCCTTGATCCACATGTTACTCCTTCTCCTTTCAGGTCATAAAATACTCAAAAGTGCTCACTTCATCAATGACTTTATTTTCTTTTTCAGAAATATTTGTTTAAAAAAAATAACATAGAAACGTTTTATTCCGAATTCAGTCATTTACTAAATAAAAATAAGAAACATTCCAACTCTGAATTATATAATAATTATGTAGGTACTTGATTAGAAAAATAACTCTTTGTCGAGTGAGTGGAGGAAAACAAGTTTCTTCAGATTTTCTGCTTTCTGCCTATTGCGTTGGGGCGTCAAAATGTTGCCAGTTTCAGAAAACAAACGTTCTGAAGGTACACTCGTAGAAACGCATAGAAGAGGGATATCGATATCGATATCGAAAATATCGATGTTTTGGCTCGATAAAACATCGTTATCGATGCTGTCTACAAAATATCGACATCGATATCGATATTTTCTTTCGATGTCCCATCCCTAGTTGTAATTTTTTCCACCAGATAGTTGTGTCGTCAGTGAACTGTCCTCTGATGTCCAGCCAGCAAATGGAGGGTCGTTCATTCACTGGTTGGGTATTTGTATATATGCTTCCAGTGCCTAACACCCCAAAACTCATCAAATTTGGAAATATTTTCTTTTACTCAATCTTTTTGCTCAAGAAAAACATATCAGCAACAAGAATTCAGCACAATAAGTATTGACTAATTTAGCGTTTTACTCAGATCCAATCACTAATCCCCCATGCAGTGGCGATCTTGCATCAGCAGCTGGTGTGCATGGGTCAGTGTAAGCACTTCAGGATGCGTAGGCTTTAACCCTCTATCTGTGAGATTTTGGTCGAACTAATCCACATGAGTGGCGATCTTGCATCAACAGTTGGTGGGCTTGGGTCAGTGTAAGTAATGGTGAAGAAGAAGCGCTTCACGATGCGTAGGCTTTAACCCTCCATCTATGAGATTTTGGTTGAACTAAAGCAAATAAACCGTTTCTACTACACCATAACCCTTAATCACCCCCAAATTAATCCCTTTCTGTTCATTTACTGGACAAGTCACCCTGTTGGCTCATTCAGTGCAGATGCCCACAATTTACCAACTGCAGCTCTCTCGTGCTCCTAACGGACTACAAGCTTTTTGTCCATCATGCCCTTCGTGTCTTCTAAGATGCCTTAAAGTTTTAACTAACACCTCACCCTAGAGTGTACTGTGCGCATCTTTCGTGTAGGATTTGGTCTGCCATTCTGATGAGGAAGTTTTGGATTGATTTTGTGTCAAATTGGTTCTCTTAAAATGCAAAATCACAATTTTCACACATTCCTGGCGCAGATGCAACTCGAGGTTCAACTAAGAGAAGGTTAAGGTTCAATAAAGGACCTCACACGTAGTGACATGAGAAAACCCGTTGTAGGGGAGAACTTTTTGGTTAGATTAGAAATATTTGTACATAAATCCACAGTACTGGTACACGTTAATTTACACTTCTTTTCCGACAGGTCAAACAGTACTTACTCCATGAAAATGCACATGGAAGGACATTCAGGAAAGCGTAAATTTAAATGCAAGCACTGCAACTTCCGATGCGCTCGCTCCTCCAACTTGAAAACTCACCAGCGCGTCCACTCGGGTTTGAAGAAGTACAAGTGCGAACACTGCAGCTATCAGACAAAATGGTCCAAAGATTTGCGAGACCACGTCAACACTCACACAGGTTTCAAACCTTACTTTTGCTGTTTCTGCGATTACAAGTGAGTGTATTTTGTTTATTGTTTTCCCGATTTAGATGTCTTTAAAGGGTCATTGTAAATGGACAACAGGAATTGATTGGCATCACAAAACGGATTTCCACCAATGAGAGACCGACCATATTGTGTAGTGAAAAATGAATTTCTATTAGTTGGATAGTACTAACTCTTCCAAGTGTTGCCTGCTTGAGTTTGTGTATACTACCATGGATTTTTTCTCTTTATAATTCCACGCTGTTGCTAATTCCATCACAACACAAAAAATTTATGATAGGTAAACCAGTTCTCGCGCTCTTCTCACATTGCACATTTTACAGTTTTCGGCATTGACACGGACTATGGTTTTCTCACTCGTTTCGTTGATTTCGACCCTCGCTATGGACTCGGCTTTCATTGTTTTGCCTTCCTGATCTCGACCGTCGCTTTGTGATAGGGATGGGCGTTATTGCTACTTTCACGTAACGTTACATTTTGTTCGTTACAAAAAAGTAGCTGTTGCTTTAATCTGCTACAAGTAGCAACTTGGAAAGATTAGCAGAAAAAATCCACCGTCCCCCCCCCGTCCCCCCTTGTTAATTTTTGTTACCTGCGCGAAACGCTCGTTATTTTTAATGTTGAAACAGTATACTTTTCCATTGTTTCACGTTTTCCCCCGTCATTTTTGTTACAATACACACTTCCACTTGACGATGGAATTATACCTACTTACTTGCATTCGCAATAGTGATAATTTTAATCTACCAATTGTCAGTCAATTTTATTTCAAATATTATCTGTATTTTACCCTACTCTTTCTCAGCTACCTGCTATTATGAAGGTAACCTACCTGCGTTATACAAGGAGAGACCAGTTGTGCTATGCTACCCATTATGAAAATTAACGTTTTTGAAGTACCTATTTATTTATTCTCTCTCTTCAAACTGGTAAATGTTGACAAAATACCGTAGTTTGAAATACAAGTTTAATAACGGAGTAACAGATCGAAGTCGAAATGAAGCGTAGCCAAAACCTCGGAATAACATAAATGTAACAGAATAGCGCAATAGAAACGGATAAAAAAATAAAGAAAATAGCAGATAAAGTCAGTGATGCCAAGCCTGAACAAATAAAATGACGGTAGATTGGTAGATCATGACAACAACAAAAAATCATAGGATTTTGTATGAATAACTGTATTTGTACTGCATTTAAAATCTGTAGATCTACTGAAAAAATTGTCCACCTAGCAATCTTGGTAACAGACGGTAGCGTTTTGCTTCTGTGTCCGTCACTCACAGACTTATAAATGGGCAGCAAAATTAAATACCTGCGTTATACAAGGAGAGACCAGTTGTGCTATGCTACCCATTATGAAAATTAACGTTTTTGAAGTACCTATTTATTTATTCTCTCTCTTCAAACTGGTAAATGTTGACAAAATACCGTAGTTTGAAATACAAGTTTAATAACGGAGTAACAGATCGAAGTCGAAATGAAGCGTAGCCAAAACCTCGGAATAACATAAATGTAACAGAATAGCGCAATAGAAACGGATAAAAAAATAAAGAAAATAGCAGATAAAGTCAGTGATGCCAAGCCTGAACAAATAAAATGACGGTAGATTGGTAGATCATGACAACAACAAAAAATCATAGGATTTTGTATGAATAACTGTATTTGTACTGCATTTAAAATCTGTAGATCTACTGAAAAAATTGTCGACCTAGCAATCTTGGTAACAGACGGTAGCGTTTTGCTTCTGTGTCCGTCACTCACAGACTTATAAATGGGCAGCAAAATTAAATACTCGCGACGCGCCTCATTTGGTTCATGGATATTTTACAAGTAAAATACATCTATGTTTGGTAATTCGGTTTTTTTACTGTTATTTTATGGATTGAGTAACGACGATTTGGTTATTTTTGAATAGCAGCACGTTATTTGTAACTGTTACTAGTTATTCGACCCATCCCTACTTTGTGTACTCTGCTTTCATTCCCAATCTCTACCCTCGCTTTTGACTCTGCTTTCGTTTTCAGTCTTGTCATCATGATTGATAATAAATTTTTATATATATTATGATATATGATAATTAATAATACATTTTTAAAAACTTGTTTGCGATTGACTGTGTGAGATGAAGTGAAGATTCGTGACTCAGGCCGGCCTCAGTCGCCGTTGTGTGAACTCAAAACGAACTTTCAAAAAAGTTAGGAAGTTTAATAATTTTGAACAGTATGGCAAAACAGAGGTTGTGTGGATGCCTGGTAAGTGTCCCATGCTTGTGCTCGAACGGTCGTAATGATGCATGGGTGAAGGATGGTATTGTAGATTTGGCCCATTTATCTGTCAGATAAAGAAACACGACTCTTCAATTTCGCACATTTATACTTTTACATTTATGTTCTTACATTTTTTTAATTATACATTTTATGTAATCCATGAAATAATTTTGATTACCATTTCAGTTACCTTCCAATTTAGTTGTGTGTAGTACCATTTTAGTTACCGTTTTCTAGTCTTATATACCTACAATAACACACATACACCTACCTACACCTTAATTAAATACATACTTTTTGCATTAGCAGCTCTGGTACACATTGTTCCTACAGCTGCTTGACGGACAACACACTCAACGTTCTCTTTGTGCACCCACTCAGAGTTACGAGCCCCCACTGGTATGACGGGTACTGCTTTAGTAGTTGTGAATTACGCACACTGAAAACATTCGCATGTCACTTCCTCCGCGGACCTGGATTGTTACTACGCCAAGTTTTAGAATACTGGGTGGGGCCCGGTAACTTGCTCATTTGTATTTGGCGCCAATCGGCTTGGGGTGGTCGGATGGGTCGGTTGGGTCTCATTCGTTAGAGGAGGTCCTTAAGTTTTATTTCACCTAGGTTTATTTACCGTCGTGCGTTCGTAAAAGGAGTAGCGCGCGTTCTCCGTAGAGGTTTACTTCTCTAATGGCCTCTCGATCATCAAAACGCAGTGTGCATTCCGTACACGGTTTAATCTTTACCCTGGAGGTCCAGTTCCTGGTCGGCAATACATCATTTGTTGGATGGAAACATTGAGGGTGAGTGGAAATGTGCAAAAGAAAAACTCCGGACCTACACGAAGTCTCAGAAGTTGGTCCGTACTGCTTCGAAGAAACAACCGTTGGACTTCAGCTCGCTGTTCTTAAATAGCTGAGGCATTTTTCCTTCCAAAACTCAAAGAATCGGACCTGGGGGATGTGTGGTTCCAGCAGGATGGAGTGACAGCCCACACGGCACGATGTTCGATGGGACTTTCGATGGAACACTTCCTGGACGGCCTCATCTCCTTCCATGGCCGGCGCGCTCGCCAGATTTGGCGCCCTGTGATTTTTTTAATTTTTATCGGGGTACCTCAAATCCCTTGTTTACAGCGATCACCCGAGGACACTGGCTCACTCGAAGACCAACATCCAGCAAGCTACCACCAACATACCGCTCGATATCCTGGAAAGAGTGGATAGAAACTTCAAAAATCGTCTGACTCAGTGTATTGACAATGGGGGCCGTCACTTGAGTGATGTTATTTTTTAAACTGTGTGAAACAAAACTTCAAACCATGTTCTTTCAGAGGAAAAAAAGAATTGAACTGATATCTGTAACACTCTTTTTTTAAATTAACCTTTCAAACCAGCAAGTTACCGGGCTCCACCCTGTAGATTAGTGTAACGGCAGCAGGTAGCAGTTTAGTGTCTAAACAGCTCTCTCTCTCGCCTGTCGTAATGGTGGAGAGATCACCGAACGTCTGACAGACAGTAGGTACATAGAATCCAAAATGGAATTTAAAAAGAGAAAAAGTGTCTCCACCTTAATACCTGGCACTTTCCTTAGTTACCATGAATCGAAATTAATGAAATTTGCGAACGCTCAAGTGACTTCCAGTGCCATTCGTTTTCCTTTAATCATAATTTCTTTTAGCCATTATTCTCACTCTGTTTCCAGGTGTATTTCAAGTAAAGGGCTAAAAAGTCATATCAGAATCCACACCGGAGAGAAACCATTCTCTTGCGAGTATTGTGATTTTGCCACAGCTCACAGGTATTTTGTACTTTATTTAACAGTTTTGTAATGAAACCCAAACGAAGTAAATGTACAGGTTTTGGTTCTTAGCCTTACAATGGTTCAACAATATTCATTGAACCTGTGTTCTCGTTGTTGCTACTTGAGAGTTTTAGGTTGTGTGTTGATGGGGGGGTACAATTCTTCCAAATCCATTCCTTTCAGTTTCTCCTCTTGAATCTCCTTACATTAATTTCTCCCTTCCATTTTATCTTTATATTCCTATTTTATCTCAGCATAGATATTTATTACAGGTCTGAGTCACTAATAATACCACCATCTCTCGGTCACTAAATACAACTGTCACACTTTACTTACTAGCGGTCACCAAAAATTACCTCAGGGATCGCGCACTGTCATAATGAGACTGCCCAGGGTGTGCGAGAAAAACAAATTAGCTGGAGCTGCCTAGGGATTAGTCTGGGTCACTAACTCTGCAACGTATAATATGAGGACGGGGGATTCTCCCGAATGGTGATGCCAGAGGATTACTTCCTTGTGGGGTATGGCGGTGATAATTAGTTGAGTTGATTTTAGTCAGGATAACTGAATTGACTCAAATTAAGAGAAAGATTGTGAACTGGATTTCGCCCCAGAATTCTGTGAAATAGTAGTTTACTGCATCATTGTCCTAAGAAAACATGTCGTGTTTTGAGATTTTTTACGTAAACCTCAAATACACTTATCAAAATTTCATGACATTTTGGTTTATTATTTTCAATAATGAACCATTGGAATCCAGCATGAAAAAAAAAGTCTTACCCCCCCTCAAAATTTGATGGTTTACGTTTCAAGGTATGTAGAATCCAAAACTGCAATAAAAATATTTCTGTCTGTCCGCCGTACGCCGTACGGGCCACTTTTCTTAGTTACCATGAAAAAAATTGATGAAATTCGGGTTATAGGTTCCGTTGGGGGTCTAGTTGGTCCTCGAAGCTCGACGTTACTGTCAGTCATCTCTAAGGGGTTCAAAATAGGGGTTGAAATTTTCAAAACGCCTATACCTTTTTTTACGTGAATCTTTTTACGGTTTTAAATAGTTCTTGAACTTACGAGTTTTTTAAGACCACCCGGAGCACCGTACGTCCAGCCGTTCGTTCACAGTAAGGCCCCGAAGTTTGCACCAACAGGCATTTTCGACTCCAGGGTTTATGAAATTGTATACAATAGACGAAATCTCGTCACCAGGGACGCGCCGATTTTATTAATGGGGTACCTAAGAGGTCGAGTTGGTTGTTCTGTGATATTATTTCAATTGAAAAATGATGGCTCTATTGGAGTTTGTTGATAGGTAGTGAAACCGATTTTATTGGTGGGGTACCTATGAAGTCGAGTTGGTTGTTCTGTGATATTATTTCATTTGAAAAATTAAGTGCGTTTCTTTTTGTTAGGTACTGTTTGCAATCGACAGAATTATTTTAGCAACATTTACCTCGTGATTTAGGTAGGTACCTAGTAACGAGTACGAGGTTAGGTATTAACCTACGGAGGGTGTGCGATCCGGCTGGATTCTGTTGATAGGTACTTTTGCAACTTGAACAACCGATGAAGTATTATTGATGGGTAAATTATTACACAATGCAAATTATTACACAATGGCAAATTATTACACAACGGCTCATCTACCCAGAAGGGGCTGGATTTTGTTGATAGGTACTTTTGCAACTTGAACAACCGTTGAAGTATTATTGATGGGTAAATTATTACATAATGGCAAATTATTACACAACGACAAATTATTACACAACGGTAAATTATTACACCACGGTAAATTATTACACAACGGCTAATCTTCCAAGAAGGGGCTGGATTTTGTTGATAAGTAGGTACTTTTGCAACTTGAACAACCGTTGAAGTATTATTGATGGGCAAATTATTACACAACGGTTCATTATTCTATCTCCGTAGAAGTGGAACCTATACAGGTATTTTCACTCCTCATCAACAATTTCTTTTCAGAACTTCATTATGTGTGTTTCTTTTTGTTAGGTACTGTTTATCATCGGCAGAATTATTTTAGCAACATTTAACTCGTGATTTAGGTAGGTACCTAGTAACGAGTACGGGGTTAGGTACTAACCTACGGAGGGTCTGCGATCTACATAATATGTATAGAATAGTACATATCATATTATATAGACGGGTTATCTATACATAGAGCTGTGATCTGTAACGGAAGGGTATTCTATACAAAATAATAAACCGTTGTGCAGGGATTTGCAGCGTTTTTAAATTGCGACACCCCTTTTTTGCAGGTTCGGACTCTGCGTCAAGCTTTATGAAGAAATAACATGTCGCGCCAATTTTTAATACGCAAAAACATGCACAAAATACACATTACAACCCATGTTTTTATGTATTAAATTAGTTACTACATGTGATACATGAGTTTGAGCTATTTTCTCGTGCTGAATCACTTGGAGGTGTCTCTCTAAGAGAGATCGAAAATGCCAAGATTGCCACCAACTCTCTCTTTTAGAAGTTACTGAATGACCAAGTCATGGATACTATAAAAATGTCTTGTCAAAAGAGAGATCGGACCGAAAAGAGATGTCTCTTTTGCTTAGTGAATAGGCCCCTGTTATTCGTTACACTGGTAAAATTTGAGAGACGAGTCATTCCATCAAGAAATTTCACGTAGAATCCATATCTGTCATAAAAAATGAAGTTTCCACCCAACAAAAGTCTATTTTTAAAAATTATCCTCAAATTTTTATATTTTTCGACATTTTCATTAAATTTTTGGTTCATTTATCTTGACAGGATGACCAAGAAAAGAGGCACTTGGTGCCGCTCCACTGAATGGAATAGGATTACAGATTTGCCCATCATAATTTTTCGGTTTACCTATCTTTTTGTTATTTTCTCAGGTCTGCGTTGAGGAAACACGTTGCAGGACATGAAGGTGTTTTCCCCTTCTCCTGCCCATACTGCTCCTACAAGACGCAATACCAGACCAACATCAAGCACCACGTCATGCTGCACGAGGGCAACAAACCTCACAATTGCCCTCACTGCTCCCTCCGCTTCATCACCATCTCCGAGCTCAACAAACACATGAGAAAGCACACGGGAGAGAAACCGTACACCTGCAACCTCTGTGCGTATCGTTCCACGTCGTCGCTATCTTTGAAGAAACACCTGTCGGATTGCGACCCGGATCGCTTCAAAGAGCTGTACAACAAACCCGGGAAGGCCAAAGCGGTCAAGAGAGTCGACTGCTTTGAAGAGGGGAGCCGCCGTTTGATGGCGATGGACCTGGAAGGTATCTGTCTCGACGAGCTCGACCTCGATGAGTTCATCAGTTCCTGCGACGAGAACGACGGGTTTCCACAACCAGCCAAAGTCCAGGAGATCGCTCTAAAAGAGGTAGAGACTAGTCCGTGTAAAACCCTATCCAAAACAAATAGATGTGCTTATGCGTTCTTTGACAATGACACTTTTATTGGGGAATATTCCGTTCAGCTGCCCAGTTAACACTCCTGTTTTACTTTTCCAATATTTAGTTTACTATATTTTTGTGTTGCCTCATTTATTGGCTTTTGGAAATATTATTCTATAAATGACACTCATAAGTTGATGAAATAAGATGTATACTTTTTTTTAATTTGAAATAATAAAAGTCATTGTTGATAAGTACAAAGGGGCTGTGTGTGGGTATCTTTTCAGTGCCGTTACCAAACTAGCTTGGAGGAATGGATACTATTATCTGTGGGAGTAAGTTAGAGAAGGTTGTGCTAGACCATAACTGCAGTCTGGTTTGAATCCTGATAACAACGGACCAAAGCGGATTTTGGAAATTGTCGAACTATAGTACATTGAATTTAGAGTGAGAGCATGTACACAGAATGCGAAACCATCAAAGCACCGCAGTGTTGCGGGTTGGTGTACTTTTGACTCTATTGCCGAACATGCTTCATGGGCAAGATTTTGGCTTCAGCTTGTGTCAAGTCAGTAACCATCGACTTTTTCGTGCAATTTGATTTATTATTTTCAATAATGAACCTTCAGAATCGACCATGAAAAAAAATTTAACCTCCCCTCAAAATTTCATGGTTTACTTTTCAAGGGACGAATACGAATAAAAATATTTCCATCTGTCCGCCGTAAGCCGTCTGCCACTTTTTTGTAAGTTCCGATGAACCCTGATTCACGAAATTTGGTATAAGGGTCTCGTTTGGGCTCTGATCCTCGAAGCTCGGCGTTACTGTCACTCAATTCTAAGGGGTGAAAATGAATAAACCAAAATAGGGGTGGAAATATCCAGAGTAAAGGGATCTTGGAAGCAGGCATCAAGCTGGGTTGAGAGCTCACATCACTTCTCTTGGCCAGGTGGCCGCCGTAGCAGAGTGGTCTAGGCGTCAGGCTCTTACACTTAAAATCAGAGGTTCGAATCCCGGTTCGGGGACAAAATATTTTTCACTTCACATCAGCAATTTCCCTTCAGAACTACATTCGTGTTTCTTTTTGCCATTTTAGCTACTGCTTGAACAGAAGGGTGTTCTATACAGAGAAGTGTGATCTGTAACAGAAGGGTGTTCTGTACAGAGAGCTGTGATCTGTAACGGAAGGGTTCTGCAAAATAATAAACCGTTGGGAAGGGATTTGCAGCGTTGCAACTACTAAACTTTTAGTCAAGTAACTTGATGGACAGTGACGGTGAATCTCGCTTCATATAGCCGTTCAGTTGTCCATCTCCATAGTTCCAATTCATCAGTTTTATTTTCATCCAAGTTCTTCGTTTTTGAAAGCAAAATATTATAGTGATGTCAGGGTCAGAAACCGACATAGCCAGCTCGGTAGGTATTCCTCCACCGAAGAGACATAAGGTAAAACCTATAACTAAAAACGACAAAACTGTAATGAGCGTGTGCAAGCACATATGGGAAATTTATGGAGACCGATCTGACCGACATGTGCAGATATGGTGGATGCCGCGACAGGTATATAAGCGGCCTCAATTTCGGGGTGCTAAAAGAACATTGAGAAAACGGGTGCTTTCGTTCACCAAAGAAGACCACAGCCCACCAAAAATAGCTAGTTCGGTCGATTTTGGTTTATTATTTTCAATAATGAACCATTGGAATCGAGCATGAAAAAAAAAATTCTTACCCCCCCTCAAAATTTGATGGTTTACGTTTCAAGGTATGTAGAATCCAAAACTGCAATAAAAATATTTCTGTCTGTCCGCCGTACGCCGTACGGGCCACTTTTCTTAGTTACCATGAAAAAAAATTGATGAAATTCGGGTTATAGGTTCCGTTCGGCGTCTAGTTGGTCCTCGAAGCTCGACGTTACTGTGAGTCATCTCTAAGGGGTTCAAAATAGGGGTTGAAATTTTCAAAACGCCTATACAATTTTTTTACGTAAATATTTTTACGGTTTTAAATAGTTCTTGAACTTTCGAGTTTTTTAAGACCATCCGGAGCATCGTACGTCCAGCCGTTCGTTCACAGTAAGGCCCCGAAGTTTGCACCGACAGGCATTTTCGACTCCAGTGTGAATGAAATTGTATACAATTCAAACCAAATCTCGTAACCAGAGACGCGCCCACAATAGGAATTTGTGAATACGGCCAATCATTGGTAGGGATCACCTGATTATATTGGCGGAGTATGAAGTCGAGTTGGTTGTTCTGTGATATTATTTCGCTTGAAAAATGATGGCTCTTATGGAGTTTGTTGGTAGGTAGTGAAACTTGAACAAACGTTGAAGTATTATTGATGGGTAAATTATTACTAAGGTAAATCATTACTCAACGGTAAATTATTACACAACGGTTCATTATACCATCTACGTAGAAGGGGCTGGAGTTTGTTGGTAGGTACTTTTGCAACTTTTTTCACTCCTCATCAACAATTTCTTTTCAGAACTTCATTATGTGTGTTTCTTTTTGTTAGGTACTGTTTGTCATCGGCAGAACTATTTTAGCAACATTTAACTCGTGATTTAGGTAGGTACCTAGTAACGAGTAAGGGGTTAGGTACTAACCTACGGAGGGTCTGCGATCTACATAATATGTATAGAATAGTAGTAGTATTATATAGACGGGTTATCTATACATAGAGCTGTGATCTGTAACACAAGGGTATTCTATACAAAATAATAAACCGTTGTGCAGGGATTTGCAGCGTTTTTGGTTTATTATTTTCAATAATGAACCATTGGAATCGAGCATGAAAAAAAAAATTCTTACCCCCCCTCAAAATTTGATGGTTTACGTTTCAAGGTATGTAGAATCCAAAACTGCAATAAAAATATTTCTGTCTGTCCGCCGTACGCCGTACGGGCCACTTTTCTTAGTTACCATGAAAAAAAATTGATGAAATTCGGGATATAGGTTCCGTTCGGCGTCTAGTTGGTCCTCGAAGCTCGACGTTACTGTGAGTCATCTCTAAGGGGTTCAAAATAGGGGTTGAAATTTTCAAAACGCCTATACCATTTTTTTACGTAAATATTTTTACGGTTTTAAATAGTTCTTGAACTTGCGAGTTTTTTAAGACCATCCGGAGCGTCGTACGTCCAGCCGTTCGTTCACAGTAAGGCCCCGAAGTTTGCACCGACAGGCATTTTCGACTCCAGTGTGAATGAAATTGTATACAATCCAAACCAAATCTCGTAACCAGAGACGCGTCCACAATAGGAATTTGTGAATACGGCCAATCATTGGTAGGGATCACCTGATTATATTGGCGGAGTATGAAGTCGAGTTGGTTGTTCTGTGATATTATTTAATTTGAAAAATGATGGCTCTATTGGAGTTTGTTGGTAGGTAGTGAAACTTGAACAAACTTTGAAGTATTATTGATGGGTAAATTATTATTACGGTAAATCATTACTCAACGGTAAATTATTACACAACGGTTCATTATACCATCTACGTAGAAGGGGCTGGAGTTTGTTGGTAGGTACTTTTGCAACTTTTTTCACTCCTCATCAACAATTTCTTTTCAGAACTTCATTATGTGTGTTTCTTTTTGTTAGGTACTGTTTGTCATCGGCAGAATTATTTTAGCAACATTTAACTCGTGATTTAGGTAGGTACCTAGTAACGAGTACGGGGTTAGGTACTAACCTACGGAGGGTCTGCGATCTACATAATATGCATATAATAGAATAGTACATATCATATTATATAGACGGGTTATCTATACATAGAGCTGTGATCTGTAACAGAAGGGTATTCTATACAAAATAATAAACCGTTGTGCAGGGATTTGCAGCGTTTTAGATTGAGGGGTAATACGCCAAAAAATGCATCAGTTCTATTTTCGGAATGAACTTGCGACTATGGACAAAATTTTGTTTGAAATTAACGCGGTTAATTTTAAAAGAACCACTTGTTACGTTGTTGGCAGAACGGCAATTTAAATTTGTCAAACGTGGAACGGATTCAATGCTGCTTGAACGGGAGGAGCTTGTTTTGTGGAGACAGATTATCTGAGATAGATCCAAAAGTTTAGAACTGAAAACCGAAAATTGTATATTTGGACGAAACGTGGATTAATGCTGGACACAGGAAATCAGGCATCTGGAAATATACGAGTATTAACACTCACAGAGAAGCTGTTGCCCAAGGGCTTTCTAGTGGGCTTAAAAATTCAAGTGGCAAGGGCAAGCGTCTGACCGTCACTCACGTCGGAAGTGAAAATGGCTTTTTCCCTGATGGAGGTTGGATCCTCGAATCTAAAAAGACTGGCGACACTTTTGAAAAGTGGTTCACAAGAATTCTTTTGCTGGTGGAGGAAGGCTCTGTAATATTTCTTGATAATGCTCCGTACCACTCAAGAAAAAAGGAACGCGCGCCAAATTATTCTTGTAGGAAGGAAAACACAAGAATGGCTGACTTCAAAAAGAATAGCTTTAAGGGGGCACGATAGCCCATGCTACACCAGCCTCAGCCACGATACGCCACTGCCGGAAGTGTGGACGCGCAGTGACCTTAGAAAAGCTGGCAATGGCTGGTGCATGCTGAGGCGACAGGAATGATTGTCATCGCCTGGGTGGTCTTCTTGTGTTTATTTAAATTAGCACTAGGTAACGTCGTTGAATCATTGTAGTAGGTACACAGCATATTATTGTTCCTTTACAAGAGGTATTTAATTCATCACGTAATTTTTTGTGAGCAATGTTTTTTCAGTTTTGGACTTCCAATTAATATAATTTGATAAGAAATGTAATTTGCCAACCTTTTGATGCCATATGGCTTTTACAATAAATGATAATAAGTAGAAGAAAATGGCTTTCTCCCAGATGGAGGTTGGATCTTCGAATCTAAAAAGACTGGTGACTGCCACAAGGAGATGAATTCCGAATCTTTTGAAAAGTGGTTCACACAAATTACTTTGCTAGTGGAGGAAGGCTCTGTAATAGTTCTTGACAATGCTCCGTACCACTCAAGAAAAAAGGAACACGTGCCAACTTATTCTTGGAGAAAGGAAAACATACAAGAATGGCTGACTTCTAAAGGAATAGCTTCAAGGCCCCTCTACACAACGGCCCATGCTACACCACTGCCGTATGTGTTGTTGTGCAGTGACCTTGGAAAAGCTAGCGTGGCTGGTGCATGCTGAGGCTGGCCGGCAATCGCCTCCGTCACAGTTTTTCAGGAAAGATCAAAGGAAGCTGTACTTTTGTCAAACATAAATTATCTATTGATACTGTACTCATATTGATTACGTTTATCCCTAGTCTCTAATCTGTTGAAGAGGGTTTAACAAAATGAGTTGCAAATAATAGTATGCTTATGATATTTATTTAGCGACTTCAAATAAATCGATTTACAGTTTAAATAACAGAAAGTAAACATTATAACAATTTTGGAAGTATGACGTGGCATCTTGTGTTCTCATTTCTACCAGTTTACGAAGAGGTGTTTCACAGTATTTAAGAGATTTTTACAATAATCATTAAAACTGAAACCTCACATACAATAGGCAATACCCATGGGTCGGACGACTTTTTCCCCGTACATTTCCATTTTGCTTTGATCATTGATGGGAAAATCTTTAATGGGTTCGTAGAAATATCCATTATTCACCCGGTCTTCAAAACAACCAACCTTCAAACTTATGACGTCACAAAATGACATATGATGAAGCTGACAGTACCCAAAAGGGTGGATATCATTGAAGATCCATGCAGCTGCACGGCTGAACCGCCTTCTCAAAACGGAATATGCTTACTTTAATTTGTGGAATGATTGAATAAACTTAACCAACTTTTCAGTGAAACAATAAAAATTTATATCAAAATAAAATAATAATAATAAATTTACACACAGTTTCAGCAGGTATATTTAATAAACCTATCGTAACGCATTATCATTTAAAATGTGATAATGAAATTCAACGAATATTATTCACCCAATTGATAGCATCCAAGAAGTGAAGACATCCGCCAAGCAGCATGTTTGATCCGAAGTTGAGAGAGAAGTCCAGTGGTTCTAGTGCGTCTTTGATTCATTGTCGGGGAATTCTTCCCATGAGTCCCATCCCGATGAATCATGTCCGCTGGTGGGTTTCTGTGATCTGAACAGAAGGATCAAACATTAGAATATATTGCGTTCAGATGAGACATTATGAAGTACAAAATGCTGGGTTCCATGTTTGTGGTTAGCCAATAGGATCGCTGGATTTCCGCACCACATAGGCCAAGGAACAGCTCTGAGCTGTTTCGTGATGTTTTGTTGGTGCTCATTAAAACTGGAAATTATTAGTGGGATCTGAAGGTTCACCATGGAATAACTGTGAAGAAATATTCTATCTGAAAGAGCTGAACTACCAAGTGACCAGATTCATGTTCTCTCCAATCTGATTCAACTACACAGTCTTCAATAAACTACCTGCACAATGAGGAAAGAGGAGACAGTGTGTGGAAGCAAAGAGTAGTTGGAAAGCTGGAAATTCTGTATTAATCGATTTATTTGACGTCCAAAACCAGTAGGCTGTATAGATGGTTCACCTGCGCTTGTAGAATCATTTCTACAAGATGGAAATTTTTTATTAATCGATTTATTTGACGTTCGAAACAAGTAGATGGTTCACCTGCACTTTTAGAATTATTTCTACGAGCTGGAAATGTTGTATTAATCGATTTATTTGACGTCCAAAACAAGTAGGCTGTAGATGGTTCACCTGCGCTTGTAGAATTATTTCTACAATCTGGAAATTTTGTATTAATCGATTTATTTGACGTCCAAAACAAGTAGGCTGTACAGATGGTTCACCTGCGCTTGTAGAATTATAATTAAGAGATTAATACAACATTTCCAGCTTTCCAACTCTTTGCTTCCAAATAAATCATGTAGGAAAAGTTCTTACGTCGAGGATGTGGCTATGTGCTATCTCAATTGCCATTAACTCATTGTGCATTCCCTCTGCCATCATCAATGCTGATCTGTCAGAAATATAACTTGTCGCCCCCTCGTCTAGCGCCTCTATTGCTTTCCCCAGAAGAACCTCAGGATGACGTTAGCGGCAATGGTGTGCTCGCAGTTTAGCAAAGAGCAGATTGTCACGAAAGATTTGCGAGACTCCAAATGGCAGAGTGTGGGAAATAGGTCACGACCACTTCACAGCTTGGCATTAAATCTACAGGGTTATTTCCCCTACTGTACCATACCTTCCGGAGGAATCCGTCGTCACTAGCTGGTCAAGTCGAGCGTTTTCGATGGAAGGACATCGCATGTAAGGACCGCCTGATGATAATGTCCTTACATTGTGCGCTCGCTTTCAGCACTCAGTCAGTGACAACCGAATCCCCCTGGAAGGCGCGGTAATAATGTTTCACCACTAATTTCTTGGAGGTAGAGTTGTGATACTGATATTTTGTTGGCTGGAGTGTAGGACATTATATGCATTCAAATTTTCTCTATCGACATTTGACCAAATTTGCTGCACCTATTGGATTTTATAGCTAAGTTGGTTTAATCTGGTCTGATTTTGTTTGTATGGATTGGCACTATCAACGGATCGCGAATTGTGGCAATATTCTGTTACTCCACATCATGAGATAGGTAGTAAAATGAAATGTAAAAACCAAGTTATTTTCAGTCGCCTACCAAACATATTAAAAAACCACATAGAGCAATGATATGCTGTAACTTTGCAGTCCTTGAGTCAATAAACCGAACAAAAAATTACTGAATTGGGGCCAAGAAAAGTGCAGGTACCTGAAAACCCCGAAATTAGTACCAAATACTGTACTGCCCCTTAGTGATTCAAACGATTTCCATGTTGCCAACACTCACTCCCACTTCCGGGTCTCATTTCAATGGGCTGGAATGACAAACCTTGGCCCAAGGAATTCTCCCACAATTTCTCAACGTGTTGTATCAATCGGCACTTACAGAGGCGATACGGCGCTTTCATAAAGAAGCGACGACTTTTCAGTAGTCGACCCCGTAGGAGAGACGGAAGTGTTGGACAGTCGCCCCCTCCTGTCGGCATCCGATATCGATCCCGAAGGTGACACTGGGGTTTGTGGAGATGGGATGTTACTCCCCGCTACCTCTTGCCAACCTCTTCTCCCCAAATCGCCAACCTGCCAACACCCGTCAGATCAAATCATTAACTCGTTACATCAATGCGAATTTCAAACACTGCTATTTGATGAAAAATACACTGGGAGTTCATGTCGTGACGTCAACAATGACGCGCTTCCATTCCTTCTGGTCAGTTACCAGTTCGGCCGGTTGATCCGAGGTAACCGTGAAAAATTTATTTTTGTTCAAAAAGCCCGTACATATTTCATCGCATGTCATGAACATACAAGCAAATAATACGTTATTGCAACTCATTTTATTGTATGCACGCACATATACATGAATGAACAAGAAAAAAAAACACTACGAACATACATAAATTTGAAAACTAAGGGCTGGATTATCAATGTCATAGAACGAACTGTTAAATACATGTATAAGCCTATTCAAATGTCAAGTCCGATTGTCGGTGTTTATAATCCCCTTAAAGGTCCGAATTGCAAAAACGAACTGTCAAGTTTATCGGCAAGAAAAAGTGTTGAATAGGGGCTATTCAGTTGATTATAACTTCATAATTTCTCGTTTCCGTGTTTGTTCGCTACCGTTTTTGTTCATTGTTTGCTTGTTGTTTTCAACAAGAAAAATAGGTAAGATAATAATGGATTCAGATTATTCTTCCGATGAAGAACTAACTGGCGGATTTCTAGAGCGGCGGCGAAGACACTTTGAAACCTAGTGTAGATAATTCTTATCTCGATGATGGAGATTTTTTGTGCTTTTCCGGCTCATAAAAACCCCTTTTTTGTATACCTATCTTTCTTATGTTGCAATTTCTCAAAGCACCTACGTACTTACTTATTTTCATGCAAAAGATACATTGTTTCCATAGCCTTTTCATTTGTATTCCAGGTACTGGTTCTAACTGAAGGAGAAATAGAGACCCCGAAATCGAAAATGTGAAAAAAACTTCCTCAAACAACCTACATCAATAGGTTCTTCTTCTTTGCTTTTGTCATCCATGCAGCACCTACGTCCGACATGACTCTGCACCTATGGTGATACATACGTTTTTTGTTTTGTTTTTTTTTGTCGAGGCGCTGCCATGGCGGACATAAAAGGCGCGATTTTCATCTGAACAGCTGTTTTTCCATCAGCTGGAACGCTAGGACCAAAGAATCACTCAGCGAACAATCGATTATTGGAATTAATGGTTGTTACTCAATCGTTGAATTTCAATTGATAAACGTGTTCCTTATAGCATCCATCATTTAGTCGATTATTTTTATTAACTAACAAACTGTTTATTCATGGAATTGATCAGCCTTAACCATATAATCATATAGGTAGGCTGCTGATTCCCCACACCGTCTTGTTCAGATGGAAAACAATTTCAAAATCACTTTGAAGTCAGATGATTATTATAGAACTCCAACAAACAATGGCCTGCCTAAACCAGGGGTGTTTAGGAAAGGGTTTTTTAAAGTTTCTGACTTCAGAATGAAGAATGGACAGGCCTCCCCCCCCCCCCTCCCCGTTTTTTAATTCCTTCAAATCGTAAGCTTAATGGAGAGCTCTCCAAAAAGGAGCAATATGATGGTTCGGAACTGAGCGGAAGATGGTGAAATGGAGGGGGAAGGAAAAAGCGTGTGACGTCATCTGGTATGTACTGCTTGCTCCTGCGCATGGGAACCATGTGAGGAGCGTCGAACATACCAGATGACATCACGCTTTTCTTCTTTAGCTTATTCTCTTCAAACTATTCGGATTTTGGAGCTGAAACTGGGATGCAGCGGTTTTCTTGTGCGGAACCAGATTCTGAGGTCAAAAAGCAGCAAATTCCGACCCATGTCCATTCCTCACTGTTCCATGTGGCTCGCCTTCGCGAATTATCTTCGGTTTCCCTGATAACTGTCTGTACTTGTTTGTTTATCGATATTCAATCAAATTCACAGCCTTATACTACAGAAATACACAAAACATCACCTTGCTGGCCAGATCCGAGACTTGGTTAGAGACGTCATCCAGCAACGTTCCTTCTTTAACCTGATCAAAATACAACCAAATGGGAGAAGCAAATGAAAAGCAATAGGGAAACCATAAACAAAAATATGAACAAACAAAGAAATAATAAGGGTAATAGCGGTGCTCTCAAATTAAAATATGAAAAAGCCAACTAAAGGATGCGTCAAAAGAAGACCAACAAAAACAAAACAAACCTTATCAGTGATTGTCACACTCATTTCAGTCACCTTTTGCGAGGCCAAGTTGCCAATTTTGAGGGCACTCTCTGTGGTTTTCGAAGCAATTCTAGTAGCAGATTTGGAGAATAACGACCAACCCTGATGAAGTACAAAACGGAATCAGATTAGTATATAAGTAGGTAATTTTTGAAGCCACGACATATTATAGTAAATGGGAGTAATACTTCATGATTTCAACGCCTGACAGAACAAAATATGAACAATATGAATTCGTTCATGATTACCGAGGAGCCGAAACTTGACAAAGACGAAACGGCGCTATCGAAGAATTCCTGAGAAGAGCTCCTAGGAGGCGGGTCCATGGTGTAGCCAAAACCAGAGTATTTACCTCCTTGATTGGGAGGTAGATCGCTGTAAATAATGAATAAAGAAGTTAGAGCAACAGAAAACGACTGCAGAGTCAGGTAGGCAGTATAGCTTCCTAACTTATGTAAACGGACATAATAATTAGAACGTAGATTATTCTGAAGCTGACAGAATCAGCTAGACAAGCACTGCCCATTATCAAAACGGGAGCATTATGACCAAGCAATAACACCAATGGAAAGATGTTTTTTATTTTATTTCATGTTCCTGCATTCGTTGTGTTTGCACATGCGCAGACGAGAGTTACGGTCCAATCTTGATGGAATTCATATGGGACCATCGGACATCTAAACCCCCACCTACCCACCAAATCTCAGCGCATTATGACAATGTCCAGGGTACTTATGGGCTCTACTAGGATTTCACGTTTGCGCATGCGCACATGAAAGTGCCTGTACATTATCAATGACTTTAATATGGGACCATCTCTGTTCCAAGTGATGGAGCAAAAAGTCAAAGGTTTTTGGAACACAAGGTGACGCATTTGATTTACTACTAGGTGGATAAATTAAATCCTGAGCCGAATGATACCAATTACAACAATCCATGTATTGGGTCTGATTTCAAAGGATCCTTAGCTATAGCTAGAGTACGAAAAACAATATCGTTAGGCCAAAAAATCATTCTGTTAGCTATTCTTACAGGGAATTTTAGCATTTAGCTGATCACAAACATGCAATCACACAACAAGACTGAATCGATTTTATCGCTATAAACTTTTATATGCTGAAAAACTTTGAGCTTTTTTTAAGGAAAAATCGGTTACTAAGGAGCTATTTTAGTTAAAGAAATTTGGGATATATTCAGAATCAGGGCAAAATTGCCTATAAGAATGCTTCATCCATAGCGCTGTCAAGATAAATCCCTATTTCTTCCCACTGTGCGGGGACTATGGTCTTTCGGTTCAAGTCTGCATTGCAAGATGAACCCTTAGGCCTGTTAATGATAAACATGGATGTGTGGGGAAGGTACAACGATTTCTTGCATTAAATCTGATTGTTTGAACATACACAAAATACGGAAGCCTTTACGCAAGAGAAACAGAACCGTTTTGGCATTGCCATAACAACCACATTATGTCTTTGGATCTTGGTGTTGAACCCACCCCAAAGATTGAGCTCCAGGTTCTGCGGATCTTCTCCACATGATCAACCTTTGGCGAAACGGCCATTTCACTTAACAGGCGGGTTAACTCGCGACCGTACACAGGAATACCTGTTGTGCTCGAATAATAACAGAAATACAACCGCAATAATATAATTATGTACCTAATTTGAGTGAGTTGAACTCCCGACTGACCAGGATAGAACCATCAACATCAAAACCATAGAGGGAAACATTATATTTCGACCATGTTATCACGAAATTCGTGCTAATATAAACATATTCCTATCATATTCACATGAAATTCGAGGGAACACCATTATATTTCAACTATATTTACACGAAATTCGTGTGAATATTAACATATTCCTACCATATTCACATGAAATTCGAGGGAATACCACCATATATCTCACGAGATTCGTGTGAATATGAACATATTCCTAACATATTAACATGAAGTTCGAGTGGATACCATCATATTTCTACCATATTCGCACGTGAATATGAATATATTCATATTTACACGAGTAAATACTAATATATTTGTACTCATATTCATAGAAAATACGCTGTGTGAATATATTAATATTCGTATTTACGAATATGAATATGCGGATCTCTGGTTCTGTGCCACTTGACTGCACAGCTGCCAGGTTCAGGGGTGAGGCGGGCGTAGTCCTTGGAAGGACGCCCGAAACGATGTGTGTCCCTAGCCTTAGTCATAGCTGCATTATCACCATCTCAAATGGAAACATTCTACATAAGGAAGGAAATGAGGGGAAAATAACAGAGAACAATCAACAACAGACATTTCAACGCGTGACAGTACCAGACAACTGGGTGTTTTTAAGAAGAAAAATTACTTCTGCGTTTCGTAAAGGACTGATACAAACTGAAGGACACCGTAAGTACATTCTCGAATGATTGAATAATAACATAAATGCGTCAGAATCAAGTAATCCCTCACCAGAGTGGGCTACCATCTCAATCCAATCAGTGAATAATAAAATGACGATTACAATCGAAGTTCAAATTTTGACTAACAATGAAATCATGAAAAAATGGATTTTGTTATTACAATAATTACTCGACTGTGGTTACATTTTTAAACATAGACGGTGATAATGATATTCGTAATCAGACTGTCAGATTACAATAGTAATCAAATAATCGCCCATGTAATAGCATAATCAAATCAAAAGCCAATGTAATCGCATAATCAACGATTACGCCCACTCCGTTGCTACCAAAAATGTCATTTAAGGGCCAGTTTCACAAATACTTCCTAATCATGGGTAAAATAGATCAATGTTTTATCGAATCGAAGATTAGACGCTTTGGTTAAGGACAAGTGGGTTTCACGAGTGTAATCAAAGATTATAATGTTTTCATAAAACGTCGGTTTAACTTTTAAACGTCGATTTAGCGGCATCGTGGAGGCATCGGCCCGCCAAAATAGAGGCACTGGGGATGATTACGATTGATAATGCAGTTGCTGACATGCATTGTGAGGTTAAGTACCTACTTGTGCTTTGGTTTTTTGGCGTTTGGTTTGTTGTTTATATTGTTGATGTAGTGTTACGTTGGTTTTTGAAAGAAAGTTTGATGAATGTCGAAATCGCGGAAACCAGCATGGAGACAGCAGTCAGCGTCGCTAAAACGAAAATATGAGCCAAAATTTGAGGACAGTGAAAAACAGATTTTGGTTGACGTTGTTCACAAGTATTTCAACATTACTGAGTGCAAGAAAACCGAAGTTGTTTCATATGTCGATCCTGTTATGAAAGATTTATTATTTATGCAGTACATAATTATTATCAATGTCCCACCAACGCAGGTACATAGGTTATCTACCTACACACTTTCTCACTAACAAATGGTCCGATTTCACTCAAATTTGATGGGCAGATAGTTGGGTGCCCTCTATGAATTTCATTGCGATTAGAATTGTAGTTTATTGCTAATTTTAAATTTTATAGCTCAAATATGCTTGCGCAAATGCGAAATCCCAATCTCTCGAACCAAATATGGTTTTAAAAAATCGCAGTATTAATAATTATCCAAAGAAATGCATGATCAACTAGAACGTTTTTGTTGATATGTAGGTAAAGTTGTTTCTCTCTCCCATCAGTTCAAAGAAACGAGAAAGCCTTTTCAGTTAATTATATTGTACCTCGTCGTCATAGAATCGATACCAACGAGCTCAAAATAATAATATGTTCTCTGTCTTCCATCGAAGACGGCGAATTGTGGAATCTTCGTCCACAAGTGCCAACAGAAACGCCTATATCAGTCCCCTACTAATTTTTTTGGATGTAGAACAATAATATCAAGAATAATAATAACAGAAGAATGGGTCGTGTCGCGGTACCCCTTTATAGTATACCACTCAAATATACACATTTTAGATTGTTTTCAATAAAGCCAAGGGGAAGGCGGGCCTACGTGACTCGGAGATCACAAGTGGGTCAGCTCCCTCCATCACTCCTCCTTCAGATCCAACGGCCGTTGAAGGAGCGGGGGAGGGTCGAAAGGTGCCTATATAATGCGCTCTCCTTACCCGGCTCGCCATTCTACCTATTGCCCTCAAGCCGAAGACTTCTCTCTCTCACCTTACCTTCCTCCTCAAACCTCTTTCATAAAAGATACCGAAGTGGTGGTAACCTTTCTGGCCTGGCAGATGTGGTGGAACCTTTCTGGGCACAACCTCCTAGCATTCGAAGTGGTGGAAACCTTCCTCGCCTAGCCATTGTGTAACCTTTCTGAATGCTAGTCATCTCACACCTTGCGCTCTCCATCTCAACCTCACCTATCCAGGCCTAATCTCAATCTTCTTATCACCAAAGGTTGCATGAAAACTGTCAAACTGGGAAGATGGCGAAGCCCAAAATCGGCTGGTTAGTTTTGATCGTCGATTTGTCTTTTTTTATCATCACTCTATCTTAAACGAGGTTGGTGAAACCGGTGTTTAACACCTGATATATCTATGGTTTAATTAGTAAATTAATGGTGATTAAAAACTTTGGTGAAACCGGCCCTAATAGGTACTCAAAATTGAACGAAATCAACGAAACTGCTAAAACACATTTTGATACTGAGTTGAGTTGAAATATTACACAACTGGTTTTACCTTGGCCGAGAAGCATTTTCAAATTGTTTCCGATTGAAAAATGCGTCCTTCTCATCCTTGAATTCCTGAGAACTGAAATTCTGGTAGCTGTTGGACGAAGAGCTGTAGTCGCCGGCTGACATGTTGTGGTAGGACTGGTGGGAATCCGAACGGTCAGAACGGTAGTCCTCGCTATTGCTGTAAAATAGAGCGAGCAATTCTATGTCAGTAAAGAAGTATTTAATATCGGGCAGGCGGAATGAAATATGGTTGATCAATATAGAAATTCGCTAAATTACCTATTATTAATAACGTGGTAAAGTGGGGTAAAAATAAACTGAATGAAGGATACCTTTTCGATTTCGATGATGAGTAGTTTTGAACATTAGCTGAGGACTCGCTCCACTCTTTGCCTTGTGCCAAAGCTGAAACCTATACATTCAAGTAATTGTATAAGTGCTGTTCATCTATTTTTTACCAGAATATGGTGGAGGGCAATGTTAATGTGTTTAACTTGTATGTGACTGCGAATGCAGTCTGTTCCTATTTTTAAATAAATCTATATAGATGACACGTTTGAGCACTCACTAGGTACTCACTGAGGTCTCCTGGGTGTCTTTGGATGGTAAACGTTTTGAAAATGTCAAGATATTCGTATGTCAATATTAGTGAAAAACGACTGGAACGTCCGATGTTTTATTCAACCCTTTTAGTCAAGCTACATTTGTTGTTGCTGGAGGCGCTATTATTATATTTATGGATACACTGAGATGGTAATATAGGTAAAGGGGAGGGGATTGAAAAACTGGAAAGGCTTGAGATATGTCGTCCTTAAAATACACCACTCCTGTAAATAAGCTAAGATTTACCACTCCTGTAAATAAGCTAAGATTTACCAATAAAACTACGGAGAAGCCGAGCTGCGCAGTCTGAGGGACAGGGCCCAGGTAGCTCTCCGTACGGTTCCCAATGGCTCCCAACAGCCGTCCGGGGAGGGTAAAGGCGCCTTAATAAGGCGCCCAGCTCGACATTCATCCAATTTCTCTCGAACCAGTGCCTTCTCTCTCACACCTTACCTCCTCATCACCAACTAAGCCTTCTCCTTACCTCTAGTTCTCAACATGGTGAAAACCGGGCGAGAACTTCCTTCAAATACTCAACGTGGTAAAAACCGGCGAATATCCTCCCTTCTTCTAACCAAATATCCAAGGAGGTGAAAACGGCAAGGATATTTTCCTATCCCCATATTCAACTAGAGATGTGTCGGTCATGAGTCACCTTGTCTCAAAGACCTTCTCTTTCAAGCGAACTGGTCCCAAATGACCTGCCGAGGGAATTTCGCAGTTCACCCGTTCGCCATTCACTAAGGTTTCCCCCGAGTCTCGAGCCCTTCCATCCCGCCAATCCGGAGCAGGTAGCAGGTCACCAGTTCGCCGTTCCTTTTGACAGTTCAGTTCGCCCTTATCTCACGCTTATCTCAATCGTCAATCCCACAGTCTACATTCTTATTAGGGGTGATTTAAAGACAAAACACCCAACGGTACCATTGGACACCACAAACGGTAGATCGGCTCTTCACAACACAACCAGTAATAATGCTTCGTTGTCAACTACGGTAGTTGACGGTCCTGTGGAAGTAGCAACTACACCTACACCACGACCACGATGGCGTCGGAAAATAAATGAGGCTAGAGTTCCGAGTACTGAGAAATTCCTAGCAGGTCGCAGGTCCCGCTCGCCCACTACCTGTGGACAAAGTGAACTGGTGACCTTTTCCAACTGGGAGGGAGATTGGGCTCGTACTGAGAAATTCCTAGCAGGTCCTGGGCGTTTACTTCAAAGTGAACTGGTGACCTTCTCCCACTGAACTTGTCTTCGAACTGAGTGACCTGCTGGGAGTCAACTCACTCAGGTGAACTGGGTTTACACACCTCTATATTCAACGTGGTGAAAAGCAGACGAATCATTACCTAAATCCCAGAGGCGTACCCAAGGAGGTGAAAACCTCCTCTCTCACCTCCTCATTCAAAACCCAACTTAGAGCCACCATTTCCTCCTAATCAAAATTTTACCCCTCCAATTTTTACCAAAATCCGAGTCATCACAAGAAAATAGAAAGGGAGCAAAAGAGTTTTAAGGTGTTGAAGGGAACGCTTACTTTATCACGATAAAGGGCAGCTGCCCGAGTATTGTAGCATTGTTGAATGGAGTTCGCTTCAGCCCAGTCGTCATGGGAATCAAGAAACATCCTGGCATTCCTGTTACCGCCGACCTGTAAAAATTCGAGTGGATAAATTTAGGATTATAAACTGAAGAAGAAACGACAGTCGCACCATCCAGATACTCGACAGTCATCAACAAACACCAACCGCCCATTATGCACATGAAGACACCTAATGGTATGGACAGCCTTCAGATAGCATAAACTTATTGAAATAAATAGTAAAAGTCGCGATTACATTCAATTTAAATACACAATTTAAAACAAGTTTTGAAACTTGGCGCAGTTGTTTGTTGATCCCTACTGTACAGCATACTAAAAGTCCCTGGCGGTGGAGGTCGAGAAAGAGGGGGTGGGGGAGACATTCAAATGTTATTTTTTGCGGTTTTTCGTGACGTAAATGTAAATGTAAAACCGTTTATTGTACATAGGGCTGTTGCCTCTTATAGTGTACATTATTTACAAAGGTTGTAGATGAACAAAATAAAACTTTCATGAAAATGAAAAAATACAACAAAAAAACACAATATAAAACATACCTATTAAATGTAAGATACTAAATTAAAAGTATTACAATTAGGAAAATTTAAATTCAATAAACAAGCTGAGAGAGATCGACTGACGTTGAAGGAAGGGGGTGTGGAAGTAAGGAAGACAGTAGAAGATATGTAGAAGGGGCCAGATAGCTGTTTTGGGAGATGAAAGATTTAGCAGCACTTTTAAACCGGTTTATGGAGGGAAGGTAACAAATTTGGACAGGTAAGCAGTTCCACAGTATCGCACCAACCACACCAAATGACTGGCTTATGGCTCATGATACATGCTGCACAATCCTGAGTGCATTTGACCTTGACGATATGGCACGAGATCAAACAGGAGAGATATGATGGCATCAAGCCTTTTTTTTAATGATTTTAAACATGAAAAGTAAGTGTCTGAGATAGAAGTATCGAAAAATGTCTTCTCCTAATATTTTGCGGAGTGCGGCAGTGCTTACCTCAGCACTTCCTTCGGCACACTTCTAAGATGATTATATGACCACGAGGCTTGATATCATAAACATACCTAATGGCACTATTAAAAGCAACGGCAAGGCGATTATTCGATTTGGAGACGAGGGAAGGGCTGAACAGGGTGTCAGAGTAGAGGAAAGATGGGACAATGAGGGCGGCCACCAGATCTCTCTTCAATACGGAGGGGGGGGGGGGGATCCTCAAACAGTGCAAGGCTCCGTACACTCGTCTGCAAATATGGTTTATATGGACGCCCCAGGTCAAACAGGAGGTGAAATGGACTCCCAGGTTGAGAACTGAGGAAGAGTATGGAACAGGGATGGCATTTACAAGGACAGGAGGTATTGGATCAGCAGGAACATGGTTTTTGTAAATTATAATGCATTGAGACTTTTTAGGGGTAAGAATCATTACTCTTACCCCAACCAGAAATGCGGCCCAGTTCGGAATTAACTTTGCTAATAGTGTCAACGACTTCTTCGAAAACGATATCTCCGAAACAATTGACTCTAGCAAAACATATTCCATACGAAAAATTGGAGAGCCTAAAATGTCCTACAAAAAAGTTCCTATTCATGTTTTCTTTAGGGCTGATAGTTTCAAAGATACGAGACCGAGAAAGTTCACAAGTTTCTCAAATTCATATTACTACAACTTGTCGCAGTACACATAATGAGCGAATCTTCGAAGTCCTACGATTCGTAAACAAACAACTAGGGGAAACAAACAACTCTCGTCATGTCAATAAGTATCAAAGGTCACCCCCTACTCGGGAAATACTGGAGCATGTGGTAGTTTGAGAGCTCGGTTCCGTGTAACCTCCCTAGGTAGGTAGTTAGGTTTTGAGTTCAATTTGAAGTCAGATATTTGTTGGAAATCTTTCAGTCGTCATTCATGCCATGTCCCCCCAATGTGTTATTTCATCTATTAAAAAACTGTGCAAAGTCCATGTCACTTGGGTTTATTGTTCTACTGGACATACCTACAGAAATGGTGGCTGCTCATTTATTGTTTATTTCATGCGCAATAATTGAAATAGTTATTTTTGATGGTTTCCACCCATTTTGGCCCCCAAAAACACGAATTAGGCTCTTTTTTTCTTCTTTTTTAAAAACAGATTATCTGTGATCATTGATAGTGCCATTTAATTGGCTTGCTTCACCTGCTAATACTACATTATCATACAAATTTATGGTGATTTCAGACAATTTCCCAGGTTTTGGCTTATAAAAAATGAATTATGGGAGCTGAACATTCGTTACAACCTCAATTCATCACTCTGTAACCCCTCTTCAGAGATAAAGAAGCGACTTACATAAGACCGCAAAGTATCGCAGCTGATCTGAGAAGTCACAGCCGTCAGTCAGCACTACACGCCCTCTTGATGTGTAGATAGTGCAATGGAAAAGAATTACAGTTTTCTCGTACATAACGAGAAACAAATATCTCGTTTGGAAATTAAAAACAAACTCACCTGAGCGAAGTACAGTAGATATCAACAAATAACTGTGCCAAGTTTCAAATCTCCGCTATTTTTTTGCTCCATCTACTTTTTTTAAATCTAATTTGACTGAGTTATTTACCTTCATTTTCTCAAGCTCCAAGTCCTTCCATTTATCCATCGTAATTGACCGGACAAAAGACAAGTGGACACCGAGACCCCTGTGCTTCCCAGAGCACTCCAGGCAGATCCAGATTCCATAGGTGACCGAAGCCCATTGTGGGTTATGCGCGCCGCATTCGAAGCATTTCTGAATTCCAATCAAATACAATATCATTAGCAGGGACTGGAATTATATGCGCAAAATTTGGCCAAAATATGCACTTGAAATGGGCAAAATATGCACCCCAAGCAGAATTACGTTTAAAAAAAAATTTAAAATATTTCTAAAATGAACTAAACTTTGCTGTGAGACGTACAGGTAGTCTACACATTATGTTACAGTTACTATCGCGACCTTGAAAAATTATAGAAAAGGATCAAGGAAGAAAATGAAATGAAAATGTACACACCTTTTTTTCTCGACTATACAATATTTACATTTATACAAAAATAGTCACTCGCTATCACAATTATAGCACTGGATCACAATTGATTTTTCCAAATTGTCAACCGTAAGACTCCTACGGTTGTCGCTGAGGAGCAACTTTAAGGCAGAAAATGACCTCTCGACATCACAGGATGGGTAAGAATTTCAATACTGAGAGTTCACCTAGAGTAAGGCCATATGAGAGGTCAGATGAGAGGCCTCTCAAAATTTCGATACCTCCAGTAAAAAAGACCATCCCGGATTAGCCCTACCAGTTCACGGATTAAACCCCCCCGTGACCCCTTTTCAGAAACACATATCTCGGAGGATTTGGCGAATGGAATGTCGAAAATAAGGAAATTCCCCGATTTCGATTAAAAATGCAGAAATATGCACAAAACGGCCAAAATATGCAAAAATCTCCGAAATCGAACAAAAGATGAAAAATATGCTATTTCAATTTCAATTTAACACACGCTAAACGCTTCAGATACCCTCAAAACGGAAAAGTAGAACGATATACACGATAAAAACACACATATGCAAAATATGCTAATTCCATTCCTTAATCATTAGGTAGGAATGGTATCCGCCTACCTACATCACATGATAGAAAAGCAGAACGTTCTTGCCCGTAGTGGATCACAAGTGTTTATTTTTTTTATCTAAATCCAGAACAAGTTCACGCGAGGAGCAGAATTTGAAGCTAGTGATGGTCAAAAGTTCCAGCCAAAACCCAGGTTGGAAAAAGATGGCCTACATGAGTCGTTTTGGTTATCTCCCAACTAACGGTGTCATCCAGGAGCCCCTATCACAGGGGAAAGTACGCACCTCCAACTCAAAGCCTTTTCGATAAATAAATCGCCAGTGATAACAATCCTCACAACTAACCACAGCAAAAAGTAATAACGCTGCAAATTATTACAATGGTTTATTATTTGCGTGTATAAATGCCCCGTCTGCGTAGATCACTGTTTTCTGTGGCCAATATCTACTCTCGTGCTTCCCCCAGGAAACCTAAATCGATTAATGGAGCCGGCCAGGCAATAATTACAGTTTCATGAAACATGCGGTGGATTCAATAATTCTATCACTAATTATTATTTCTAGTTGTTCATGAAGCATAACGTTTGCTCAAGAGACAAAAGTACCTACCTATCAACAAAATCAAAAATAACCACCATTCTCCGAATGGAATAATATCTCGGAACCAACTCGATTTCATAAGCTAGGTTCACATGGAGACGCAATTCCGGACGGCAATCCGGCACGGCTATGCGTTCTGCAATTCTATTGGCCAACGCAAAATGGATTATTGCAACGCAGTGCCTTGGATACTATATCAAAATCTCCAGATATTTTCCGCTGTCGGATCCGTTGCCGCATCTGCGTAGAGGTTACTGCGCACACCCTCTTGTTTGGTTGTTCAGCCATATTGAAATTCGACATATATGTGGTTGATTTTGCGGTTTCGAGTTCGAGCAATTGTTTGTTTTTTGCGATTTGTGTTATGATTCCGCTGCAATGTGAACGCCTCTGCGGCAAAAATTCCGGCAAATGCGTTGCCGTGCCGGATTGCCGTCCGGAATTGCGTCTCCATGTGAACCTAGCTATACAGCCATGCGTGATTATAATCAGATGTTCCCTAGCAATGATAATCTGGACTGGATGTTCAACGATCATGTTGACGAAGCTTTTTGGTGAAAACGAACGGCTGGATGCACAATGCTCCGGGTGGTCTCGAAAAATGCTCAAGTATGAGATCAATTTAAAAACGTTAAAAAACTATACCCTTCTAATCTACTGAAAGTTTTCGAGCCACGGCGTTCGGGAAATTTCAACCCCTATTTTTCACCCCTTAGAGGTCACTGACAGTAACGCTGAGCTTCACGGACCAACTAGACCCCAAACGGATCTACAAACCAAATTTCATTAATTTTGGTTCATGGTAATTAAGGACAGCGCGAAGTATGCCGTACGGAGAGAAAATGTTCTATTCCATTTTCTACGCACTTTGAAACGGAAAATAGCAATTTTGAGGGGGGGGAGGGGGGTGAACTTTTTTTCGTGCTCAATTCCATAGGTTCATTTTTTTAAATAATAAACCACAATGTGGAATAGAATGCAGAAATACTTGCACATGCTTTAATGGAATTAAATTATTGACCTAAGTAGAACGAAGATTGCTGTTGTGAATGGCGCCCCACTACCACTCACAGTGAAAGGAAGTGCTACGGAGTAGGGAATAATTTTGGCATAACAACAGAGTAAAAATGCAGGGTACTACTAGCACTAAGGACAACTCCATCTTGATCACCGTAAAAATCTCTGGGGGTAGTAAAACCCACCGAGGTCAGAAGTCGTGAAAATCAGAACATAATATATTTAAATTCCGGAGAAGGAATTGATAAATCATTGGCAAAAAGATAAAGAGGTAGGTTAGACGTATTCAGATGGCTCAATTACATGCATATTCAGTGGGTAGTGATGGAATGAGCATTTACTTAGGATTAGATACGAAATTCATTCTTAATTCCTCTACTACACAGCGAATTGCCGATGGAAAACTTGTAAACTAGGTAGTCAATATGAAACCTTACGTTGGTTTGGTAGGTGTCACAAGTCAGCTTACGAAACTCGGCAACTACTAGTTGGAGTAAGTAAGCGAAGGAAGGGATTGGATGACTGCGATTAAAAATAAAACGGGGATCACAGATTCTGGTTGTTAAACCTGGAAGTAGACTCAATCACAGGCATCCAATCCCTTCATTTGCTTGCCTACTCTAACTAGTAGTTACCGAGTTTTGTAAGTTGCCTTGTGTTACCTATGAAACCAACTTACAAGGCGTTTTCACGTTGACAAGTTTTCATGTTTTTTCCATATATCCAACTCTAAATAAATACTCATTCCGTCACTACCCAATGAATAAACGTGTAATTGAGCCATCCGAAGATTATTGTCAAGGTGTCTGAAAGCAATAGCTAATAATGACGTAAGTATGCTAGGTAGGTACCTATAATACGAAGAATACAAGACAAAAAGTAGGTATAGGTACCTACCAAAAGATAAAGCCAACCCAGTCTGCAAAAATATACGTAGAACTTATGACGGTGAACAATATTACGATACCAACATCAAAGGTGCACTTTTGAATCATTTTCGGTGAGATAAGATTGACGAACAAAATGAGTTGGTACGTAGCTTACCATATTGTCATTGCGGGTCATTAGATCGGTCAGAACGCGCCTTGTCCTCGGGCTAGCCATGTTTTACCGGCTATACCTGTACGTTGAATGCAGAATAATGAAGAACTACAACTGAATATTATCAAATAATCATAGTGACATGTTTTCTTTCTTTAACAGCAAAATCCAGATGCATTTACAAACCCCACCAAGTCTGTATACCTACCACCTCCGGTTCGTAATCTAAAAGACAGCTGTTTCCCAGAATGGACGTGGCAGCGTGGATTGTATAAACAATATTTCTCCTCCAGCCAAGACTTTCCCTCTTTCTTTTCCTTCCTCCTCCACAATTATGTGATTTCGCCCTCATTTGAGAAATATATTTTTCCCCTCATTAGGAAATTAATTGACACACAATAATTAATTTTTAATAATAATTAACTTTTAGCAATCGCGATTGCCATGAAATGGATACTACACTTGCACCACATTGCCGCCAACTTTAAATTTCCGTGGATCTCCTGTGATCCACCTATGCCAGTGATAAAAAATCCAATCCAGGCCCAGGGGAAATTTCGTCATAACTGCATACATAGTTAGGTTTTGTGGTTTATTTTCATGGATTGACCCTAAGTAGAAAAAATTATAAACTTTCACTAAAAATGGCTGGATACAAAACGGAACTTTTAGGACTGGTACAAAACGTAATCATTACCCTCTATTCAATTAGGTAGGTACCTACTCGTAATTTATGTGATCGTAATCATATGAATCGCTATTATTTACTTTCCCGCCATACCAAGACTTGTTTTGACCATGTTTAAAATCTATTAGGTACAGGTACCTTTAACTATTACTAGGAGTGTACCTACCTACCCGCAGAACAGCAGACTACCTGTACCTACATACCCAAGTTTAAGTTCATATAATCTAATACCAGTAACGGAGGCCCCAGGGAGTGAGGATCATTGTTACCTACATATTAATATTGTAATAATTTCAGATTCAATTCTTACAGTGCAGGAAGATGTCAGAGAACAATACGAGTCTGCTTACGTTGGAAGAAAACGAACTAGTGTTCAACATGTTGGGACCAAGATGCCGGGTAAGTTGGAAAATAATGATGAAACAAAATTGACAAGTCTTTAAGAAAATTATGACCTACAGTTCGGGACAACTGTCTACTGGAATGTTGAGGATACAGGGAAAACTTCGGTTTATTACAATGTGGAATAATCAAAAAAGAAACCTTCAGCTTACTACCAATTTATATTTAAAACGAATCTTTTCACTCAAAATCTGAGCACCCTCAGGTAGGTACTCACATTGGTAGTAAGCATAATCATAGTAAACATAACTCGGTAGTAAGCTGAAGGTTTATTTTTTTATTTGATTATTCCACATTGTAAGATGGCTTACTACAAAAGGAGTCTTTTAAAATTCGATGAATTCGGTTTATTACCTACTTTCCTGCCCATCCCTTAGAATCCTTACATTACATACCTACCTACCTAGCTAGTCCACAGGTACTGTAGTAGCAGTGGCGGCTCCTGATAGGAGCATAGGAGCATGTGCACCCCCAGCCAATAAACCAAACATAATAACCAAATTCCCCCATCCCATTTGAAGAGTAAGTCGGCTATTTACAGATAACAGGATTTTACTATTTGAATCGACGCGCGAAACCGAGCCCCACCGCCCCGCTGTGCATCTGAGCCAAGAACCGATAATATTGAGAAAAACACACACACACTTGGAGCAGTTGCTCTCGTCCCCTCCCTTGACTCGTATTTCCTCATTGTTTCTGCCTGACATTTTTCGGTTTGAATGTGGCGGGCCTGTGAGATTGACCAATCAAAAGCAGCAAAAATGTTTAGCTGGGTGCACAGACTGTTCTTGCACCTCATCAGGTTCGCTGCAGTCGCTCGAGGGCAGTATCTTTACTCCTGCATTATCATCTGTTATCTCAATTCGGTTCCCTCCTGCATTTGTTATTCTCAATTGGTCTTTTCGTGGTTTCGTCCGTTGTTTTCTCTATAATTTATGTTCCGTTTTTTCTGAAGTGACAAAAGTTTTAAAGCTCCTGATTACTATACCTATGACAACATCAGAAAGTGAGAGAACGTTTTCATCTTTGAAGAGAATCAAAACAGTATTACGCAATTCCATGGCAGAGGACAGATTGGTGGCGCTTTCAATGCTGTCAATTGAGAAAGATTTGGTGAGATCCGTTCAAGATTATAATGAGAACGTTATTGATATTTTTGCAAGTAAGAAGGAGAGGCGTGCTGATTTTTTTTACAAGACCATTCATTGAAGTTACCATTTTGTTGGACATCCTAGTTACCATTTTGTGACAGATGAATATTTTATTCCTGGGTAGACACCTGATTGGTATCTTTGTTCCTGGGGTAGACACCCAATTCGAGATATTTTCGTCCCTGGGGTAGACACCTATTGGTGTTGGTGATACATATTTTGTTCCTAGGGTAGACACCCTATCCGTGATATTTTTGTTCATGGGGTGTTATCGCCTGTTTGTGTACGATAATTTTATTTTATTTTATTTTCGTATTCCCCGTATTTACCTCAATGATATCTAACCTCTCCCTTTCCCCATAAACCTCTCATCTCCCACCCTCCTTCCTTCCCCTCCCTGGCAAGAGTTGCTTTCACCTCCGCGTTGGTTCTTGCTGGGCAAATACACATTTAAGCTTTAACAATAACATACATTTCTTCGGTTTACTCCTTCAATGATTATTTCAGAATTTCCTCTTCCATTAGAGAACATTTTTCATGTCTATTTACGAGTATGTATTTAGTCGCGTTTGTAATTTGAAGATGAGAAAGCTTACAGGATTTATCCCATTTCCATATGGTTGAAATTTGTATTTGGCTGAGAAAAGCACCTCTCCCGTCCACTTCGCGATAGCCCCTCTTGATCTATGTGCACCCCCTGAGTTTCAGGACAGGAGCCGCCACTGTGTAGTAGGGCATATATCGTCAAATGTTAGCGGTTTCTCCTCGACTACTAGAACATGGAACAGTGCCTGGGATACAATTAAATAGGCAATCTACATGAAATAAAGATAGGCGCACATTGATCACTTGATTAATTTCTTCAACAGGCACTGGCTACCACAGTCGTTCAGCTTTTCACGACTAGAGGCAGGAACAGTGTCGAATGGTACAACGAAGGTTTTGGCGTTCTTTGCCTTGTCAAAGATGACTCCAAGCGGTCTTATTACTTCAGGATCCTCGGCCTCGCTGAGGAACGGATGATCTGGGAGCAAGAATTGTACAGCAATATGAACTACGTGGCTCTTACGTCGTTTTTCCACACTTTCGAAATTGCAGTAGGTACCTAACGTACTTTTCATAATCAATACTACTGTAAGATTACGACAGTAGGTGATGATCCCTTTTTTTCTATAATTATGTCTTGCACGTGACATAATTACAATTCATTCGAAGGTGAGCTATGGGGAGCTCGGAGCTGAATTTGATGAAAATTCTAGCTTCTCCCACATTTGAGCTTATAATTGCATGGAGTTTGAGCATATATAGCTTTGTTCGTGCCATCCCCTTGGGGCTAGCTCCGAGCAAGTTCAGTTTTTGCTTGAACCAAACTGGCTTGTGTAGGGTGAGCTCTGAACACGCTCACTTGACGCAGGTTGAGCACAGCACGGCTGCTCGAACGAGTCAAAGGTGGATGCGTGGAAGAGCAGTGTTCATCTGCCCCTGGTCTTCTCGTGGGGCATGGGAGGGCTTGCTCAGAGGAGCTCGGAGGAAGCCCCATGGCAAGTAAGAACACTGAATCATCTGCCCCGGACAGCACGAACACCAGACCACTTGGCTCGGTGCTCGCCCTGGGTCTGCACGGACAGAGAATCTGTGCCTCACCCTTGCTGCGCATGCCCGGGTTGCTCTGAACAAGCTCTGAGGGACTGCACGAACAAAGCTACTAAGTGCAACCAACAATCAGTGACGGATCCAGTTCCATCGACTCTTCGATACTTCCTAGGTAGTTACCTATCTGTTTACATGGCCCTTCTTCAGTTTTTCGTATTCTTCAGATGCATTCTTGGTTGCTCGAAAGTAACTTACGGAATAATGAACGTTCCTACATTAATTTATAGAAACTTTCTTCATTTTCTGGTAATTTAATGTGATCTAAAATTGGTATTTTGTTTACTTCAATACGTAGACAGGTACAGAGTGGTTTTGAAAAACTTTCTTTAATTTTTGACAACATTAATTGTTTAATGCAAGTACATAATCGCAAAATAAGTTGAAAAGCTAATTACTATGCTGCAGTTTATTCTCAGTATCAGACAGGCAGCAGGTAGGTAACATTCCTTAGGGTATATTCTGAATAGGTAGTTGAACTTACAGATGGGTTACTTGCATAAGTGGACAACGTCCTATTTCGTTCGCGATTATTTTTGTTTCAGAAAATCTCTTGGGGTCAACATTTTTTAAACGTTACCCATGGAAAAGGTGGAATTGACGGTTTTTCCACATTAAACGTTGCTGGTTTCGCAAATAGACCCTTCATGCATTAAAATAATAAACCTGATGTTCGGACATGCAGTTCTTAATCAGTTTGGAATCGAACCAGTTACCAGTTACAGAAAGGAAAAGAGGGAGATGAGAACCGTTCAGAACTTCCAGTTCTAACTCTGTTCGAACTAGTTCATAACTCATAACCAGAATACTCCCGACAGTTATAACCTTCAACCTACCCTGTCACAAATGGTCGTTTTTAGGAGAGAAATGTTATCGGAGCATGGGTTGGGCTAAGTTTTGATTGGATTTTTTAAACCGCATACTCTGAAACTGATGAAAAACGTAGAAAATGTACTTAACTGTGGCCATTACCAGTGCTTTTACCACAAGTCGGTAGATGGTATTCTATCAATACCTACCTATAAAAAAACATTTTTTTTTTTTCATTAGTTTGGTTTTGGTCAAAATTTTGACAAATGAATTCTTGAAATATTGGGCGAAAAAAATATCCATTGTACCTATTACAAGTTTTCGAGTTATTAATTTTTTGAGAATTTCAAACCCTATTTTTCATCCCTTAGTGATAAGTGTGAAATTCCGATCTACGAGGATCATATTAATTTTCCTTCAGAACTTCATTAATTGCGTTTCTTTTTGCCATTTTAGTTACTGTTTGTCATCGACAGAATTATTTTAGCAACATTTAACTCATGATTTAGGTAGGTAGGTAGGTACCTAGCAAAAAGTACGGGGTTAGGTACTAACCTACGGAGGGTCTGCGATCTACATAATATGTGTAGACTAGTACAGAATAATAAAATAATAATATGTGTAGAAGGGTTATCTATACAGAGAGCTGTGATCTGTAACAGAAGGGTGTTCTGTACAAAATAATAAACCTTTGTGCAGGGATTTGCAGTGTTTTTTCAATTCGATTTTCGTGTTCTATGTATCTTGAAACCATAGCAGGTGAAAACGGCTACTGTGCATGCCTCGAACTACCGGTTCTGAAGAAAATCCAGTACCTCTCGAACTGGTTCTGAATTACATTGTCCTAACATCGACCTTCTAGGGTTTGGGATCTTTCGGAACTAGTTCTGATGCTGACCGAACAGCCAAAAATGGGCGTGGTCTGTTACGAATAGTTCTGAACTGAACTGCTTGTCCAAATATTCCTCTAGTTAACCAGTAATGTAGGTAACCTAATAGTGAACCTAGCAAAAATAGGTAATGATTCAATTGATGTTCAATGATTCTTCATTAGGGAACCTCGGATTAACCATACTTACTTCTTGTTGTCCCAGTTGTGCTTCGAATGGGTGAAAATATACTTTGCCTATCAGGATTTCATTGTTTTATTTAGGACTGCATTGCAGCATTCAACTTTGCTGATGAAAATGAAGGGGCGTTCATGCACAAAACTGTTCTCGAGAGGCTGAAAATGGTCAAGAGAAGAACTAACAATATTGGTGAGGTTATATACATGATAATACTAATATTAAATATTAATCTGTTGATAAATTGTATCAACATGCATTAATCGTACCTATCCAAGATTTTTTCCTGTTGTTAGGAAAACCCAAAAGTCAAGTTGTGAAACAGCATGACGTCCAAGGTTCAAATGTCAAGTCACATCCACCTACAGCTGAACATACAAAAAAAAATAAGGAACGTGGCGGAAAAAGAGGAAAGCAGCCGTTGACAACGTTAGACATTGGTATGCCTACAGGATTTCAACACATTGGCCATGTTGGATGGGCCACCGCAGGGACTGGACCATCAGTGGGCCTCCAGCTTCAGAAGTTCTTGCAAAAAGTAAAAGTTTGAAATCGAATAATGCATGAGTGATCATGTTCGAGGTGTAGTGTGATGGTTAGGTTAAGGAACGTATGACACAAAGCTTCGACATCTGGTTGTGGGTAGGGCTGTCTTGGAATAAGTTTGCCTAAATGAACAAGGCGGAGTGATCCTCCTGTGTGTCGATCGTTCAAGCAGGCCATTTCATTGATCTCCCCTTAGAACCATAATGCACATTGCACTGGTGAAGTATTGTGTCGCACCAAGTAGTCAGTGTCTCTTGCACTAACAGTGACGACACAGGTGACACTTCCAGTGAGTGTGGGTGATGTATTGAGATGGCATTTTGAAGTAAAAGTAACGTCATATATGCATCAGCCCTTAAAGCTGGACGTCCACTAGGTCGGTGGGGCAGAGCAGCGCCAAAATCGTGTTCTAGAAATATAATGGAAAATGAATGAGAGCCCGTACACTGGGTCAGTAGAGCGGCTCGGCACAGGGCGGTCGAAAAATTTCCGCGCTCGATCGCCCTGGGAACTTCTTGAGCACAGCGTGGCGTGACGCCGACTTGCACAGCGCCCCCCCCCCCCCCCCCACGGACCTGGTGAACAGAGGTCAGAGCGGAAAGGTTCCGATCAAGGCCATCCTCGGTAACGTGCGGCACTCGCAACTTCATTAAATTGAGTTCAAAAAATGTTTCCTGTGACATTCTGAAATATTTCATGACCTTATTCCTGTCTTTCAACTGGTCTTCAGCTGTCTCCGAATTTTTTACGTTTTGTGTTGATCTCATGGACCCATTTCCTCTTCCTCTTTCTGCCTCTCTTCTTTCTCTTCAGATTCGAGTGCTGCTCCAAATACAAACATTTCTTTATCTTCAGAAAACATTTTGTTCAAGATGTGCACAGCTCGAAGATCAGTGTGTTACTGGTGAAAAGTAGGGATGGTTGGGGCGGCCGACCTGATCCGCCCCACAGTTTCGCTCTATAGTGGACCTCAAGGTCGCGCCGCTCCGCCTCACCGACCTAGTGGATGCCCAGCTTAAAAGAGCAGAACACGAAGAGATTATTAGTACCTACATTCCTGATGTAGTAGTTAGTTACATTAGTTGTTTCCAACTCCACAGGCAGGAGTGTCAGATAGCCACCTGAAGGATAAGGACACGTGGAACTTCATTCTCGATTTTATAACTGAGAATGGGGGTATGGATGCGGTGGCAGGGTCTGTGGACGAAGTTTCACCAACTTTTTCACCCGGGACTTCAAGTTCAGCACGAGGCCCGCCCAACTATCCACCCCCAAAACCACCTAACATGTCAACGAGGCCTCTGCCTGGTAAGATGGCTGTTATTTACGGATTTACGTATAATTTGACCTATTGGAAACCTGAGGAAGTGAACTTGAGAGGTAGACCTTTCCTCTCAGTACTACCTAGGTTTTACTTGGTTTTACTTGAGCTTCTCTCATTACAGATATACCTAAAAGACAGTCAAAGGTTCAAATGGATCCCTCAGTCTCTCCATACGCGAGTTCTGGAGTTCCATACCCACCTCCCCCACCACTTCTACCAGGCAACATACCTTCACCAGTTCGCCATAGGCTTGGAGATCAAGATGAGCTGCTGCCAAACGATCCACGTGATCTGCTTCTAGATGCCATTCGTAACCGTCCAAAACTCAAGGTAACCTGTGAATTCTAAGTGTATCTAAGATAGGACAATTCTAAAAACTTGTAGAACTACAGCAATTTTCACCCTGTACAGCTAAAACGATGTGTTGACTATCTCAAGTAGAATACTCATAAATTTATGAAAGCAACTGTTTTTCTCCGTTGTAGACGATTAGGTATATTTGGCTCCAAAAAATGGTATAGAGGGTCTGCAACTGCTTTTCTTCGCTGGACGCTCATGCTACAGTTGCTGTAGTTTTTCACCCCTTTCCCATAGAGAAAAACCGTACCTTATTTTTCCTTGTGAAATACGACTTGCCGCGATGTGAAAGCCATCTACGGTCGATTGCTCAAAGCTTTTGGCGCCCATCACAAAATTGAAAAAGGTACTGCCTGACGAATTCAGACAACTACTAGAGGGATACAAAAAAAAACAGTAATGTCCTGATTACCATTAAGTTAAATTCACTGTTCCAATGAATTAAAACCGTAGGTCTGGGATCTACAGTTTTTATTTGTTGGAAGAACTATTTACTACTGCGTTTCATCATGGAATAAAGGGAGAAGGAAGGCTCACTGGGTAGGCAGATGAGTGACGACTTTGACGAGTGCTCCTTGCAGTGGGGTTGAGGTGAACTATGGTAGTATGATCACTTGCCGCAAAAGTGGGCATGGGCGGCGACCTAGGCGCTTGGCCTCCGCCATTATTTGTCTTTGATCTTACCAACCTGATCTTTGTTTCCAGCGTTAGTGTTCTCCTTCTTTTTCTTCTCCTTCTCCTTTCTTTTTTGGTAGTTATGTATGCAATACAAATTATATGCTGAGTGCTTGCCCTCAGCAACAACAATAACAAACAAAGAAACAACAACAACCCAACAAAGACAAAGAAATTTAGGTCAGGAACAAATAATAATAGAAGACGGGTACACCTGCTAACAGATAGCGATCTAACGTCATTTCATGGAACTATGTTAGTTCGGCTTAACCACAACAGATGAAGTTGGTGGGATGATGGTAAATTTCGAGCACAGGTTATAACACTGAGCCCCCTCCCTTTATTCCATGGTTTCATCATTGGAAAACCATCAAAAACTCGAAAAACAGTATAAGTTTTTCTTGAATAACTTTTTTAGGGAAATTTTCTCGACTTTCACAACTAGATACTAAAATAGGTCTTTAAGATACGAATCCAGCCATACCAAAATCTCTAAATTGGGGAAAATCGAGCTTTTTTACTTTGGAGGGCAGTGTTGCTAGGTGAATTTGTATGGTATAAGTTGAGGCAAATATTAGCTGTTTTCAATCTCCAATCCATAGATAAACCTTTTCTTTTCACGGTTTAGCTGCAACTTGTGTTTACAGAAAACTGAAAACGACGCAGATGACAGACAAAAGGGACAGGACAATTCCCGCGACAACTTGCTGTCACAAATACGAGGAGGAGTGATCTTGAAACCTGTTTCTCAGGTAAAATGTTATCTGCACATATTGTTTGCATCCCAGAAGCAGGTATAGGATTTGGTGAAAATCTTTAGGATCATAAGTGTAGCGACCCATCCACCCACAAAATTTCAGCTTTTTATTTAACAAGGCTTCCGTTAGAATGTTCATATTCTTCCCACCATTCAAATATGTCATCATGTTACAATTTTGTAGATCCAAATTCTATTCCTTGATATTTGAAATCCAAGTTGCAAGCGATGCATTGCAATTTGGTTATGCTTATCAGGTGATAAGCATAACACAACTTTCCTTACCCACAGGCTAAATGGTGGCCAATAAGATAAGCTGAATATATTGTGTGGTTTTTGAAATATCGCTATTAGTAGGTACCTAAGTGAATCTGGGAAACAACGTGGTTATTGTGCTTCAAAGTTTCCTTTCTTTATCCTTACAAGTGACTTTAGTGCGTTCAGCTCGAACAACTTTGACGAAATTTGCGTGTTATCCAAACTGACAGTCGGTTCTTACGATCAAAGAGGCAACAAAAGCCCGCTACCACTCTTCAAAAAGCACCTACCCGTTTTTATTGGCAAAAAATATTTCAGTGAAAGTTTGCTTACATTTTTCTCAACGATTTATTGGTTTACAGTCTTGAATTTGTCCAAGTTTAATTCAATTTGTTGAATTTAAATAACGTTTTGATTAAATTCATCTGGCTGGAAGTGCCATCAAGATTTTGAATGGGTCGACAATATGGAAAAACGACTATTTTAATCCTATTTCTGATAGTTATTCACGTAATATTGGTCATTTTTAGGAACAACGTAGTAAGAAACCTGCTTCCAATAGCAGTCTCGCATCCAACTTGAAAGAAGCACTGGCCAGAAGGTTCGCGGATATGAACCCGGACCTTGACGAGTTAGAAGAAAGTGACGATCTCGAAGGGGACTGGGAATCTGACTAATGAACAGAGCGTCTCCTGCTATACCTGGGTGTATTTACAATGTGAATAGCGACAAAAGTTTAAAAAACGTAATGTGCAGTTGATAAATAATAATAAAATTACTTAAAAATCAGCTACTGACGACATCTGCCTTTCTTTGAAGAACCTGTGACGCTCCTTGGCCGTAAGATCCACCGAGGACGTGAAAAAATTCCGAATCTTCTGCATCTTCGAATCCGAATCTTCTTGGTCATTTTTAGGAACAACGTAGTAAGAAACCTGCTTCCAATAGCAGTCTCGCATCCAACTTGAAAGAAGCACTGGCCAGAAGGTTCGCGGATATGAACCCGGACCTTGACGAGTTAGAAGAAAGTGACGATCTCGAAGGGGACTGGGAATCTGACTAATGAACAGAGCGTCTCCTGCTATACCTGGGTGTATTTACAATGTGAATAGCGACAAAAGTTTAAAAAACGTAATGTGCAGTTGATAAATAATAATAAAATTACTTAAAAATCAGCTACTGACGACATCTGCCTTTCTTTGAAGAACCTGTGACGCTCCTTGGCCGTAAGATCCACCGAGGACGTGAAAAAATTCCGAATCTTCTGCACACCTGTAACAATTGAAAATAAGAAATCAGATAAATATTGTACAACAGGTTCATTACACGCGCATTCTACTGGGTGTCTCAACTAATGAACCCTCCACAAACAGTTTTCTTAACAAACCGTTATAAAAAGTCAATGGTACCTAACCCCCATGATTTCTGATTCAAAATTATTTCTCGGAAATTCACTCATTAGGTCATGCTGCATGGATGGAACTGCTAACAAGATAATGATGTTGGAATCTGAATTAAATATATAGGTAGCAACAGGAGGGTTCAATGCATTTTTTGTAAATTTTTGCAGGTTACACCCCCCCACACATATACTAATTATTATTAAATATGCAAATTCGTTATCGGCGAGTCCCACCCACTCGCTTGTAGGGTGACGACTGCACTGTAGTGGAGCTAGCTAATAGTAGGAATGCACTGTGACATTACTGACCAACAGGCTTAGTATGTACTACCCTCCTAAGAAAGGCCCCTGTATCTACAGTAGACATAAAACTTAAGTTAAAGTTGGAGGCACTGCATCATTCACAGGAATACTAGCAACATCTTTTCTTTTTCTGTTCTTTAATGAAAACTTTTTGCAACTAATTGCTCGAGAAGATTTGAAACAATCTGAGCATTAATTTTGATGAAATGATCAAAGTTCTCCAAATTAGCTGGACAACTGCTATCACGCTAAGCTAAATTTTTTTAGCTCATTCCTATGGTACCCACGCGTTTCTTCCTTGCCCCCTATGTACAAGAGATGGGCGGCCAATTATGTATATGGGTTTAAAACAAGGCTGGGAGCCGTAACTAACGTGCTAAGCTTGAAGAACCACATATATGCAGAGTAGAGAGTTCCTAGGATATACGGTCATATCAACCACATCCGCTGTTAGGGAGAACAACATGGATGCTAATCCGCTGCCATGGGTTACGAGAGAACTGAGCATGATAGTCGGTATCTTAAAGTGACGTCAATTCCTTACTGATTGTTGAAGTACACCGCAAATTCAACCCCCTTCCATCTCAAAAGACAAAAGAGCTACCACTCACAAACATAAAAGGAACCACTATGCACCAGCTATGTTAAATCTGAAGAACGTCAAATTAGTTACAGCAAAATTAAAGTTGTATAAAGCTGGTTTGCTTCTGCAGTAGGTATTTGGCTTCTTTTGCAACTGGTATGAATGTGTGTGCGACTGCAAAACCAGCTATAAATTTGTGAAACGAGATTTTATTATGAGGGAAAAGTAGGTCTAAACTAAGAAAGCTTAGGCATTTGAAACCATTTAATTTTTTAGGTTAAGAAAAAGTAGGTACAGAAATTTTTTACAGCAGACCAGCACAAAACACGAAAAATGTCCATAACTTGAGTTAGGATTATCAGAAAAGTTCGTGAACAAAGTTACTGAATTGATTGTTGTTCTAAATTTGGTTAAAGCAAGAAAGTTTAATCAATTCTTCACCATCACTCTCCAAAAAAAAAAAATCCGATTCTATGGGTTCTGGTTCATATAATTTTCATGATCTTCTCCAATGATGTATGTCTCCATAAAACCTTCTCTTTCCTCTTGATTCTCCTGAGCAGAAACGGCTTGAAAGGGAGGTGGGTATTTGGGTTGCAAAAACGTTGGTGTAACAGGAAAATTCATCGCGATCACATTTTCACCATAGCACGTAGTACGTACCGACAGTTTTTCAACATGTCAGGTTACTTTTACGCACTGTCTAGTCGTTACGTTTCAGGGGACCGAGAGGCGGTGACGGATGTATGTGGCCAAATACGTCAACATTTGGCGCATGCGCAGAACACTTTTCTGAGACGTAAGGATGACGCATCTGACAAGAACGCCTTATCTACTCGTAGATACTTTTATTATAGATGCGGCGCTTTTATTGAAGATGTGGCGCAGATACTTTTACTGTAGATGCGGCGCTTCATCAGAGTATTTTGCATGTAAGCGTGGAGTTATGGCTATTAAAGAGTTATTTATTCTCGATTCCACGGTAAATAACATCATATGATCAAAAATTTCTGTCCTAAAATACGCAGTCGCCAAAAAACATCGATTGTGGAGAAAAAACTCGATTTTCAAACAATACATATATGTACAGCGGTTTTTCTTAGGAGGGCAGATTAGGGGTACAGGGTAAGTATAGGAAGAAAGTACATACCCTTATTCTTAGCGAGCATCTCTTCGTCCTCCCATTCCACGGAGACAGCATTCTCTTCCAGGATTTTGTCAGCAGTCGACCAGCTGAACCGAACGACGTCCAGGAATCCGAAGATTGGGTCCATACTTTCTGTCAGGAAGGTCTTCGTGACGGGGTCATTGGGGTACCCGGAGCCCCACGTCAGGGCATCGGAGGAGCCGCTGGTTTTACTTTTTAAACCAGACATGTCCCACACTCTAAGGGCGACATCTCTGGAAGCAGACGACCAGAAAAGTCGAAAGAAAGCGAAATGACGTCATAAGTAAAGTACCTCACCCCCAAGTTTGCCTGGGGGGAACCCTCAGCGCCATCCACTTATAAAGTCATTTCGTTTTCTTTCTTTGGGTTTTCTCCGTTTTTCTTTTGTTCATTTGTTGTTTTTCCGTTTGTTGCCCAAGCTAGACGGAGTTCTGAGATGAAAATTGGCGAGGGGGCGGGTTCAAGGTTGCTAAATCCGACTCGGAGATCAAAAATAAAAAATTCGTACACACGGGAACTGCCCATTATAGTTATCTACAACTATTAAGTATAATATTATACAGAGGACTATGAATGAATGTTTCAGTTAGTCAGTAGAAAACTTCCTCGTCTTATCATCTAGTAAGCAAAGCCCAACAGCCTTATCAGGTGGAATAAACCGGTTCCCATGAGATCACCAAAGTTAGGATACCTCGAGCATGGTTAGGTTACTTGGATGGGTGACCGCCGTCAAACGCGGTGACCCGTTCAACCCCCAAGTGGTGGTGTAGCGTCACCTCTCGCCTCCTACTGTATTGGATGTAAACAGAGGGTCAGAGGGCCAGGTGGAGTATGCGACACACGTTATATCAATTGTCCCCCCTTAGAGGCAATGGGGAATTTTTGTCAACTTGGGGGGGGGGGGGGGGGGATTCAGAATTCTTGGAAAAATAGTAGTTTGAAGCCCGTTTTAAAAAATTAACGATATTTTTCAAATGAGGGTGTTTGAAAGTAAAAATACGGCAAGAAATGATGTATGAGGTCTATTGACATCAGATTGGCTATTGGCCCCAAGGAGGTGGAGCGAAGGTTCTCAATGCTGCCAACAACCCAACATTAGAAATGGCAAACCTTCAACAACCTTTACTGCAACTTTCTGTGAACCTCCGCTCGGTTTGATTTTTAGGACACGTTTTTTAAACATATTTATAAATTTGGGGTTCCATCCAACCATTAATTGCAGTTCTGTACATCGTTTAAAGTGATGCAGTAGCGCTCCAAGCGGGATTTGAGTGGAACTACTTGGCAATTTACCAAATTATACGTCATATCTAGTGGGTTTTCTACCTACACTTTCCGACATACTCCGCAATTTACCTAATATACGTCATATCTAGCTCATTTTCTGCCCACACTTTCCGAAATAAATACCTCTTTATGTGGCACGTAAGTGTCAACTTCCGTTACTAACAGAATTTGGCCACAAAAAAAATTAGAATTTGTAACCCACAAAAATTGCTGATTAAATACCTAGTAACTTTGGCGACTATACTGGCAGCACCAACAACGGGATAAATAGCGTCAGCTTTGCTTCTGACCGTCACTTTCTGGGAGGTAAAAATCCCTTGAAGTTTGTCTTGGTACTTTTCAGCCGGGCCTAGACAATTATACATGAAACAGATCATTAAATTGAAAAATCGTTTAACAACGAAACTCTAAGTATTTGAATAAGATTTAAAAAATTATAAATGACAAGGGCTATGAAGGCAGATTAGCTTTACTTACCGACGGTATCAACGTAGATTTCAGTGATTTTAGCGCCCCCCGCCAGAGCTCTGGTGACAAGTTCGATAGCTGCGGTGTGCGAGATTTCGTTCAGGCTAGTCTTTTGCCGTCTAAGCATACAGTTGCTGATATATGTCGGGGATATGACCTCTGCTTCCCAACCGATTTTGTCACCGAGGGAGCACAGCTGATCGAAAATGGTCTCTCGCTTCTCTTCAGTTAGTTGTTTCGAGTCGTTGCACCCAGTCCCTACGTGAGCGTGGAGAAATGGATTTAGCTTGTGAAATAACATTAAAGAAGCCTAGAATGTCCGTAGGAAACTCTTTAAAATCTGGAGATCTTTGGAAACCCACTGTCCAAATTGCACACAGGTAGGACTGCAATGTTAAGGGGTTACAATAGTTGTACATATATTATTGCCGATTATCAGTGAGGCTCTTAGTCGAGCGAATTTGCGGGTGATTATAATCTTAGGTTATAATATGTATGTCTACAATTTTGGGTATTTTGACTTGAAAATTTGAAAGTACACTCCTTAGGCCTCCAGAATTTGCTGTATAATTTTTGTTACCACCATGATGCCAGTAGCGCGATTCTGCAACTCGTTACCTTATTGTCGGTATGGAGTCGGTGTCGCTATCCCTCTCGTGTAACAACACCCGGATAGCGAAATTGGTATTCAGAAACTTATGGTACCGAACTTGAATAACAAATTGTCGTTGCAGAATGAGATACCGACTTCGTTAGCTTGTCTCACGAAATCTGAGTCTAGGGCGAGCAATCGACTGGAACTCATTCCGTTTCCATGGTGATAAGCAGTGATGAAATGAATTGAAGAGTGTGTGTGTGTGTGTGTGTGTGCCGGAGTCAGTGATTGTGTTTTGAATCCCCCGAATTCACTCGGTGGCCGAAATAAATGTTCATACCTTGGAAGTCAAAAATTGCAGTTTGGGATCACTTGACACTTGGGATAGGTTTTGATTTCAATTTGTTGTATCGTCTCGAGGTATTAATAAAGTTTTTACCGTTTTTAGCTTAAATGTAATATGTATTATGCCAAATTTATTTGTATAAATTTATGTATGATTTTGTTGAAATTTATGTTTTATAATTGGTACCTACTCGGAAATTCTGATAAATATGCAAGTGAATGAATACCTAACTACCTACGTTTACGTTATTTTCAAAATCCTATATTTTCTAATTAATTAACAACTTATTAAGGTCACTTGCATTTATTAAAGATAACGTAGGGGATCGGTATCTACAGCAAAATTAGATAGGCACGTACCTGGATTTCAGCGGATAATCCATTCAATCTGGAGCATTGGAGCAATGGTTGAATTTCGGTTCATGGCCAAGTGTCGACTTGTCCTAAAGGTTTTTCTGAACATGCAGGAATCAAGGGAATAAGGATTTTGCCCATCTCGTAGCACTCTTCTTTCAAACCGAGGGTGATACCTCTGTTCCCTTTCTTGCAGAATTTTAATTCCCAAACAAGGAATTCGAGCGTCATAATGCCTGACATTATTATCCAAAATTCATAAACGCACGAAAAAATACGGTAGGTAACAACTACATATATGGTGAATTGCGATTATAAAAAGTAGATAACTACCCAAAGTGAAATAGACTATCACTTATAGAAGCCTTCTATATCACTAACTTCCTAACTACCTACCTATCAAGTAATTTTAACGTTGTTATTTATTACGGTGTTTTTATGACATCACTGCCATAAATTATTAAGTCACTAATTTACCTACCTAGTTACCTACGGTAAGTACCTACATTGGGCTTATTACGTCAAATAAAATTGAAAAAATATGCCAAAAGAAAAGTTGGTACCTACATTTACTATTACGTTAAACACTTACCGTAAAACTTTCTGCCGCCGAAAAGCAACGTCAAGCCAAGTTTTTTGGGTGTAACAAGCTTTCGATATGGATAACGGGGGGGTCTAGAGCCGTCGAAATGCAAACGACCCCGCAACGACAATATTTATCGACGATTAAGCGATAGCTGACGCTGTAGCCTTTACAGAATACCAATCGTCGGTATTTAGTGGCATCGATATTTTTCGTTATGCTAACGATATTTCATCGTCTTTACGATGCCATACCGAGTTACAGAATCGCACTGCAGGGAACGGCGAATTTGAGCCTATTGTGTGAGGCACCTTGTCAGCGGATTCACCAGCTGTAAATTTCTCCGTGAATGAGGCGGGAGAATAGATTTGCAAAGGATCTCTGGACTACACCAACCAAAGTGAATCTAGTCATGCAATACGTACCCCCTTCAGTACTTCTGCTATTGAACAATACATAAAAATTATTATTCCCAAAGAGAAACAATAAAAATAAGGCCCTTTTAGTAAGTACCTTTTAAGTCCTCCTCAAATTCTTTAGGCACGTAAGAAATCCCGTAGACCATGGGACCTAAAACAGGCCCTCGTCCAGCTTCGTCAATGCCCAAGATGCAGTCTTTCTTTTTGCACAAGTCTGGAACTTCCCCACAGTTCAGATAATAGCTCACGGTCCTATCTCTGGAAGAACAGGCCACTTCTAAATCCTTGACAGACTTGATCCGTACGTCTAAAACAGAAATCAAGAGAACACCTTGGAGAACTGATGATTAGCCAACATTCCAACGAATAATAAGACAAATCTCACCTACCGGTGGCGTTTTCCTCCGATTTGTTCATAACTCTGTCATCCGTGCTCTCCATTGAATCGTGGTCAGAATCTAATTTGATGATTTCAATTACTTCAGTTCGTCACAGATTCTTCAACGTTTGACTTAGTCCGTTTACAGATTCCGTACCTACCTACCTACTCGAATGTATAATTGCCTACCTGACTCGTTCAGAACATAACCAATCCTCTACGCCTGCCCAAAATCACAGAGTCCACAGACGGAACTTCTATAATAAATTAAATTATACATTAGTTTTATTTCCAAAAATACACGGGCGCGCTTTCGCTTCGTTGTTATCACTTCTGTTATCAAGAAAAAGGCGGGGGTATATATCTGACTGTTTTCATCCAAGTTTCTGGCTGGTAGGCGTCTCCATGGAAGAAGCACCATACAGTTACCGAGATAAACTCGTTGAGAGAAAACTACAAAGGACTCGTTCATCTTGTTTTTATGTAATAAAAAAATTTGTTGGAGAGTCAAGAAAATTTTAATAATAAATTACTCATTATTTTATTTTTTTTCTTCTGTCAATAAATTTTAATGCGAAGACTGGGCTGGGGTAAAGGAAGTGAAGTGGACAGAAACAAGATCGTTTAGAAGGATGATGGTTGGGGCAATTTGTAATGATAAAAAACCTTGGTTGTGTGTGTGCGTGGTTGTCAAGCACTAAGTTGGGAAAGTGGTTTTTGACGTGAATCATTTTCTAGTCTTCTTGGGTGAATGTTTTCCAATAACCTCGGGCATTGAAGCGATATTGAATTGAAACAAATTGAAAATAGCGCAGTTTTTTGTTGTTTTCTATCTCAAGCTGGTTGATCTATTACCCCCTGAAAGTTACGACTGCGATGCTCTACATCTAACTCACTTCCCATCTGAGTGCTTATCATAGGTAAGTGAGTGGGTTTACATCTTTCTTTCGTATTTATAGACTTTATAGTACAGTCTAAACCGATGGATTATGTGAAGAGGTACCAGCTCCACCCCAAGAAGAGAAACGCCTTGTGGGTTTCTGCCAGCAGAGGGATCTCCACTTCCTCGTAGGGTGTGACGCGAATGCTCACCACATTGTATGGTGAAGCACCAACACAAACGAACGAGATGAGAACCTGTTAGAGTACCTGCTTGCATACCTGGTGACGGTTCTCCAAAAGGGCAATGTACGTACCTTCGTTAGTTACTAGGTCAAGTCAAGAGGTGCTCGACCTCACCCTAACTAGTTCCTTAGTGACTAACTGGCATGTATCGGACGAAATAACCCTTTCTGATCATAGGTGTGTTATGTTTAATTTGGAGAATAACCAGCCACAAGTAGAAACATATCCGAAGAGTACTGACTGTTCACTCTATCGGGACGTCTTAAGGCATGAATTCGATGGGGATATATATATGCACGACGGAGCAGCTAGATTCTTTTGCACGGCAACTGCAAGTGGCAGTACTCAAGGCCTATGAGGGAAGCTGCCGTCTCACTACCAAGAAGAGCAACCGGGATGCTCCATGGTGGAACAGTGGCAAGGCTTCGTTCCTTAGCGAGGAGTTTCTTTAACAGGGCTATTAGAAACGGTGAATGGGATACTTTCAGGAGGTACCACACCAACTGTACAATAGCCCAGCAAAACGGTCATCCTGGAAGGGCTGGAGGGTTTCTCTGCCGTTGCCAGACTCTGGAGGGTTCTATTCAAGGATAGACCAAACCCAATTGGGCTACTTCAGAAGGCGGATGGAATTTATAAGAGTGACACAAAGGAGACCCTGGAGTTACTCATGGGGGTACACTTCCCAGGCTCCACGGCCATAGCCCCGATGCCCAGAATGTCGAAAATGCAAGCCGCCTGCTAGACAGAGGCATCCTGAAATACGCCAAAAAGATTTTCACTTCTAATAAGGTTAAATGGGCAGTTAACTCATTTAAACTGTATAAGTCTGCAGGGGGTGACGGCATTTTCCCCGGCACTGCTTCAACAAGGCCAGGGTATGCTAGCCCCCACATCATGAAGACTTACAGCACAAGTTTTGCACTCTTACATCCCAAGGGTGTGGGGAATGTGAGGGTGGTGTTTGTATCGAAAGCGGGCATGACCTCCTCCACATTGCCCAAATCACGGAGACCCATAAGCCTCACATCTTTCCTTCCCAAGACCATGGGGAAGGTAATTGGCCAGATGGTCAGAAATGGTCATCTCTCAAATAACCCTATACTAAGGCTCTACATGCCTACCAAAAGGATAAATTGACAGAGAAGGCTTTGTCCGATACAGTGATGTTGATTGAAAAGGCTTTAGAAACTAAAGAAATAGCCCTCTGCTACTTTCTGGACGTATGGGGTGCTTTCGATAACACCAACTGATAACATCCATTGAGATAGCAGCAAGAAAGAAGAGGGTGACCCTACCATTAAGTGGATAAAGGCGTTGCTAGTGAGCCGAGTTATCAGGCCACCCAGGGAGAGTAAACCATCACTGTGGTGGCCAGCAGAGGATGCCCCCAAGGAGGAGTTCTCTCCCTCCTGTTGTGGCTATTGGTAGGTGATGAACTGCTTGAGATCCCATCACAAGCAAGCTACGAAGTATTAGCTTATGTGGATGACATAAACGTAATCGTAAGGGGCAAGTTTGACTGCACCGTATCAGAACGGATGCAAGGTGTGTCCTATATGTCATTCAACGATGGTGTTCAAGAGAGGGGCTTCATTTAAACCTTGGGAAAACAACCGTGGTTCCCTTCACTAAGCGAAGGAAACTATCTCTAACAGCTCCTAGTCTTCAGGGCAAGAGGCTGAGCCTCGACACTGAGATCAAATATTTGGGAGTTATGCTGGACCAGAAACTGACTTGGAATAAGCATTTGGAGTACACTACTAGAAGAGGTACACAAGCATTGTGGTCTTGCCACAGAATGCTTAGCAAGACGTGGGGCCGGACACTCGCTTTGTCGGCATGGGCCTACAAAGCACTTATCAGACCCGTGGTCACCTACGCTTCATGCCAAGTAACAACACAAGAGGCACTTAGAAAACTCCAAAGGCAGGCATGCTTTGGCATAACGGGGGCCATGAATACCACACCAGCTGCAGCGATGGAGGTCCTTCTGGTATACATCACCTGGGTATACTGGCCTTGCTTGGTCAGTTCCGGATTTCATTTTAGAAAAAAAGAACTTCGATCTGCCCTTCAAGGTCATCATAAATTATTGTGAGACCTGGAAAAGAGGCCTGCCTCAATTTGACAAGGCTCACTTGTCTGGTACACAGACGGGTCTTTGATGGGGGGTAGGGCTGTGCTTGGGGTACATGGGCCGAACTTCAGCTTGGCCAAGCCCCTTGGCAGCTCAGCCACATCCTGACAAGCAGAAACCCACGCCATAGAAATTTGTGCGCAAGAGGTTGCCAGGAAAAGACTTTAAGGCCCAAGGATCTATATATCCTTTCTGCCTGGTTGCTGGTGTTGTTCCTCAAAAAGGCTGCTCATAGCAACAAACTCACGCTGCTGTGGAGTGCCTGGTTATGAGGGAATCGAGGGTAACGGGACTGCCAATCGCCTTGTGAAAAAGCATTGGAGTCTATCCCATACGGTCCCGAACCACAGCTCGGGATCACCAGGAGCTTTGTCGCTGTACAAGTAAAAAAATGGGAGGACAAACAAAGAGCCACTTATTGGAGCAACACCTATGGGTTGCGACAGTCAAAGCGCTGATAAACTTTTCCAAAAAGCGGGCGCAAGCCCTCCTATCCATGAGGCGTAAAGACCTCCAAACCATCGTGGGTCTCCTCACTGGCCATTGCCCCCTAAGGTCCCACCTTAAAAACATTGCCAAAGCCAGGACTGATGTCTGCTGCCTCTGTAGTGAGGCAGTGGAAACAGCAGAGTACATCCTGTTTGAATGTCCTGCTGTAGCGTCAACACGATTCCGGCAATCACCCGTAAGCCTCCTTCACTTTGTGAGAGAAGAGGCCATCAGTCGGGTTCTTAAATGAAAATAGGGACATTTGTCAAAATAAATCGTTTTGGTCTAATTAATGAGGGGCTCATTACCCATCCCATGGGGGGGGGGGGGACCAATGGATTGATTATTAAGTACATTTATTTTATCAATGTTGTGCACTTATTGGGGCACGCCAAAACCAATGGGTTTGTCATGTACCCATATGTTACCGATAACGGTCCCTACCTTTATGTTATCGATAATGATATTCTGCACTTAAGAACGTACACCTTGAATCGAAGCTGTCCACATTTTCTCTTCCTTCCGTCCATTCGTCCCCACCCAGTCTTCGCATTAAAATATATTGAATGGAGAAAAAAATACAGTTCTGCAACCAAAAAACCAAGATGAACGAGTCCTGGGTAGTATTCAGAAATGTATACCTTGGATCGAGACTTTATTCTGATTGTGGTGGCAACTTATTGGCCCCGCAAAGTAATTCTTACGCTGGTTCTCAAATAATGGTCCCCCTCAGATGGATAAGTGTGTGTGGGAGATAAAATAGGGTGTATAACAGACACGGCGCATAGAGTGTTTGTGGGGATTCAGTTGTATCATATCGGATGATGCAAACTGTGCATGCAAATAGCTTCACAGCAACTTATCTCAGATACAGTTGGGGCATTTGATAGAACATAATATGGCGTCGTCCCTCACTGAGTGGACTGTAGTAGACTGTAACACAGTACAGCCAACCGTATCTTTAAGAAAGAAAAAATCTTGATAACTGCTGCCAGAAGAAGCACTGCTTTAATATGTATAGTTACGTATACTTATGATACTGTTCCAGAATGAAGTTGACCATGCCTGAGTACAAGAGTTCCACACTGCTTTCGTCAGACGAAAATGACCTAGTATTCTCCCTCCTCGGTCCAAGATGCCAGGTAAGACTTATGCTGTATTAGGAACTGTATACTTGCAGTACTGTTATTACATACTATAATGCTTCACATGTTCTCACAGCGTGAAGGTTTAATACACTTTTCATTGTTATTATAGACATTGGCTACAACGGTTGTCGAACTATATACAACTGGAAGCAGAGACAGCGATAAATGGTATTACAAAGATGTTGGTGTTCTTTGCCTCGTCAAGGACAATTCGAGAAGGTCTTATTTCTTTAGGCTTTTTTGCCTCGTTAAGAAACAAATGATTTGGGAGCACGAAATTTACAACAACATGAACTACTTGGCTCCTACTTCATTCCTCCATACTTTTGAAGCTGAGGTATGCCGATCTATAACTGAATCTGATCTGTTCTGTCTATTGATTGCATTGAGCTCAGGTTCCAATCTCTGCTCCTTCCATGCTTTATTTATGTATCTCCATGGATGTATTTATGAGTGAAAGTTTGATTATTCTTGTTGTATTCAATTAGGACTGTATCACTGCGTTCAATTTTGCTGATGAAGATGAAGGTGTTTTCTTGCGTAACACTCTTCTCCAGAAGTTGGAAACGAAGAAACAAAGAAGAATTGGTGAGCGTATAACCTATTTTCAACTTCTGTTTCTATTTCATGTGAGTTCCATTCTTTTGTCACAACCGTTATCAATATCGGCATCATTATTTTTGTTAATATTTCTCAGACAAGCGCAATCGTAGTCACAATAACCACGTTGGAGCAATGCGCACCATTCAAGGTCCGGAAATCAATTCTATGGCTCCCTCTGTCAACAAAATGATGAACAACAAATCTCGCGGTGCGGGTAAGAAAGAAGGGAAGAAGCGGCTGACCAAAGCAGATATTGGGCTGCCTGAAAACTTCAAACACATATCCCACGTTGGGTGGGATCCTAACAAAGGGTTTGATCTGGTGAAACGTGAAGACCCTCAACTAAAGGAGTTCTTAATGACGGTGAGTCGAAACGTAGATCTTCCCACCTTGTAACATCACCTAAACTATTGGGATTTTTCAATAATTTTTTAGCAGGAAAAACATTCTTTTTAGTTTGCTGCTACATAAAGTTAAGGGTGAAAACTATGTTACTTAAGATATTCAGTTAAAGGAGCTTGTGATACCACTAATTACGCTGGTAACCTAATGTATGATCTGTGCAGTCCGTAGAACATGGTGAAATATTCGGTATCTCAGTTCTAGTAACGATAGGTATAGGCGTCCAAAGCGTGAGTGCATTAGCCTCTGGGTAGGTAAAGTTACCCAACAACAGTAGAATACAGTTCCATTGTTTCTCTGTGCTGAGGGTAGGTGAACAAATCATGTGAGGTTACCCTACGATTGCCCTCAGTATTGGAAAAACTGCTGCTCTACACTCAGTGTATTATCTTTCAGGCTGGAGTGTCTGAGAGTCATTTGAGAGATAAGGATACAAGGGACTTCATTTATGACTTCATCCAGCGAAATGGGGGTATGGAGGCTGTGGCTCTGGATGTTGCGCCCCCGGTGCCATCTAGAGCCAAAGCTCCACCTCCGCCACCTACCAGGGCACCGCCTGCTATTCCACCACCTCCACCTCCTCCGATCAGGACATTACCTCCTAGGAGTCTTCCTCGTAAGTACAGTGTGTACTGAAACTGTCATACCTATATCATTACAAGACTTGGAAAGCTGATTGAGGACAGGAAGGTCTAGATGGTGGGCAACCAGTGTGGGCTTCCTTCCTGCTATTCAGTTCGTCTGTACGAAAAATTCATTGATCTAAACGTAATAGAGTTAATTGTTCATAATTTTATGTTGGAGTAATTATATTTCAGCTAGTCCCAAAGCACCTCTGGAACAAAGTGAATTCAAACCCCCACCCCCACCTCCTGTGCCTGGTGCGCCGATGCCTCCTCCTCCGCCTCCAGTGCCTCTTGATAATCCAATGGCGCCACCTGCGGCACCGCCTTCTGCTCCGCCTGATGACCCCCGTTCAGCCCTCATGGAGGCAATTCGCAATGGTCCTCAGCTTCGGGTACGTACTGAATCTTTTAGCAAAACATGTTATTTGCTCATGGACCTTTGTGTTACAATGTTTCCATAATATTTCGGCATTCAGATACTATTATGCTTTGTTTGCAGCCTGTTAACAATACTGATAATGAACCCAAGAAAACAACAGATTCCCGTGGAGATCTGTTGACTCAAATCCGGCAAGGAGTGGAACTAAAACCTGTGTCCCAAGTAAGTGTATATTTGTATATTTACTGCCAATGTTTTACTAGATTTCAGGAATGTTTCTATCCCCCCCCCCCCCACCATTCAGTAGATAGTGGCCATGATTCTTTGGAACTCATCATTGAGGCACGAAGTTAGCAATCTACAGGTCATGTTCTTGTAGTTACGGCTTTACGCCATTTTATCAATCCAGTTATAGTTAACTCTTGCACAACTGTTGAAAAGTGTCAATTCGACAGGATGCTGAATGATAGTTCATGGATACTGTACAGAATCTACTATTCAACTAGAAAACGGTGGGTAACCCATTAAAAAAAACCCTCGGTTTTTGCTGGTTGTAGTTGCATGTAATTTTTAAAGGGTTGTTGATAGAGACGGTGGTATAATAATAAAGGAAGCACGAAATAATACTCATTAAAAAACTCAAGAAATGATACAGAAATGTGCTCCCAGCATTTCATTGAGGTTAGAAAGCATCGTTTCAACCATTACCTAACTGCCCGTTTAAGCACTTATCCACCTGTATGAGGAGCTGTTAATACGCCACTTCAGCCCTAAATGGTGAATTCGTGATTGCTAAACGCCCCCATTAACTGTACCATTGACTGTATTCCATTAACTGAATAAGTCTACCTAAAGGGCTGTAAAAATATGACTGATAAACCGGCCGGGAATGTCATGTACTGAAGATTGATCTCAAGCATTCACACATTTCTGTTTCAGTTACAGCAAACTTCTAACAGCGCTCCCGCTTCCGAGTCTAAAGGTCTTGCCGGGGCTCTCGCTCGCGCTCTCCTCGAAAGGTCAAAGGCCATCAACCCGGACTCTGATGAATCTGACGACGAAGATGAAGAGGAGGAAGATGAGTGGGAGGAATAGCATAACGCCCCTCCGCCTCCTGTTAACCCCGTACCACCCGTACCTGTACACACCTGCTGCTATAATTCAGAGGTTGTATATTATTTTAACATGAATTTGTAAACTTATTAAAAATTGGTATAGGTATTATTAACTTGGCGGAAATCAATGATTTGCACAATTTAAATTGAATTACTTCTTAAGGGTTCCCAATGATCAAGTAGATTGGAAAAAGGCTCCGAGTTGAAATTATTAATCAATTGTTTCTCACAACAGTATTGAATGAAAACTAAAAGATTTCATTTTCATTGTTAGAATATCTACAAGATGTACATGCATTGTAAGTTGGTATTGTTGAATTTATAAATTGTTTATTGCAAAACTAGAGAATTTATTGTCATGAACTATGTTGTATGGTTTGTGTATGTTCATGAAATTTGTTCAATGGACCATTATTTTGAGATCAACTAGTTTCAAAAAATGCAAGTGCAATAATGTAGTTGGTGATGAAAAGGTGTTGAAGTTATGAAAGATGTGTACTTGTTCACGATTGTGTACCGCTTTATGCTGCCTCTTCGATGAATTGCATTTAAACCTGTATTTTAAAAAACGGGTTTTTTGTGAGCATACAAAGTATTCATACACTACGTTTGAATGATGCGAGAGAACATTCAAGAACCAAGTAATGACTTGATGTCGGCCCCGGTGTCACTGTTGATGCCATCATCGACAACAGTCCAAAACTAGCTCGGTCCATTTAAACTCATAAATTGGTTTTTTGCAATGGTGGCAAATTGCACGGGCTCCAATTTGAACATGACGTTGTAATAACTTGCTCATCACCGTTCCAATTATGCCCATAAGGTCATGTATGAAAATGATACTAAAATATGCTCACAGCATCCATTTTCATTGATATAATTTGAGGTTAGGTTAAGTTGCTCGTGTTTTCTGTGTTGTTGGATTATCTAGCTATCAATATGTGTATTTGGCCTACCTATTATTGTTGGAAGTTCCGCTCCGAACTGGCAACCTCGGCCAAATGTGTCTCTCTTAAAAAACTAGCCAGTTATCTGAGATCTGCATGATAGATGGTTCTTACAGCTAGATGGATGCGCAAAAACTCACTATCTATGCTTGGCGTTGAGATCCATTTGGTCTGGGTCGCCTGCTTGAACAGATTCTAAATTAATGTCATTGTTTATCAAACAAGGTAACTCTGATATCTGTTGGTTATTGATATTGTTCTACTGGTTTGAATTTGAGTGTGTTTTGATAGTAGTGTTGTTCATAAAATAGGCAGATTTGTATTCTACCCATATTTGCAACGCAACGTGGGTAGCTTATGCTGGAAAGGGTTCGCGCGTAGTTTCTATGAATGTGGTGAAAAAATATTTGTTGATCTGTCAGTATTGTTTGCTTATTTGTTCAGTATCCTGCTTTCATGTTTGTATGTTTTGAGAGTCTACAGATGGTTGTGTGGAGATAGAGAGTTTGCACAACCACAAATTTAGATCATCATCACCAGTGCTACAACTTGGTGGGAATCTAAAATAGCTGGGTGTATCTAGTGGTACTGTCTCTGCCATAGTGGCGTAGGGCCGTTGGCGAAGCAACCCAGTTTTTCTTTTGGCAGTTGGTATCTCAAGTGATGCGTTTGAAAGTTCAGGTGGATTCACAATGATACATAATCGACGGAAAGCGCGTAAAACTCAGAGGCCGTAAAGGTTCGTGTAAAGCACGTAAAAACAACACACCGTTCACATGGACACCGCTAGTTACAGACGTAAAGCGCGTAATCGTAGAGATACAGCCCGTGCTCCAGCCTTCGCCTGTGCAGAACCCACGCGCAGATCCCTAAAGCGCGTAGATATCTAGATTTTTTGGTCATGGACTCTCCGGTTCTAAATTCGTCACGTGTAAAGAATGTAAACCTGATGAGCCAATCAAATTCAGTTACGCGTGTGAATTTTGCGCGTTTTACGTCGATTACACGCCAATGTGAAGTGAATCCAGCTTGAGCCTCCGTGTTTCCTCATTCTTGCGTACAGATGTTTTGGATTTTCGGTGTGTCAAGAATTTGTTGCACGAACTCCCTAACGACAACAGATTACTACGGTTTTTCCCCTATCATCAAGTTTTGTTGTACCCTCGTCACGAATATTGCTACCTATTTCCTCATCTGTTGATTCTAACCATGTCAGCACCTCACAACTTGAGGTGAAAGTGTTTACACAGCTTGTTAAAGGTGTGACAAAACTTTGTGAATCAGTTCTGCTATTAATTTCCAACAAAAAGTTACTCATAGAAACTTTTCAAAAATCCCTCAGTTTGGGAGTTTCGCTAGAAAGATTTTTTCACGTTTTCGACCCTATCTCACGGAAGTGGCCATAGCTATCTTGGTATAGTGAAATTTTGAAAAATTGCTATGAAGAACTTATTGGTGGAAATTAGTGGTAGAACTGGTGCCTGAAGTTTGTCACGCCTTATCTGTCCGTTAACACCCTGTGTATTCCAAATCATACCATTCATACCCTGTACACGCCAATCTCCAAGAACTCTGTGTATGACAACTGGTCTCTCATGAAAGTTGGTAGACAAACCCTTGGGAACATACCTGATTTAGACCTAACTGATAGGTATAACTTTAATTTACGAATGTTTTACAACTTGCTTGTCTACTCTTGTGTCTGATCCACAATTTCTTCTACAAGATTTCATCCATGTAGGAGCTTCCTGTCACTCCATTTTTGGAACATTTGTCTGTTGTGTCTCTTCCAGATTCGGTGTTTGGTGCACAACTGATCACTACTCCACATCAGCCTAAAATTCGAATCATGGGGATATCCCTTGTGTGAAGGTCTGTACGGAAAATATGTTCGCCCTTTCACACAGATCAGTGGTCTCGGCACTTGCCAACGCTCGCATCTCATTTGAAGAAAATAAATGTATCCCCCTTTTAGTAGAAAAATGAAAAGTTCGATAAATTAACTAAAAGGCACTGCAGAAAAAAGTTGTTTGGGGGCGGGATTCAGAGGTGGGTAGTTCCTGACTGAACTACTCTTGAAGAACTAACTCCGCCAACTGAACTACTCTTAAACTTAGTTCACTTCACTGAACGTCCGTTCACTAGGACAGTAGAGTAACAGAAGGACCTCAAAAGTCACTAGAGATAGTGGGAGGAAGGGGGAACTACAGAACTATCGCTCTGTGCATTATGAACTAAGAACTAGTAAATCACTCACAAGATGAACAGTGGATACTACATGAGGAGTTGCCAGTATCCACTGAACGATAGTTCCTTTAGTTCATTGGGGGATTCAGATAGGGTGAATTAATACTGAGGAGTTTATAGTATCCACAGAACGCTAGTCCTTTACCAAACGGAGTTGATAGTTCAGATGGGGTGGATACTGCGTAAGGAGTTTATAGTATCACGGAACGGACAGTACAAAGGAGAACTAATTTGGTAATATGTCAGTTCTAGTTCAGTTTCTGTGTCCTGTGATTAGGAAAAAAAGGGACTACTGAACCAACTCATAATAACTACTCCTTTCAAGGAGTGAACTAACTGAACTTGAGTCCCTCAGATGAACTACTCTTACCCACCAGTAGCTGGATTTGATACTACAATTATCGAAATAGCAGTTCACCATTCTCCTTCGGTACCACAGTGACGGATATACCTGATTGTAAATTTGATATTAATTCATGACCAATGAGTAGAGGGGATCAGTTGTGTACTGAACGAAGTTTCAACAGGCCTTTGTCTCCACCAACCATCTTATTTAACTATAAGCGACGTGAAATAATAGTTTATCGTAGAAAGTTGACCTCGTCTGGTAATGCTTGTTTTGTGATCATGAAAAAGAAAAAAAATTGAGCCATTTGTGGGTTTCTCGTTTTATTTGGAATTGAGGCACCCAATGGAAGAATTGTCGTTGTGGAGTAATCATACAGTTACTGAATGTATTCATACATTTTGGAAAGTAATATGAGAGATGAGGATATTCGGCTGTTTATAATTTATTGGTTTGGTGGGATGTGTTCTTTCCTTGGGTCCTTCAATTTTTCAGTCTTGGGTTGCGTGTTTGTTTGCACGTCGTCCCTCTATGAAATCCCGTTTGTTCAAGAGTTGGCTGACTAAAAGGTTCTGTATGTTTTAAGTACCTAGTTATTATTTCCGAGAAAGTGGGTGAAGCTGTTTTGGGAATCGTCATTTTTTGTTATATTTTCACTGAACTGATGTTTGCATCAAGGGGAAAGACTAATTTCATTGAGCTATTGAAATTAAAATGACTTAGTGCATACTTATTAGAATCATTCAGATACGAATAACAGCGCCTTGAGCGATCACACAGCAGTCGCTAACCCTAGTGACGTTTTCTTACCATATTCTTCTGACACATATTTCATTGCTTTATCCTTTACAAAAGAAAACTGACTGGCTATTCAGGAATGGCACATGGTGGACGTTTTGACTGTCACAAGAATCCCCCCTCCCCCCCCCCCCCCATCAGCAGGCCATTACAAAGTTTCATACATTCATTAAATGAAATATAAATTTTATATTTTGGTGAACTTGCTTGACTCGAATATGAATTTGCACATAAATCACTAGTCAGTTTTCACTTTTTCTCTGTTTTTAATCATATGATTATCGATATTCCCTATTTGTGGTGTCCTCTGCTCTGCCCATACAGTTTAATGCAGTTAGTACTGAAAAGTTTTCATTAATAATTTCCAGAAGAGTACTGGTGTGTCCGCTTCAGAATAGGTTTGTTCACAATGACCATCTGACGTCAGAAAGGCGTTTGTCTGCACTGATTCCCAGACTCTTTCCGAACTTGTATCCGTGATGGGCTGACCGTTCAAAGCCATTTTTCTCATCGTTACATAGACCAGTACATAGAAAATAAGCCAGAGGAGAAACTGACCGTGCACTGCCTTCTCGTTTCCCAACCATTATCAAACACTTACCAAGATAGTATGATTATGTTTCTTATGGTTTTCTAGGAGTCAGCTCACCTTTAGAAAAAAACCAGTGCTAATGAACCTAATACATCATTAGGTTCATGGGGGCTCATTTTTCTTCGAGAAGTCTCATACAACACATGAAAGCATCAAGTAGGTATTGTCTTTCTCCTTGATCATTTTTAAACTGTCCGCCTTTGAATCAATAATGCCTGTATTATATTTTTTGTTATACTCTACATTATTTAGACTTATTTCAAAACTACTTAAATTTTTATTATCAGTTGTATAGTTTATACTGTTAGAATTTGAAGCCAAAGGCCTGCAGGTAATTATTACTACTTTTTGTTGTATGACGAATAAATTAACTGAGTTACTCCATTAAAAATTGTTTTTCTTTAAGTACACACATCAAGTAAGTGCCCACTCATATCCCACTAGGTGCTGAGGTAGAAATGCAAGGGGGTGGTGTCATATACAATAGCAGTTTAGGTGGCATCCTCTGGTAACCTACCTCAGCATGTAAGGTGTGTTACTTAACTCTGCCAGTGACCTCCTCATTTGGTAGAGCATGTCTGAAGGCTCACACTCTGCCTCTGGTGAATCTCCTCCAGTGCTTGCACGGGAGAGGGAAAAGCATAATCCAGAGTGGACATGCTCTCCTTTTAGCTAACCTTCTCTAAAAAAAACCTATGGTCTGTTGTTTTTCTTTGGACTGTTTTTGTACTTCCCGTCATCTTTACACGTTCAAACGTGGAAACGGTGATACGGACCAATGAGCTTGAAGCATTCTCTTCCCGTAGACGTGTAGTTCTTCCAGTGCCTGTAGCGGGGGGGGGGGGGGGAAGGATCGTAATTTTTCGATTGACCCTGAACCTGTGTGTGAGCCAAAATTCATGAATAGGTACTTACCTAGTTAATAATGAAACTTCTGGTTACTAAATTAAAATTTATTTATAAAAATTCCTCAATTTCAATTAACATAAATATATGTTGGTACTTCTATATTAGTATGTGCTTCTGTGTTAACCTCTGTACAGGCGTAACTAACATCGGATCACAATAATTGATCTTCGGCCCATTCATTTTTCGGTTGAAATGAATACCTAGGTCCCACTTTACGATTAAATTGCAATGGGACTATTATTAACTGGCATCTTCTATGTTAAATGACTTAACTAGCATCTTCATTTGTTAACATAGCATTAAGCTAGTAATCGTAGAATTCATCTAATCTGCGGTGCATTTCATGGGCGTTAAGATTATGGACAATGCAAGTTGTTACAAGCATAATTATAATTTACTGTACCAAGGGACCAATTTATAATGCGTAGGTATCCCATAATAAGCGAATTGCAGAAGTTCAGGCCAACATCAACCTTCTTCATAGTGGGGATCCTAAATAAAACATGTAGTTTACCTAGGGCCCTCACTTCATAGCAAGACTCGAAATTGTCATGACTAGCGCTACGATTAACCAGGGGAACATCCTGTCAAATTTTAATGACATTCCTTAGTTCAAAATTGAACTTTCCATTACGCTCTGATATAGGTCCAGTAATATCATGTTATTAGTCTGGTGGCACAAATGTCAAAAGCTCTAATGCATTCATCTGCCATTAATTTACCTTAATGTCTTCAGTGGCAATCGAACAAGCTCTGCAACAACCAACAAGGTTGTAATCTAGAAAACCATATTCTGCTATTATTCACACTCATCAAACGTTCACATGGCACGGTAATTCGCAAACGTGGATACAGCACCAAATCCGCTGTATAATACAGGAGTAGAGGGTGTAACGCACAAATGCTAAGATCATAATTTATAATTGAGCCCATTGAACGTGACTCAGGATTTAATGGTTACGAATCCCTCCCGCATTCAAGCTCACATGGTATGACAATATAGGTTCTACCAAGTATATACCTACGCTAATTTTTACATCTTCTTTCTCGATGCTATACAAGAACCTCCACGATAAAACTGTCTTACAGGACCTTGAGGGCTCCGAGCATAATTTGCCTCGAGTTTAGCTTTGTTCGTGCTGTCCCCTTGGGTCCGAGCAAGTTCAGTTTTCGCTTGAACCGACCTGGCTTGGTGTAGGGTGAACTCTGAACATGACCGCTCGGAGCAGGGTGAGCCTGGAGTTTGTTCTGAGCACGGGCAGCTTGAACGGGTCGAGGGTGCATGCGTGAAAGAGCAGTGCTCAGCTGCCCCTGGTCCATCGTGGGGCACGGGAGGGCTTGCTCAGAGCAGCTCGGAGGAAGCCCCATGGCCAGCACAAACACCGAATCATCTGCCCCGGGACAGCGCGAACACCGGACCACTTGGCCTGGAGCTCGCCCTGGGTCTGCACAAACAACGAACCTTTGCCTCACTTACTGAGCATGCCCGGGTTGGTCTGAACAAGCTTTGAGGGACTGCACGAACAAAGCTGGTAGGAACTCAACCGTTACAGTTGATTTCAATGTAACTGATCGATATGGAGTCGATTTTGTGTTTATATCAAAATGGGGAAAACAATGAATATCTATTCATTGTTTTCCTGCTACTGCAGATCAAACGTAACCCAACACTCAGTGATGAAGAAGAATATGATCCACACCCTGATTTCGGTTTCAAGTACCAAGGCCTCGTTTCCTATTTAATCGTCCTTGCTGTTCCAACCTGGTGTACATCATTTTTGGTGGGTAAAACTGAATTCATATTGTCAAGCCGCATCTACTGGTAAAGTTAGTTTTTAAATTACATTTATTAAAAATGCACAGAAATCGCCACTAAAGTAACACTGCTCGTCTCAAAAAGCCCACTGAAGTGCAGCTCCCTAGTTTTTCTTCGAAAAGGAGGGAAAACAAAAATTTGTTTTCATCAAACTGCATTTAGGTACTACGAGGCTATTCCTTGAGATTTATCGATTCATATCTGACCATATCATGCTCAAAATTTGGACAGTGATACACTTACAAGTTTTCACCTGAAATTTCTGATTTTTCCGAGTTATGCTATGGCCATCCTACCAACAAAAAAGTTTTTCGACAACCCGATGGTGTTCTGAAGGATGTTTCAGCAGCTGAACTTGTAAATAACGAGAAATACAATAGGTTAGGCAACAACGATATGAAACTAACTTGTAGCTACCAATATAGGGGCAATATTGCTTAAATGGAAATGTTATAATAAAGATACCAGATTAAGGTGCAACTGCAGATTACTGTAGGAATTAAAATGCACAATAATTAAATGTAATAGTTCAATAGGTGATTTATGTGTTTACGCAATTGATGATTTCTTCTACGAACAAGTCCCGTTCGTTTAGAGGTATCTTGGACCAATTTGGAGACTGTTTATTGTTGACAAGCCAGTTGAAGTCGTCCACGTCGTCCCAGTTGTTCTTGTTTCGATCGAGACCGGATTCGTCGTAGTGGTCGTCAATACCTACATATGAGTATCGGTAAGGGCCGAACCGGACTTCCGACGTGTCTTCAATGATGGCTTTTGTCGTTACGTGGACGTGGAAATCGGTTGACTTCGTGTTATGGACTCTCAGCTGCTGGCAGGGGAATGCGAATACGCAATTGATGCAGTGCTCGACCAACACGGAAGTCGTCACCGGACCGCAAACCACTTTGGAGCCCTCCAAAGTTATCAGGTGAAGTGTATTGGGGGAACCGTGGATGACAACCAAACAGTTCACCAACCTCGACAACGTCACGTCTTTATTTCGTATATCTTCATGAGCTATGAACACCGTGGCATCAGTCTTATCACAGACTGTAAAAGCGTTCGGGTTAGTTACCACCTTCTCAGACACAACAGTCTGAATAATTTCCGCCTTTTTATCAACGGCAGGTTTCACATCTTTGCGGTTCTTGAACGTGAACCTTTTTCGAGGCAAATACTTGTTTTCAAGCTGTAGGGCTTTGTCTTGTAACGTTTGAATCGAGCTTTTGCTTATTTTGATATCGTAGGCGATAAGAAAGATTGATGAAGACGCTAGATACTTGTTCAATTGATTAATACTCTTTGATATCTTATCAAATAAATCCGCCAAATCCAATTTGTCGGTAGTTTTATCGACTGACGCCAAAAGAGTTTCAATCTCTGCCTCTTTCTCCCTGAATGTATCCCTGAATACCTCAGCCTGTGAAGGCTGGTTGTCTGGCTTCTTCTGCAACTCCTCTTGCCTCTGATCTTTGCGTTTCAAAATCGTGTCCGGTATATGAATCATCATGAATTTATGGCAAGGTTATTTTTCCTATTATTGAACACTCGAAGGAAAACCACTATGTCTACACAGAACGTCCTTCACTTACTATCACTCTCCGTCTTGATTTCCAACGGCTTGTTATAACTTGATTGATAGGCTTCTGCGGATTTTTTTATATGCTGCAGAACCAAGTTGCGCTGTGAGTCATTTCTGTTGGGGTCATTCGCAGGTAGCTCTGATGAAGGGGATATAAAGGCGTATAGGACCGTACCACCACCGACCGTGTACAGAGTGTATCGGAATGCTGCAAAACTAGACATCTTCAACGCTCACACCCCGCGCCCAACTGTTCATGTCAAGCTTTTATATTGAAGGACTCGGTCGAAAATGAACATTCACTGAAATGGTAGTAGAATTCAAGCGAAAAACTAAAATTAAACTCGATAACAAGAAAATCGAAAAGGTTCACGTCTCGTCGGGAAATCTGCAATGGGTGGATAATATAAAAATTGTTGTTGTTAATCTCTGAGTTTAGGCCGTACCTAGACACTGGACAGTCACTGGTTGTAACCGTCCATTTGATTATGATGAGCATCCATTGACCATATAAAAAGTATATGGCAATAGTTTATGAGGCAATAGGAGCGATTTGAATAATTTTATATGAATGTGGACTACAGTATGCAAGACCACGCAAGTTATGAAGGGAGGGAAAGACAGACCTTGATATCTTAGAAACATGATCTTTCCAGGTGTGAGTGGAATTAATTTGACACCTAAGTTTCTGATGGCATTAACATAGACATAGACAATAGGCTTTTGGTGGTTTAATGAGAACCAACAAAAATAATAATTTGACTCCAGTCAATTAATAGCGAACTTCGAATAATATATTGAACAAAAAATAGTAAATTGTAAAACTTGAAGAACGGACTTTTGAAAACGACTTTTTCGACTGTAATAATTTCAATTTGGAAAATTTGGAAATTTGTCCGAATCATATGTTACAAACCGCGCACAACAATTTATCAACTGTAGTCAACCGCTACAGGAGTCCCCCTCCAGCGAAGACGACCTTCTTGCTGCAGACAGTAGGAGGAGTCTTTGGCGATTTCGATTGCGATGCCTCCTGCGAACTCTGGCTCAGCGTGTAGGCCGGTTTGAGGCGATCAATTGAGACAGCTATGTCCTTTCCATTGACTCGCAGTCGAAAAATCTTCTCCCCGCGCTCCAAAACCGGATAGGGTCCGTCATAAGGCGGCTGAAGAGGGCGTCGGACAGCATCGTGGCGCACGAACACGTGAGTGGCAGCAGCTAAGTCCTTATGCACGAACGTATTTTTCCTGCCGTGCATAGCGACCGGCACTGGACGCAACTGCTCCATATAACGGGTGAGGCGACCAACGAGGCTTGAAGGATCTTCGGGCTGTTGCGGCGGAGGTTCAACAAATTGTCCAGGTAGTCTGAGTGTTGCGCCGTAAACCATCTCCGCGGCAGATCTTTGGAGGTCTTCGTTGACTGCTGAGCGCAAACCAAGAAGAATTACCGGCAGGACGTCAACCCAGCCTCCGGTGGCGTGGCATCTGATCGCCGCTTTCAGACTGCGGTGCCATCGCTCGACCATGCCATTTGAGGAGGGGTGGAATGCGGTCGTGTGAATCCGCTTAGCTCCCAGAATGCGGGTAAGCTCCCTGAACATGGAGGACTCAAACTGTCGCCCCTGGTCTGTGGTAATCCGCAAGGGCACGCCAAATCGACTAATCCAACCCATTAAAAATGCTCTGGCGACGGACTCTGCAGTGATGTCACTAATGGGCACGCATTCTGGCCAACGCGTGAAGCGATCAATGCAGGTCAGACAATAGCGGAACCCTTGACTTGGTGGGAGAGGTCCAACAATGTCTACATGCACATGAGCAAATCTTTCATCGGGTGTAGCAAATGAACCGGGTGGACTGATGATATGCCGCTGCACTTTGCTTTTCTGACACTGGGGACAGGCACGAACCCATAGGTTATTGTCTTTGGCCATGGACGGCCACAAGAAACGAGCCTTGAGGAGCTTCAAGCTACCCCTCTGACCAGGATGTGCTAAATTATGGACAGTGTTAAATGCAGCCTGTCGAAAAGATGGTGTAATGTATGGGCGAACAATACCGGTGGAAGTGTCACAAATTATGGGTGTGTTTGAATTGAACATACAAATTTTCGAGAATTGGAATGAATTGTCAGTGCTCATGAGATCTTGGAGTTCTTTATCACTCTCCTGATCGACGGCTAACTGCTCCCAATCGATGTTTGCGATAGATTCGACCTCTTCTATTCGCGACAGGGCGTCAGCGACCACGTTCTCCTTGCCTGCAATGTGTCGGATATCCGTCGAAAATTGCCCTATGAAATCGAGGTACCTCAACTGGCGAGGACTTGCCTTATCCGATTTCTGTTTGAAAGCGAAAGTGAGTGGTTTATGGTCCGTCAAAATACAAAATGTGCGCCCCTCGAGCATATAACGAAAATACTTAACAGCAGCATAAATGGCTAAAAGTTCGCGATCGTATGCGCTGTATTTTCGGGCTGCATCACTTAACTTTTTTGAGAAGAAGCATAAGGGTTGCCAATGACCGTTCACTAATTGTTCTACTACTGCACCTATTCCTGTGTCTGAGGCATCAACTGACAATGCTAGTGGTGCCTCTGGAATTGGGTGAGCAAGTAAAACGGCTGTGCACAACATGTCCTTACAAGTTTGAAAAGCTTGTTCCAGGTCTGGGGTCCAATTGATCGCAGTTTTGTCTCTCTTCTTGTTTCCACTGTGCATTCCATGGAGTGTGGCTTGTGCTTGAGCAGCTTTGGGAATAAAACGTCGGTAGAAATTCAATTGGCCTAAAAATCGACGGAGTTCGGCAACGGTTTTTGGAAGTGGGAAATTTTTTATCGCCTCGACTTTGTCAGGAAGCGGCTTCGTTCCTTCCTTATTGACTAGGTAGCCTACAAATTTCACTTCGGTTTGTCCAAAAACGCTTTTCGATGTGTTAACAATAACCCCATATTCCCTAAAACGATCCAACAATAACTTGAGATGTTCAAGATGTTCCTCTTCATTGTGAGAAGCGACGAGACAATCATCCAGATATGGGTAACAAAAATCTAAATCTCTCACGACTTCATGGATGAAACGTTGGAACGTCTGAGCTGCATTCCTGAGTCCAAACGTCATGAAAGGAAACTCAAAAAGTCCAAATGGAGTCACAATGGCGGTCTTTTCGATATCTGAGGGTTCCATCGGAATTTGGTGATATGCTCGGACTAGATCGATCGTACTAAAAATGGTGCATCCAGCTAACTTATTGCACATATCCTGAATATTAGGTAGTGGATATCGATCAGGAACTGTAGCAGAATTTAATGAGCGATAGTCCCCGCATGGTCTCCATTCGCCGTTCTTTTTCGGCACCATATGCAAAGGACTGGACCAACAACTTTTTGAAGGACGACATATACCCTGCTCCATCATGTATGCAAATTCCTTGCGCGCTATGGCCTCTTTTTCGGGTGTAAGGCGTCGAGGTTTTGCAGAAATGGGCGGACCAACAGTGATAATGTGATGCGTAACAGAATGTTTTGGCATGATTTTTCCGACAGAATTAGGATTTGTAACGTCAGGATATGCGGACAACAATTGCTGGTATGGCGATCTCAACTCAGGCGAAACAGTGAAAACCGCGGAGTGTGGAACATTACCAATCGCTGCAGAGGTGTGGAGAGAGGTGACACTATCAACTAGTCGACGACCCTTCAAGTCCACGAGTAGTCCGAAATTTTTCAAAAAATCAGCGCCAACAATAGGTTTGTCAACATCGGCTACAATAAATGACCAACGGAACGGACGTCGTAAACCAAAATCAATTTCAACAATTTTATTTCCGTAGGTATGAATAGCAGAACCATTAGCAGCGTACAAACGAAAATTAGAATTTGGAGGTTTACGTATGCGATTTTCAGGAGGTATTACCGAAATATCTGCGCCAGTGTCTATCAAGTAACGACAACCAGTGTTCTTGTCTGAAACAAATAGGCGACTGTTATACTGGACCGGAGCCTCTTCTGCTGCCGCCTCTAGCGCCGGTCCCGTTCGTTTCCCGCCGTTGTTGAGGAGGAAGCTGTATAGGAACACGGCAAAAGGCAAATGGTTGCATTATCCTTAAATTTATGGTGGTAAAAACATACGCCGTTAACATGCTTACGAGACCGGGAACGCGATCGCCGTCGGTTACCTTGATCCGGGTACCCTGCGTCGTCTTTTGGTCGACCTCGGTCCAGCGCGTCAATCCGGGCTGATAACCGCTTCATTTCGGCCACGATCTCGTCCAGCGCGTTCGGAGTGCCTTGGGCTGCTGAGGATGGAATTATGCTGGGCGAACTAACTACGTGTAGTGCGGGTGGCGTGGTGACTTCGGCAATCTTGTCTGCCATCGCGGCAAGATTTGTCAAATCCTGGTCGCCTACGCTTAAAATAGCCTGGGTTTGGGTCGAAAGACGTTGTAGCCACAGGGATTTAAGAAGTGCGTCGCTTACCCGATTTGCTGACAACTCACGCATTTCACGCAGCAGTTGGGATGGCCTCCGGTCTCCCAGCTCCAGCTCGCCGATCAACTTCCGCAGCTGCTGGTCTTCGGATTCGGAGAACCGTTCTTCCAGTCGTCGTTTCAACGTTTCGTACAAATTTTGTTCAGGTGGATTCAAAATTAAGTCGCTCACTTGTGCTAGGATATCGCTCTCAATTGCACCCACTAGCATGTGGTACTTGGTCACATCGCTAGTAACACCCGCATTGAAAAATTGCGATTCTAACTGCCGAAACCATAATCTAGGATTTTGTTTCCAGAACGGAGGAATTTTGACTGAAACTCTTTGAATTTGGGGATGTGCGTTATTTTCTGCCATCACGTCGGGGTCACCACTTTGGTGGTTTAATGAGAACCAACAAAAATAATAATTTGACTCCAGTCAATTAATAGCGAACTTCGAATAATATATTGAACAAAAAATAGTAAATTATAAAACTTGAAGAACGGACTTTTGAAAACGACTTTTTCGACTGTAATAATTTCAATTTGGAAAATTTGGAAATTTGTCCGAATCATATGTTACAAACCGCGCACAACAATTTATCAACTGTAGTCAACCGCTACAGGCTGATCAATAACTTGTGTGATACTATTGGTGGGTATTTCAATTTTAAATATGACAATGGATTGACTTGTAGAGGGATTGATTAGGAGACCATTTTGGGAACACCATCCACTGATAAGAGAAAGGTCAGAATTTTATGTCACAAACAGATGCTGCTAAAGATGTAGAATCAGTAGGACTATGTAAATAGATCTGCATGTCATCAGCGTAAATGTGGTATTGGGATTTTCTGAGAACAGCAGGAAGGTCATTTATAGAAGCTGTGAATTGAATGGACCCAACACCGAGCCTTGAGGAACCCCAGACCCAGATGCAATAGGGAGTGGCTGAGACTTTACACCCAGTCACACATTACACCATTCACACCCAGTTTTATCTCCCAGAAACAACCATGAAGTTAGCTATCCTCCAACATGTAGCCATGTAGACATGTTTACCCATTACACTTAAAAGATCTACATACCAAGATCTACATACCTTAAAAGATCTACGTACTAAGAAAAGGAACACCAAGGAAAAGAAAGGAATTTGTAGTCCTTGTTCGTAATAAACCGCGAACTCCTGGTCACGCATAACGTCTTCACCAACACATCCTATAACTGGAAAAGAAATGGATCAAATCATGGAAAAATCCTTGTCACGTTAGTATCCACGCACGCGTAGCAAACTACATATAGAAGAGATAGAGTGACTTTATCGGTATCCACTAAAAACTTGAAAACGAATAAGAAATTAAAAAAATGGACGTTCGCTTGGCTGTACTTGTTCTAGATTACAGTTGATTTCTTTTATTGACGGTTTATTTTAAGGTCTTATTTAATTTTTAGTTGTAAACATTTGTTCATTATCATCACCTTTATTACCATCAATGATATTATTTCAATGAGTGCTTGTAATGTTACGAAAACTGTGTATTGCGTGTGGCTTATGTGATCGCAGATCTACCATTCTGATTTCACCCCGTCCAAACTTCCGAAGAACGAGCTACGCGCCCTTCACTTCGAGGTGAGTTCATAAAAACTCGCTTTTTTCTTTTTTTTTTTTTTACATTGGATATTTCATTGATTTTTCGAGATGTGTCTTCTGTATATGTAAATAATCCACGAGCTATTTTTCGTTTCTATATCTTGAGATGTAGAAGGAACCTCATCCTATGCACTGTCATAATATTATCATACATTAATGTGTTTTAAGGTTTAAATAATAACGTAGCATAGTAGTTTTATTGATAGTTGATAGGTTGTCAGTGTTATTCTAACGGAAAAACAAATTATTAGTGCTCGTATTAACAATCCACAGAACTGACATCTGAAGTTTCACTGGACTAATGGCTGGTACTACGAAGGAAGTCGACTTGAGGAAATTGGTGAAAATGAACTACGGATGTGGTTCAGTGCATGACCTCGTGAGTCAGGTGTCATCATTTCTCAGGTTGGTTTCTTTGCATAATAATTGTAATATACCTACTTGTTCATTCTTAAAATAAGTTTCCACTACCTACATTCATCGAGAATATTGCAATTCCGCCACGTTCATGTATGTAAGAAGTTAAATTTTATACAACAGAATCTGTCAAAACCTTGGTAGTCAGGAGGTTGAATAGGTTGACGTACCTACCTGCAGAAATCGCAAGGGTTGTGGCAGCTTGATTGATAAGTGATAATCCGTTTGGAATGGGGCCCCTTTTCAAAGTAAACCTGAATAGTTAGGTACTACACCTGCCATAATATTCCTGCGTGCGTAAGGACATCTTACGCGACATCTTACGCATTCTAAGGTCCATTACTTTTATACGAATGGTGAAAAATAAAAGGACAACGTTGAACGGGGTGCTTAGTACGAACTTAGTTATCATTCAGGTCCACTGGAAATACCTGAAAAATTTCGGAACTGCGTATTGTTGTAACTAAGATAGATATTACAAATGTATTTTACCTTGTAATATCTTGGACTGATTTTTGTGTGTTTTTTCAGTGAGCTGAAAAAACCTGACAAAGATCCAAATAAGCCAACGGACACTGATCAAATAGACAAAGTGAAAGAGAAATGTAGAATTAAAGAGCGACTCGTGTTTTTCAACACACTATATAGAGAAATGTCTGAAGTAAGTTTATTTACGTTTTATAGAATGTTGTAAATGCCGCGATTCACCATCGTGTTACGGATCAGTGAAGAGCAGCGTACATTCGAATTTCCATACTAATTTTCAATTTATGTATTCTCATTGTGGGGGGGGGGGGGGATGACTTTGGGTTAGAGGGAAGCGTTGTGTGGGTTAAAGGTTTTTAATGGTTCAAGAGTATTCCTTTCAGTTCTGGTTCCCCAGGCGTCTGTGTTTTGGGGGTGTCCGATTTGGTCCGGTCCTGGTTTTTCACCTGTCCTGGGAAGTGTTCCCGGTTTTCTCGAATTCTTACATTAATATTAAACTGCCATGATTATTTTTTTCACTTTCTCTGGTTTGGGGGGAACGGGAACCAACCTTTTAAACCAAATCGGGAAGAAGGATAAATATGCTCAAGGACTTCATCATGAGTCGCATATCTACCTACTGCTTCATTATTTTGAAGAAAAAAGTGTTAGAATTTTCAGTTTTGAGTTATAAAAATAATTCTCCAAAAATTTGTTCATAGATCACGCTGCATGACTACCTACATCTTTTTTTCCTCATCAACCCAAATCCATCGCTTTCTCCCAGGGCTGTTAATCCATCACCTTCCTGGCCAATTCATGCGTTTTAACGCCGAACTCGCTGCATTTTGACTGTATTAACACTACGTGTGGGCGTCTACCCGGGTAGACGGAGCCTCATGCGCACGCTGTCCGCATTCCAAGGCTCGTAAATGATGAAACATCTGTTTTAAGGTCCAGTTGGTGGCGGAAATAGCTTCAGTACCTTTCTAACTTCCCAACAGAGTGCGTCGGATGCGGATCGGGGCTTTTCACAAAAGGTTCAGGGGTTTTATCGAGTTGGTAATCGTGGGCGCGTTTTTCGCTGGGTTTCATCAGTGTTGCATTCCTTTTTCCAACTGGTTATGCAGTTAATTGTTTTACTTTTGCCTAGTTGTTGTTTACTACTTCTCAAACACTGTTTTCGAGTTTGGGTGATTGTCATCACCATACAGTTCTTTTCCACCCTGTTTTGGGTCAAAACTAAACTTATTTTGAACTGAAAATTGATTGTCCGGGGGAGTCAATGGTGCTGAATCCGAATTTGAGGTCGAAAATGCAAAATTAGCGGGTTAGTAGGCATTGTAGATGGGGATCTAGAAGCGGGCTCGCTTGGGCAGGTGGCATCCAGTGGGTCATTAGCATGGGTAGAGCCGCCCGCACTGAGTGTTAACCTAAACAACGAGCCCAGTTGTGAAATCCCATGGCGAGCTTCCCAAAAAGCTGTATTTTGTATGGGGGGGGGGGGGGGCTCGTTTGGCACCTATATGTGTGGTACTTGAGTGGGTAGTCTTCACGCTATTGGGTGATGCAGCCCTAAAGCTAGGGATTCAGTGGGAGCGTATGCGTCCGCATCTCGCGTTCGCGTCCGAACCGCCGCTTCCAGACGCCGGCAGGGTTGTATTCGGTAGGAGCGTCCGCGTTTGCGTCCACTAGTTGTGCCTACATCGATTTTAGTAGTATACACCATGCTGAAGAGGAAGGTAGCACTTCTGTTATTGTTGGAAGATGAAGAGGATGAGGATTTTTTACACTCATTGAAGAGGAACTCTACTGCCCCAATGTACAAGAAGAGGAGAAAGGAGGGGTGGTACTCAGCAGCTCGATATCACTTTGAGAATGACGAGGAAACTTTCAGAAGATTTTTCAGGCTCAATTTTGATCAGTTCCAATAATAAAGTAAGTAATGACCGTGCATCACAGTCTTGTAGATGTGATCCACAGTTCCCCCCTCTTTGAACAAGTCGTTTTCCTGTAAATCCCAGCCCCCACGGGGTTTCCAACGTTGTCGTTGCGGGTCACATACCTCCGGACGCGTAGGCGCGCGGCTGGACTGGTCCCCTGAGCAGTCGGGACGTGGACACGGGCGTCCCAATTCTAGACGCAGACGCCAGACGCGCTCAAAGAATGCGATTCCATTAAAAAACCTTGAAGCAGTGGCAAGCGTCCAGACGCGGACGCCCCCACTGAATCCCTACCTTTACAGCTGTAAGAATACATTTGGAAGAGATGGTGTTGGTAGTAACCCTTTTGCATGCGCGAGCTACTCTGCGGGCCGAGCCAGTTTTGCCTCAGATTGGGGTGTGCCTGGCAGCTAGTACCGATCGTGTAAATGGAGTACGCAGACTTCTAAGCACGCGGGCTGAACAGGTGGTCGGTCCCCGTGGCAGCGCATCTTGGTAGGATGCGTGAACAGATAGTAATTGCCCTTCATGTTATCTAAATTCAACCACCTAGAGCTAATCTAAAGGGAACTTCATGCTAAAAGGAGTTTTTAGTGAGCTGGACCCTTTGTAAACCTAATCACTGTGTCCTACAAGAGGAACTGATGAGATCAGCAGGTGTCGCTCGTATGCAGCGAAGCAGTGAAATCTATCATTGCGGGCTGTACTTTTTGAGCATTTCAATTTCAACTTGTCACTGTAAAAGCTGTTCAAATGTAGTTTGTTTATTACAGCCTACAAATAACGTTAGATACCTGTCTGCAATGTCTGATCTGCTCGCCATCTACATTGACTTGGAAGTCACGACGTGAGTTCTACTTATTGACCTAAATATTCCTCCCCTGAATCTGGACAATGATCATTAATTCAAGAATCTTCAAATTTATTATACAAAATTTGCTGACATACCTATTAGAATCTTAGTCTTCTGGGATCTGCTATGCACTTAAATGATGTTATATGTTATTGTTATTTTTAGTTGCGCAGAGTCGTTAGTGCATGAGAAAAAGAAGAAATCGTCGCGAGGAGATTATATTCAGAAGAAAATAGAAGCGTTGATGAGCAAGATAGTAACCTCACTGTTCACCATGTTGGGTAAGATCGATGAATAGATTGATTCTCACATATTTTAGTGATGTGTATAGTTGAATTGTTGTAAAACAAATCTCGCTTTTTTATCGAATGCTTTAATGACTCATTTTCAATTTTCAGACAAATCGGAAGACCACATCCTAGACACGGTGCTCAAATTGAAGCCCCCATCTGGAGAAAATCCTTCAAATGAGATATACCACGAGATCCACGCTTCCATTTACCGGTAAACCGCGTACCTCAAACGCGTCTTTTTCTCAAGTCTTGTTCTGATTTCGTTGGGTGGAGTGATCACGTAAATTTTCCTAATTAAATATACATACCAGTCCGTTTGTACACAGAGCCATCCTGGCCATTAAATTTAATAATTCCAAAGAAACATAAGCAATGTAGTTGATGATCAGGAGATGAAGGGATATTGTCCACCCTTTCAACGTTGTTGAATTACCCCATCTTTTTGTGATTTCAAGCCCCTGTAAAGATGTCGCAAACCTTAATGTCAAAGGTGGGGCTTGAAGAAATCCGTATATTCAAGTTATTTGGCGAATCTGAGTTAATTTTAAAAAACGCTGCAAATCCCTGCACAACGGTTTATTATTTTGTATAGAATACCCTTCTGTTACAGATCACAGCTCTATGTATAGATAACCCGTCTATATAATATGATATGTACTATTCTATACATATTATGTAGATCGCAGACCCTCCGTAGGTTGGTACCTAACCCCGTACTCGTTACTAGGTACCTACCTAAATCTCGAGTTAAATGTTGCTAAAATAATTCTGCCGATGACAAACAGTACCTAACAAAAAGAAACACACATAATGAAGCTCTGAAAAGAAATTGTTGATGAGGAGTGAAAAAAGTTGCAAAAGTACCTACCAAAAAACTCCAGCCCCTTCTACGTAGATGGTATAATGAACCGTTGTGTAATAATTTACCGTTGAGTAATGATTTACCGTAGTAATAATTTACCCATCAATAATACTTCAACGTTTGTTCAAGTTTCACTACCTACCAACAAACTCCAAAAGAGCCATCATTTTTCAAATGAAATAATATCACAGAACAACCAACTCGACTTCATACTCCGCCAATATAATCAGGCGATCCCTAGCAATGATTTTATCTCCGCCAAATTTCCTATTGTGGGCGCGTCTCTGGTTACGAGATTTGGTTTGAATTGTATACAATTTCATTCACACTGGAGTCGAAAATGCCTGTCGGTGCAAACTTCGGGGCCTTACTGTGAACGAACGGCTGGACGTACGATGCTCCGGATGGTCTTAAAAAACTCGCAAGTTCAAGAACTATTTAAAACCGTAAAAATATTCACGTAAAAAAATGGTATAGGCGTTTTGAAAATTTCAACCCCTATTTTGAACCCCTTAGAGATGACTCACAGTAACGTCGAGCTTCGAGGACCAACTAGACGCCGAATGGAACCTATAACCCGAATTTCATCAATTTTTTTTCATGGTAACTAAGAAAAGTGGCCCGTACGGCGTACCCCGTACGGCGTACGGCGGACAGACAGAAATATTTTTATTGCAGTTTTGGATTCTACATACCTTGAAACGTAAACCATCAAATTTTGAGGGGGGGTAAGAATTTTTTTTTTCATGCTCGATTCCAATGGTTCATTATTGAAAATAATAAACCAAAATCTAAAATTAATCTAAAATTTACAAGGTTGGCTCCCTTGCAAATCACCAAATCCAACGATACGTGTGGACGCTTGAAACCCTCGACAGTATCCCTCCATCTTAATTTATTGCAATGAGGAAAAAGAGTCCCTCAGTGGGTACTGGTTGTAGTCTCTGCCTTCTGAAAGTCTACTGCTACTGTTTCAGATATATTGTGAAACGAGCTGCAAATTGTCAAATCAACGATTTGACGTACATGCGTTATGTCCTCATTTACAAGCTTTGGAGCATCATGTTGAAAGAGACCGAGAAAGAGGCTGCCATCAAGCAGGCAGCAATGCGCCTTCGCCCGCCTCCCGGCTTCCGGGAGAGGTGGAGAACATTTCCAAAAATCCTGCCCAAGCCTTCCAAGGAGATGAAGAATATTACGGAGTTCTACCTCAAGAAGCCGTACGATGTTTGCAAAAGTGTGAAAGTATGTTAAATATTCAAGTATACTAGAATTATTGCGTACTAGAGAGTTCCTAGGGGATACAGTTGCTTGGATGTGGCACCATATAGTCTTGGAGAAGTTGCGCCAAAATTGACCATACTGCATGGTCGATACAGCTGACGTGTTCTCATAGAACCCATAGAGACCCGTGGAATTAAAAAAGCTACGCAAAATATGTTGAACTGCTGATGAATTTATAGCTCAGCCTGATGAATTTATGCCTGTGTTTAGAGTGGGTAGTAGGTAGAATTTGCAGATACAGGTAGGAATAATTGTCGTTGAATTACGGCATATCTTGTTTTCTTTTGTAACCATGGCAATGGGTTAGCATTCGTGTTGCTCGCCGTAACCACCGTATCCCCCATGGGCCATATTGTTGAGACCAAAATTTCTTCTAGGAACACTACTAAGTAGTATGAGTGTCTGGTTGCTTGATACGGGTATCAGGCACGCACTTTTTTGCATCTCGTGGTAGAAAGGGAGGGAGCAGTCTCCATGTTTTGTACAGTTTCTTCTACTTGGATAATATAAACGCACTATCTCATTCTATGAAGAATTTCTGAAGAGAATTTTAGGAGCTGTATTGGGCAGTTATCATGAATTCTGTTTTAATTTTCGGTCAGCAGTTCATAATGTGAGATAGACGATAGTAGGGCTGAATCGGGAAAATAATTTATGCCTCCTTCATATTTTGACACTGGCGCCAGGGCTGACAGCAGGATGCTGCATGGGTGGAGTGCAGGGGGTCCATGTGTCTTCTGCTTTACAATGAAAAACGTTCCTCAGTCATTCATTGTTCTTTAATCGAGCCTCTTATAACCTTCTTTTCGCGTTTACCTACCTTGTTTTGCTACTGGTAAGGTTGATGCCATTAACAAACTCCCTCAGTTTCAAAATTACTGTCAAAGTTCTCTATTGCAATCCATCAGGCAAATTAGAACTTTTGAAGTAGAAGTAGTACTATGCCATACTGAGGGGACACACTCAGTTGCTTATTGTCAATAATTAACTGAATGGAAATAGGTAACAAACTTCATGTTGTATACTTCTTTTTCAGATGCTGTTGAAAACATCTTATTTCACCCTCCAGTCTAGTATGTTCCCTAATATCAGATGCAAACCACAACTGATGAATCCTCTGAGTCGAGCAACCCGAGAACCCGAGGAACCTACCAAACGAGTTGACATACGAAGAGTTCCAGTTGAGGTAAATAAATATCCTTATCACTCACTCATTAACATATATTTTACGTGAATTCAGCGAGGAGTTATGAGGTTTGTTTCTGCACCGCTGAAATCCGACTCTCATCCTCTGTCTGTATGATGCTGTCGGCTCATGCTTGTACAGGAAAGATCGAGGAATTTCAAGCTAGTTGCCCATACAGACCAATGCCTGACGAGTGAGGCCCATGCCATTAAAAACAAGAAGAACACAAAAGTAGCATCCATTCTAAGTTAAGTTATTTTGCAGGAGATATCCACACCCCAACGAATGGCCGATGACTTGTGGACACGTCTTTGCTGTGAAGAGCCTCTCTCAGAAAGCAGCTTGTACAATCAGGTCATTAATTTCAAACAACCTCATAAACTCACAGTTACCAAGTTGTACAAAATTTTGAATAGGCATAAAGTTCAGGTTAAGAAGAAAGTGAGTAAGAAAACCCCGAAGAAAAATATTTTGCCTATAGTGAAAGCCTCTAAGCAGGGTGTATATGTTAATGGTGGAATAAGTCCCAGAGATAAGGTTGAGGCAGTATTGCAGGTGGCACCAGAAACAAAATCGCGGAAGACCACCAAGAATGGTGAAAGGAATAACAGAAAAAGACACAGAGGCAGTATGCCCGAACTCCCTGTGTTGAAAGACATTAAAATTTCTCCCCCACCATTGAAAATGGTTAAAATTGAATATTGGGAGCCAGCAAGTCAAGTGCCAGTTCATTCGTCGTATGACAAAACGGTGTCGCCCTACAGAGGTGTTGGGAAATGTTTGGAGAGCAAGATGGCGCCACCTGCAGTGTCCCCTTCAGGGAAAGAACTTAAACTGAGTATGGTAGACGCCAGTGTGAGCACGGTTGACGATTTCGACTGGACAATGAACTTCTTAAAACAAGACCAGAGCTGGCAACAAAGCTGTTCCGCCTTCTCTGAAAAACAACCGAATCATTTGATGGACAAAGGCGTTCAGTCCGTTTTTGACAAACCCACCAACCACCCGGTGTCGCAAGCGGAAGATCTGTTGAGGGGTTCCGTACAAGGATGTCTTCCAGCCCAGAAGAAAGACCAAGCGAAGGTCAACCTGGATGGGTGCGCCGGGATGATGGACACCCAATTCGCTCCTGACCTCGCAGGGTTCGACCTCGATGAACCAATGTGGGGCCCTCTGGACGAGCCGGGTCAATACTCGGTAGACCCTATGACCTTGTTACGCGAATTGTTCAACGACTGCCCCGATGTCTTGTCCACACCCTCGCACCCAGGCCCAGAGTCCCACGATATTTGGGTTAAGACGTCTCTTGAAAAGAAAAACCCCTAAAAGCGATCACTTTTCAAGTGTAAATATTCGCTGTTTCTCAGCTGTACATATGTACCAAATCATTTTCATCATCAACCTAATTTGAAAGGCAACAACTTCGAAATGCCATCGATATTTATGTTTATTTCATTATGTTCTTAATATTAACCAGAAAATGGGCCAATGACAGGTACAGAAGGTTTGGATATCATAATCGGTAGACGCCTAAATGAATACAGCGTGACCATAACGTAAGGTCCATACAAATGAAAGATTTAAGGTGGTAACCCCCCCGTCTTTTCCGTAAAATTCAAAAATCACACTTCTGCTCACGTGTGCAATTAGCCAAACTGTAGTTTTTTGTATGAGGAAACCCCCACTTTTTAATGCAGATTCAGAAACTACGTTAAATTTCACAACAAACCACATCTCTGGATGAATTTTTACATGCACATACTTGGAAGAGTAAAAAATAAGTGCTATCTGCAGAACGTGAAAAATTGAGGTTTTATACAGTGTTTGAACTACCACTTAATCTTGTTGTGCTGAATCTTGTGGATGTCCATTTTTTGATATGCTCCCATCTGCCTTATAAATTGGACATCAGAATGACAAATCCGCTAAAAACTAGTAACGGGTAATTTGGGTTTTTGGCTTAAAATCCTTAAATGGAATGATGTTCAACGCCTTAGATGGTGCCAGAAATTGCGACGTTTGGAAGAATGAATGTTCATATTGTCTTTTTTGGATTTCAAATGCCTCATGGGGCGATTCCAGTGGCTCTGAATTTCGGAACTTTGAATCGGGTCCTTTTGTCGGGCCTGAGAACTGCTGACGTCAAAGTAAAAAAACAAAATCAAGACCACCTTGGGGGTTTTGCCTCTCAAAATCCACGTGAAGCTTTTCCAAGCAAGTGGACCTCAATTCGTTAATGCAATAATTTTTGAGATGAGTGAAACAAAACTTCCCTTTGGATTGTTTTGTTGAAGTACATGACAACTATTTTTTTACTCTACACCATTAGCTGTTAGGCCTACGGCTCTTCTGCCATGCCGCCTCTCGCAGGCCAATATAATTTGGAAGTTCTCGACCATTGGGTTCTCGTCTGGTGAGAATGATCTCCAAGTTGACGGCAGTCAAATAGATGGTCTGTTGTCATTGGCGTTTGTGACTGGCAGAGTGAACCAGCCTGGGCTGTCATTCACCCGTATCTTGTGAAGGTGGGTGTTCAGATAATCGTGACCTGTAATGTGTCTGAAGCATGCCGCTGATTCCATTCTTATTAGAATAGTAGGGACACGATCTTTTGGCTGGAGTAGGCTAGCCCATCTTTTCCCTGTGGCTGCTTGTTGCTGAAACTCAGCCATTTTTTTCTTTTATGGCGCTTCTTATACACCCTTTAGCAGCTAGGCATTGGCATCAGGTATCGTTCTTGGGTTAACGCGTCGCCGCGTTCATTCCCCCAAATGCCACTGTAAAACCATGGGAACAGCCCTTCTTCTGAGCTCATCAAGGGTCCTTCTTCCAAGCACCACCTCTCCGGATTGAGTGCCTGTGTTGGAAGCAAGCAACACGATTGCTGCTTGTGAATCAGTCAGAATGACAGCACGAGGACATTGTACCTTAGTGATAAGGTGCAGAGCCAGAACCACTGCTCGCACTTCGCTGTCGAAGTTTGTCGCTAGTCTTCCAACTGGTGCTGATATTGACCCGACAAGTGAGAAAACTCCCCCGTTGCGTGTGCCCCAACCGCAGAGCCGTAAGTATAGACTGAGCCAGTCCGGCTCTGTAAAACGAGTCTGCAGTGTTTCCACCACTTCTAACCCATATGCTGGGTTAGAAGTTAAACTCCATGCGTTCTGCACAGTTTCCATGCTGGGTGGACACTCCGCAGTCTTCCTTTTCTTTGTAGGATTCTGTTCCTTCTCCGCCAACAAAACTACTATAGTAGCCAAATCTTCAGTTGAAATTGAGCTGTGACATGATTTGCAACAATGCAACTTTATCACAACTGGTCTAACTAGAGATAATAACCACAAGCACCCAAACAAAGACTCTTTTTCTGTTCATGTGACTATTACGTCAACCTTAATGGTTCTTTTTGCAATACCTCACCCAGGTTTTAGGTCTAGCGCTAAAGAAATGTAAATGGGCCTCTGAATTATCAAACTCTAACTTCAGAGCCAGTTGCCATAGGTTAACGCTGTGATAATTAGTACTAACTACTTTTGTTCTGGTCCATGTATTCCTTTGACTTTAGTTTCCACAATTGTGATAATTCGTGACTTAATGAAACACGCGCCAAAACAACAAGAATTCTTCTCCGGCTTTCTCTTTACTACAATTTGGCACTGACCTCTGTCATGATTAAAAGCAAATGTTCCATTGTTGATCAAAAAGGTCCGAGACGAAGTGATAAGGAAAGATAATTACAACAGCGTGCAGTGTTGATGATAATAGCTCAACTTACGCTCACTTGTTGACTGATGATTATTTGACAAACATCTCGTCTAAACCTTCAAGGATGTTCGTCAAACACGTCAGATTTTCTTCCAAACTCGTCAAGTTTGTCAATTTGATCGTTCACGGGCCCCTTAAAACTGTCAAATTTTACATTACACCCCCTGTTACCTCTATACATTCTCTACCTGTCATTGGCGGGCTCCAGGACTAGTAGTTATGTGTTGGCTTCTTATTTTGCGAAACTGCCTCACAGCTTTCCAAAAGATCTCAACCTTGTGTACCTATTACTTGCATATCCAATCATAATAGGCATGCGATGACTCCCGAAGTTGTCTATATGAAGTCGTCAGTCGAAGACTTGCTGTTAATAATTACCTCGAAATCCCAAATACCTAACGTTGGATTCTACATTACCGATATTGACTTTTTGTTCACTAATACTCAACTACACAAACCCGTGTTCCCTACGCTCGTAACTGAAGATCGAATATAGAGTGCAATTTTTTAATTGAACTATTAGTTTTAAGCCTTAACTGCTTTAATTTACTATACAGTTCAAAAAATGTGTTGGTTGATGATGCAACAAGGATTCTTTAGTGTAAAATCCTATGTGCGTTTGTTCTGTAAACTGATATCACGCCCAAATGAAGAGGATAGTTGGGAACTGGCACAGCAGTGGGTTCAAGAATGTTCCACCGAATTTTCAGATCATTAATGTATAAATTGTAGTAGACTCGAAGGTTTCTCTTGGCACTGAAGGTATCGTTCTTTATCCTTTTAGCTATTACAAACATAATATTATCTCTGAGAACGGAAAATTTTCAACTTTAAAAAAAAAAGAAGAAAAATGGTAGTTCGAAGCCTTTTCAAAAATAAGCATTATTTTTCAAATGAGGGCGATTAAAACAGCGGCAAAAAAATGACGTATCAGGTCTATTGACATACGATTGGCTGTTGGTCCAAGAAGGCGGAGCTAAGCCTCCGAGGCGAAGGTTCTCAATGCTGCCAAGAACCCAACATTGGAAATGGCATACTTTCGTGGCAACCTTCAAGAACCCTCGGTTTGATTAAAGACGTGTAATTTAAATTTATTCAAAATTATTTGAATTTATTTGTGGTTCCTCCGATTCATCCATTGTGGTACTGCACATTGTTTAAAGTGATGCACAAGCGCCCCTAAGCAGGATTTGATTTGAACTGCTTGGCATTAACCTGATACGTCATTTCTAGCAGGAATAGGAACTCGAAAATCCAAATTTTACACGCGCTTTCTACATAGACTTTCCGACATGAACACGTCATTATGTGGTCAGTAAGTGTTGATTTCCTTCATTGAACAGAACTTGGCCAAAAAAAGAGAATTTTTAACCCACGAAAATTGCCCAATACAGTGAACTTCTTCTAATTTGGTACGTTCGGGAGTTGAGGAATTCTGGAATATTCCAGATTACAGGATGAATATCGAGAAAAACGCGAATTAAACTGTTTATTAAAAATGACAGTAGAAAATGTTTTTTGTTATTTAAACCGCTTACCTAACTAGAATTAAAAAATTACATATTAATGATTAAATTAAATACCCAACTGAATATGAAACACAAGAAAATTCATAAGGTAGGCTTACAAAAAATTTAATTTTAAGTCTTGTTCTCCTTGTTTCCCGCGCGCCTTCCGATCGCAAAAAAACTTGAAACTTGAACAAGGCATGATTGATGTCTGCGATGGATATAAATTAATTGTTTTATTATTTATTTTTATATTTTTCAAAAGTTGTGCAGGATTATCCAGCGTGCCGGACCGTAGAATGCCGGATTAGAGGAAGTTTACCGTACTTTCTTCATGTGCACACAAAACAAGCTAACGAATTTCACAACACCGTGAGTGGTTTGGAAGAGCTTGTATCCCACTATGAAAATTGTGCTAACTTCTACAGTACGATTCAGGCATTGGTCTATAAACTTTGAGCCCTAGTGAACCGGACGGTTATTGAGCGTCCTGATAGAACAAATCGGTGCTAGATTTCCATTTCATACTAATTTACTCATTCAGTTTTTAGGTTTATAGGTAAGGTACCTACGTATCTTGAAGCGTAAGTACCCAAAACAACAGTTTTGATGGATGAGGGGGTTAATAGGTTGTTTGGCTGGGTCTTATGTAGCACTTACGATTAGCTGTGAAACTGCCTTTCAAGGAGTTTATGACTTTCTAAAATGTCCTCTGTGCCAAAAGTTCAAAAAGCTGTGGAAGCCAGATTTAACTAATCAAATTTCATAAATAAAAATCGTTGAATACTAGTTGTTGGGGCTTTTGAGGTTCTCTACTAGTGCTCCAAATATACGTGCCGTCGATAAATCCAGCCTTATTTACTACAAATGATTGTGACGGGTTTTCCGAGGTTGCTGATCCGATTTTGAAACTTTTATTGCCTTTACATCATCAACCTGCACTCATTAAATCTACATATTAAGCAATATATACGCCTTAATGTAATATAGTAGGGGTAACCTTACAGTATTCTTGTACTAATTTGTGTTTTATTCTTCAGCTCGAAGACGTGAATTTGCAGAAACTCCCCTTGAAACTGTCATTTCCTTTAAAATTTCTTTTTGTGGAATCTCCTTTGGAATTCAAGATTTCTTTTAGAGTTTCGAGACGCGTTTCTTGAATCGTTATTCGTCAAAATTTCAAGCAGCGTTTGTTTTGCTTATGAAATTAGATTTGAATGTAATACCTTTTATTAACATTTTTAGTCATTCGCATTTTAATTATATTTAACTACGCTGAAAACCCCTAGTATTTACTGCGTACCATGTGTCTTGCCGAATGGCTGAAGAAAGAAGAATATACGAAGATGAGAAGAATGCGAAGAAGACGAAGAGAAGAAATGAATTAACCTGAATGGATCGAAGAACAATTAATTATCTTTGCATTTTATTTATTCGGAAGTTAAATTCAGTAAGACTACTTGAGCAATTCGGTTGATCAGTATTTTAAGAATAAACAATTCGAAGATGCTACCGAGAAGAATCTTAGGAAAGTAGTGACTTAGAGTGAATTGTATGCAGTACAAGATGATTTGAGTGTATTGGTTTCTTTGATAAATTCTATTCTTAGTTGGTACTGCTATTAAATAAAGTGTTTGGAAAATCTGTTTTGAATAAAATTCTTCTGCTTCTTTTCCCTAATTTGATTGTAATCAAAGGGGCTCTTCTAGCAGATGTCGATTTTCAATACTTATATATATTTACGTACCGAGAAACTCGTAAGCGACCAAGAACACTGTTTACACGACAGAACAAGTAGGGTTCTACCCCCCCCCCCCCCCCTCCCATAACTAGTCCCTGAGGACGTGTACCAAATTTTGAACCCTCGGGACCTTCAGGTGCTTTGAAAATCGCTAGGCAGTGTTCAAGATTTTCTACTTGTTCTTTGGCAAGGCTAAAAATTTTGCACACACATTTGTTATGCTCCAGGGAAGTGCCTTTTATGCACCCCCCCCCCCCCCCCCTTGTGGTTTCTAAGGGTAGGGTATGGAGCTGAACTTTGGTTAGGGTTGTAAGGGCTGAAGTTTGGCACACTTGCTCCCTGAGGAAGTGTTCAAAATCCGAACACAATCAGTTCAGTAGATTCTGAGTTATGACTGGTTGAAACTCTGCAAATGGTGGTCAAATAACCTCACCTTTTGCGTATTATACTTTCCTGGAGCGCTTTTTAAAAGCATTTGGAAATTTAAACCAATTTTTTTTTTTAAGAATTTTTTTTTAAATCTAATAAACCATTATTTCAAGAAAACAGAATGAAGAATGTTTACTGGGTGGCATTCCGAAGGCTGTGGAGAAACCCTTTTCCACGTCATGGTTTTTGTGCTGATACTTCATTATTGTTTCTTTCAAGAACCTTTCAGAATAATAATTAAAAATTTCCCATTAAGCCCGATCAAATGCCTTTTGCATTGTCGATAAAACCTGCAAACTGCAACATACTAAGAGTAGGTGCTCGTACGCATGAGAAAAAATGCGTTCTACTGAGGTCCTGTGGTAACTGTGATGAACGTGATAGGTAGTGAAAAGACCGAATAGTGAGTTATGGATCCTCCCGCTACTGAAACGCTGGAGCCCAAACTTACTGTAAAACAGAAATATGATTTGTCCTCAGAAAACAGCTAGGACCTAGAGATGGCAATTACAAACCACTCGTCCTGAAGGCTACGCTAATGAGAGTACCTATACCGAAAAAAGGTTCCATTATAAGAATTTTGAATACTGCGTTCTGAAAATGTCATCCCCTATTTTTCACCCCTTAGAGATGATTGACAGTAAAGTCGAGCTTCGCGGACCTACAAACCAAATTACATTAATTTTGGTCAAGAAAAGTAATTCCATTTTCGGATTCTACATACCTTGAAACGGAAACCATAAAATTGGGGGGGGGGGGGGTTAATTTTTTTGTTTATTATTCTCTGAATAACCAGTATTCGCTCAGCAAAAAATTGTATAACCTCAAAATTTTTTCTTTTACGTTTCAAGGTGCGTAGATTCCAATAATGCGATGTCCGTACCATATCTACCTTTATTTTCGGTCTAAACAATTCTTTCTTTCGCACTCAGGCTCCGTTGTGTCACGAAACTGCAGCCCGATCGGAATATATTCATAAGTGTTATGGGTGAAAAATAGGGTTTTTTGGTGTTTTAGTAACATGAGCTTGTGAGGTAACGTTTTTCTAGGACAGTGGTTCCCAACCTAGGGGCGATCGCCCCCAAGTGGGCGATTTAGGTTATCAGGGGGGCGATAAATAAGTGGGGGGAGATGAGTATTCAAAGGGGGAAAAATTAAAATAGTACTGTACAGTAGAAGTTGTCGGATCAAGGCCAAAGGAATTATTTCATCATTCATCGCCAAGTTAGATATTCATAAGGTAAATACTGGCCGTAAAGAGCTGATTCAGTTTCCGACCCTTAAAAAGTGTTCAGTGTCAGATAACGAGACTCCTGAACTCCCAGAAGACAAAATCCTAATTTTTACTGATCACCTTGACCAGTTAAAAACTGACATGGAATCAAGATTTGAAGATTTGACCAAGTTACAAATTCCGGATTGAATTCTAGATCCATTTTCGTTTGAAGCTGTGGATAAGCTTGATAATTCTTTGCAGACGGAGTTTCTAGATCTGAAGTATGACTGTGAGGCGAAAATCATTTTCAAGCAGAGCGGTTACGAGATAGCCTGGGTGAAGCTTATGGACACTTATCCACAACTGTGGGAAAAAACTGAGCCACTTCTCACCTCGTTCCCGTCAACATATTTAGTTGAAGAAGGATTTAGTTCTGTTGTCCAGCTCCTCACAAAACAAAGAAATAAGTTGGACATTTGTCTCAAAGGAGACTTGCGCCTGAACTTGACGAACATAAAGCCAGATATTCAAGCTTTAACTAAAATCCACCAAGCACAAGGCAGCCATTGAAAAGGTAAAATAAAACAACAACAAAGTTTTCAAACTTTCAATCATTTTTTTTTTCAAATTTTAACGGTCAACTTTCTTATTTTTTCAGATTCAAATTTAAAAATGAAAACATGTACTCCTGTTTTTTAAATGTACGTCAATGATCTTAGTTAATTATTTCACTTCTTTGTTCTTAAAAAAAATCTGCAAAGAATGTACATTTTAATTTTTTGTCTATTTTATTCAAGAGTGACCGGATAAAACTGCTTTGGTTGTTTTTATATACGGTAATAAATTTGTTTAAAATGAGAAAACTACTTTATTATTGACACTTTACTTCAAATTAAAATTAGGCATATAATGAAAATGAATAGGGGGGCGATGGGTGTTAGTCAATCTCCAGAAAGGGGAGATGGGCCACAAAAGGTTGGGAACCACTGTTCTAGGACGAGGAGACGGAATATGAAGTTGATTTTCACCAATGAGTGGAAAATTGAGGTTCTAACGAAGTTTCAGACTTGAATGTTCCTAAAAATTTGGTCTAAAATCGTCGTTCTTCCACACGAAGTTTGGGTTCCCCATTTGGATCCTAGTTGTGCTCCAAAGCTCGGCAGTCCGATAGGAACACACCCAGAGGTGTTACGGGGGTTAACAGAGGTTTTCGAGGGATTTTTGAGGTTTTACTGAACGATCGTTTTCCATGTTTTTTAGGGCGAGAAGACCAAATATGAAGTTGATTTTGACCAAAGAATGAAGAACTGAGGTTGTAAAAAAGGTTCGGCTCCCAACATTAAGTTTTTATGGGTCAAAAATCTGGGAAATTGTTTGAAATCACCATAAATTTGCATAATAACACTAGAAGTAGTATTGAATCGACAGTTAAATGGTACTATCAATGATCAAAGAAAATTTCTAAAAAAAATAGGAGCCTAATTCTGTTTTCGAGAAACAATAAATGTCCATAGAATAATAAACCCATGTGACAAAGACTTCGCAGCTTTTTTTTCCATGCTCGATTCCAAAGATTCATTATTGAAAATAATAAACCAAAAAAATTCTGGCCGTATTTCGCAATTTCCTTACTTGACCATGAACCAAAATTAATGAAATTTGGTTTGTGGGTCCCATATGGGGGCAAGTTGGTCCGCGAACGCCGTAGCTCGAAAAACGAATAGAAGGGTATGGTTTTTTTACGTGTTTAAATTGATCTCGAACTAAAGCATTTTTGGGACCACCCGGAGCATTGTACGACCAGCCGTCCGTTTGCACCGAAAACCTTAACATGATCGTGAATGAAACTTTATACATCCAGCCCAGATATCAATGCTAGGAAACACCTGATTATAATTACACACGATTATAATACGTATAATCACGGATGACGAGCTGGTTGTTCTGCTATTACGTACTTCATTTGAACGACGATGGCTCTTTTGGACTTCGTTGATAAGTACTTCGTAACTTGAACAAACGTTATGCTTCATGAATATCAACAAATAATTATTAACAATTGAATCGCACGCATTTTTATGAAACTGTAGTTCCCGGGCAGGCTCTTTCCTGGTAATTCCAGGGCTTTCCTGGGGGGAGCGAACGAGGGTAGGTATATTCCAGTCTACGCAGAAGGGGCATCTACATGTGAATAATAAACCGTTGTGTAATAATTTGCAGCGTTTTTAATTGATCTGGGAATTCTGGATTTGAATATTATCGTCCTATTTCAACAGATTCAGCTACTTACTGATTTGGGGCGGAGTAGGTAGTTTTCCAGAATTTCCCCATCATACCACTTTCGCATTTAGTGACCTCACATTTATTGAGCTTATTAACAATAATCAGGGAATAAAGGAGGGAGGAACCCACAACGCGGGTTTCAACACCTCGAGTTACTTTAACTTTTAGTTACAGCAGCTTCATTTTTCTGTAGCTCGCACTTGAGCTCCAGGTGGTGAAAACCGCTGTTAAGCTAGGTTCAAATGGGGGGGCGATTCCGGACAGCAACGCGTTTGCCGCAGAGGTGTTCACATGGCAGCGGAATCATAACCGGCAAAATCAACCAGGGGCCCATTCCTAAAGACTTCAACTTTTCACTTTGCAAGTCTTCATTTGTACTCTTCACTTCGCGTATTATGAAAAGTAGGCGAACTTTCTGTTCCTAGACTTAGCGCTCCCACTCCTCAGTTCTACACGAAACGAAGAGTAACCTTAATTTTGTGGAGTAACCTCCAATAAGTGTTACAGTTTATCGTTGGATGTTCCGGTCGTTTTATTCAGAATCCTATTTCATCAGGCCTTCCGACTTTCTATAAGTAAGTTGACTTACTTGGGATTTGGTTAGGTGAAACGACTCCCTGAAAGTTGTGTCGCTGACGTCGAAATTAATTTGCGCTCGATGATTGCGGCCGACGGAGGGTCGAGCACGTTCAACATCATCCTCTCATGAGCAGTGTCGGAAAATTTTCATCAAGAAAAAAATTAGGTAGGTTGCCACTGTGGTTGCCACTTTTTATAATCCCAGTCCACTAACAACAACAACCTGTCGCTTTCCTAACCTCTCCTTCCTCCGAAATGTAGAGTATTATTTTGATGGCCTCATTGGAGCTAAATTCGGCGATGCTTGCCCTCACACTAATTGGACCACCTTTAGACCTAATCGAAAGATAGAATTCTCTTCTTTTTATTGGTAAGTACTACCAAAAACTGAATTTAACGAAGAAATAAAACCTAAAAATCGATCTGAAAAGTATGTAATTCTCTTCATGAATATGAATACTCTCAAGAATGTAAATTCTTCATCTGAAACACACTCTTCACTTTGCGAAAGATAACCTTAAGGAAAGGAACTGTTCAAAACAGGGTAAAACTCTGCAATTCTACACTTGGCATTACACTCTTCCTCTCCAAATCAAGAGCATTCTGTAGGAACAGAAATTCGTCCCCAGTGCAGTGTGGATTTGAAGAGCGCAGGCTGAAGAGTGAAAGTCCTTAGGAAGGGGCACCAGGAATGCCGAATTCCAATATGGCTGAACAACCAAACAGGACAGGTGTGTGCAGTAACCTATGTGCCAAATATCTGGAGATTTTGATATAGTATCCATGACGTTGCGTTGCAATAATCCATTTTGTGTTGGCCAATTGCCCCTCCATGTGAACCTATCTTCTGTCACATTTTTCACCCGGTACTAGTATTCCCGCCCCCTCATGGCAGATCATCTTGAATAAACAAATGGGTACATACTTCCTTATCGAAAGGAGGAATGTTCAGTCCATTGAGTTGAAAGTCCGGTCCCTACAACCATATTTTTCGATTGGCTTCATTCCCTTGGGTAAAATATACAGCAAACGTCAGTATCATAGTATATTCATAAAACACAACTTACATTAAAAGCTTAAACCTAATGTCACATAAATTGGCACTGTGCACTAAACATGTACGCACCAGCAACCTTTGTTTATTCGAAATTAGAAATATCTTCAAAATTTCATAACTCAGCCTAATACATCTACAAAATCAATCTCCTAGGGTAACGAACTAATAAAAAGCGATTATTTTATCTCTTTTTGCAAAACGAACAGGTAGAGACGCAAGGAAAGAATAATTTTAGCAAGTGTCCAGTTTCACGCAGGAAAACAGATTTCACTTCAATTATACAAAGGTTAGAATTTCAAGATTTTTTTCCAACCCAACCAAGACGAAATAGGAATGTTATGCATTACGTTCGTTTACTTTTTCACACTTGCAGGATGTCTGGGACGAACAAAACTAGAGAATCAACAGTTGCGATCGCAGTGTGGGATTTAGTGAGGCTACTGTTTGGAAGAAAATGCTCTGCTTTAAAAAAAAAGTCCACAGAAGAGGACAAGGAAGTATGAAATCTCAGAGAAGTTGTATCTTGGAAAAATAATTAAAATGCCAAAGCACATTTTGAAAATATCATTCGACTAAAGGTACCCATAGCACAGAGGATTTGAAATCAATTAAAGAGGAAGCCAATTAATGTGCCTAAATTCAAAAATAGGTCGGAACCTGGAAGACAGGAAGCAGGTGACTTCTGTTCAACCTTCCGAAATCTCTAGAAGGTCGCAACTGTTACCGAAAAGGTGGGAACTTCCAACGAGAAGGTATGTGTACAACTTCCATCACAGAGCTGGTCGTTTTCTTCAAATATTAGCCGAAAAAATCGAACTCTACAATCAAATCGAACTTTTCAGATGCCATGAAATTTTTATCGAAGCACAAGCAGACGGCAAATCAACTTTTAAATGTTTGAATAGGTCATTTGAGACATGTGGATGTACTAAAATATTTGAAACCACGTACAGTCACCAATCTACAGAACCAATTTTAAGGTAGAAATTTTTCATCTAGAAAGACATTGATAGCATAATTACGAAGCCATTAACAATAGGGCACGAAATCGGATTTGGAAGAAAAATAACTTTCCTAGGTTATATAACAGATGTTCCGAAAAGGACTTTACCAACTCCGCATGAAATTCTGGGTGAAAACTTCCTATCAATAAATTTCGCATTTCGAACTTAATTTCACAGCATATTTCTAAATGAGTAGAACTTATCGGTGGGTGCCTAGATCGTACAATCCACAGCAAATTAGAACGACAAAAAGTTAACCAGCCATTACAATATTGCTAACATGCCATAACTTATTACCTTTTTTTAGCCTACTTTAGGAATTAACAATTTTTTCTTAAAAATTTATATAGTACATATATAAATTCCGTACGAATATTCAATATCAAAAGTAGAATTAGCAAGTCGATATTGCAAAAAACAATGACTTGAGATGGTCTTTTGGTAACCAATCATATCACATTCTTCATTTTAAAATCATTAATTCCTATTAAACAGTATGGCATTCAGAGGTATTGCAGGGAAAGGTCTCCCATCAAATGGGGCGCCAATGATTCTTCGCTGGGCGAAAAATCTCCGAACAAAAATATACTATTTTACAATCAGAAACAAGTTTGTTTAGGTACATCATAACATCTTCATGTAATAGATATGGCAATTTGTACGCTATTTCCTGATTGTCTTGGCTAGTTAGAGAAGTGATTATACTGTAGAAAACATTTCCACAGACAAGGTATCAAACGAGGGCGAATCTCTAAAATGGTAAGTACTAAAGGATTTACCTATCTTATGAGTGAATTTGAGCACGAGGTACACTTAACAAAGAAGAAATTCAGTCGAATTTTTCTAGCTGACTTAAACAGTATTCCAGTACTCATTACTGCCTTACACATTTTCAAGGCTTTCAATTACAGACGTTATTTGTGCAAGGAATTTGGAAGGGCGACACATAGTGAAGTTATAGTTCAAGTGTCGAACGTTCACACAGTTTGTTAAATATAGCACTCGGCATAATTAAGTGACTAGATGTTCCTTACATCGAGAGAGATAATCTTAAATTCTACGCATCTAGTCATTTAGTTAGGCTTGAAAAAGCGATAAATTCAGAGGGGTGCAAAGATTTCTGGCGTATTTTCATTGACAAACGCATCAGCTGTGAGCATCTAATACGTATGTTGAATATGGACGAGCCCAATAGAGAAATGAATATCAACCACACATAATCTCAATTAAGAGTAAGCACATACTATACGAACAATCGGAATCCAACCAATCAACACGACTTGATTTCTTCTAGTACATGAAAAACAGAATTTCTGTTTAGGGTCGACGACATTTAGGTTAGAAGGCAGACAATATAACCTGAGGTGGGCTCTAATAGCAATCACAAGAACTTGTGAACAGGGCGTTACAGCTGTAACTGTTACGTGGAAACTAACCCAAGGGTCGACTGAACAGTGATCTCGGATTCCTTTGAAAATTCACTGTACTCGCCAAGGATCCACCTGAAGTTCTAAGCAAAATTATGAATAATTAAAATGACTCCGGTTCCACGAGCTTGACAAGGAGTCACTAACTGTGGTAGGAAAATTATAACTGATGGATCAGTTTACGATAACAGAGCGCTTCAATGGAACTGTGTAATTACAACTGTCATGTGCTGACTGGAACTTCAAACCGTGTAACGATGTAACATGTATTGATAATACGTACTTAATCCTCACATTACAAACTTCTATCCTAGTTGTTAGGTGTAATAGAACTGTTACAACAGCAACGACTGTAACTGACAGATTTTTTTCTAGTTACGAAATACCAGGAACCTGCATAGTTACCAACACACTAGCATCCACCACCACACACTTCGGTTTGAATTCTCCACCTCATTCCAAGAACCTGTTGGTTCATGAGTGGCGAGTCCCCATTTGTACGGTATCCATCATTGGATTACGTTAACAGGTTATAACTGATAACAGAGCAAGTCACTTCATTTGCTGATTTAAACGTATAGTTGCTAACAGCTGACACCCGTTTGATTACGAAACCTCAAATTACCGTAGGATTCAAATACACATTAATCAATACATTTTGAGTTGCCAGCATTCAAGATAAATTGTCTTAGTATGGTATCTTTAACAGAAATGTATGATTTACTAGGAATACAATGTCTGAACCGGAAGTCCCAAAAGTGAATCAATTTTGGAACTGAATTGATCTGTAACACTGACGGTGTTGAACTGTTACATAGTCAAGTATTTATTTGGTTTGAAATGACCAAGTTATTGGTGGAGCTTCAGAGGGAGCTCACGAGACCGTTCGACTCAAAGTTCGACAACAGCTAACAAATATCACCGAGAAGTACCCACAGTGTAGCCAACACAGTAAGCTACCCAGTAAGTCCTAAATCAATTGTGGTAAGTACCTATTTATGTGGATACAATGGAACTGAAAGGGCTTACTGAGCGTCAAACTGGTTTTAGGACACCGACTGAAATTACTGGTAACCATTCCAAGTAATCACATCGAGACAGAGGATAAGCCAACAATGACAAACAATACTACCACTGGTAACATAAGCGCAGCACTGTACGAGAGTGCCATTGCACAACTTTGTTCGACTCCCCACAATGGTTTTGTGGCTACATCAATAATGATTAATGAGATAAGATACTTAACAAACGTAAAGAACACAATTTTTTCCCGTCAAACCACGAAACAAAGTTGGTTGGCTTCAGCGAGGCAATGTCATCGACAGAAGACCTCCCCTATGTACACGTAGTCCACCCAAGTATTCTTAGGGCAGTGGTACCATTTAGAAGTAAAATTTTTGTACTGAGCACTAATCTCTAATCAGGACAGATATCCCTGAGGACATCATCAATAAAAACCTCGAAGAATAACTTGATAATAGCTAAAAACCTAAAGAATAATAATTAGAAAACAGAAAGGGTGCTCTGATAATGGATCGATGTAGTGAGTCAGGGAGCAACAGCTGTTCCCGATTCGAAGGTTTCTAGGTTTTTACGGGATGAAAAGCCGCCAAAGGTTCATAGTACAAGGCTTTGAGATTAATATGATGGAAGGTTGGCTATTGACAAACTATATATATCACCACAGACGCCTTTCGGTGACCCCCCCCCCCCCCCCCCCCCATTGAAGAGGCCCCATGGTAAGAACGCCAAACTTACAAATTCGTCAATAGATCTACTAATTACTACAGATTTAACCATAAACTATGGGCATTTTGTAGGAATTTCCACTGGTTTCATCCTGAATCCACGGATTTCTACAAGCGCCATATTTGACACCATAATTACATGGATATAATTTTTTTTAAATATTAGGATCCATGTGGTTGCCACACGTGCTTGGTGGTGTCCGGGATATCAGACAAACTGCTTCATGGGATGGGCTCCCAAAAAATGATACAAGGCATTATGGTGGGTTTCACACAAATGTGAGAAAATAGTAAGTCTATCAGAAATAATTCAATTTATATTCGCAAGAGAAAAAAAAGAATAATGAAGTATATGAATGAAAAGGAATCTACATGAACCATTAAGTCGCTCAATTTATTTTGTGGGAAAATTTGACACTTACTACTTGAACGTCTTTCCCACACTCGGAACATTTGTGTACGGAATTGAAAAATTGGGTCTACAAATCACTTCGAATCGAAAACCCACGGTTGCTGGTTGCCTAAAACTAAAGTGCAGAGAAAATCGAAACCTAAATTTAAGACATCAATTGGCAAACATGAGGCACGTTGCGCTATCAAATTGCTTGACAATGTCAGCATTTCTAATTCGGAACTATTAAGTTCACATCAATAATGAGAGATGAAGTTCAGAAGACTTCGTTTATTGCAAGAGTTCATATAAAGTTCATTTCACTACTGAAGAACGACCATAAAATTTCTACATAACCATCTTTACTACAACATTGATTTATATAAATACATACAAAAAATGTTTCCAGCTCTCAAATAAAAGATTTCCCATGAGTTATCCATACACATCAGAGTTTCGTTATTCATTCATGTTTCAACAGATTTTTTTTGTTATCTTTGCTTTTCATTTTATTATAAACAGCAATATTTCTCCAATTAATTATGACATACGAAGGCAGTGTTGTGATATGTGGGACTCAACACACATGGGTTATTGCATGCCCGCCCTTTTACGTCTCTTTTTTTCAATTTTTTTCGTTTTTTATTATATTTTCTTTTTGAGACTCAAAAAGAAAATTTTATTTAGGCATTCGAGTCATTGACTGAGATCATTTTGCAACACCAGTACCTATTCGTAGTAACTAACTTTTAATACACTTCGTTATTATTTTTAACAACTCTTAAAGACTGGAAGATCTTAAAAAATTCATCGGTAGAAAACTTAGTTCAATGACTTAACAATTTCTTATTTTTTTTGTTGTTGTTATTTTTGTGTTTTTTTGTTAACTAAATAAATAAAATACTTTTTTAATAAATAAAAATGCGCTAAAAAATGCCAGTGTGTGACTACACTATTGTGATTTCATAAAACACAACCTATTTTACCGACAGGTAACGAAGAGTCTTTCCAAAGTAAGCAGTCTGTTGGTGGCGACACCAAACTAGTCAAATAATAAAGTCAACGGAAATTCATTGCTGCATAACGAGTGTAATAGATTGGCCCCAGGTTCATGCTTATTACCCACATAATAATTTTTTTACTTCGAAAATTTTGATGTTTCCTTGCATTTTGTTATTCAAAAACCACTCCAGAACTAAGGGATTTCCCACTGCGTACTTCCATTTCATTATAAAAATTTTCAACTTCAATTTGAGCACTTTGAAATGATTGAATGCCTGTTATCACATCAAGATATACCTATAACGAGGCACTGTATAAAAAAAAAACTACTGAATGCCTAGCCATCAGTTGACCTTGATTTGGAACAATCAATCATTTTCAAGAAACATTTCGTCGAAAAGATACAAGATTAAACTAATATTTATAAGCAAATTTTTCTCAAAGATTTCAATAGAAAAACTGATTGATGAAACACTATATTTCGATCGATAATCTAAGATCAAGTTGATTAAGAAATTTACAACTTAAGTTGATTAAGAAATAAACAACTGCAACAGCTAAATAATGGAAATCAAGAATTCATCAAGCAGATGGTGGAGGGAGCTAATTTTTCTCGTAACGTAGACAATATTATTACGCAGACACAATAGGAATGTATCGGTGGGAGGGGGTGTTCAAAAACTGGCTGTTCCATGGGTCGGAAAGGGAATGAGTAAAATGAGGAAAGAACGTGACGTGACGTCATCATGGTAAATGGCCACTACCGCCCCCACAAGGCACAGTGGGATAAAACTCAAATCTTGAATCAATTCAACTTATTTAAATTAAATTTAATAAATTTAATTTATTAACGTGATTTAGTTTATTTATTAAGTTAAGTTAAAATAAATTTATAAATTACATTTAATTAAATTGAAATCAATTTAAAAAAGTTGAATAATGCGCTGTGGCTCCGTACCTATACGACCAAATACTCCGACCGGATATACATACAGAGCGTTTGTGCAGTTTTTTTTTATTAGGAAAAAGCGCTGTTTCCGAGTAACCAGAGCTTCAGGAAACTGTGTAAGGATTACTGACTTGAGGTTTTTACTTACTGAGAGTTGACACATTCGAAGCTAAATGAGCGAAACATCGAGGCAATGCAGCCACTCCATAAAAGCCACTTTACTGCGCAACTTCACACACTAGAGGTGAGAAGAAGTCTTTCTCACAGCTGCTATTCGGATATGAATCTAACATCGGAACGAAAAAAGCTTTACGCTCTAGTGACATTTTTGAAGAGATGTGAACTATTAAAATAAACTTGGAGGACTGTTAGGACCATAATTATATTAATTTCAAGTGAAAATTTGAAACTTTCAAGCAAATCATAAATAGCATCTCATTTCATAATCGACTTTAAATTGAAGCTTTGGTTATATTGGAGCAATAGTTATGCTCCTAAATTAGATGTGAGAGAGTATTTCGTCCCACTGTGCGTGTAAAAATAGTGCCAAGCCACAAAACTCAATGACGTCACGTGCTTCGTTACCTCATCACCGCTAAACTATTTGTATTTACAAGTTGAATGAATTGTGGCAGAGAGTGACGGTGGACCCTCGAGAGTCCCCCTCCTAGATCAGCGAGATTATCACCGGGATTAGGCTTCTACCTGAAGACCCCGTCTACACCGGAAGAAAAACCGACTAGAGAACAGCCACACCGCCACAGAACGAACTTCGATGGCGTTGATGAAAGCTGTCATAGGTACATCGAGAAATGTGGGAGAAAAAAGGGTACACGGGCAAGCATTCTCCTTGAACTCTGCCATTGCTCAATGCCATGTTCGAAGTGTGCCGTCAGATTCTGGATAAAGGACATTTCTACACACCCATTCAACGGTTCACATCAGTATCATTAACGCAAAATAGAATTCTAGGACGAAAATTGGTTAACTTCCGACCCATGGGCATCATCTGCACCGGCAAGGCAGCTGGACATGAAGCCGTAGCTTGCAACTGGGTTTTTAACTCGAACTTGTATAGTAAATGAAGAATGGACGTGGGTCGGAATTTGCTGCTTCTAACCTCTGAATCGGATTCAGCAACCTCGCAAAACTCTTCTTCTCCTTCAACTTCTCTAATTTCATGTAACTATTGGAGGGTGCAACAAGTATAAACCCAATTACTCAGTACAGCTCTTCTTCACCAAGCTCTATAGAAACGTAGGAATTCCAAGCTCTCCACAAACTTTGATCAATTTTGTCGGGAGTACAACTTGTTACAGCAACAAGTGAATTTAAATACTACATAATAATCTGATAATATACCTACATGAGTTAATCAGATGCTCTGCTTTTGTTGACTCAAAACAGTTATCAGATTTGCAGAAATCAAAGCTATAAATTCATACAGTCTTGGCTGAGAATTTCGATACTCTAATCCATCAATAATTTTGAAAAATAACACCACCATCTGTTTAATTAATTCTCTAAACGAATAATTTAGAACTGCATAAGAAGGGATAAACGGTTTTTTAAAAGAACCCCAAACAATCTTGCACTTTCCTCTGAAGATTGAAGGCAAGTGCCTTGAATGTTGAGAGGAAAATTTTCTTAATAATTAAGACAATAATAACTAGTACACTAATAAATAAATAAGGAAAATCAATTAAGATATATACGCCAACAATACATAAAAACTTTGTTTCTATTAGAGAACATAACAAACACGAGACTAGGCTGTGAACATACCGTTGGGTTACGGTTCTAGTTGTGTGCTTGTATAGGAACTGGAGCCGGCCGGGTGATGGAAGGGTTGGACTCGGCTGAAGAGTTTGACGATTCGTCGTAACCGGAATCAGAAGAGTGGTCCAAAAACTGGGACTTCTGCCCAGGCTTGGCTATCTCGGGCCGTCCGACTGCGGCCAATGGGAGGCACTTGCCTCCGCGCATGCGCCTCTCACACGGTATCAGGAGCCTCCGGTCGACGATGATGGCGTTGTCAGGGCCCACGAAGATGGTACCGCAGCAGATTTTCTCCCTGTCGGAAAAAAAATACGAACATCTGTATTACATACGAAAATCTGCCTAAATCTCGCGCTCTCACTGGTCGAAAAACGGGGGTCTGAATGTAAGTCGCATGAATGGTCCCACTTTATTTGTATTATAACTGCATGCAATCCATTGAAAACCATTGAATGCCAACTGAATTCCTATAAAATGATTGACTGATTTAAATCCAATTCCAATTAAAATTGAAATCCAATCCCAAGTGAATTCAAATTCCAATTAAAATCCAATTCCAATTGAAATATCCACTGAAAACCAATGGAAACTATGAACAACCCCCCAATATTGGGTGCAAGATTGTTGCGGCGTCCCTAGCAATGATATCTGGGCTGAATGTATAAAATCGTATTCACCCTCCTGTTGAGGAAGCCTGTCGGTGCAAAATTAAGGGCCTGTGAACCAACGTCTGGACGCACAATGCTCCGGATGGTCTCAAAAAACCTCCCAAGTTCAAGAACTATTTAAAAAGGTTAAAAAATTCTGGATAACGGCGTCCTGGAGATTTCTTTTTTTTCATGCTCGATTCCAAAGGTTCATTATTGAAAATAATAAACCAAAAGTAGGAAAGTTAAGGGAAAAGTTGCTTTATGGATGAAGAGAAACACGATTCGAAAAAGCCGCTTGCTTATGTCACAGATATAAAACACGTCGACAGGCCCGTCTCCCATCTGCTGCCAACGGCCAGCCAATCAGAACCCGTATTCGCACAACGTCACAGTCAACAGCAGGGCCCCACTTCCCTGCCTCTTTTTGTAATATCAATGCTTGAAAGTCTCTCAAAATAAGAAGGAGGCATGTTTTCCCGATTCACCCCTATTATCGTCTATGTCACACCACCAACTATTAAGAAAAAATGCAAACAGAATTCATGATAATTGCCCACTCAGAAACCTCCATTTTCAAGAAGAAATTTTCGGGAAAAACTATGGGGAAAAAAAGGTGCTTACATTCTCCAGATGTTGAGATCAATGAATCCAGAAATGCGAGCATCAGGCATCAGACCTTTGTTGGAATCATCACCTTCCTCACTAGTTGCGGGGCTCCTACTACCATCTGGGCTTCCATCAGAGTCTGCGGAAAATTGGAAAAGCAACAAAGGTTTACTCAACCGATATGGAGGACACGCAAGAATTAACTGGGTTTAGAAGAGATGCAATACCCAACAACAACAAAGCTGCAAGATCCACCAGATAAAACGGTACTGTACGCTCAACATTGATAAGTTAAGGAAGAATAATTCAGGACTAAAATGTGATTCTCACCAAGGTCATAGTCACGATGGCGCAAAGTGATCTTTTTCGGCTTCCTTTTGTGCACCTGCTCATAGTGGTCATCATCAATGGATTTCCTTTTCAAATTCGGGCGGATGTGAGGTCGGGGCTTCACTTTGGTGAAGGACTTGGCGCGAGCGTCCACAACCTGAAAGATTCAATTTGGTCAATTTGGAGCGAGGTCTATATGCATGAGTATTCGTATTGTACTATTCTTTGCTTACTTGATATTCATTCATGTAATTATAGTTAGTTGTACACAAGGAAGGGACAAAAGTCCCTACGTACAGTTTTAAATAAACCTGTACACCTGGAATCGTTTTTTAGAGTTGCTAATGCTAATAAACTGGGGAGTCAATTCCAATTAGCCAGAGGAAATAACGAATACTTACTTAGTTACTAAAGTGACTCTAATAAGATTCCTCAATACCAGTGTTGGACATCAGCTAACTAAATTATTAGCTAGCTAAAATTTTAACTAATAGCTAAATCAGCTTGTAGCTCCGTTTTTTTAGCTGTAACTAAATTTTAGCTATTAGCTGTCATTTGAAATGTATAGCTGATATGTAGCTATAAAAAATTAGCTTTTGGTAGCAGCTAATAGTTAATAGCTGTAGCTGTAGCTTTCAGCTAATAGCTAACTTTTTCTTTAAAAATCGTATTTCTCCTCACAAACAGCTAACAGTTGTAGTTTTAGCTAATAAGTTAGATTAACTTTAAACGTTTTTTTGATCGAATTTAATAGTTCTATTTCATTTTGGACAATTTTTTTACTTTTTTGACTAAGTCCAGTAAATTTTATCTGGTAAAAAGTGAATATGACGTGTATATATGCACTACTGTTGGCCACCCCTGAGTTCCTGAGGCTCCCTAGACTTCTCTTCTCTGGGACTTCTACTGACGGATTTTTCAGATTACCATACCTTTCATAACAAGAAAATATTTGACCAACACAAAATTTTAATTTGTTGTTATAATTTACTAGAAAATTTGCACCCTCAGATGTGTTGCGTTACTGTTAAGTAACTAGGTTTTTTTATATTTTAACAACAATTTTCGAATTCCGAAAAGGTGTTATTGTATTATTATTCATATATTAATGAAAAATAACAACAGAAATAACAGAAGTATTCACTTTTACCCGAGAAAATTCACTGGACTTGGTCAGAAAAGCCTGAAATTGTTCAAAATGGTAAAATTGTCAAAGCGATTAAATTAATGAAAAAATGTATTAAAGCTAATGTACTTATTAGATGAAACTACAATTTTTTAAGAAAAATTTAGCAGTCAGCTATTAGCTGACAGCTACAGCTAAAGCTATTAGCTGCCATCAACAGCTAACTTTTTACAGCTAGAGTTACTAGCTGTACATTTCAACTAACAGCTAATTTAGCTGTCCCACAATAGCTAAAAATTTAGTTGAGCTAAATTTCAGCTAATTTAGCTGTAGCTTTTAGCTGTTAGCTATAGCTAATTTTTGCCCATCACTGTCCAATACCAATCCTGAAGGGACGTGACACTGTGAAGTTCTTCCTTCCTCTAAAGCGCAGAAGCAGTGACGGAGATTCACCATGCTCACAGGCCTGACGGAGGCAGAGATTCACCATGATCAGAAGCTCTGTGCAGGCACCTGTCTGCATATGCGCTACAGGTTCAGTCGAGACTCCCAACGCGCTCTACCAACTAAGTGCCCGTGTTAATGAGATAATTCACAAGTTCCCAGAGGATGCCACCACTACCCCTTTCGCACCATTTGACCAAACCCAAGGCTTCGGGTACACGACGATATCTAGCTTCAGGGGTAAATTTTACCACGCCCTTGAATTTGAACGCTTCAGAAAGTAATTCGCAACAGCTTATAACTTACGTGGCGCCAGTTTCTGCCATTGCCTTCGGGCAGCTTCTTCCATCTTTTGACCAGCAAAACACAAGCATTACACACTTCCCCACACCGCTTCTCAGGGAGTTGGAAACAATCAACAAAATCCTCCTCGTATTTTTTCGAATCAGTGAACCTTGAGCTAAAACAGCATGGTAAATAACATATCAAATTACAATAACATATGAAAACAAAATTCTGCACAACACATTATTCAGGAATGTAGAAACTGTGTTTGTTAGTATAGCCACGATTACACGAGGCCAGTTGGGAGGCTAGTCGCTGGGAGCCAGTTCACTGGCACCAGTAGCTTGCTCCGTGTAAACACCAATGGAGGCCAGCGGCAGGCCAGTCCAGTCAAAAAATACCGTGCCAGTCGACTGGCTTGAGGAGTCTGGTAAGTCGCTGGTAAGTCACGTTCCAGCCCAGTGGGCCGTCCACCATCAGACTGATAGTAGCTCTACAGTAGTGCAGAGTGACCACGCAACATGCCACCAAAAAAGTGAGAATTTGAAGTTCGTTGAAGCCTACAAGGAATGTGACAGCACAAATGAATGTCACATGAAGTCACGGCACAAATTGTGCAAAGTTATTTAATTGAACGCGGGACTGCCTTGACGACGCGCTCGCCTCCATGATTTTTGCCCAACGAGCCCCAGTCAGCTGGCTACGTCTGAACAGTTACTGGCGCCAATCAGCTGGCTTCCAATTCGCGCCAGTCAGCTGGCAACTAGCCTCGTGTAATCGCGGCTTATGTGCGCTTGAACATACCTGCTTGATTTTGCTTTGCATATGCAGCAGCCCTGAGTTGATCGGTAAACCTTAGGTTTGTGGAAACTGAACATTTTATGGTGCGGTTTACCTAAAATAAAAGAGAAAACGTACTCATGAAATCTATACTCAGATATACTTACAATAAACATGGGTTCCTTAAAAGCTTATCAATAATATTACCCTCATTTGATAATTAAGAATAATATACATATGAAAAACTAATCCTGAAACTATGAAATTCGAATGATAGGGGTCAATGTACAATATAGCATGACCAGTCTCCCAAAAACTGCAGTAACAACCCTTGACAACATCTAGTTCAGCTATTTTTTCACAATTATTCAAACTTATTTCGCATTTGACAGGCTATTAAACGACAAAATATTTGGAATTTGAACGACCTTGAGTACCCTCTCGTTCGATGTACACGAAGAAACTGAAAAGAGACCTATGGACTATTTTTCTGCAAGTGTAGTGCAGGAACCAACCTCATAATTGGGGGGGAGGGGGAACGGAGTTATTAGAAAGTTTTTTTTTACATGAAAAACACATGTTATACCAGGTTCGGTGATCAAACCATCGTCAGTATTAACAGAATGTTTTCATGTATTAGTGGAAACAGATTTTCAGTAACTCCTGATTCATTTATTTATTTTTTAATGGGTTTCCACGATTTCATCGCGAGTGATTTAATTCGTACATACCTCATATTCAAATCACGACTTTACAGCAGATCAAAACGGAATGCTAGCACACAATTATATAGCTAGGAAGCGCTATTAGGTAGAATCTCGAACCGGGGAGGGGAGCACGTAGGTAATTATATTGTGGTTTATCCTTAAATGGTTTTTATGGTAATTCGGTCACACTTCCCCTATTGTTTCAAGCTAATGATATAGGGAAAACTCTCATTTTAACGCTTTTGACAACAAAAAATGGATGGCCCTAGAACTCATAATTGTGAACAAATAATCGATGACAAGTTTAGGTGTTTCACCCAGTAACCAATGTCTGATCTATGCGAATTTACTCGAAAACAATAGGATACATAAAATATTAATCCAAGAGCGCGATGTACCTACGAGAGGTATCTACCACAAATACCAAAAAGAAAAGCTTCGAAACAGGTGCTCATCCTATAGTGTTGATAATAAATAATACAACTTGGAAATTCAAATCATATATAAGTTGAAAACCACTGTATAGCTACCATAGTAAATCACCCAGACCTTATGGATTCGACGAAATGAAACGAATACAGAATAAAATATACCCATTCCATGTTACAATATATGCAATCAATAATATTATAACAAGTACTTTTTGTCAGAACTTTGTCTGATCCACCTATGAAGCATTTTAACCAACTTGAATGTTTGGTGTGTAAAGAAATTACACGCAGATAGCATTTTATCCTACCAATGGACTACTTACATTGTAGTAACTGATATCACACAAATGGCAGAATTTTTACATGACCAGTTGTTTCTCACTCTGCGACCTTGGACACCAAATATACTATATTTATATAAATAATTTAATGAATCAGGAATAGGCTGGGTGAAGGGAGATTAGTTATGAATATCTTTATGACCTCTCTGTATGTATTTCAAGTTGCAGGCATACCTTCTCCATAATTCCTTCTTTGCATATTCACGTACTCCTTCTCTGTATTACAGTTTAATATCCAGTTCCTTGCACTGTGACACGTAAGACTACATGAGATCGAAGTTCTTTTGGTGGGAGTAGTTGTTAGCATCCGCATTTGCTTGCTACAGTAGGGCCTTATACGTAGGTAAGGCAACGGTTTCAAACTCACTAGCCACAAGTTCTCATTTTGAAATGCAAATTCCATAAAATGGCATGCTGTTATGTGAGATTTGATACATTTGCTGGTAAACGTGAGGGCCCTCACGTTTATACTAATTTTGGTTCTTTCCGTAAACCCGAAATTTTTTTTTTTTAAATCTAGGCATGCAGCATGGCTTAAGGAATTTTCAAAGAAACGTTAGGGAAATATAGAATCTAAATTAATGGTCGTCTGCCAGAGCACTTAATACGGCCTGAGTGGCACCTTGTGCAGAAAAATGGTCAAAAAATCATTTTTGGGCGTTTTGAACAACAACAAAACTGTGATTTTGATAATGAATGATAGGAGTGGAGAACGGCAAGGGGTTCGATTCAAATATATTAAATCCTCTTCTCTCGATTTCTTCCACATTATAAGAGTATCATTTCGATTTAGGGGTCATGGCACTCGATGAAGTTTTATTGTAACGAAGTTTAAAAATCAAATGATATGATAGAAAACAAGCTGTAGGTAAGTACCCACCCAAGTTATCTGCTGGAGTCAGTTCTCAGACGGAGGTTGACTACCACCACTACTAACTATATATTATGGGAAATTCTTTAGGTTCACGGATAAACTGGCGCATGCGCCGGTTGCATTTTTTAAAATTATTTTGCGTATATACAAAAAATTGACATAAGCTCCCCGCTCTAAGTGAATACCTAATGTATCGGATAAAATGCTGTATTAATAAAAACAATGCTTCACAATCGAGTGGATCAACACAAAGTTCGCTCATATAGTTGTTTGCAGCAATAACGTAACATCACTTATTCAGAAATACTTCGAAATCGAAACTACTTGCCAGTGACAGGTAAGCATTGAGGTTGCACTCAGCTCTGTTGAAAAATCAGGTTTTCACACAGAGTAAACGAAGCATTTCTGCAGGAGATTGCCAGGGTTTGACCAGAGACTCTGACTCCTCCTGACTTCATCCCTGAACTGCTCGTTTCAAGTCTGACGATTCTGTTTAAAGGCGGCAGAATCAAGTGCGAACGGTAATTTGCGGGGGGTCGATGAGTCAGTACCACCTTCTCTCAGTCTTTTTGTTTAAATATTTAGGAAGATGGTTGCTCTTATGAACGGCGTGGATTTTTTTTATTTGGCCATCTCTCGAGCAGCGAGTTTTTGAGAAAGTTATGGAACTTCAATCACCGCTTCACCTCAAGAGCCGCTACGCCAGGTGTCTGAGTCACCTCGTAAGCCATCTCTTTCAGTTACTGCAAAAACACTTAGTGATTACCATAACTAACACTGAGAAGAGATTTCCAAATCAATATTTCACTGTTGCTACCGTCAGAAATTCTATTTCAGTAGTGAACATTCAATTATAATTTAATATAATATTATCTGCAGGTATCTATGCCTCATTAGATCTTAGTCCTTTAGCCATGTTAGATCTAAACTGAATCGTTAATAGTCACAAGATCGCTACAGCTTCTTGTTATAGGTGGAATCAGAGTGAAGTAAAGACAAGAAGGAAGCTCTCACGGAGTTGAAGTTAACATATCAATTTAAAAATAAATCATATGCCAGCAATCAATAAAAATATAATGCTATTCAACATAGATTTTTTTTAAATAAAGTTTTATAATAAGAACAAAAATGAAATACAACAGAATAAAATAATAAAAACAACAATAATAAATAAAGTATGTAACAAAACTATGAGGTAAATAAATTGGTTGAATACGTACAACTTATAGACATCTTTTCGAAGTGATGCAAAGTACGTAATTTATGTGATGTCAAAGCAATAACGAGGGAGAAATTGAGATCGCCTTCAGATAAATGGTACCTGGGATGATTGAATGTACTGATGAACGCACCTCCACATGCAGCGTGGTTAAACGTACTTAATATAGCATTTCGAAGTCAGATTCAACCTTTTCCAAACCAAATTCAACTTTTCCCATTTCAAATTCAACTTTTTTCAAGTCAAATTCAACTTTTTCCATTTCAAATTCATCCTTCCTCGACTTCAGCAAAAAATATATGTTCATTTAACTGAATTGTGAACCCCATTACTAACTTTTTGTTGCATTATTTAAGGCTTAAGTTGAACAACACTATAGTGGTTCAGTGCAGGTACAATGTATGTGTTTTTATTTTTTTCATTACAATTTAAAATTTTTCTTTAGTGAACCTCCAACTGAAGGTGACTCGCTATTTCGTATGACATCAGATGTGGTGCATTAGTTTAATCGAAATAGGCATTAAAGTAATTTTCTTTGTACAACACGAAGAATTTGTGAACGCCGAAGCTATGTTCCTTACTTCAGTTGAAGTTTCACAAAGGAAAATTTTAAATTGTTTTGAAAAAAATAAAACAAATAAAAACACACATTCCTAGTACTTGCACTGAACCACTATAACAGTGCTGTTCAATTTAAGCCTTAAATAATGCAACAAAAATTTAGTAACGGGGTTCACAATTCAGTGAATTTTTTCATATATTTTTTTTGCTGAAGTCGAAGGTTGAATTTGAAATTGAAAAAGTTGAATTTGAAATGGAAAGAGTGAATTTGAAATGGAAAAAGTTGAATCTGAAATAGGAAAAGCTGAATTTGGTTTGGAAAAGGTTGAATTTGACTTGGAAATGCTACATATCGATTGGAAATATCAAATTTGGTGTTGACGTACCAAGTAACAGAAACCGCTTGAGATTTTCCCCATAAATATCTCGAACTGAAATGGTTTTGTTGATAATGAAGTTTCGGTTAAGATTTGTTCAAAACTGCATAATACAGTGAAACGGGTTAGCTGTAGCGGCAGATTTTACTTCCTTTCAACTCTTTCAAAGCCTAATCATAACGTAGTTCTCTAATCACGAGTAGGTAGGTACTTTTGTAGAGGAAACTGTTCGAGGTGGCAGAAATTGTTTGCAGTCGGCCGTGGATATTTACGTAGTGGAAGTCTGACCAATTCCAAACTCGTGGAAAAGGCGCCGTGAGCTGAAACTTCCAATAAATGAAACATCACAGGGTATACAACTTGTCTTAGTGCCTAAAATGTCTCGAATATTAGGAACTAGGGCAAACCTAGGTAAGTCTACCACATTTTGAACCTTATCCTGAAGGGAAGGTTATCCTGCAACGAGGTTACCCGGCAAAGAAAGTTGGGCAATCTGGGGCTTACCACAGCTGACACGGCCTCCTGAATGTCTGTCATCACTCACAACTGAATCCTTGTAAATAACATGGTGTAGGATACAACTGGGTAGGCGGGTCAAACGGGGTAGCAAAGAATCTCCTTGGTGGGTGCTGCTATAAGGCGACCTATGACCTGAATTACTCTCAACACTAATGGATCAGTTTGCCAACAGCTTTCCCACAAGGGTCTTTTGCGCCCACAGTTTCTTATTTGAAAAAAGTGGTAGAAATCTTCCAATATTCTACATATTTAATTTAATGTCAATTTAATGTTGGTTTTCTTTTTTTTCCTTCTGGAAACTATTTGGTACTATTATCTCCTGTATTGTTTTCCTGTTATATGTTACCCAACCACGAAAACCTCCTGAAAGAGCTCACTACCATCTTCAGATGATGAAGAAGACTTGGTAAATAAAGATCAAGAGAAGAAAAAAAACCCTGAGCAGAAAAATAATAGAAAGAGGGAAAGCTCAATATCATAATCCTGTGAAGAAGCAGAAGTTTTGTATGTATTGTATGTTTTGCGATTCGAGGGATTTCGATGGATGGATTAAAATGTGCAATCTTCCAACAGTGCAGTGCACTGGCCGTGAAGATGGTAACGATAATTTAACATGCGATTTTTGATAAATCTGAATGTTAACTGACCTGATTTGGTTAAGTGAAAACAAATATGACTTTTTTCCCAAAATATGTTCTTGATTCTTTGAAAATGCGTGATGATTCTTTGAAAATGTGTTAGTTTGATGTTTATGGCTGTCTGATTTAAAAATAAAAATTTCCTCTTTCAGAAGCACTTAACTTGTTTTACTCTACCCTTTCTCAAAATCTTGAAACTGACAGTTTGCAAATAAACGTCAAAATTAGACCCACGGTGAATTAATTTCCGTCAATTTCTGCTATAACCTAATCGGCTACATCTATCTGAGACTGGCTAACATCTCCCATTTTGAGTTGTGAAGAGGTTTTGTAGATCCTAACCTTTTTGGTGCCCGGTTTTACCCTACTCTCCCCTACTTTGTAAATCGCTGCTATTAGCATTATGATCCACTCGTTATCCCCCCCCCCCCCCCCCACAGCAAAAGTTGTACAGGAGCGGATGGGTATTCTGCGAATAGGGTATTCCATGTTATTGAGATCCCTACATAGGGTGAGAGCCCTACAGAGATTACTGCTTGATGTAAAGCAGCGCTCCCTCACAACGCCTATAAAATATATATAGGTAAGTAGGTTCTTTCGCACATGGTGACGCTCCCTGACCTGCGGCACTACAGCAAAACCGATGTGATAAGCACGTAGGCAGCGTGTACAGCCTGTATCTTGTTAGCGGTTGCACGGCGAGATTATCACCAACGAAGATTTAGGTTGATGCGATAGATTTCCACTCCGCAGTTTAGCACGAATTCCTTGATGCTCCACAGAATGATCGAAAATGTTCGAGTGAATCCCTTTCGACATATGGACGTAATAAGACATGCAAGACTGACGATTTGAAAACTGAGTACGGAACTGATAAGCATGTATCGAAATTGATGATTCGATCATTGTCATCAACAATATGTAGGCTTGGGTGTTCAACCGAAACTCGAGGAAATCTGTTTTACAGTAAACATGACAAGTAACTACTGGCAGAAGGGAAAAATGTCATTTAATTAAGTTATTGATTGAAATGAATTCTGTTAACTCACCTAAAGGCATTTTGCTGAAACCAATCCATAGGAATTGGCTTGGGGATTAACGAAGAGGAGTGTTTAAAAAATTGCCTACCTACCTACTTACTAGGTACATGTGGATATCTCTCGTCAAATGAATTCCCTTAGTAAGTACCTACCTTGTGAGTACAATAATTTCTGAAGATTGTTGAGTTAACTAACAATTGTAGGGAGATGTCACGATAGAATATCTGATGATTAATTAAAACTAACAGGTAAGTAGGTATTGGATAAATGGGAATTATTTAGGTACGTAGCACTCGAACACCTGCTAGCTAGCGCTAGTTGGTAGGTATGTCCTGTGTTGTACGCCATTGTTAGTAACTTATAGACTCAAAGACGAATATGGCACAACGGATGCTATTTGAAACTTATCACTGTAACTATATGTCTAAATTGAAAAATCATCGACTTGAATTCGAAATAGTAAGGTAGGTAAGTAAATAAATCTATGATAGATTCAGAATGGAACCCCCTCCCCGCCGATCCATCATTCCAAGCTTCCAAAGAACCCGGACAGAAATTTTAAAAACGCTGGAACATTGGGGAAAGACATGATCAACCGAAGAGAAGACACATTTTGTGTTTCCGAACCAGTCAAAAGTTGAAAATCATCGTAGTACTTACCAAATGAGCTGAAAGCAGATTTTCAGTACAGACGCCAAGGTCGGCGAAGCGACGAGAAAATTAGGGTCAGCGACGAAATACGAAACGAACTTGCAGACAGGCGATATGTCGCTCTGACGGATGTTAAAGACTCTGGAAATACTACAATACGCGAGTCAGCAATGTGCATAACAGTTTACAACAGGCTTCAAACGTTGGAGGAAAAAAATCTTCAAGGAAAACTCCTCAAGGTACGCGGAAGATAAGCTGCAGTGACAGACTCTTCGTTAAAACCGACACCGCGCATGTATCCAAGCACCTAATGAAGTCAGCAGTGGTGCCAACCTCCACGAAAAATTCCCTCCCATTGGAAGCCCTCGTATCAGTCAATAACGTAGTTCCCAAACAATGGCATTTTCTAAATATTTCGGAAATGAATTGTACGATGTTCCTCCGCAGAATCGTGACGGGGGGAAATGGAGGAAATCGTGACGTGAAATCCGAAATAAATCAGTCGAATTTTCACTCGCCCATTATTAGGCGCGATAATCGAAAACCAGCGGTGAAGATCCCAGTAAAGGAAAACAACAAAAATTTGTTGACAGGTACACCGACAAGAAATAAGCTTTTACAGAGAAAAATACGCGGAAATATAAGGAAAATACCTTTTGCACGTGTAATTTTTTAATATAAATCAACGAAATCCCTACAGATTATGAAAAATTATGATTTCAAATTTGCATCTCATCAATATTGCATGAAACAGAATTGACGTCCAGCATTTCCGATCACCGTAGATCAAGAGAAGATAGGTACCTGTTGTTGACCAACTAGCCGGTTGTCGCTGTAGTAATTACTATTGTTTCACCACGTTTCGGCCTAGGAACTCACCATCATCATGAGCCAGTACCTACTCATTATGGAAGTTTTGTTCATAGATAGTAGGTATGCATATACATCATACATGAAACAGGTACTTTTTAAGAACATAAGTACTTACATAATAATGAATAAATGTATTGCCCAAACACGACATGAATATAAAAATAGGTAATATAATAGCATTTCCAAACCAAATTCAACCTTTCCCAACCAAATTCAACCTTTCCCAAGTCAAATTCAACTTTTTCCAAGTCAAATTCAACTTTTTCCAAGTCATTCAACTTTTTCTATTTCAAGTCCAACTTTTTCCAAGTCAAATTCAACTTTTTCCATTTCAAACTCAACCTTCCCCGACTTCAGCAAAAAATATAAATGTTAATAAACTGAATTTGAGAACCCAATTACTAACTTTTTGCTACATTAGTTAAGGCTTAGTGTAACGAAGTAGTTCGTAGTAAGGCAACGAAATAGGTAATTTTCTATGTACAACACGAAGAATTTGCAAACACCAGTCATGTCCCTTGCTTCAGTTGAAGGTTCACAAAACAATTTAAATTGATGTAATGAAAAAATAAAAATAAAAACATCTATACCTACCTACTACCTGCACTGAACCACTAGAAGTGTTGTTCAATTTAAGTCTTAAATAATACAACGAAACGTTAGTAATGGGGTTCTCAAATTCAGTTTATTATAATTTATATTTTGCTGAAGTCGAAGGTTTGGTTTGGTTTGGTTGGTTTGGTTTGGTTTGAAAAAGTTGAAATTGACTTGGAAAAAGTTGAATTTGGTTTGGTTTGGCTTGGAAATTATGCTATACATTATATACCTACTATTCATTTTTACTGCCTGCATACTGCCAAATTGGGCGATGCAATATTTATGTCTGGGCCTAATTTGTCTCCACGTTCTACATCTGTCTGAGATACGAATTAATTTAATTCTCCCTATTCGCGGCCCAAACCCATTTTCCTCATTTCCTATAATATTATATACGAAATTCTGGGAGTCCGGCAACAGGGATTGAAATTGAAGACAGCGCAGGCGCTCCAAGAAACGCCGAGCCGGTTTCCAGTAGATCGAAGATGGACAGAGGGAAATTTCCCTACACAGGGCACCACTGCGCCTTAAAAGTGGCCATCGTTACATTTCACTGCCTCTTGTATATGTATGTATAATTATGTGGATTAGATTTAAACAGCCCCCTACAGTTGACCTACCTACAATACCGAAATATAAATATAAATTTTGTTCGTCGAAATCGCGAAGGGTAAATTACCCGAAAAGAGAACCAAATCAAAATTAACAATTATTCAACATGATTAGGTAGATTGTAAACCTCGATCAGCTGACCGAGCTGTTGAGGTTCTGATGCTGTGTGTTTTTCTTGTTTAGATGTTTTTGTTGTGCTAAATGTAGAGTCTACTGTGTTTTAGCGTTCGTATCGTTAACACTCGTAGTGACCCCGAGGATGTGAAAAGATAAAGTTTGTTTGCAATTTCAAATCTTCTGCAAGTTTTATCGTACAAGGAAAATTCGGGAGTTGGTTAGAAGACATATCAAGGAGCACACGGCATACGAAGGATTATTAATGGCGGAGCACCAAATGAATGGAGGGACTGGCAACTATAATTTTAAGGTGGTCTTACTTGGGGAAGGATGCGTCGGAAAAACGTCGATGGTTTTACGTTACGTAGAGGACAAATTCAACGATCAGCACATACAAACGTTGCAGGTAGAGGATAATCACTATTGAAAACTTTGAACAAAGTATCCCATAATTTTGAATAACCTTGTTATGTAATACGGCTCATTGTTCATTTTATTATTTTGTTTTTGTTTTGTCATTTTTAGGCTACGTTTCTGAACAAGAAATTGAATATCGGTGGTAAGAGAACCAATTTGGCAATATGGGACACTGCAGGGCAGGAACGATTTCACGCCCTAGGCCCAATATATTACCGGATGTCAAATGGTGCAATACTCGTTTACGATATTACAGACGAAGATTCGTTTCAGAAGGTACTTACCTGTTAACTTCGTTACGTACGCAGTACTTGTAATTGACGACGAAAAATACAGACTATTAACCCTGAATTGCTTTCAGGTCAAAAACTGGGTGAAGGAACTGAAGAAAATGTTGGGGAGCGAGATCTGTTTGTCAATAGCAGGAAATAAAGTGGATTTGGAAAAGGAGCGCAATGTACCAGTCGAAGTTGCAGAAGAGTGAGTTCCGTTACACGCCATCTAGAATTTTGATTTTTCAAAAAGAACACGAGATTTAGAGTTAACGGGTTGTACCTGAAAATCTTGTAATCTATGTTCATTTCTTCGATCTAAGCTCCCTAAGATTTAGAGTCGCTAGTTGGAGCCTCGCTGGACGAAGTACCTAGGTCCTGTAATACGTTCAGTTTAGCGTGAGAGCACAGATAAACAATCGACAATGAAATCGATCCCGCATATCACCCATGTGATGCGGGGTTGCCTACCGTACTGATTGCTAGTTTTACCCCTCTGATGTAACATGTAGGGGTCGTGAATCTACACGGATGCACGTAAATTATATTTAATAAGAAAAAATAAAAAAGTTATGGTGTAATGTGTGTCCAGCATTCATCTGCGTATCTGCGTTTCGTCCAAATAGTAAATTTGTCGGTTTTTAGTACGGGTTGCCTACAATATGTACTGATTGCTAACCTTCCCGCTGTGAAGTACATGTAAGGGTCATGTATCTACACGGATGCACGTAGATTATATTTAATAAAAAATAAATAAAGAATGTGGTTATCATGGTGTACTTCGTGTGTCCAGCATTAGGTAGGTAATCCATCTTCCGTCCAGATAGTAAATCTGTCGGTTTTCAGTCCTAAACTTTCGAATCGTCTCAGATAATCCCTTCTCCACAAAACGAGCTCCTCCCATTTAAGCAGTGTTATGGATCCTCCGTAGGGTGAGTTATTACTCAGGATACATACGAACTTATTTCACTCTTTTATTGTTCCACTCCTTTACATTTACCAACCACTCTGTAACTTATCGGAGAGCTCGGGGAAGACGACTGCGAAGCAACGAGGCACCTGCGGATGTCCAATTCGTTGACCCCTCTCCTACGTCACGGCTGCACGTGTGCTGATTAGCTCCCCGGATATGGCTGGCGCTAAATAAGAAATACCGCGCCCACTACAGCAGCACTAAAGTCCCTTCCACGTCTGACAATTTGAAATTGCAGTTCTGTCGACAACTTGTAATAAGTGGTTCTTTTAAAATTGGGGAGGGGACCGCCCGAACAACATTACTTCTATAGTAGGGAGTCCATTCCGAAGATAGAACTGATGAATTTGTTGGCTTATTGCCTCTCGATCTGAAGAATCGACCGAATCAGCTATTTCTGGGGTAGTTTTCTTTGGTGAACAAAAGCAGCCGTTTTCTCTTATATTCTTTTATTACCCGGTAAATTGAGGCCGCTTATACACCTGTCACAGCATCCACCATCTGCACGGCATATTGGACTTATCGGTCTCGATAAATTTCACGCATATGCTTTCACACGCTCATTACAGTGATTCTGTCGTTATTAGTGATATAGGTGTCACCTTACTTCTCTTGGGTGGAGAAATACCTACCAAGCTGGCTGTCGGTCTCCGACCTTGACATCACTATAATATTTTGCTTTCAAAAACGACGAGCTTGGAATGAAAACAAAACTGATGAATTGCAACTATGGAGATTGAACTTGAAGCCAATATCTTGCCCATGAAGCATTTTCGGCTAAAGTCAAAGGTCCCCATAAGTATTCATTTGGGGTATACTAACCCACAACTCCTCGTTGCTTTGATGGTTTCGCATTCTGTTTACGTCCTCTCACTCTAAATTGAATGTACTATAGGTGCTTACTACCAAATTATGTTCTGACAAACAGTTATGAACCAGTTCAGAATCGAACCAGTTACCAATAGAACTGCAAAACAGGGGGGGGGGGGGGGGGATGAAAACCATTCATAACTCTTAGTTCTACTTAAATCTGTCCGTCCGAACGCTTGTCAAACTAGTTCGGAACTAATGATCAGAATATCAACTCCCGAGTCCAGGCAGTCATAACCTTAGCCCTTCTTCTGAGCTATAAAAAAAGTAATAAAAAAAATACGAAACACTGACATTCATGAAACACGTAGACAATAGAGAGTTTTTGCAATACCCTCGCACCGAAACGAAACGGAAAACGACACTGAAACGGAAATGGCGGATAGGGCGACCGAAGTCAGATGCTAACTTTTTTGGTTCAGTTTTCGTTCAGCTTTGGCATCTACCCGCTGGTGAAGTCACGCTAACGTTATGTTAACCTCTCTTTCATCCATTTTACTCGTGGTTAATACAAATCTATGTCCACACATGGTGTCAAGTTTGCATTAACATAGAAAAACGCCAAGAAGCAGCTGTGAATACGACTCTCGACATTTTTATTTTCCAAGGAGAACAGAAGAAGGTAGGTAGCGTTATACAGATGTAAGGTTAAATTACGTTTCGTCGTCATGGTTCGTCAAACTTTTCGGTGTCTCAAGTGCGCATGCGCAGCACTGCTTTCGTTTCGTCGTGTGTTGCAAAACTCTCTATTTTCCCTAACTGTGGCCACTACCAGTGCTTTTACCTGAAGTATCCTATCCTAGTAGTAGTATCCTAGTTAAACAAAAAAATAGTTTTTTAGCAACATTTTTGTGGGATTAGTTGCTTGTCATTAAAAGCCACCTTGAACCTTATATACCCTGATTTTTGTGCAGAATTTGAACTAAAAACGTCATAATTCTCGAAATATTGGTAAATTTTATTGAAAATAAACCACTATGAATTCTTATTAGGTTCCTTACAACAGGCGGGCAAGTTTTGTTTAGGAGATCCAACTGGGAACTGAATTAACTAACCTTACTAGGTTTAGATACTTACCTATACCTAAATAGGTACTACATTCAAGGTAAGGCTGCAATGAACAACATAATTTCTCAAGGCATTTTCCTTGAAATTTACTAGCCTTATTCAACAACACTGCAATCTCAAGAATTTAGTCAAGTGTGTTGGGAAACAAAGTACAAGTAAAGTTATCAAACGTTCTGTTGTTATTCAAAAACATTTAATGCCAACATCATGAACATACAGTCGACAAGTAGGTACCAACAACAGTACATGAAAATATTTGTAAAACATGAATATAGGGTTACACGTGAAAAACGAGTTCGTCGTCCGAATCACTGAACCGTGGATCACTAATCTCATTTTCCACTTCATTGTCACTAGAACTTGAAGAATAATTATTTCTTGACCACGAGATCTTCAAGTAGTCCTCACGATGCAACTGAATGTGAAACAGACAAACTTCAACTTCTAAACAATAGCAATAACAACCATTGAATACCCATACTTCGTAATAATAACATGAGCAACAGGAGCGTAGCGTGCCTCTGGTGACGGGGGTACCGCAATGAATTCCACCCCCCCCACCAACATTCATACTTCCTCACACACTCTAAAAATGTAAATGTGAAGCAGTTCTTAGCAAGCTGTTTGTCAAAGGAATTTTATGATATTATTGATCTTCCAAATTCATTAGAAATAATTCATAACATTCCCTTGCAAACAAAGTAAAAGGTTTTTCGAACTACAGCCTGATAACCATTGGTACCTATTGTATGTTTCAACAGTGAAATGCCGAGTGTACTCACGGTTACGTTCCTTCACAACTCTCTTGAAATCAGGCAACGCTGAGGTTGACCGGCCGGCTCTGATGATGTCGTTCTTTTCGCTAAAACTACGAGAACTAAACGAACGCCGAACCACGGAACAATTAACGCAACAACTATCCATTTTAGGAGGAGACTAGGACACTAGGAAAGATTCGAATTCAAACAACTAAACCTGAAATTAGGAACAATTATTGTGAAAACTACAAGTAATAAAATTATGAGAAAAGAGGCCGTCGTAAGAATAGCTTCCGAAAAGCAAAATGGATGACAGTGACACTAGAAGTTGTCAAAGTTTTTTTCTCAAGTTTTTAATTGATAGCTACAATCGATCCATACGCCAGTATCCCTCCTCACCAAGATTGGATACGCTGGATATTTGCGCTAGCCCAACTTACTAACACAGTCTCCTGAAGATGTGTAAGACACTCACTCACACACGCAAACACACTCACACAGACGATGTAGAGACACACACACATCGGATTCTGGGCCTCCACAGGACTGGTAGCGGTACCCCAGCGACCTTGAGATTTCAAATATTCGAAACCTGCCGAAAACCATATGATTCTAATCGACTAATCGATACTTGGCTGTTTTTCGTCCATGACTGGTAGACATGGAGGTTGGAGGATAGTTCATGGAGGGAGAGTCATGGAGGATGGAGTTATGAGTGGACAATTCAAATTGCTACCTACCTACGGAATGTAATTTTTTTCATTTTTCGTGTAGGGTAGCGCCGGTACCCCCGGTACCCCTGACGCTACGCGCCTGATGAGCAATAAGAAAACAAAATGATAGCAGACGCCACAGGTATAGTAAGGTTGGTTATAGGAGTGAAAACGTCTACTGCGCATGTCTCGAACTACAAGTTTTGAAGAAAATCCCGAACCTCTCGAACTGGTGCTGAATGGTTACGAACTACTACGTCCAAGCGTCGAACTTATAGTTCGGGATCTTTCAGAACTAGTTCTGATGCTGTACGAACAGCCAAAAATGGGCGTAGTCAGTTACGAACAGTACGGAACTGCTTGTCAGAACATACTCCTATAGGTCTCCCACTAGAATAAGACGCTCCAGTGCTGAGCTCTAGCGGAGAAGTAGGTACTACTCCTTAAACCAAAATTTCCCAGCTGTTTCCTCTTTTTCCCTACTGAGTGGTAGCACTTTTCTCTGATGTACTTTTCTTCCCAGTTCCCACTGTTTTGAAAAAGTAATTGGAAATGACTATATTTTTCCTCTACTTTTTAAATTATTATAAAAATAATAAACTTACCTGTGTAAGGATGAAGGAACACAATACTATTCCATGGAAAGTGTGACACTACTTGCGTTACCCTTGGGACTGCGACAAAAACACTAGCTGTAGGGAAGCCGTTACTAATGAAATGGACAAGTGGTAAACAATGCAGTAAAATTTATTAGTAATTTCGTCATTTTATTAAAAATAGAAAATATGATTGATAATACATTCAATCAGAGTCATCATTGTCCCACCAGTCTTCTTCTTCGTCGGAACTTGTATCAGAAGTCTCGCCTAAATTCACAATAATATTGTCAATTTCCGTGTCTACTATGTGGTCGCTGGTCCAATACTTGTTCTCCACTGTTTTCACGTGCTCGCACACTTTTTTCCACTTCTCAGTCGAATATTCCGAGAATAATTGTTTCAACACCACTTCTTTTTGGCCAAGAGGTGTTCCGACAGAATCTCTTGCGAGCTGACCTTTAATGTCACCCCACACCAGTTCTATTGGATTCAGGTCGGGATGGTATGGGGGGAGGTGAAGGGGATGGTGGCCCTTCGCTTTAATAATCTCGTCAACCCTATACGTTTTCTCCGAAGGTATGTTTCTCACTAAGAGGAGGAGTTCTCCCTTTGTGCACTTTTCGTCAAAATCCACGTTATTTTGCGTCAACCAGGCTACAATGTCCTCCTCAAACTTCCGGTGTTGGGCTTTTTGTTTACTTCCACACAATGATATTTCGCATTGTCCATTACCACTACGGAACCTGCTGGTAAATTCGGAAGGAACATTTCCGTGAGCCACTTAGAAAAATTGCCGAAATTCATAGAGGTGTGCTAGTCCCCCGATCTCGATGATGACTTGAACACAAGAAGGGACTCTTTTACAAATCCCATCTCGCCTCCGCCGTGTACTATGATAAGTCTATTGCCCTTACCGATCTGTTTCACAGCTCCCAGCTGTGTTTCAGACTGCCAGCACGTAGAAACACCATGGGATGCCTGGACGTATGTTTCATCGAGGTATACGATGTTTTTACCGTGCGAGCGGTAGGATGTCATGGCACGTAGGTACCTAACCCTCCAGGCAGCTATTTTCGGCCGTTCGATCAACACCTTGCAATTGGATTGGCATTTTTTCCACTTGAAACCTCACAAATGGATTATTTTCCTTAAATATTCAGCACCGCAATCAAGAACTCCGTCACTTTTCAACGCACCAAGAATCGATCCCGTTGGTGGGCACTTCTTTCGCACGGTGTAGAATTCTCTTATTTTGTTTCTAATCGCCGCATCAGTGAAGTCGTCAGCCTCAACCCTTTTCTTGTGCTCTGTTACTTTTTTTGGCGTAGTAAACAAAGGGTTTGGGGATACTGCCGACAGTTGACGCCCTTCCTTCAAAATAACGGAGACTACTTTCGGCGATACTCCAGTTGCTTCGCTTGTCAAATCTCGGATGTTATACTTCGCTTTCTCTTCGTTCTTCTTGCTGATGAAAAATTGCGCTACGTTGTAGACAATTTCTCTTGCCTGACTTCGTAATGGCTTCCCACGAGCGATCCTGCTCTTCGAGTTCTCAGCAGAACACGATGAAGGCGCACTGTCCATCATGCTATCTTCAATCGCAGTACAAAAATGAAGAGGATGTGTGATGATGCTCACAGATTAAAAACTGAGGTTCGAAAATATGATACTCACAGATTGAAAAAACTGAGGTTGAGAATCGAAACAGTCAAAACAGTAGTAATAGTAACCAAAACAAAATGTCAGCTACTAGAAAATCGAGGCAATGTTGCCAACTGAACAACGTGAAATTACCAACGGCCAAAGTAAGTGCAGGATGCCATGCTCTGCGTTTCCTTTCTTGGCCTCAAGAGCGCAGGGTCGGAGCGTCTTATTCTAGTGGGAGACCTATAGGTGTGGCCTCCGAACCCACAAATAATTTTGCATAAAAAGGTGAGCTGTTGAGTTAGGGCTCGAAATCCAGGAGCATTGCATTGAGGATTTTGGGGCCGATGTTTTCAAAACATTTTGAGGTCCATGAAAATAGGCAATTTCGGTGTGTAGGAATTTTTTGTTTTTGACAGTATCGGATTTAGTACCCTTGAAAACCCCCCACTGCCAATTTTCATATCAAAACTCCCGTGTAGCTCGCCGAGATCGTTTACTTTAGAAAATAGGGAGAGGTCGATGAACGGATGAAGTGGTGGGACTGATATGATGAGTTGTGAAAATGGAGTGAGGTTAGGATCACCCGTTCAGTGGGAACGTCAACTCATTGGTCATCGGTTCAGTTGGGATACGTCCAACTAAAAGATCCGTTCAGCGCTGAACACCACATCCCTATGTGGGAGTGCTTCAGGTTATCCGTTCGGAATTACCATTGGGCGTTCGGAATGACGCGGTTCTGGACTCAATCCCCCCATTTTCAGAACGCAGACTGGACCGGTCCAGGACTGCAAGCAAACCAAATGAGACCAATTTCGGCCTTTTATTAATTTCTCCTTCTCGTCTCTCGTGTCAACCAGGTACGCCAAATCCGTCGGAGCCGTTCACTTCCACACCTCCGCGAAACAGAACGTCGGGATCGAGGATTTGTTCCTGGAGCTGACTCAGCGAATGATGGAACGAGCTCAGGCCCTCGAGCTACAAAAAGCGAACGAACTGACGCGAACGAACAGCATGCGAAGAAACATAGTGATTGTCGACGAGGACGAACCCGCCCCGCCTACCAGATCCTGCTGCGGAACCACTTGAAACTCTTCAAACTCATTGTGATAATTTTACGAACTATCTTCATTATACCCTTATTAAAAAATACCCATAATATTGTTACTAAAATTATTATTACCTAGCGATTAAGTTTACAAATTCCAGGTCAAATTCAACCTTTATATTAATTTATATTGAGAAAATTGAATTTTCTCGTAAAAGTTGAGCTGACCCCTGCAATTACAACAGATCGGTGGATTTGATCGTAATAGAAAAGCATAAGTATTTCAGAAAAGAACACGATTTAAGAACTATTTTTTGAAACTATTTTATATAACTCACGATTTTTTGTGCATTAAGGTAAATTACCACAAGAACGACTGATGAACTGAAGATGACCTCAAATTTTGAGCGGCATTATATTGAAAACGATTGGCCTGATTGTAAATAATTGATACTTGTTATATTTGTTCATTATCATTGTATTTTTATTGAGAATTAACAAATTGTTGGGGTTTTCGAATGAACATAACCTAACTCATGTTATTGATGCCATGATTATTCTACGCCTACATGTACCCTAGTCGATGATTTAAATGGTGTTTTTTGCCAAAGCTACAACTTATTTTACGAGTACGTCAGAAAGTTGTGAATAGGTTTGGAGGTTTTTGATTTCTCCACCGGAATTGTGATGGATTTTAAGCGTTTCGAATTTCGTTCTTTACCACTTTTTGTTTCGCTTGTAATAACGAGGAAGTCGCTTTCATCTTCATAGTATTCTAATTTTAAGGAAAGCAAGACCAGTATGGCTCACACGTATATTGGCCTCCAGGCAAAAACGTATCTGATACTAAGTGGCGGAAAAATCGAACCAACGAATGTAATGAACAAAAAAACTTGGATGATTAGCGTCAACTTGAATCAACTGTGTATCTTGTAGATTATTATTTGTAGCAATGTTTCCTATATGAAGAAAAAAACGTCCATTTAATAAATCATGTTCACGACGAGTGTCTTGATGCTATCGTTCCCCACTGCTCAACTGTGATCAGTACATATAAATGGATATCAGATGTACCGATCAATATTGGAAGATTTTGAAATAACTTCCTACAAAATTTTAATAAGTACAATAAATTGTGGTATGCGAAAAATATTCAGTGGAACAAAATTATGGAAGTTCCCACGCAAGTTGGGCATTTCAGGACTTTTTGGACAAACTGGGTGGTGTGAGATGCCGAGCAGCAATTAGGTTCTAAGGCTGTTTTGGACAAATTGGGTCATGTGGTATACCTCCAGAAAATAAAGCAGCAATTAGGGTCTGTTTATTTTGGACAAATTTGGTCATGTGACATCCCTCCAGAAAATAATATGTCGAACAGCAATTAGGTTCGATGTCTATTTTCGACAACTTGGGTCCTGCAGAAAATGTGTCTAGCAGCAGTTTGGGTTCTGTCTATTTTGGACAAATTCTAATAAATAGGTTTAGCAGCAACTAGGTTCTGTGGCTATTTTCGACAAATTGGGTGATGTGATATAGCTCCAAAAAATATATCGATGAGCAATTAGGTTATTATTGCTTAGGCAGCAATAAAAATTATTTTGGACAAACTGGGTCCCCCCAAAAATAATCCTGTTCTAAACTTCGTGTGACATCATCCCTCCAGAAAATATGTGAAGCGGTAATTAGGTTCTGTCTATTTTGGACAAATTGGGTCACGTGATATCCCTCCAGAAAATGTGTCTAGCAGCAGTTAGGTCCATTTTGGATCAAAAAATAAGTTTAGCAGCAACTAGGTTCCGTCTATTTTGAATTGGGTCACGTGATATCCCTCCAAAAAATATATCGAGCAGCAATTAGGTTATTATTGCTTAGGCAGCAATGAAAATTATTTTGGGCAAACTGGGTCCCTCCAAAAACAATCCTGTTCTAAATAGTGACGTTCCGATATTAGTAATATCGATACATTTGTTTCGATATTTCCGATATTTGTATCGATATCAAGAATTCGATAATATCGGGATATCGAATGAAGCTTTACAGTATCGAATCAAAATATCGAATCCAGAACACATCGGAAGGAGGTTACTTACCTATGTCCAACATAGCATCAGCCGTTGGTTTACTTCCGAAGATTGGGGCTTACAATTTTTTTTTTTAACATTCACCACAATATGTTTTCCACTCTTTGTACTTTTTGATATAGATAACAGTAAAAACTTCAAAATCTGCCCAAGGGTTTATTATTTCCACTCCTATAGTATGTACCAAAACTGATCATAATGTTGAGATAGGTGGATCATTGTAGGCCTAAACACGATTTATTTTTTGAATGGAGTTACAGAATTTGAGGACAATATAAGTATTGCAAAAAAAAAAAAAAAGTAATTATCGATATCATTATGATACTTTCAATATCGATATTTCCTTTCGATAATATCGGAGTATCGATACCCTGCTTTCGATATTGATTTGATACCAAATATCGGATCAAAAGGAGTATCGGAACGTCACTAGTTCTAAATAGTCACTCCGCCAAGGAGACCTCCTCAGCCACAAAAAGGATTTGATATCCACTTTGCCCGCCAAAGTAGCAATCCTGTATACTTCCAGTTTTCCCCAGACAGCCGCTCATTTTAGAGACATTCATGGACATGGGTCCTTGACGCTTCCTCGTGAACAACATTTTGTCTTCTTCAAGACCCCCCTCCCTCCCCCAGGGTTCCTTTTCTCCGGTACTACTTTGAATTTAGTAGGTGGGTACTTACATGATGAAAAGTACTGATTACTGAACTGTGAAACGTAACAGATGATCTATACCAATCATATACGTCATATTAGGTTCGTTCCAGCCGCGCCAAGTTCATGAAGAAGTTTAGTGCAGAAACCACATGCAGAGCAGATGGTCGATATGAAACGTTCCAACCGATTTGAGTTCACGAACTCTGTTCGATGAACTGTGTTCCAACCACGTGAGTTCATGAACTCAATTGAACCCAACGATAAGTGAGTTCACCTCCAGGTAACCCTCCCTATATCATAACCTGCTTCATTTTTTTCATAAATCGTCCGAGATACGTTTGGGCAGTATTTGGCGGTTTTCTCTTCTTCGGCGTGTCTCTTCTGAGTTTTGGGTTAATGGATTGGCTTGAGCTGTTACTCGAATCGTCCTCATCGTCTTCGGAATCCGACACTGACATTGGAAATGATGTCCAATTTTCGAATTCGGACACTTCGGAGTTATACGATGAGATGTTGTTTGAACGCCATTTGCCAAAAAACAAGGGTTTCAACGCAACGACGGATCTTTTGGGCGTTCAAGCCATCAGGTTCATGAACTCAGGACCCACCTCAACTGGGCTGAACTCTGTTGGTGAACTCATCCGAACTCGGCGCGGCTGGAACGAACCAGTGGTTTCCACCATGACCTGTCTATTTATGTTACCATAGCGCATATAACGAAAAGTAACCTTACTTACCTTACTTTTCCAAAGTAGAAGGTAGCTCAATATGTCTCTCCTTATAACTGCCAAACTCAAGTAGTAAGATTAGGAGGAGGCGTTTCAAATTCAAACAAAGGTAATTAAAATATTTTTAATTCAATTAATTTGTATAAAGCCAATGATACAGTTTGTTTTGAGTTTTACAAATACAGCGAGAAAAGGGGACAAGAGGGGAGAAAAAAACTTTATAAAATAATGAAGGTGTCACAGTTTTTTTCTTCACAACGATAAAAACCCAAATAATGACCAGCGCAAAACAACGCTATTTACAAATATGAATTTAAGAAAAGAGTAGTTAGCACTAAGTCCAGAGTGTTCTCATTCTCACATTTCAAATACATAAGTCAATACGCCGTTACTCGCACGAAATTCTGCCTTGGAAGGATGAAGGGCAAGGCACAGTTCCTGGGGATCGTATCACCTAATTAAATATTCCATAAAAAAATATAATTATACGGATCTTTTCTTGGACTTGATCGTTTTTTAAAATTTACAAAATACTAACAAGCGACAAAATTAAAAATCTCCATAAATATATTACAAAAAAAACTGTGTTATTACCAACAAGTGCTTCGAAAAAAATGAAAAAAATTAATTGAAAAAATGAAAAGGTTGACATTTTTTTTGGGGCCAAGCAATATAATTTATTGCACGAGCTTGCACCATCATTCTGGATTGATTTTATTACAGTACACAATAAAATCAGCATCTTTTTCTTTCCGTTTCACAGAGTAAGCGATCCAAAAATGAAACTAAGGGAAGGGTACATCCATAACAAATACGTAGACTAAAAGTAATAACATTAAAGTACAACAAAGGTACAAAAAACCTAAGGACTAGAAAACGAAAAATGTATAACTTTGGGGCCTAAATTTTTATCTACAAAACTGAATAATTGTTTGTTAATTTAAACAGTGCGGAATATAGCATTTTTATTGCAAAGAAGAATTAGGATGAAAACTCATAAATAATTCGGGAAAATAATTCGTATAATAATGCTATTTACAAGTAAGATTGTGAGTATATTGATAATACCGAATATGGTTCAACAATCTCATGACAAAAATTATTTACGAAACAGAAATGCGTTCAAGGATACTTAGACATCGTAATGCAGGTTGAATGAACTTGGGGGGATATCAGAGACAGAAACCATCATGCAGGAGGTATCACCTTTTAAGTAACAGCTACTGTAAGGTCGTGAATACCTTCCCAGTGCTTCCATACTCGCATCAGAAACTAATCCTTATTTGAATACTCGGCAAACATGGACAGGTTCATGACGTGAATTAAAATTTACTATAAGAATATTATCTATTGATATGGTTCATAATTGGGTTTCGTTTAATTTGGAAATACATTTCTCAAAGTAAAATAATCCTAAATTCTATAAATTATTTCAGTGTTTAATTAAAATTTTGATAACGTCAGAACTATGGTGTTTTTACAGCCAGCTGAGTAGCTGGCTTTGACCATGTTACACTTCGTAATTTCGTTTATGGGTTTTTGATACTGGCTATTGCTGAGAAGGTACGAAATAAATTTGATTCATGATTTGGTGAAACGCGAAACCTGTCTGACGCAGATTCACTATATGGCATCCTGGACAGTTCCTGCAACCATTGCTCGACACAATGGACGTCGAAGATATCAGAGCGCTAGAGATTATTACCGCAGCTAAATTTGATAAGAATACACGTTTTGACTGTTTTATACCTCAAACTGATTTCCTGCATCACTTAAGAATACGATAAAACGAACTTGGAGAAGAAAAATAAGGCCTCCCCAGGGCTGTTATGACTGACGGAGCAAAGTACTTTGCACTACATTCCTGAAGCGTTTTGGGATCACACACTTCTGTGGTGCGCCCTTTCACCCCCAGGCCAATGGAGTGGCCGAATCAGCAGTGAAAATTGTTCGAGGTTGCATCAACAAGACATTGGCGAGTCGCCTTTCTCGACCTCAGCGTCAGGCAGTGCAGGAATACCTGTTTCAACAGTGGAATACAGTACACAGTGCAACGGGTGACACACCAGCAAATCTGCTTCTGAAACGACGACCCCGGACTTTTTTTGATTGAATGGTCCCTTCCATCGAGGACGCTCCCTTTGGAAGACACGTCCAGATGATAAAAGGGCAACGAAGTTGGGCAACCAGACATTCATCGTGAAAACTAGTGATGGAGAGAAACTGTGGAAGCATCACGTCGACCAGTTGTAGCCAGCCACACCTCAGAAGAATCAACCAGAAGACCACTCGGATTGGGAAGAGGATTTCAAAGGCTTCCCGGACCAAGATAAGATCTCAGAGAAGTCACCAAAGACGAGTTCCCCTACCAGTCCAAAAGTGTTGGATACCCCAAGCCATAAGACGCCACCTGGTGGGCTGGAAGGCATCACACCTCTACCGGGAGACTCCAGTAACCCACTACAGAAGACACTAGTAACCCGTCCGAGACTCGAAGTTAAGAAGCCTCTGCGCTATGAGGCGGGTATGTACCTCGAATTGAACTTGTCAAACTATTGGTGAATTACAGGAAAGAGATGATTTAGTTTATTATTTTTCTAGCAAAGGGGTATGTTGTAGATCCACAAAGCATATGGATCATGTATATAACCTTCTTGCAGTTATCCCAAGCAACGTGAAGTGGGGTGTTATTTTTGTTTTTTGTTCAATAAAGCCGATTATTACTTGTATCACCAAGCAAACTGTGACTTACTTAAATCTAATCCTGTATCCAGTATAACAGTAAACCATACCTGGGAGCCGCTCTCGAATCAGCGTTCTGACAGCCTCAAGGCATTCGATACCAAAATATTCATACTGAATTTACAACCAGAGTTGTCAAGAATGCTAAAGAACGTGAGATTATCCTAAGTTCCACAGGCCTTTCCGTTTGTTTGTCTTAATTTCTTGACAGTTCTAAGCATCTTATGTGATGTCCATCCATACCACATACCCACTACCTGTGTCCACCACAATTTTAAAAAAACCACTGGACAGAAAATAGATATAATCATGCGACTTTGTAAGCACAAAACCGTGACAGTCATGATTCATAAGGTTTACGAATTGACTTTCTAATTTTAAGCTTTGTAAGGAGCAGAAGTCACTAGATAATAACCAAAATAACATACGATACGAGAAATTATGTAGAATCCTGACTGTCCGATAAATTTTTGAACAGATGTTTCAAACATGTATTTTTGTATTTGCATAACCTCTATGTTAGTACTATCAATTCAAATCAATCAGTTCCCAAATGAAGCCTCCCTCCTACACCATGTCAATACATTTAACCAGTTCAATGTATCACGTATCTAACTAGTTGATTCTCAGCGTCATTCCTGATGCGAGCAGGATTTGTATATTATAAAATGATTAAAAAATCAAACAATCAGAAAACTTTCAAATTCGTGGACCAATTTCATTCAACAAACCTTATCGAAGTAGGCACACTTTTTTTAAACAACTACGTGATGATATCGGTCTTAACAGGCGACAAACTAGCAATTAAAATGGTTCCTTTCCAATAATTTTCTACATAAATTCTTATTTTACAATTAAAAAAAACAAATACTCGATTTTTTTTCATATATTTCTCTCAAAAAAATCTTCACGAGACTAGAGGCTACTCTTCAGAATGGTCAAAAAGTTCTTGAGGTGATGATTCTATTTTTTGATAAAATTAAGATTCGAACAAACCGAAAATACCAAATAATATGACATCAAACAATTTTCCCATAAAACCACAGACACACATCAGCCCAACAAGTACCTACGTAAGATACAAAAATCAAAAACTACATTATCAAAATGCATTATTGAAATAAAATGCGACGGTGTTTGGAAAAAAACTGCAACATAATTATTACCATTGTCGTTTTAACATTTTTTTGTAATGGCTATATTATACTTTCTATTCAGTATGAAATACTAATTACAATAATTTTGGCAAGTTTATTTGTTCGAATTTGAATAATATAAATCGTTATGAGAACAGTACCTATAATGCTTCCAAACCCTGCAAAGGAGGTAGGAAAGATAAAGATTCTACAATTAACTACTTTCAATCTAATTCGATAGTTCCTAGATCATCTATGTAATATGAGCTGATATTTCATGGATACGATTCATTTTTCCTTTTAGAATTATAATCCCCTGATGAGAGCACGTAAGAGGGAAAGTTCACTCAGGACTCCCATTAGCCAGGATAAATACAGGGGAGTGGCTAATTGTATAAATAATATTATTCAAGCGCGGGGGGGGGGGGAGGAAAACGTCAATATAGAGTTTTAATCGAATATGAAAGTCTGCAACTTCGTTTCGAATGTGAAAAATCGATGGTTTTTGTACAAATTATATCTTCAACTATAATAAAAATCAACAATACTTATTTACGGTTTGTTCATGTAATAAAATTAACTATTTTTCAAAACTATGCGAGAAGAGTAACAATAAAAAAATTCATTAAGAGGTGAACGTAGTCATTTGGAGAGCTTACTTATGACTCGTATCAAAGCTCCATTTTCATCCTTGAGCCTTTGGTTGTCGCACTTTAGCTGCTCAAGTTGCTGTGAAAGAAATAATGCGTTAGACGAATGATTCGATTTTCAACAGCTACAGCAGTATGTAATTCAGACTGTCGACAAAGAAATTCTTAAGGAGAGTCAGTCCCAAAAAAAATTATTTTTTTTTTTTGTCTCATATTATTCTATTCTATAATCAATTTTGAACAGTTTGGTATATAATATTTGATAGTTCCGAGTATGGAACCCTGAGAAAATGGAGTTCGAAGGACCATCTCACGGGTGTGCTCCCACTCTAGAGAACAAGGCGTTGACCTTCGGGGACCATTTGAACACGTTGACAAACAGGATGAAGAAGGAGAACGAGTCCCAATACTCAATGTATTTCTATTGAAAATAACTTTCCTTTTCCCAACGTTCACTCACTTTTTAAAAACCTGCTAGGAACAATCCATATTCCGAGGTACACTTCAGTTCAATTCACACAAAGCAAAAGCAGAAAAAACGTGGACATTCGTTCTTGAAAATTGAAAACACCAAAAAAAGGTGATGAAATTATTAGGGATGTGGAGTTCAGCACTGAACGGATCCGAACTGAACCGATCATTCAGTTGAGCGTATCCCAGCTGAACGGATGGCTAAAGAGTTGACGTCCTCACTGAACGGGCGATCCTAACCTCACTCCATTTTCACAACTCCTCATATCAGTCCCACCAGTTCATCAACCCCCCCCCCTCTTCGCCACTATATGATCGTACCGTTCTTCCCTTCTCCGCTCGCCGCTCCTCAATTTTCACATCTCCTCAGCTCACGTGTTCACCCGTTCAATCGTTCATCCGCCCCTTTCCTACTTCCCTCCATTTTTACAACTTCTCAGTTCACCCATTCAGCCGTTCTTCTGCCTCGCCCGCGTTCCCAACTCCCACCAGTTCATCCGTTCACCGACCCTCCCCTCCCGATCCGTCCCTTCGCCACTCCTTGCTGATCGTCAGTGAGGCTTCTTACTCATTTATTCTAGCGACATTTTTGATTGTGATGGATTTTCCAAACCATTGTGATTTTGTATGAAAATATATTATTAAACTATTAGGTAAATGTGTTCAACTTTTTATTGAATCAAACCTATCAAAACACCGTTTTCGTGATTTTTAGGTCGGGATAATTAGAATTTGGATTAAGGACTCTGTTGAACTGGTGAACGTATCCCAAAGAACGCATCTCAGAACTGAGTGAACTGGTGGGAGTTAACTCCTGGAACTGAACGAATCATACACATCTCTAAGGGCCGGTTTCACCAACGCGGATTATCCAGAGTTCAATCTCGGCTGAGGTTTAAGCCATCGATTCTGAGAAAAGACAGTTTCACGAACGCCTAATCTAGGAATAAGTCGCGGCAACGGCGCATTAAGTTAATACCTCGTTTCAGGTGGTTTAAACCTCTGATCTACGGTTGATCTCCGATTCTCCTCCAGGCCATCGCCATTTTGAAATCTATAATCAGTGTTTTTCATATGTACTTCTCAACTTGCATCAACATTTAGTGCGATGAATCGTTACATTGAAGTGTTTGAGTCATCCTTGGATGAATATTTCAATGAACTTCTGGAAGTGGCCGCGCCCAGACGGCGATAATTCGCGAAAGGGTCGAGCATTTCCACAAGTGGGATGACGGCGATTTTTTCGCGAGGTTCCGCCTTCCGAAGGAAGGGATGAGCTTAGTGCTCGATGCAAGAGAAAGCCTTCTAGTTCTCGAAACAGAAATGTGAGTGCAACCAAAAATGTGTAATAAATATAATTTTACACCAAACCAGGTAGGCAACAACGTCGGACCCATCATTATTTATTTAGTAGGTAAACAAACCTTCATTGTACGTGGTAGGTACTCGCAGACTGAGCTAATAAGTACATGTATAACTTCTTCTGCATACAGCGAATTATTGTAAAAAAGTAGATACCTTTTATAGAAGAGCCTAGGTAGGCTATCTATAATTTATTACAAGAGCTGTCTCGAAAGATGTAAGATGGTCTTTTGTATACTACAAATTTTGTAGTAATGACAGAGTGGAGTCGAGCAGAAGTTCTCAGAATGAGAATGACAGAGGCATGTGAGAAAAAATCGCGAAACTTCCGCAACTGGCTACTATTATGCAATTTAATGTCTCCACAACCATCCACAAGTATCCATAGAAGAAAAATCACAGATCCACAACTCATGGATGAGCATCTCTCCTCCATGTCATCTGTAATACGGGATTTGTGTTTCTGGGGATAGCAATGCTGATGCAAACTGAACAATCCAGGCTTAAACCCAAGTTCGGCTAAACCGCGGATCAAAAACGTTGGTGAAACTGTCGAAGCTCTGAACCACAGATCAAATTTGAATCCAGGATTTATTGATACCAGGTTTAAGCTGCGTTGGTGAAACCGGCCCTAAAAACTATGATTCGGAAGCTATAAACAACTATAACCTTGGAAAACCTTCCTTTATTCTTCTTCTCGCTGTATTAAGAATGCCAAGTTTAACCGCATGTTGATATAGGCGCGTCTAGCCCAAAAAACTGTTCTTCAGGAAGAAGCGTTTTTCTCGAAACAACATTTTCTCATGCTCGTGTACCTGTTCTGTGGTCCTATTCAACCGATTTCGCTAGCATTTTGCATAATTTTGATTCTAAAAATTTGTGGTTAGAAAAATGTCAACTACCAAAAACCCGAATTTTTATTTTATGGAAAATGATATGATAACGAGGTTGAAAATAGAAAAGCAAGCGTCTATCGTTAGCCCCAAGTGAGACAAAAAAAAAAAAAAAAGAATCATTCAATTTGGGCGAGTGGTTATGGAGAAAAAGGCCCAGAAACAGGAAAAGTACCTAAATTTGGGTACCCTTGGCGATGTACGTGAATGATCAATTTTGATTTTTTTGTTTTATTTTGTTCAATAAAATCTGGACTGTCAATATACCTACTAGCCAATTTTAATTTTCTACTGCGTTTTAAGCATGGCAGAGGCGTTTGAAAAAAATGTTTTTGGGACTGACCCCCTAATAACAGGCTAGTAATTGTAAGTGAACAATATTAAAGACAGCCGAAACGAAGAACGTAACTACAAAGAAAAAACTGAGGTGACGTAACACAGCGAATATTCCTTGAGGAATTTACATTTTGGTTAGATACCTACAATTGAAGACAGAAAGAAAGGCTGACAAAATTCTCCCATTGTGAATAATTCATCAACTTAGGTAGGTAGAGCAAAAGGACAATAAATTGCTATTGCAATTAAAATTATGAGAGGGAGGACCAGGACCAACTAAATCAGCCTTTAGCCCGCCAAACCGGCCTCAGTTAATCACTTGAGCCCGTCATCCGAGTTTCTGTGTCTATTTTCATAAAATATTTATTGAAATGCAGAGTAGAGTTCTATGTAGAGTAGAACCTTGATTATCTGAATCATCTGAGGCCACGCCTCAACCGGATAACCCAAGGTATAACATGAAAATCCGAATAACCGAGAACCATAAGGAATTGGACGACAAGAACTAGTGTGATGAGACTGTGTCTATTTCCACTAAAAGCAGAAAAACTTTTTGGTGACCAAACGTCAGCAATAACTGAAAGTCTAAAAAAATGTTGGGGAGAGGTGGTCAAGTGACAGATAGATTATGACTGGCTGTGTTGGGAAGGGGAAACTGAAAGGAATCCATCAGGGGAGGAAGGACGTGTCATTTCCAGGATTTGATCGTGAGTGGTTCAGTTTGTAGAAACTGCCTGGCTAACTGGGAAGTAAGTTAATGTACATAACATTCCCACGAATTCGTTTTTCGTTGGTCAAAGATACCAATGTCGCAGAACATTCTCATATTGAGTCTCCATACATGACAATGAGTGGTATAAACCTTTGGATTTCGGTGGGCAGTATAGCTTCAACACATCGTTACTTAGATTAAACTGATTCCGACAATTGCGGACCGCTAAAGGTGGGATTTCCTTGACACGTCTCACAGCTGCGTGGCCGTCTCGTTGTTTTAGCAGTTTTCTTTCAGTTAAGTTCACGATGCCACTGAGTAAACTTGTTCTTGTATCATTTTTGGATGAGGAAGAGGAACAGGAATTCATGTTGTTGGATAGGGGAGGGCATGCACCAATTTTCAAAAAGAGAAGTCAAGAAGGATTTTTTCAATTATTTCCGAGTGGCCACGGCTAGACACCTACCTGCAATTATGCTTCAATGTATTTTCGTTAGAAACAGTTTCCTTGACACGGAGCAACGGAGCGCGGGCTGAAGCCAGTTGCTAACCCGCACAACTCATCCCTCTCTTCCCCCAACTCGGAATACTGTGAATCACACTTGGGTGTGGAAAATGTGATTCACAGTTAGGTGTTTCCTTCTCCATGCCTTGTTTTCACACTCCCCATATGAATAGTGGTGGAAAAAATTCTCGTCGTCTCATCGTAGTTCGTGTTCCTTTTATGCAACTTTATTTCAATATTTCTATCGGTACCTACAGAGTAGTATGAGCAGTATGTAGGTACCCAACACGTGCATTCAAAAACTCTTGATTCGGGCTCACCCACATGTTCATGCACACTCAGTAAGGGCTCGAAGTTAGCAAGTTGATCAAAACAAAGTGATATCAGCTGCTCTAGGAGGGCCAAATCCCGTGCATACCAATTTACTAAACTTCCCATGCATATCATAATTTGATTTAGGGAAAAAATCCAATGAGAATAATTCAATGCAGAAATAATTCAATCATCATAATTATCAATGTTGTCATTACAATGCTAAGGCTATTTTTCTCAGCTCATAACATGTTAATGACGGCAGACCAAAGTGGCTCTTTGACCAGCAAACGACTATGTATGCTGAAATATCACATCCATAAAACATTAACACCCAACGTTTCCTAAGTAGATATTACAGAGGTTGCGGGACCACTTCTTGACACACTCACTGTAAGTCTAACGTTTCTGTATGCTAGAGCGAGTGAACTAACCGTCCAACGCAGGACTCGCATTGTTGCCCTATGACAACAGGCGGTTGCGATGCCAATGGCCCCCACCCATCATGTGTTGGTGTGGGGGAAGTAGTATGCAAGAACTCCTTTTCAAGGGAGAGGTTCAGGAATGCAGTTAGGTTCACCCAGACAATGGCGATTAAATTCATGTTGATATTCTTCATTTGGGGTGGCGATGTCCACAAAAACACTTATCCCTCTACAGGCAAGGTACAGTGGCATATCTCAGTAGGGCGACACCAAGTCCTGTGTTTGAGGTTTAGCTTCCGCGTTTGCTCGCTCTAGGTTACAGAACATCTTAGAGAAGTTTCATGAAAGCCATCAGCAATTATTTCTCCGTCAACACACCGTTTCCAATGGCCTCAATCATACAATTTCAGTTCGTTTAGATCAGGATCAACCAATATTGTTTCAAGACAAATTTTCTCACAATTACGGAGTTTTCATGCAGACCAGACGGTTATGAATATTCGTCTCTCAAAATGACGGTTAGAAAACAATAATGTTAAAATGATGAAAACCATGTGGATGATACAATGGAATTTAGTTGATAAACAGCATGGTATGTATATAGGTATTCTATAACAGATAAATCAACGACTATTCAATCCGAAGGGAATTCAATTCACGGAGAATGAAACAACATAAAACGAATACCTGCTTATCATGAGTTTTAGTTCGTAGGCCATCTGAAAAGAAACTAATCCGATTGGGAATATGTCTTAGGAAAACCAATCACCAGTTTACTGATGGACGCCAATCAACTCCCTGTGGAATTCCTTCCGGGATTCCCATGATGCCCAGCCTGGAAACTGGGCCTGTTCTACGTTCTATTAATATTAAGCAGAAGGATTTTATATTGAAGTATGTGCTTTTATTTGTATCTATTCACTTCCAAATATACACTTTGTCAATGAATTTGTTATTCGATCTCAAAATTCACCTAATTTAGTTATAAGTCTTAATAAAGGTCGCCCCAGGCCTGGAAATTGAAGTTCCCAGCCCAGGAATCGAACTCGGGATCTCCCGGGGGAAAACGCAGCAGAACCCACCAAAATGCAATAGAAGACGGCACACTGGCAGGATGAGAAATCAATAATAGTTTTTTCCCAAAAACTACCCACACCTCTCTTTTAGTTCAGTCTTACTAAAATCTAGCTGTTTATGGTATCCAATGAGGATGCACATAAACTAATAAACTTTTAGCTTCTAGGAACAAACCCCCGATATAGTTCACGCAGGTCTTCGAAGTTTACCACTTAGGGTGAAATTTTTTAGCAAGATGCACGTTTCATTCATCAAAGAAAGCTATAATTTAAAAAGCTTTCTTTTTCTGAATCGCAACTGAATTTACGATTAATGCGTTTTTAACGTACAAAGAATCATAATTAAAGTGCCTGTTATGTGTCTGTGTGCTTATTTCAAGCATTAGGGTGTGTAGTCTGTACTAGACAACTAGATCGTGCCAAGGCTGAATTGAATTTATTGTGAGATGGAATCGAATCGCAGTCACTTCTACATTGAACAAGAACTCAATGTAAAGGAAGCATGACACCACATACATTATTATGTTGAACGCTCAGGACGTCACATTCACACAGGACATTTTCCCCGTAACAATAAATAGGAAATGAAAACCAATTCGAGTGTATTTGAACTGACAACTTAATACATTTATTTTAAGGTACCATATTGTGAACACGAATCAAAACCGAGGTATCAAACACCTGACTGCTGAGAAACAATTTAATTTGAATTTAATTTAATTTACTGCCAATGCTGAAATCGATTGTACTCAAAGAAGTATTTTATGTATTTGATTGGTTGAAATTAGCATAATTATGCTTCATCGATGGCAACTCAGGAAATAATTATGTACTACTCGGTGACACGCTTCACCAGAATAGACATTACTGCAATTGTAGATAGGTATTTACTTTCTACTTTTGAAATGTAGGTACCCTGAAGTTGGTTCTTTTTAACGATCTATTCCTATTCTCTTAGATTCGCTCATAATATCCCAATGAATAACTAGAAATCGTAACAGCAAGATTTTTAATCCATTTTGAAAAACTACTGTTTTCTTTTAAATCTTTCCTCATCTGTAGGAAGATGTCTACAGTTGTCGCTACGAAACCCAACCTCCATATCCCACTCAGCGTGCATTAAAATAGGAATGAGTATAATTTCCATCAACAACAGTTTCGTTTGGACAAATAAACAAAATGAAAACAATCACTAAATGCGAGAGAGAAAAAAAACAAGCAAAATGAAATCAAGTCACTCTTGGCAACACCACGCACACACGCTGAGATGATTTTTACCTATTTTGTGTGTGAAGAAGTGAGTTTGGAAACAACTCTAGTTAAAGCGCGGTTCTCAGCGCGCAGCCTTTCATTATCCGCTTTAAGCTTTTGTAATTGCTGTAAAAGTTCAATCATGTTAAAGAAAAAGGGTAAACAAATAAATCCCCTAGGAAATTGTAACAGTTTCAGCTGCATCACTTACTTTCAGCTCTTCCTCCATTTCAGAAAGTTTACGTTCCATTGCTCGCTTCTCACGCTTCTCTGCATCGGACATTCCGGTTCTTGCCTAGAAGTAGAAATTCAGTCAGGCCTCCACGTACAAGTAAATTACAAGAAATCAACTGACAGCATAATTAGAAATCAATAAATGCAAGAATGCAAGAAATCAATTGGCAATGGGCGCAGTCACAAATGATGATGCTCGTTTCTACCGTCGCAACTTTCATTGCTTTGGAAACGGCATTTTCTGCGGTCAAGGACTTTTTTTGGCCAGCTGAACGTATCCAAGTGGACCCTTGCGTCCCAGTAGCCACCCATATCAGCACCACAAGTCCTGGAGGCCTATCCACTAAAAGAGAGAGTGAAAAGAGATTACCTATTTTGAAAATCTCCTCAGAGAGATAGTCTCCCTCGGGAGACAGTCCTTTCCAGTGTCTCCCAGGTTCGTTTATTTTACTGAATAGCTCTCAACCCATACTTGAACGCTTTTAATCTTGAATCGATAATATTTGTATTTTTTTAATGAACAATCGTCTTAGGTATACCTTTAAGAGATGAAAAAAAAAATATCAAAATGACCGATATGGTAGTGGACTAACAAAGGATGATACACGGTATCACTATCAAACAAACAAGAAACGAGAAAGACTCTCTCTTTCGAGAAAAGACATCTAATTAGGTCTCTCTCTCTCTGAGAGATCGAAAATGCCAAGATGGCCGCCAACTCTTTCTTTTAGAAGTTACTGAATACCCCTGTCATGGATACTATAAAAATCTCTTTTGCCAAAAGAGAGTCGAACCGAAAAGAGATATCTCTGGCTTAGTGAACAGGCCGTGTAGTTATCCTTATTTGCTCACTCAAGCTCTCCCATTCTGTTACATGCACCAAAAAATGGTTCTGCAAACTGTTCAACGTTTACTCAGGGCAAATTAACCATATAACCTAGTTTCAGCAAGGATTACATGGGAAGACGTCCCTACAATATCATCTGGACAGGCCAATACGGTGGATTCTTAATGAAGCGCGCAATTCAACAGCATACCTGCGATCCTCCTCTTTCAGATTTTCTCGCATCTGAAAGCTCGTTTTCGGTGCATCTCAGCTTCTCACGAAGTACCGCGTTCTCCGCTTGAGACTCTTCCCACAACTGCCAACAAACACACCATGACAACTTGGGCTTTAGAATTAATACATACAAAACTACATTATAAGATTTTCTTTTTAAACAGTAAGAAGCAAATTGTGACCTAAAAACTCAAATTTGAACTTTTTTGGGTTTTGGCAGGTTTATCGTGTAGGTGTAGTTAAGTTGTCAAGAGTGAAAGATAACATTTAGGCGTGAAAAAAAAACGTTAACAACTAGACCAAGACACAAGGTACCTACAAAATCTAAAACAGATTTGCCAAAAGAATTTCAGAAATCAATGTACCATTTAAACAAGAGCCATCGCAAACCATCTCTGGTACAATAAGTAATTTTTTAGCTAAAGTTCTTGCCCTCATACGATATAAATTCAGAAATAATAGAAATCTAAAATCGAGCTACGGTCAAGATACAAATATTCACATTAAGGGGAGTGAAAGCTGAAAGGTCACACGGCGGGATTCAAACAGAACAGGCGGCCTGCCAACGATTTGACAGGTCGTCACACTTATCACAATGTAGGTATAATAATAGTGTCACTTCATGCAGAAGACATTCACGTGTCAATAACCCACCAACCTTTTTATAGTCGATCTCTCCGTTTTCGGAGGTTGGCTGTTGCCTGTTATTGCTTTCGTCTTCGACGGACACGGAGTTCAGCCTTGATGAAGCTTCTGATTGCTCTCCGCCACTCTGAAATATAAAAACGGATGAGGCATACGACGCATTAACCAGTTGCAATCTGAGGGCCCACGTGTGAGTCCACTTCCAACTAGGTACCTCCCGTAAATGCCTATCAAATCAAGTTGAGCCGGTTCAGAAGAAAGTAAGTGCTAATGTCTTTTTACATAACCAGGTTGATGAAACTGATACACGATCAAAGGCCCCCTACCCACACCTACAATAAATGTTAAAATTGCCATTTTGCTTCCTCTATATCAAAGGGGTTGCTTAAACGGGTAAATTATTGTTCTCAAAAATCCAAATCAACATCTGCGTTAAAGAACCTGATGAATGAACCCTATAGCCCATGACCACAGAATCTCACCGAAAGAACAATCTCTAAAAGAGAAAAAAATCTGAAATTTAGAAGGCACCTCCACATCTTCATGTACATCGTGTTGCTCAGATGGTGGACGACAGTATCCACGCATGCACAATCATAAAGGCCCTTGATCATTTCTCCAATTCTGTTCAACCAATTTAAGGGCCGGTTTCACCACTAAACCATGAACTCGGTTTATCGGAAACCTAGTTCATCGTAACCGATGGATTGATCTCAGTTTAAAAAGTTTTGGGTTTCACGAAGTTAAACGAGTTTCTAGGATCGGAGTTCATGTTGAACTAAGATCAACGAAAACCAAGTTCGAGCTGCTGTTGATCCACAGTTTGAACTCTGATTTGGAAGGCAGGGGTTCGATTATTCGATGATACGATCAGGTGATAACGAGGTAAAATTGGGGGTGTCAGCTGTTTTGATAAACGTGGGAACCAGCTAACCATTTCTGTTTTTGCTTTCCCTACCTACACGTTGTTTTTCCCCGTTTTTTTTTTCTCGCTAAACATAGTTGTTTTTCTGTGTTTTGTGTCCCGTTTTCCTGATTCCTAATGGAACCAAAACGAGTCAAGAGAGAACCGATCTTCACAGCCAGTGAGCGCGAGATTCCCTGCGACCTAGTAGAAAGCCACTGGGAGATATTCGACACTGTTTTGAATCTCTTCCACCAGTTCCTACGCATTAATTTTCGTCACCAAATTTGCATTTATGACAAATATTACATTTGGTGATTACTTGAACCTTCAGAAAGTGACAAAGTTCCTTATATCACTTGCCTAAATGGCGAGCATGTGATTATTTTGACCGCTAACTGTAGACAGAAAATAAAATAAACGTTATAATTCAATGTCACGACTACTTATGGAATCATTGAATTTTTATCCTATTTTCCCATTACGTCGGCTTTTCCTCTCTGCAAAATACGTTTCCTGGTTTGTGCAGTGGAGTAGACCACACAGCTTGCGTAGTCTCATTGAATTCTTATCATCAGCTCTTTGAATAATAATTGATGCACACCGAAAACGTGATTATGAATGGTTCAGTTTGGGTTTGTCTGCTGATACATTCACTATACATTGTATTTATCTATTTTTCGTAGATTCTTTCGAGAGTCGGTATCTCGACACAAAAGTCACTCATCAAGATGTTCAAAATGTTCTGTCCTCTGGCGGAATTACCTCGGGCGGCGAATTATAATTATTGTTGAGTTCATCACTTTCATCTTCGTCGAAAATCATGTTAACAACTCGCACTAGTGATCGAGACATTGTTGATGTGAATGGATAAGCGGGAGGGAAAAGTAGACTTGAACCGAGTTTATCACTGCTGATCGGCCAAAATCGAGCGTTCAGCACTGAACTCCCGTTGAACTGAGTTCAGGGTTAAACGCCCGTGGTGAAACCCAACCTGACGGACAATCTCCGTTTACGATTTGAACCGCGATTTGAACTGAGATCAACACCTTCGTTTACGTTGGTGAAACCGGCCCTAAATATAATTTTGGAGGATGTACAGTGAGTCTGGTGGTTCCCTATAAATAACTGCATTGGGACAGTATCGTCTGCATCTTTGCTCAAAACACGAAACCCTTGTATCTAAGATGGTCCTTAATGAACTGCACAGTGATCAAGGCAGCACCTTTCCAACGCACAAACATGAAGACCCATTCAAATATCCAATCTTCTGTTGACACCTAGTCCGAGTTTGCTCTACTTCCATAGGTTGTTTGATTGGTTTGTGACGATGATATACAGAGTTTCAAGGAAAATACTATACAAAAATACTCATAGTAACATCAGTAAATCACACCCTAACTGATTTACCAACATACCTCGTAACCTTCTGATGAAGCAAGACTTCTTGTACTAGCAGAAAGCACATGGTCGGACTTTCTGGAAGGGCGGGTAAGCTGCCTATTGAAACTACTGGACCGGCTTGGGTATCGAGAGGAAGATGGACTCCTGACGGTAGGGGAAATGGAGTACGAACCGGGGCGGTATGGAGAGCTGGAGCGAGAGGATTTGCCACCAAGAGAAGCGTTGAGGAGGGAGGAAAAAACTGCGGGAGACATAGGAGCCAGGGATGAGCCCAGGGACGTGGAAGAAACGGAAGGAAGATGTAGAGTGCCATAGCCTGAAGACGTGCCGCCGTATGATGTATACGAAGAGGGGCTGCTGGATAGACCATTCAGGTAAGGGGAGCTCTGAGAGAGGCTGCTACCATATCCTGGAATACCGCGAATGCCAGAGGTTGATGAGAATATTATATTTCCTTATTCTCCACTTCAGCCTTGTACAAAGATTTTTGGACTTACAGACAACTACTTAGTTCACTACTTAGTATGGTGGAACCACGTGATCGAAGTTAGAATTTGTGTTTGACGAACTAGACATAATTCTGAGGAAAATATGGTTCTCACTATCTTATTGAAAAAAAAACTTTCACAACGCGATTTACGCAGACTAGTTAACTAGATAACAATATCAATAAGCACATTCAGGTTAATTAAGGAATCCCGTAAATATGACGTTATCGATTTAGATCACCAAGTTTGGTTATTTCCTTGTAATTTAATGTGCTACTAGCTCTATCTAGAAACCCAATCGTGGTGTGTAGAGGTAAAACTTGGCTCCAATGCTTTTCGGACAATCTTTGCAGCTGTACAGGGATACTTTAATAGTGCCAATGACTCCCAAGATTCATAGGCAAACGTCCAGAATAAGGGACACGTGAAAAACATTAATGGAGTAATCAGACTTATGACCGCCTTTCCCCAAAGCTACTGATATCAAAATCGAATGGATGGCGTACTGACACCGCAGGTGATTGCGTGGAAACTCGATTAGAGGAATATGTGCGAGGCTGAAGAGGAGAATTGAAGGAAATAGAAGTCGAAGTTAATGTTGGAGATTCAGCAATTAGTCAACCATTTCAGAAGTTACACTTGTACAAAACGTGATCAACCACCGTTACTATATGTTACTACTTGGCAGCAGACTTGGGGGAAGAAGATGAATACCACTCTGGAAGCGTAGTTGTAGGGGTAAGACCATTATTACCTCAATTTTTCATTTGTATAGAGCCTACTCCAAAAACCTGACGTTCCAGTAATGAAAGTTCATCATTACACGAGTTTTTTTATGGGAGGTATTACAAAATACATCCATCCCTAGTTCTGGCAGCATCTTTAGGTATAGCTTTTTAACTTTCTTAATTTTTTGACCACATTTTCGTTTTTGCAAATAAATGATTTTTGGATTCCAGTAATAGAATGGAAGAATTGCGTTCAAAAGAGCAATTTTGTGAAAAATTCTGAAGCACCCTACTATGCTTTCCCACCCTCTTTCCAATCCCATTCTGGGTTGTTATCAAATACATTGGATGTTTTGAGTTACGTGGGATTCAAAATTTGGAAATTGAAGAGATCTGTTCAAGATTCTTCCCGTTGGAATCTGAAGTTGCAATTTCGTTCTTCTTTAATTTGTTTGATCAACATTTGGAAAGCCAAGTAATAATTTATTGAAAAACGTGATGGTTGACGCAAGACACTTTGAAATGTGGCTATACACTGAGCAATGTTTGTCACAGCTCCATGCAGAGAATAACATCAGGGAAGTAGCGGCAGAAGCGACCAATCCTACCAGGAGATGAGTAGCTCGAGATACCTCCTAGTCCTGAGAGGCCGGAGAACCCTGGCGACGACGAATACAAACTCGATGGCCGACCTACAGATGGAGTACGACGATACGACATGGCAATCAGAGGTAAATCGCGGCAACTGACCAGAGCGAACAACACTGAAGAAAAACAGGCCGCTCCCAAAGAGTCCAAGAATAGGAATCGTCCCTCCCACCACCTGGCTTTAGAAGCCCTCCCAGCAGTGGTACCGTTTTGTCTGAGCTTGACGTAAAACACAGTGATTGGACTGATGGGAAAGTGTCTGCTCCCACGGCTGATTCAGAAAACCGATTGCCCCTAAATGCTGACTCAAAGCGTCATCCATCATTCGCCCAGTCTCAACACCACACATCCATTTACTCTACAACCTATTTATACCCATAAACAGCGATGATGAAGGTTATTACGGTTGAACAATTTGAGAAATTGGGATTGAACCAAAACGTATCGGAGAACCCGTATTTTTTGGCAAGGGTGAAGCCCATGGTTGAAAATAGATGCCACTGATGACATGAAGATAAAAATATGAATCAAGTATCCAAAACAAAACGGAACTGCCGTTCATTCACCTAGCTTGGTCGAAAATGAAATGACCCGATCAAAAATGTTAATTCACAGTTTAGTTCTGTTTTTTCAATCTGCAAACTGCCTTTATTACAACTAAAAGAAGGTTCAAATATAAAGACGTGTTCAACTTTAAAACAGAAGAATTTATATTTGAACCTTCTCAAACAGAAACTTTTTCAAAATTGCTGTCTCATCCTATTACAACTAGATTGCAACGAATGTGTTCTGTGTCAAAAACGGAATTCTTTGTGGTCAGTGAGAGCATCTGACATCGATCCAAGATCTAACCATTGACCCAGTTCAAGGTATAAATAGGAGAGGGTCAGCATGCTACCTTGACACGCATCATGGTCTGACAACTTGAGAGATGAATATGTGAAATATCAACGACATCTTTCAGCTGATTCCGTAGATTCTTATTCGGCACACAAGCGTTGATTGTCTGCCAGAGCAGCTGTCACTTGTGAAATTTGGTGGAAAACTCAAGTGGGTGGCGCGAGGTAGAGCCAAATGACGTTGGATAGATGTTGTATTCTCGACAACGAAAATTTATTTTCAACCAGACAAAAAGAAAGTAACGCTCGGGTTAATTTAAAACTTGTCAGTTTTTCTACAATCTCCTTCTCAAGCTTGGTGTAATTAGGCGATAAAAATACACTTCTAAGAAGTGACTGGGTGACATGGGATGGATCATATCCCTATTAGTTTGGAAATGCTATTACAACACTTCTCACCACAAGCAGAGGTGTAAGGAGGTCTCCCTGTGCCTCTATATGTACTGTATTCATCTACTGCTTTACTGCCGTCCTTAGCACCGAAATCCTACCTAACTTTTCACCATAAAATGATTCTGGTGGTTTTCTCCTGCTGATGTCAACCGAGTCCTATCACAGGAAAGTGCTCAAAACGAGCTTAAAAATATGGGACTAAGTATATGGGGGGAGGGGGGGGCTTTAACAACTCTTTTAAAAAACGCCGTTTTAATAATATACGACTTCTGCGGTACGGACAGCAGTGTAGTAGATATTCTATAATAATTGGTAAAAAACACAGTATTCATAACAATTGCAATGTGTACATATTGAAAAATAGTAAGGAAGGGACATTTCTCTGAAATGAAAAAAGCAGATACACTACTTATTTAGTTCTTTCAAGTCGGCCTACCCTCGACATTTCCACAAGACATTCACCTAGCCTAGATTAAAATTTCAAACTTGACGAAAAATCTAACAGAAACAATTGCGATAATAATGCCAAACAGCATCAAATGGCACAAAAGGAAAAAATAATCAACATGAAATTTTTTCGTGATTCTGATCGACGTGCAGACAAACTGGTGAGTGTACAAGCAAATGTACAAAGAATTGGAGATGGAAGCGAATGTCTAAGAACGAACTGAGATCTAAGAACGTGTAAGCTGTCCATCTCAACGGAGGAAGTATCGGTTCCCGTCAAACGAAATTCCTGCAGTTCTGTCTCTCTAAAGTATTGGCACTGCTCAAGCACTGGCAATGTTCTATTTGGCGTCCTTCAGCAAATAGGTGAGCGTTTCTAGAACGTTCAAGACAAAAGGTGAAACGCAGTATCTGGTTGAGGTGCCAACTTAGTGCCGTTAGTATCAACTTGCTCCAGTCGGATTTACAGGGCAAACGATAAGTCCCAAAATACGTAAAACCGAATAATCAGTTTTAACCTCATAGTAAACTGTAGAATTACTCCAACAGCTCATGGTTGCCAACTTAAAACAAAATGACATTCATGAGTTCGATCTAAACGACATGCCTCAAGTAAAAACTACTCGTATTTCCCTGAGTATCTCCCAGACCATTTCAATCCGAAAATCGATCCAAACAACTCTACTAAAACTAGACGACCTAGTTCCAACCACCCCACTCAACAATTTAAAATCGCTGTAAATTATTACACAACGGTTTATTATTTACCTGTATAGATGCCCTTTCTGCGTAGATCACTGTTTTCTGTGATCAGCACCCTCGAGCTCCCTTCAGGAAACCCTAAATGGAGTACTGGATCCGGCTCGGGAATTAAGTTTCATACAAAGGCGGATCCAATAATTCAATCATTAATTATTTGTAGTTATTCATGAAGCATAAGGTAAATAATAGGTAAACCGTTGTGTAATAATTTACCTGTATAGATGGCCCTTCTGCGTAGATAGTATGATAAACTGTTGTGTAATAACTTGCCCAATAATACTTCAACGTTTTTTGAAGCTGCAAAACTACCTATCAACAAAATCCGAAAGCCCTATCATTTTTCAAATGAAGTAATACCACAGAACAACCAACTCGACTTCATACAGCCATCGTGATTATAATCAGGTGATCTCTAGCAATGATACCTGGGCCGGATTCATACCATTTGATTCACGATCATGTTGACGAAGCTTTTCGGGTGGTCTCAAAAAATTCTTTAGTTCAAGATCAATTTGAAAACGTAAAAAAACCATACCCTTCTATCGAAAGTTTTCGAGCTACGGCGTTCTGAAAATTTCAATCCCTATTTTAACGCCGAGCTTCGCGAACCAACTGGACCCCAAACGGAACCTACAAACCAAATTTCATTAATTCTGGTTCATGGTAACAAAGAAAAGTGCTAAGTACGGCGTAGGGACAGAGATTGTTTTATTGCAGTTTCGTGTTCTAAACACCTCGAAACGTAAACAATCAAATTATGAGGGGGGGGGGGGGGGGGGGATTAAAATACTGAAAATTATAAACCGAAAATAAACGACTTTCGAATTACAATGTATCAGGGAAAATAGTAGTTCCATGACTTTTTCCATTGCCACATCTCATCTTCGACAGTATTTGCCCCTGTATTTTGAGCTTATATATTTCACGTTTACAGACGGAAAGCTTAGATACTTGAATTGTACGTACTTACTCCAAAATGTTACTAACTAGACCGTTCCTTTCAGGCAGAAACGCCTACTGGACATTTTCACTGGGAGTTTTGCATAAAAGGCTTTTCTACTTCGGTAGAGTGGAAGCAAAAACGTTGACCAACTTCGATGGTTTTATTCAGAATCCATTTATATCAATAGGTAGGTACGTAAGTACCAACTTGTATGTAGGTAGAATCATAGTAAGATTTTGGTTGTAACTGACAGTCCGATTTTGGTGCGCCTTGCAACATTGCAACACCTGGGAAATTAGGCTCGACTTGAACAAATGGTACTTTTCGGTTATACCCCCCCCCCCCCCCCCAGTCAATTGCGTCTTCAACATCGGCAACTTTTGAAAATACGGTAATTTTTTCTTCCTATTTTTGAAATAATTTAATTTACACTTCGGGCGAACGTGTTGAAGACGCAATTGACTGGGGGGGGGGGGGGGGGGTTATAACCGAAAAGTACCGAACAAATAACCCCAAACACTGAGGACGTTAGATGAATAGGACAGTACCCGAGAAACGCGTTAAATTCAAAAACAGAAAACGGCAACACCAGGGTGAATAGTTCCAAATAAACGAAGCTTGGTAGTTGTGAACTTAGTTCAGAGAATCCGTTTGAGTCGAGCCTAAAATTACAAACTACTCCCTAACGTCAAGAAGACATAGGGGAGGTGATAGTGTTTTATTATTCCTACTGGTGGGGGCTTAGGGAACTTTGTAGGTACCCAACGCCGATAAATCCGAGTCAAAGACGCAGTTCGAACGCCCAGGCCAACGGATTTATTTTCGGAAATTACACAAAGTCTTAAAATAAAATTCGACCTGTTGTTTCGTGAGAGAAAATACAGGGATGATCAAGGTGTGCGTTTGATACCTTATACAAAGTAGAGCCCTGGCTCTGAGAACCAAAAACAAAAATTAAGTGGGGATCTAAGCAGTTTCGAGCAAAACGTCTTAAAGAAAACCGCGGGACCAGCGAGATAATGACATCTATTTTTAAAGGTTGGGAGATTTCCGCTAAAAATACCGAACGCACGGTTGGGGTTTCGCATCAAGTTCGATCGGAGGAAAGCGAGAGGTTTTCTGATCTATTTTCTCGCTTTTACTTGTTAAACAAAGCGAGAAAGATAAATCTCGTCAGTTGGTGAGTCGAGGCAACAAGGCGGGAATAGACAGTGTGTCCAAACACTTCTTTATGAGGGTTACACCGTGGATGTGATAGTCACGAAATTCCTTCATAATTTATTAAAACAACAAAAATATATAGGTACTTGGTGTATTAGGGGAGTATACAATACAATGAAATTATAATTTTTGAGCAAAACAAAAATACAGTATCATTTAAAGGGTACCTCGCTGTGCCACAAGATGATTAGTGCTTTGAATGAATGGTGTGAATAGTCTATCAAAATTCTGTTCGATACTATGAGTGTTTCATTACCGCTTCATTGGTACAACAAATACCTGAATATTTCAAGTGTTTATCCGAAAAAAGGAGCTGCGCAGAATTACAACATGGCGGAGGATTCAAATACCAAACTTTACGCAGAATATCCATACGTTACGTCACTGCACTGACACGTAGTAGAGATAATTTTCCGTAGAAATCCTCTGTCAAAACGGGAGAGGAACTGGTAGTCTTTGCCGGGTGGCGTAGAACCCTCTGTTGCTTTCTTATATTTCATTGTTATAATATTATTATTATATTATTACTTAGTATTACTTATTTTTATATTTTAGCGAATTTTCGAAGAAAAGGAAGCTATTGTTCTCGGTCCAAAATTTTTAAAACTCGAATTTCCGAAAGATTTTTATACCAAAATCCGTTTCAGACCATCCTGAATTCACTGCCGAAAGACACCAAAAATTATATGTATATATATATATATTTATAGGTATATTTATATATATATTTATATATTTATATATGTATGTGTCATTCCAGACGATAACTCTCGAAAGAATTGAGATAAAAAGTTCAAATTTGCACGAAAAATCTGTCTTGGCAATCGACAGGCTAAGTTCGAAGATAGGCAGAATCGGGTCACTCTAAGGGGGAGTTTTGGGGAGTTTTAGGGGGGGAAAATTACCCATAAATTCCCAAAATGAAAAAGTCTGACAAGTGACACCTCATTTTAAAGGTTTTTTTACGCTGAACACGATGGTGAAATCAGAATTGCGATATCTCATTCCATTCTCAAACTGGAGCACTTTGAAGATGAAGGAACGTGGTTATTTCTTGAGATGTTCTTCCTGGTTCGTCTGCTCTAATCTGATAACGGAATGGGATATCGCAATTCTGACTTCACCATCTTGTTCAGCGTTGGAAAATCTACAAACCGAGGTGTTACTCGGCAAAAAATGGAACAAAAAATTTGTTACGTATCCAATACCTACTCTTCTGGTATTCAAAACATTTTTGATTTCCCCCTCCCCCTCCTTCCACCCCAAATTTTACTTTGCGTAAAACTACTCCTGTTTTAATTTTGTATGGTATCAAGTTGGGAAAACATTGGGCGAAAATTAATTTTCAGAAAATTTTTGGCGGAGGAGGATGATGCCGAAAACTTCGAAAATTCGCTCTTATAGCCATGCTGCATGACTGTGGTTTTTATTTTATATTATTATTATATTACTATAATATTATATCATTATGATATCTTATTTCATTATTTACATAACTTATACCTATATAGTAACTGTGTCATACGATGAATGCTGGTTCATTATTCATAACAGTAGCCATAAGTTGTGTCGTACATTTTATGTATATAATATCTGTTGAATTTTGTCTATGGAATTCTGTGGCAAAAATAAAATTCTGTTCTATTCTATATTATATTTCTGACCAAGATCAACTAACTAACTACCCCTCTATCTCACGGTTTACCTCTTCCAATGACACAAAGCCAGCATGATGAAGATAGATGGCATCTTTTATAATTTTCATGTCCACCGAGTGAACAAGAAAACCCTACCATGTTAACCCTACCATCCGCCTCAACTGAGGGTTAGCATCCTCATTTTCTCGTTTTAGGAGAAGATGCGCAAAGGTAGGGTTGTGCATTGTTGCATTGGGAAATTTTGGCGTAGGTAAGCATTGCAACAACTCGTCAACGCAAAGCTGCTGTATGCTCCATATGAACTAGGCTTATAATGGTTTTGTGAAATCGAGTTTTTTCACACGAACTTTTTCACACACTTTGAACAGTAACATAACTTTCAAGGGGATAATAATACAAGGCAATAATAATAATAATATAAATCAACTTCGGATATTTGTTGGTATATACCGGGCAGTTGGTATTTCGGGTACTGGTTGGTTTTGAATGGTCAACGTAGTTTGGGTAAATATTTGAAGCTTGCTACCTAAATAAAACCCGTCTGTTGCAATCCATGACTGGCCAAGAACTTATTTTGAAATTTCACGATCCATTACTGAGCCCTCCAGCAAAGATGTAACTACATCGATTTTTGAAGGAAACGTTTGCAATCAGGGATTTTGATGAAAGGGCAATTTTCGTGGGTAGGAATTTTTGATTTTTGATCTCGGAATCGGATTCAGCGCTCTTGGGGGACCCCCCCACTGCTAATTTTCATATCAAAACCCCGTACAGCTTGGGCAACAAACGGATAGAAAGAAAACAAAATGAAGTCATAAGTGGATGGAGCTGAGCCCCCCCCCCCCCGGACACGAGGGTGAGGGGCATTTCCTATGACGTCATTTCGCTTTCTTTCCACTGGTTTACCACCCACTTTCGATCAAAGGCTACCCCTCATATAGCACCTTTTCGGAAAGCAATCACCGAGATCTTTTACTTAAGAAAATGAAAGAAAACCGGCGAAATTTCCCGATTCATAGTAGGTACCCGTACTTAGATACCCTCAGTACTTCAGCTGAGCTCAGTCGCACAGTTTGGACATATCAAGGTTACGGAACAGTGATAATGAGTCACCAGAAGTGCTATCTATACTCTGCTGTAAAGGGACTGAGTTTCTTATCTTTTACAGAAAACATAGTAAAACGGTACTCAGACGAGGTCGAAAATTTGGACTTGCATTGGGGGGCAGTGGAAGTGCATCAAAGAACAGACTGATAATACCTACTTAACCATGACACTTTCCTGATCACAGTCCATACGGAGATAATATTACGATTAATACAGATTCAAAAGATCAAGCCGTTACCTCTGAATTGTTGAGGCTCAGACTGTCGTCCGTGTCCCCCGCCCCTTGAGCATCGGATTGGCGATCAGGATCGATTTCCTGCAATCAAAATACGCAGTTTAACACAATGAATTTTTTAGAAGTAGGTACACATGTACACATGAGGTTTATATAATACGGTATGACACGGTCTGAAAACGAATGGTTTTGATATAACAAAATGATTGCGGTGAAATACATGTACATGGTGTTTTCATCATAGAATAATCTTTAAATCAGAAACAATTCCAGGTATCAGGTATCAACTGCAATATAACTTTTGGATCAGGAAACCCAAGGCTCGACAAAAACTACTTCCGTAATCTTTCACAGGCGGTTATAATTAAAACGTTTGAGCTTCTTTTAATGGGATTTTAGCTATGTACTTACATCCATGTCCACATGAACTACGCCCGTCGATCTTCTTTTAGGTCTTCGTCTCCTTTGTATCGCCGCTTGCGTTGCTTGGGCTGTCCTACTATCATTATCTTTGTCAGTCTCTGAAACACCAGTGTGAAGGTTTCGCGATGTACCATCAACATACACAGAGAAGGTGTGTCTTCATAGAGACAAATAATTAATAATAAAATACTAATATTTTATTGTATTTTCAATTCCCTGACTTTGAGTTACTTTTCGTATATAACTTCCTACGTTTCCTACGAAAAAAGTGGTTTTAGCCCATTATTAATATGTAGGTAATTAGGTACCTATTATTTGTAACCACCCTGACTCCCTGTAGAACCTCCAAGTTTCAATGAATAATATTTAGGACCGCCCTGTAATAAAAAGTAGGTATACAATATTCAATATTTTTGTACCTTTATCGTCGGTTTTTTTGCGAAGAGGTAAAGTGACAGTAGTATCGCCGGTTTCCGTAACCGGGGTGGCGTAAGCGGTTTTTCTAACGACGTTGTCCGAAGCTGCTTCGTTGGCTTTTCTCGCATCCTCAAGCATGAACTGAAATTTTGGAACCATCTCCTTTTTAAAAAAAAACAAGGTCGGAAATAAACCGTAACAACCAAACTATTTACTGAACGAACTGAGGCACCCAGCATCCAAATATACGAAGGAACATCATCACTGTCCTCTGTTACAACGTTATAAAATTCCGTACGGTTTTAGGAAACGTAGGGACATTAGACGTATATCGTCCAGCTCTACAGAGACTCGTGAAAGAATCAATCTCACAAATTTACCAAGCTGTGTGTTTGTTTCCTATACACAAACGATTTAAGGATTCTCGCAATCTAATTATTACTTCTCGAACCATACGAGAACAAGTGGGTTCGGTCCACTGAGCAGGAGAATTATTATACGTAGGTAGTTTCGCAGGAATTAGTAACACCTCTGAGTGCTACAAACAACAGGAATTTCGTTTGTAAACCGACGATTTGGTTTTACAAGTTTTCTGCGTCATGGGTCTAAAACCAGGTTGAGAGAAAACACAGGAGGTAAAATATCTGTGAAACACTTTCTACAATTCAGTTGAAAATATTTGAATTTGAATTTATTTGAATTTAAATTCTCCCTAATAATACATGTATTTCGTTTGCAAAATTGTTCCTAATATAATATTTTGAAGAAAAAATAAACAACAAATTAAAACTGAAAAATAATCGACATAAATGCAGAACTGTATATTTTGAGTCGTTTCGTGTTACAATCAATTCGTTCAATAAATGTTTAAAAGAAAATCAAGAAAAAAACAAAACCATGCCAAAAAAGTTACCTTGTTGAACTTAAACATGCACCGAGATTTCACCATGCTGGAGTTCATTTTTGCGCAGAATCAGAAAAAAAATACAAGCAACACTTGGAAAACAGTCGGTGGAAATACAGAAACAGTGCAACAAAAGGCAATTTTGAAATGTGCAATTAACAGAACAAATCCAGAAAGAGGCAAAACATCGAACTGTACAGAACTGTCACACAAAATCGAAAGTGTAAAGATCGCACACAAGACGGGAGAAGACTGGAAGGTTGGTGAGTGCCATGCGAGAGGTGTCTGGGTGAAGATGTGTCACTGGACTGACTGACTAACTTGGGGAAAGAATCCGCAGATCGTCGATGAGTCATTCATTATTTAGAAAACTGGTTTGACGCATCCTAAAGGAAAAGGGGGTGGCGTCCGTGACTCTCTTTATTCGTAACTATCTCAAAGAAAATTCCTTCCCGGGGAAAAGGATCGTGCTTCCGTCGACGAAACCGGAGGAGGTCAAGGGCGGTCGGGCTCTGCACGGTGGGGGCGTCGTGGTGATTGGACCCCTCGGAAATGAGTGGTCTCACAAAGCTATTCCCTTGCGTTGCTATCTCAATACTAATCACCCGATAGTGCATTTCGCGCAAACAAATGGTATTCTTCAGTGTCCCAGAAACACGTCCCCTCCACATTATTCTCATCATGGAGGGTTTCCCCCCCCCCCCCCCCCCCCAAAGTTCAACAAGGAAACCCATGAAGTCAAAATCCGTCCAAGGTATCAAAAAAACACGGCTTTGGTTTACTGTTCTGTGAATAACACACGTATGGATTCGCTCAGCAAAAACATTTTTCAACACCCCCTCAAATTTGTTCTTTTACCTCTCAAGGTGCGTAGATTCCAAAAATGCGATGTCCGTCCACCGTCAGACGTACGCCGCATCATCCGTATCACTTTATTTTAGGCCTAAAAAATCCATCCTTTCGCACACAGGCTCCATTTGTCCCTAAACTTAGCAGCCCGATCGGAATACACCCAAGGGTGTTATGGGTTCAAAATGGGGGTAAAATTTTTTTGTGTGTGTTTTAGTAACATGAGCTTGTAAGGTATCGTTTTCCATGTTTTTTAGGGCGAGGAGACAGAATATGAAGTCGATTTTGACTAACGAGCGAAGAATTGAGGTTCTAACGAAGTTTCAGCCTTAAATTTTGGTCTAAAATCGTCGCTCTTTCGCACACAGGCTCCATTTGGGCCGTAGTTGTGTCCGGGAACTTTGGAGCCCGATCGGAATATATCAAAGGGTGTTATGGGTGAAAAATGAGTGTAACTGTTTTGAATTTAATAACATCGAGCTTGTGAAGTATCGTTTTCCATGATTTTAGGGCGAGGAGACCGAATAGGAAGTCGATTTTGACCAACGAGTGAAGAACTGAGATGATTTTAACAACGGTTTCAGCCTTACGTTTACTTTAAATTTTGGTCTAAGGATCGTCGGCTCCATTTGGGTCCTAGTTGTGCTCCGAAGCTGGGCTGCCTGATCGGAATACGCTCAATAGGGGTTTTCGATGTCTTAGTGAACACGAGATGAACTCTCGTGAGGTATCGTTTTCTATGATTTATGAAACTGTAATTCCCGGGCCGGCTCCAGTACTCGATTTAGGGCTTTCCTGGGGGGAGCAAGAGGGTACGTGTTGGCCACAGAAAACAGTGATCTAAGCAGGTAAATAATAACCAGTTGTGTAATAATTTGCAGCGTTTTTCCCCCTACCAACAACTCAATTTGACAAACACTGTCCCTAAAAATGTATTTTTATAATTACCTATTTATTTATTTTTACAAGTGATATCGATCATAATGGCTCTGCCGAGTTGTCAAAAATCGACAAAATGTCAAAACACGAACAGTTTTTTTCCACTACCAACTAAAATTTGAACACCCTAAAAAGCGGGGCCAAGTATGAGAATAGGAATTTATCGAAGTTCTAATTCTCAGACAATCCAAATTCCACTTTTGAGTTGAAAATAATTCGAAGATCTGTCCCTACTTCTATGACAGATGTGGGTCGGTTGTCAAACTACCCAAGTTACCACAAATTTTTTTTTTCGATAACGGACTAATTTTGACTTCAGATTCGGTTTCTAATTCGACAGTAAGTTCTTGTTTCAAGGAAACTAAGGGTGTGGGGGGAGGGGACATTTCTGGACACCATGTACTTATAAGTGTACAGAAATTTGATAACTAGATTCAATCAGTGCAAAAACGTATATGTAAACCAAGTAAAACACAAACAACGCAACAAAAGTAATTCAAGAATCGGAACAATTTTTTGAACCGTGCACCACCCAGGCCAACTGCATAATCCCGATTTTTGTCGTTTCTTCGCAGTGTTCCCTGACTTTTTCAAGTTTTTCCGAGTGGGTTTTCGACTGTTCGTTCGGATTTAAATATGGGAAAGTTTGAGGTAAATTCGTATTTTCGTTTGAGGTAGACCCTATTCTTGGACACTGTTGAATCTGGACTACACGCACAGTGCCCACACACTTCCCAAAATCGAATCATTTCTATCAATAAAAACCATCGACATGAATGACTTTGTAATCTGTTAAGTTCTGGGTCCCGTCTTTTGGACGGGATAGCCTCACAACAGCACTAAAATGTTGAGTAAGTGTAAAGGATTGAAAGTCCTTTCGGGGCATAAAAACGCCAACGGTAGGTAACTGCGAGCAAGTGGTGACAACTGGGATAACTAAAGCGAACAAAGGAGCAGTGCTTGGTGGGGATTTCTTTGAAGGAACAAGAAGATAAAGAGAATTGCTGAATCAAACCAGTGGCAGGACGAGTCACAAGAGTCGCAACGCAAGCTGAAACTATGGCTATTGTCACTAGGGGCTGCTCTTTACCTATGTTTAGGGCCATAAAGAAGGAATCTGAAGTCTTGAGAAATTGTCTCTTTCCAATCAGCATCATCTTCAGTGGAATTATGCTATGCTCCAATAAATTGTTAGTTCAGATGAATAGGAAAGGCCACCTACCCCTATCCATTCCCTTTCATTCGAGTCTACTAGTTTATTAGAAGAGGGGCAGATTTTTTTATCTAGTTTTTATTTGTCTTGTCTTCTTTTAGTATTTTTTCATTGATACAGGCAAGGCATTGATTCACTTTTTGCAGCAAGCTACATTCATGTACAATCACGACTAACGATATGCCAAGACAATTATCAGTAGTAAAGTAACGAAAACAAGGAAATATTTCAAATTTCACGATAATTTACTGATTGTAACTTGATTATAACACATTTCGTCAAAATCGGTTAACCATCATTTAGAGGTATTATTATTTTTTTCATGGCAAAAGCAGACTTTTAATCTTTACAAGTTTATTTAAGATTATTTAGAATCGATTATTTTTTAGTGAGCAAAATTCACGGAAATGAACGCATCAGTTGAAAGAAACTTCACCATCAGCATAGCTAAAAATCAGTTTCTCGCTCTCATATGTAATTATGTTAGTTTCGGATAGATACAATATTCAAGTTCAAAATAGTTATCTGGACAGCACAGTTGAACAATGAACCGAAAAGGACGCCTTGATCATGAACAATATTAGTGGCGAAAATAAGCTGGCTTAAATGAACCTCGTTTGAGCAAACTTTTCTACGCCAGCTCTAATTACCGCACGAAAGTTTTATTCAAAGAGCAGGTACTTCGAATCAAAATTTATAAATCAATGAGCAAATCACTAATCAGAAAAACTTGAATACAACCTACAATATCTTACAGCAAGAGAGTTGTGCCAATGCGATGCGTAATACCTTCAATAAGATAACCTAAACTGTATGGGGGTTGGTAGAGCAAGCCCTTAGTGACAAAGACCAAGACTACACCTGGCAGTCACCTTGTTGGTATTGTCAACTTTGAGTCTCCAGGAAGGGCGTCTCTCGCCGAGGGAGTTGTAGCCGTTCGAGTCATCTTTGATGGGCGATGGTATCTCAGGAGGTGACGTAGTTGGCGGCGGAGGAGGTGCAGGAGCCGCCCGCACGTTCACTACAACCTCATCCGACGGCTGCACGGAACAACAGAAAGTTTGCCTTCATTTCCCACATGCAACCCCAAGATTCACTTTTGAGTGACACGGGCACAAGAGGTGTAGTGACATCCTTAACTACACTTACCTAACCAAAATCGGGGGTCAAATAATCAAACCTAACCAGCGGGGTTCTTCCTCTAAAAAGGTCAGCGTTGCCTACATACTTCTTCAACGGAGGTTTGTCACTTGCCACCCGACCAAATGAAAAATGATCGAATGCCAGCCTGACCGAAAACCCCCATCATCAGTTTCCACCCCATCTTAAAACCCCCATCATCAGTTGCCACCGAGTCCAAAAACCTGCTGCATCAACTGCCACCCTTGCAGAATGGAAAAATACACAGGCATGCTTTTAAGTAATGAATGTAATCCACTCAAATACGCTTTACACTTGAATTTTTTTCTATCGGCGCATGTCCACCCCAATAAGCCACTTCTTTTTGTAGGACCAATTTAAAACCTCCATGAAAAATAAGAGGCCATTTGAGCATCCTTCCTAGACAAACAAGTTTCCTCGTCCATTCTTCACAAGATACTAGTTCATTCGTATCGCTACAACCTTTTGTCTCGTCATTCTCAATGTTTCGGCTCATGTTTGAACAGGTGGCATTTGAGGCACAAGCTTTCTCGAGCGGGTGGCATTTGATCACCCATCGCGATCGGGCACTAAGCCTAAGAGACATCTCTTTTCGGGCCGACTCTCTCTTTTATTTAGAAGAGATTTTTATAGTTTCGATGACAGAGTTATTCCGTAACTTCTAAGACAGAGTTGGCGGCCATCTTGGCATTTTCGATATCTTTCGGGGAGAGACCTAATTAGTTGTCTTTTCTCGAAAGAGAGCCTCTTTCTCATTTCTCGTTTGTCTGATAGTGATATGGTGTATCATCCTTCGTTCATTGGCTACCATATCGGTCATTTTGATGTATGTTTTTTCATTTCTTAAAGTTAAGTTGATTGTTCATTAAAAATATATACATATTATCGATTCATGAGAAAAACGTCTAGGTAGGTACGGGTTGAGGGCTATTCAGTAAAACAAACGAACCTGGGAGACAATGGAAGAGATTGTCTCCCGAGGGAGACTATCTCTCCCAAGAGATAGTGAAAATAGATTATCCATTTTAAAAATCTGGGAGAGATAGTCTCCGTCGTGAGACAGTCTCTTCCAGTGTCTCCCAGGTTCGTATATTTTACTGAATAGCTCTCAACCCATACTTGAGCGTTTTTACTCTTGAATCGATATTTATATTTTTTTAATGAACAATCGTCTTACCTTTAAGAGATGAAAAAACATATATAAAAATGACCGATATGGTAGCCGATGAACGAAGAATGATACACAATCACTATCAGATAAACGAGAAAGAGACTCTCTTTCAAGAAAAGACACCTAATCCTAGGACACCTAATCTCTGAATGAGATCGAAAATGCCAAGATGGCCGGCAACTCTCTCTTTTAGAAGTTACTGAATAACCCTGTCATGAATACTATAAAAATCTCTTCTCGCAAAATAGAGAGTCGGGCCAAAAAGAGATCTCTTTGGCTAGTGAAATAGGCTCCCAGCTGTCCATGTGATAGGTACCGAAATGGCCAAGTTCCGGAGTAAAAAACTGTGTGTTTTAGCTATTCTTGTGAAACATTATAAAACCATGCAAGAAGAATTCCTCCCTCGACGGAAGTCCACTAGCTAAGAAGGGGCGTACAAAATTTTAATTGCGAGACACCTTCTTGACGATGGGAGAACATTCAAGGCATTTTTCTCGTTTACACCAGACAAATTTTCATATAGTTTGTCTCTCGTTGAGCAAAAATTGACTGTTACATCTTGCTGCTGAGTTTCAAAACCATTTTGACACTGAAAAGTACAACACCAAACAATACTGTGACAAACACACTTAACTACTGCCGATATTATGGCCAGCGAGCGTTTTACGCTGGCGGAAGGAAAGAAAGCAGTTCGTACTTTTCTATTTGAGGAGAGGGCGACTTGATCCCGCCGTTGTATTCCGTCCAATGCGACGGCAAAATCCCGTCGATCAGAAAACGTACCTTTAGCCTTCTTTCACACGGGGAGCCGCACGGCTCGTGGCTCCCAGTCAAGAGCCTTTTTCGCTCTTGACTCCCACCTTTCACACGGGCCTCATTTGGGAGCTTTTTTGGCTCTCGAGCGCTCAGCCGCTAGTTCCGCCCAGTATGGATCGCATGCGTGCTTTGTTCGTTTACATGCTTCATCGTCGCTACCGTCTTCGACGCCAAAAACGCCGAAGTACCAGACGGTGTTGGGTACATCCGATAAACCAACAATGGGATGAAGCAGGAGTCTTCGCCATGCTTTACCAGCAACTTCGGCAGGATGGCAACAAATTTTTTAACTATTTCCGGATGTTGGTGGCTTCATTTGATGAGCTTCTCAGCAAGGTGAAGCGTCATATTCAACTCGAAGATACAAACATGCGGAATTGCATTAAGCCTGAACTGAGGCTGGGTGTAACGTTGAGGTATATTCAAATCTAAATTCGCCACAACAGGTAGCAATAAACTGAGGAGCGAGAGCCGTTTTCGCTCTTCGTGTGAATACCGGCGCCCCTCCTTTGCATTTCGTGGAAGAGCCGTAGACGCGTGGCTCGAGGTGCAGAGCCGTGATCACTCGCGGCTCCCGAGCCCTAAAAGCTCTCGAAGAGCTCTCGCTCCTCATGAGAAAGCTCCATTGCACTCAATGAATTTCATTCTCACGCGCCGTCCGCCTGTTCGCGAGCGAGAGCCGTGCGGCTCCCCATGTGAAAGGAGCCTTACAGTCGCTAACATACCAAATGAAACAACGTGGTTTAACGAATTTATGTGTACACGTAAGATGATAATGCTGTCTGGGTGGTTCGGGACCCAAAATGGACATGTATCTGGGAAAGTAATTACTAGGTATGTATCTAAAAATTAAGAAAATTATGATGCCTACGATTAAACCGAACACTGTCTTCCTGATAGATCAACAGCCGACAACGTGTTTTTTGTACTACATAATTTGAATATATTAATCATAATTCATTTATGGCAGGGACCCATCGCTTTCCAGGTTTGGCGTTTTTTTCTAACTTAGAAGTTCTAAGTTAGAAACAACTTGGCGTTGTTTTCTAACTAATACATTGGAACGTGGAATAGGTAACATAGTACCTAACTTCAAGGAAACAGACACTACGGAAATTCAAGGGTAACATTATACGTTCAAGTACAGGTACGAAACTTTATAACCTAACAGAAATAGTTCCGTGTAGGTACGAATTGTAGGAAGGTACCTGCCTACAAGAAAAGTAGGTGTTCAGTTGAGTCTGAGCAATAAGTAGTAATGAAAAAACGTAACCCTATGTACCTATGTTTATGGTTTTCAAGAAAATCGATAGGGTACTATAATGTCATGATTTAGAATGGAAATTCATATGAGGGGATTCAACTTTTTTTGAGTTGATGGACTGATTAGATGCAAATAATAATTAAATGACCAAAATCTATTAAATTTATTTAGTAATGCCAGCAAAAACTTCGTTCCATCAAGCTGACTGGCGGACGTGCCAAACGAATTAATTGTACGAATCACGAATCATGTGATCATCAATGCGAAGAACTTGGAACACAGATCGCTATTCGTGAATGTGCATCAGTATGGGTAAGATGTCATTCAGATGTCACTACACCACGAATAGAAGAACAAATGGATGTGTTACTTGATTCGGAGAATAGTTAGAGGAGTTCCCATGGTGAAAAGTTCCGCAGCAATTTGTACTAGTAGAGGAAAGAGGGACTGAAAGGTGTTTGGTAGATGACTGCGATATTGACTCAAGATAATGATAATTGCCGCCTCAGCTCAATGATAATACATAAGTGGTTTGCAAAGAGGTACTAGATGTGATGTGAATTATATATTGGTCTTTGAAAGTAGGTATGTATTGATACTGATCCTACTGTTTGTCACTGTAACAAAATTAATGGCGATGGTTACTGAGATTACGCAATTCTTAAGTATGTACCTACCTCGTTGCTGAGTTGTTGGGTGGCCTGCTGAAGCTGCTGCTGCTGTTTCTTCTTGACGAGCTGCTCTGCAGACTTGATCTCCTCAAGTGTAACGCCTTGAGTCGAACGGCGCGTCTCCCTCACCCGCTTGGCGTGCGCCTTTCTTTGCGTTTCCGACTCCTCGTCCCTGACGGGAGGCACGAAGGATCTGAAAGACAAAAACCACAAAAATAGATTAACAGTTAGAGCAACCATCGATCCCAGAGCAACACTGAGAACATTGTATACCTATCTCTGGAATCATAACACCGTATGACCGTAAGAACCAAGAAAGAAGTCCATTGGACTCAACAGATCGCGTTTTACTTTTTGGTGGTTTGCGCTGAAGACTTCACACTCCTCCAATCTCTCAATCTACAAAAATATTACATCTGGTCTTGGTAGACCGCATAGATTGGTAGGTACCTAACAGGAGGTAAAATCCAGGCTTAGCAGTTCAATATTATGATTCCTCAGTAGTAATGACAAACGTCGAAGGCAGCGTTCTTACTATATTTTGGAAAACATTTTAAAGTCATTATATATCAAATTAAATCCGTTCTCATTAGAGGCCACTTAACTCTTTAGGCACTATCACTCTATTGAATTTCGGTATTTTTCAGTAAGTATAGCTTTTTCCAATCCAATTCAATATGCAGAAAACGGTTGTATAGGACTCAGGAAACATTAGCTCACATAACCCTTAGCAAAAATATACATATTTCTAAGTATATAGTAATGCCTGACATATAAGTTTACTTCAAAAGGTATCGTGCTGTATCAAAAGCAGCTATCGTGATGGGTAAGTACAAGAGTCTTCCCGTTTGCAGCCAAATAAAAATCAGCTGACTGCAGCAAAGTAGAATGTAATGATATTGTAATAAAAAAATTAATTCACTCTCTACTTGAGTATGCAAAGCAAAAAATTACATAATTCGGGATTGAGTAAGTGCAACAAATTTAATTTATTACCAAAGGTGGAGAAAAAGATTTGTAGCGTGAAAATGACAAAAATTTTGATCTGCAAGAATATTGTTGAAAGCCATTCAGCAAGCAAACCGTTTCTACGTTGAAAGATTGGGACAGATTTTGTCAGAAGTAGTTACCTACCTAATTGATATCTTATACTATTAATTTTCTTATACCATTTTTTCCTATTGTAGGTACAGTTTTTGGTGTTTTTTGACTTTTTCGATCTTATATATCAGGATTATCGCTCGGATCGTATTTGTTTCAAAAACTACATCTATCAACGAGTTTTTCTACGGTGTAAACTATTTTTTTAGATAGAGGATTAGCGTAGTAATTAATCGTCAAAGTTGTACTAGTTTCACCCCGTGTTGTGGGGTGACTATGGACTAACTTTTTAAGCTCATAAATCCTATCTAAAACGCTTCATACCATATCCACCCCTCCCAATCAAAGTAAAAGTATGGTGTTATCAGCTATTATCCCTTTTTCCCGCCAAGCACGTGAGAATCAATGTAGAAGGTTTTCGGTGCTTCGGAATTGCTTTTGTTCTCTACAAGAACAAAATAACAACAGACCGTTCGAGCCATTTTCAAGCCCGCCAAGAGGATCTGAATTTGAAAAACGTCGTTGTACCATAGTCACCTCGTATGTACCATAGTCACCCCGGAACTATTAATAATTTTTTATTATAATGGTACGTTTATTGATGTTTGGAAAACGAAAACTTGGGTGGGGTTAAAAGCACGCGAGCAACCTTATCTTAATCAAGGAAGAAAATCTCATATACATCCTACTTACCAAATTACGTTTATAATAAAAATAGGATACATCATACTGGATTTCAAATAATTAAAGTTGAAACCATCATGCTTTGAACAAACTCATCTCCATCACGTTCAACATCACAATTTTATCAATTTTCATGTTTTCAGTCAGGGCACAGGTTAGAAGATAGTATAACAACCTGATTTTCAAATTAGCTAATTACTGATTGGAAATCGATAGATTTAGTTGTGATGACAGTTCTTAAATTCATATTCATCACCAGCATCATTCAAATCTCGAAATTTACAAAACGAAACTGTATCATGAAACTACTAAAAACATAAATTTGATAAAAATTCACGATTTAAATAGAATGAGTCACAGAGCACAACATTCTAAACCCAATGCTAAACGGGACGCCACAAGAGGATGGAAACGATTGATCATATTTCTGCCTCCAGTTCAATAACACGATTCATCCATGCGCGGTAATTTTCAACAACAGTTAATTGAAACCATAACACAAGTCTTACAAAAACGCAGGAAAATCACTCTTATTCAGACTTAATAATAAATCGATAGCGTATCAATGAATAGCTGATACCACAATGTACAGATGTAACAGGGATTATTAGGGGAAGGAATCTTAGGTAGATTAAATTAGAAGGCAATAATCATTAGAAGAGGAGAAAAATTAATGAAACCCAATGAAAGATCAAAAAGTCATGCTTCAAGACAATACGGATCTTTTCAGTGTTTCCAATCAACTTTATGAATTCTGGTTTTCATTACATAATCAAGTACAACAAACTATTACATCAATTTATATCTCGATGAATGGAGATACAATAAATAATTAATACAGGCGGAAATGGTACTGATAACAGTTTTTAGTTAACAACAATCTCATTTAAATCAGTTGATGATTACTCGGTTATAGCGGGTGAATTTGCCGTCACACAGACAGACACAGAACCGAATTTGTTCTGAGGGATTTGAAAAATACGGGAGTAAATTTTGATTTAGGAGGGCAAATTAATTCCTCAAAAAAGTGTTCTCGAGGCTTTGGGCTCCTTAGTAAGCGCCGAAGCAAAATCGTATACATACTGAAAGTATAAGAGGTACGTACCACTATTGATTTAAATAACGTTTAAGCCCAGATAATCTCACTGATGGTAAATTGAGAGCTTGACTAGAAAGTCAAGCATTTTTTACATTCTTCCATTTGGAATTTTTTTGTTTTTGTTTTTTGCATTTTTGAACACTGAAAAGACCCTAAAAGAATGTGCAAGATAAAAGGTGTTTTTGCAGGTTCGTGCAGAAAGTTACGCACTTGAAGAAGTTCTTGAAGATATTTGCTGGGGAGAGCTTACTGCCACCAGGAGTTGTGGGTGTAGTTGGGGTCACAGGGGCCGAACTGAAACCGCCCCAACTAGTATTGAAGATTTGCTAAGCTTTCATCAGATTTACTTTCAGACTGGTTGGATTTACCAACTATTACATACGAACCGAACGGGGAATGGAAGTAACCGTACAGGGTGATCTGTACGGGAAAATGTAAATGAAAGAAGGTGCCAGGGTCAGTAGGTTCAGGACAACAACTATCATGCACGGCATCAAACTGGGAATGTATAGTGTAGCTGTCAAAGTACCTACTGACTCATATAAAGGGTCTGATAGTGAGAACACTTGCCACAGTTGCCAATAATTACCCCAGTCAGAAACGAGTCTATAATCTCTGTCTATCTACTGAAGTTGAAGACGCATCTACGTACAAACCCCTTGCTCCAGTTAAGGAATCATCTAACTGAATGGAGGTTAAGGGAAGAGCACTTCAGTAAATTGTAAGTATCAGCCAAATTGTAAATTAACCAATTGCAACAATAACAGCTACACCACATCCTCCTGTCAGTTATACTGGTATAGTAATTCTAGTTGTAGGGTAACTAGCCCGATTCGAAGAAAATAAAAAACTAGATAGGATTAAAAAGAGAAAGGAATTCAATGCTGCTCCACCTCAAGGCAAAATTAGTTCACCTTCCACAATTTTCTCATAACATAGTTTCAATAAGAACAACAGGAGTCAATAGGCTCCATCTTCCAACCTCAGTTCCTACTCCAGACTATTTATAGTAAAGTAAATGTGAGCATCAGAGGCACTCTGGATGGTGATAGGTGAAAGTTAGGTAGGTAGTTGATATTGCTTTTAGGATCAATGACTTGTAGACGTAGTTGTTCAGTTTGGTGTCTGTCAATAATAAGGAGAGATGAATAAATTATAATCAACCAGAGCTGGAAGGGAGTGATGAGGTACATCAACAGCCACATGTACAAAACTCATAACCGACTAGTCTTGTTGTGTTTCAGTGAAAAGTAGGTACACATCCACGTATTTTTATTTTTAAATGTGTTTGTGTACCTATTTGGAGTTCTAACCTGATGTAATTGTATCAACAATTCGTAAAATTGAATGACGCCACATGAAGCCACTGAGGGTTCCTGGCACATAATCCATGACAGAGTTGATGCCTGGTTATTTATGTTCCTTTGACATATATCTATATCATCGGGTTTCTCCCAACCAATGAGTTAGAATTTCCTCGTCAGCTAGCAGTGTAAAAACGAAATGAGGTAAGTCTTCCAATTTAAGATCCATGGATACTCCTATTTCAGCTGCACATATGAAATTAATCCAGATCTCAAATACAGGAGAGGCCAGTAGTGAAGTTGGTAGCTCGCACCACCATGACAATTTGGTGGTACCCATGTGATGCTACTAGTTTAGTGTTGCCACTTACCACCTCTTCATGGACTTCCAAGCTGCATATTACAGCATCCATCGAGACAAGCTATATGATGCCATGACCAAGATTGGCATCCCTGACAAGTTGAACAGGATGGTCGAACTCATTATGAGGGATGTCCGAGTAAAAGTACACGCCGGCCTGTCTGATCCCTTTCAGTCGACCAGAGGACTCAGGGAGGCACAATGGCATGCATCTTGTTCCATATAGCTCTTCAATCGATCTAGCAATCAAGGGTACTGGAGCACTACGAGGGCACCATCTTCAATCGTAGCGTCCAAATCCTGGCCTATGCTGATGACATGGATGTGACTGGCAGGAGTGAGGGGGATGTGAGGGAGGCTTTCTTGGCATTGGACCGGAAAGCACGAAAAATGGGACTCATATTCAGTGAAAAAAATTAACTAAGTACATGATTGAAATGAACGACCCACCTCCAATCGTGCATTACAGTGGGTGAGTACAGACTGCAGGTGTTGAATCCTTCTCATACCTTGGGTCTGTTGTCACAGCCCCAACACTTGTCATAATTGCCGCATGTCCCAAGAAATCGCAGCTAGACTTGTAGCCACTAACAGGAGCTACTATGGATTGGTGGGGCATTTTAATTCCCAGAACGAGTCGAGGAATACCAAGCTCCTCCTGTACAAGACGCTCGTCCACCTGGTTCTCACCTACCGCTCAGGAACATGGACCCTGAATGCAGCAAACATAAACGCTCTCGAGGTCTTCAAGCAGATGCTCTCAAAAGAATATTTTGACCGGCCAGAGATGGCAAAAAGTGGCAAACCCAGTATAACCATAATATTTACTCTTTCTACAATGACCAGCACATTACAAAATGTGGGAGGATGAAGTGGGCCAGTTACATTGGCTGGACATGGAGAAAGGTGGCCTAGAGGAAGATATGGTATCCGCTGGACGGAACGGAATGGAGGACTGCAGATGGGTAAATGTCGGGTATTGGAGGGCTGTAGCACCATGGGGTAGGTACGTATGAGATGCTACGAGAACTCGTTTCTGAATTTATTGAGAAGAGAAAAAATTTCTAAATTTATTGAGAAGGATATTAGGCATTCATAATAATAATACATTATATTACAATCACAATAATGGGGTTGTCTTACCTCCTGACAGGGGCAGTGGGAGGGATGACAGCTGTTGGGCTGGAGTTGGTAACTTGCGTGTTGGCAGCTGTTGGATGGCCAAGAAGCCTTGATTCGTCCCGTGACTGAGAACGTCTGAAGAGAAGACAACTCCAATTTATTCACTATAATTCAATACATTCGAAGGTGAATAGTTGAATATTGAAAAGTGATGATCGTATACCTATGATTCTATCAAAGTGAAATATATAACCTCCTGTAGAGCTTCTACAATAGCACCTATGCACTGGGCAAAAGCATTATATGGGAAGAAAGGTGGCTTGTGGCAGAATTCTTAGTTACAACTGAATCAAGAGTACCTCTCGATTCCAGTCATGATGAGGGTTTCGTCGAGCGTGATGGATGAATTTGCAGTGTGAGGTACCTAACCTGGTGTTATGGTTTCCTAGACTAACCAGAGACTTCTTCATTTTCAGAGTCAAAGTAAAACAACAACAACAAAAAGTAAAGTAACAGCCATATCAGGCTGGGGCTTTTTGACTGCTCTGATTAGCTGGCCTCCAGTGAGAGGATCAGAATCCGATTTGATCATTTCACTCTAGGCTACTCATTGTCTCACCCCCTTGAGTGGCGAGGGGTTTGCCCAACAGCTACACGGGTCATACTTGGACTGTCGACATGTGTCACGGCAGCCACCCATCCCTTCGGTGATCTCACGGGAACAGGTTTATTCCACCTGATAAGGCCTCCAGGCAAGTAAAACAACAATTTACTTAGGAATCAATTGTCACTAGCTAGGTGATATTGGCAGCTAGCTCTTTGAAGGACAATATCTTCAGGTGGTTGAGGGAATACTCGTCTCTTGACATCAGAAGCCGTACGCTTGCCTCCACTACTCGACTAGCTAGAGAGTATTATTATTAATATATTAATTACGAATATATTCTTTGCTCAGTACTAATCCAATGACAAGGAAGTTATAGGGATAAATATCTACCATCCCTTTTGTGTGGCTAGAAAACCACCCTCCTCACCTATATTTGTGAGAAAAGTCGATTAGAATTTCAAGATGTCATCACTCATTTTCATTTCTCTACTGACTTACGGACTTTGGGGACAGGCTTTTGGCAGCTGGAAACATTCAGACTAAAACCTAATGCTCCTGAGCTTTTATCTCACCGAGAACGCCAAGTTAAACTTGAGTGTTTGCTCTAGAAATAACAACAATCAATATCATTTCTACATTCACAACTTACCACATGCTCTCACCTAGCACAGTGCAACGATCAATGGAACAAATCATAACATCCACAAACAAATTCTGACATTTATTGTGTATTCGAATCGGAATGGGCGGAAACAGAAGAAATGAATTCACACCCTCATGAGAATAAAGTCCAAAATATCATTACAGCCTTACCTAGTTGCAACATAAAAAGATAAGAGATCATTACAAACACAGGCTGGAACCTCCAAGCCAACATAACGTCGGCAATCAACATAACTAATTTCAATTGTACCATCTACCAAGAAGTGTCAATATGCTTAATTCTGACATACTGCAAGAAAAAAGCAATGCAACTACGAGATTTTGTTCAGAGAAGGAGTAAATCATGCTGTTCAGGTTTTGCAGAAATACCTGTATCTCTACCTAGATGTATTTCACAGCACCTATGCCATGAAATATGGTTCTCCATGCCCATCATGCATAATAACCAACATGCCATCAAGTATAAGTTCCATAAAGAACACTTCGAACACATGGAATTATTTATATGAATAAACCAGTTTCTTCAAAATTGAGCAAATTAGAATCGGAAAACTGCATACAGGTAAAACTAGGTACCAACAGAAGAGGAAATGTCATAGGAACTAAACACATGAAAGTATAGCTGTAAACACGAAAGCGATCAAAACTAAAAGGCAAAAACAAACTAATAAGCAGCTTGTAATAATATTAGTCAGGGTTCCCATCACCTTTGTTTCCAGCCGATCACCATCTAGATAAGTCCAAATCCCAGCATCGAATAATGTAAGGTATAACTACGCCTTCCCGTAAATGTGAACGCTTTCCCAACCAACTTTGTGTAAGAACAATTTGGCAGATTTTAGAATGAACTGAAAATCATGTTCTTCAATAATAATACCTCGAAGTGATGATGTCATGTAAAGAATGGACGAGTAGAAGCATTAGTATCCATGAAACAGTGTGACAATTCGCCATTACTATTAACGTTCAATTCCTGATTTTCGGGCACTTGACAGCAAGAGCAGGACGGGAAAACGTTCATAATCCAAGATGTCTCATATAACTTGATGATAATAACTTACCTCGCAAAGTGCTTTTCCCTGAGAGACGCCGATCTCATGGGGGTGGCAGGTAAGGCGGACAAGCTGTTTCCAGCTATCTTGGCTCTCAGTTCCAGGTAGCGCTGGTAGAACCTTTACATGCAACACACTCACTAACACGTGCGCACACCAAAAGCAATATAACATGGGTCTGTCATCTCGAGGAAATGGCTATCCACAGCGAGCCTCGTCTAATGAGCCATTTATTTAAAAATCTACTAATTAAAGCAAGGAAACTGCATTAGGTTCGTTTCTGCATAGGAAACTGCGACAAGTTTGTAGCAACATCTAGTGCCCAATGCTCTTGAGCCAACTGCACCTAGACAGTGTCCAGCACTGAATGGACAAGCAATTTCTGACTGAGTAGATGTAAAAATGTAAAAAATTTCAATTCTGCAAGAACACGAAATGTAAGCAGGGTGTAGAATTGAACAGCAAAATCTGCACTTTGCATTAACCCGTGCATCATGTACTATATGGACGTGATGAAAACGTCTTGAGACAAAAGGTTCAACGGCTTGCACATGAATGTAAGCTTGTGTCCGCATGCAGGAACGAACCTAAGAGTCCTTGTTACCACCAATACAACATGGTGGTGTACGCAAATCAATAAGGTGAATGCCAACCATTAAATCTTTTCGTTCTGTTACATTTTTCCGCCGGCCTCCTTACCTCAACACACAATACACATAATTAGTATATGTTGAGATCAATCCCCCCAGGAAAGACTAAATATCAAGTGCATATAGTGAATTTCGAGAAAGCATTGCTATATTCCAATGAACACAATGACAACAGTTTGATTATGTGCTTTATTCAATCCACAAATACTATGTAGATTACAATTCAGAAATTTAGTTCATAACATGAGGCGGGAGATAATGGTAATCCAAAACATTACATGAAAAATGAACGACAAAGACAAATCCTATCACATCGACGAAATTTTTTCTTCTCTTTCACGTAACAATCAAATTCAATGCAGGCACTTATAGTTTTTTCTTCTTTTTTTTCCAGGAATAGAAATTTCCAGCCAGGTCCAAAAATAATAGGACTAACAATTTGTATTACTACTAGGTAACAAATGAATTAACAAACGGATCTTCATTGAAATGAAGAACAAACCTGAAGGCAGTGGCAGTCTTGCAATGTCAAGAGGTGCACCAAGAAGACGAACTTGCATTGTTAGATTGCGTCTAAGTCAGTAAGTAAATAGGTGATTCAATATCGGGCACACGATTAGAGAACGGTTAGTGACAAAAACTAATGTGATGAGGGTAGGAGATTAGAGAGTGGATTAGCGATTTACAAGCTATTAGGTACGTGAGAACAATACCGTGGCCAAAGGTGAAAACACCTTCTTTTTTGTTTTAACTAGAAGCGTAAGTTTTTTTTTTGTCCAACGAAGCTAAAGCAGGGTTCTGTTGGTATAATCCTAAAAGCAATAATTCACCTTGAGATAGACAACCTACGCAACGTTTTGAACAGTACCATTATTCCATACACCTTGCTCATACATTTTTAGGAGGTCCACGTACTTACATACCTACCTAGGTACCTAGTTAGCAACGTTCTGAATCGAAGTAATTTTACATTTTGAACACAATGTGGTCAGAAATCAAGGTAAAACGGACTAGTTTTCGCGGAGGAACAAATTAAATTTCCGATTCAACAAGATGCCTAAATCAAAATGTACAAGCAAAAATAGTTTTCACAATCATAATGCAAGAGAAACGTGAAATGCACTACCAAAATCCAGTTAGGAAAGAAGTTATTACGGCTAAGAAAGAACGGAGAATGGTTACTGTGAATGATTCGTACTTCTCATCCGCCTCGAAGCTCTGAGTTCTCCGCAGCCGGACTTCTTGCGCCGTCTCGCGTTTTTCTACAGGAGCCGCTGGCGGAGGTTGGCTGGGCTTTGTGGGGCTGGGAGGACTATCTCTTTCACTCAATTCTGGAAATGTTCAATAGATAATTTGTGCACGAGGATAAAACGGACCCAATAATTAGGGGATAACAAGTAGGTGTGAGTGTGCAATGCAGTGAGCCGGCTTTCGGGGAAAACTCGAATTTCAATATCTCGAGAAGGCAGCTATACTATGTACGCCACAAGGGCAAAAAGATAAGCCAATTGACAAGGCCAACGAGCATTACTGACTGTCAACATAAGCATTGGCAACGTTCGCAGACGAGGAGTGCAGGAGTAGGGTGTGGCTGCTGGCATGTCCCCTTTACGTTTTTCTGATTGGCTGCCTTTCAAGGGACACTTGGAACATTCAGGGTAGGCAACAGTGGCCTGTTGGCTTGAGCTAACCAGTACATCTCCCCAGCATAGACTTTGCCATGTTTGTCTTGCCACAATGGCTTGTCTTGACATTATGGTGCAAAAATAGTGTAGACGTACCTCGAGGAGCAAACCATCATGGCCAGAAAAGGAAACTTTTAAGGCAAACAAGCAGTACATTGTTCACAATTGTGTTGGTATCCAAATGCAGTGACAATATTCACAGAGAGGGAATGCTGTAGCAAGGTAAAATTCCTAGCGCTTCCCCACTACCTTTTACTATGGGCTTTATAAATGAAGCGAATCGACACTTGAGCGATTCAAGGTTGACAAGTAGCAGCCTGCTTATGCCAACGGTTACGTCTACTAAGCAGTGGCTTTGTCATTTTTGCTTTGTCGCTCTGCACCGTAGTGGGGATGCGCTGCATAGACAACAGTCTGAGGTGAAACATACTCAAGGTGAGACTGGTTTTGGTAGGTGTCTCGGTGAGTCTATTCCGGAATGAGCCGGGTCGCCTCCACGAAGGTAAGTTGTCGTCGTTCTCCGGTACAGCTTTAGGTGGAACACTGGGGGCCTGTTGAGAGAACAGAAAATCATTTTTACATAATATCATGATCAAAACTACAATACCTTTAGATCCAGAAATAGATATCTTGGACAAAATAAGGTTTGCTGTGGTCTGACATTTTCACAAACCACAGTCCATACATTGCTCTCAAAATAATTGTTTCAATAAAGTACCTATTCACTTATATTGGTCAGTAGTTAAAATGTGCTAAGCGCCTTTTTGGTGAAAAGGACCTTCGAATCTCCTTCTCTCACAACACCCCTCGACCTAGTCATATGTACATATTCCTCGACCTACTCATATGAGACTATATTCCACACAATATTTATTTAACACAAATAAACATGTACTTGTAGTATTCAAGTATACTGGGTGGATACTCAAACATCCTCTTACCTACTCATACACCCATCCCTACCATGAGATATTACTTTATTGCTAATTGGACACCCTTCATATTGCTCTCTCCAAGATTTCAATTCCTCCCTGTTAGACATCATATGACTGCTGCAAAAATGGGTAAGTACATAATATAATTATAATAATTACACTCGAGTGAAATACAGTACATTTTACTCCAGTATAATTTCCCTCTGAGCACTGACTTTCCTTCTAGTTCTTCATAAATATCAATATTCATTTTCTTCTCATCAAATTCACACAGGTAAAGGCATAGGAAAAACCTTCAAATGAACTTACGGGGGTGATATTAGGAACTGTTTTGTTGATTTCAGCTGTAATAGGTAACCGGTTATCATTGACTCGGTTCTTCTTATCTGAAAATCAATTCAAGAAAATTAAGTTGCTTACAAATTATCAGCACATACCATTATCACAAAAAACCTGAGTAGTAACCGAGGAAATATATTTATTACTACGCTCATCACAGAAGTTTGAAATGATAGTTTCAATCAGAAATCTACAGTTCCATAAGTATGTATACCACCAGTCCACACAAAAAAACACAGAAATTAGATGAACAGCCCAAGCTGCATCATCTGGTTTGTCCCAATATTCGTTTCGGATTGATACAATAATTTCAAAATCAATACCATCAACCAGGATTTGTTTCATAAATATGAATATAAATGACAACTAATTGTAAAATTACTAAATTTTAACTGGAAGCAGGCCCTCGAAATGCGACTAATTTCACGGGGATCAATACTTAGCTTTAAACAAATTAATATTATTGTCATACGCTTCCTAGCCATGGTTGGGTGAAACGTAACTTTTTATACCTAACTTAGAAATCATTAATCTACTATTTTACGGATGTTTTTAACTTTCCACGTTTTGGAGAAAAAAGGGAGTCATAGTCATTGCCCACGTACACATTTATTGAAACAACTGGTAGACTGAGAATTTAAAACGTGAACGTGTCAATGATGCATTATCATAGCTAAATATAACATGCGTCAAGCAAGAGCAAGAGACAGAAGCTGGTGAACGAGACAGAAGTTGTCGATGTTGAATTGATGTTGACTGAATGATACTCGTATAACGTAGTGTGGAAATAAAATTCTACCACTATCATTGAGAATTAAAGAGAAAAAATTTTAAAAAAAAGGGGAATTAATAACTAGGGGATGTTTAGGGGAATTAACGCCGTAGTCAAATCTAAAATATTAATCATGGTAGCAGAGCAGGAAAGATAATAGGCGTGTTCGCAGTGACCTTCTGACGGTTACCTGATAGTCAGAAAGGTGTTGGTCCACTCGCAGCTTTTTCTATCCAAAGCCAGTTAACTGATCGTCATTCCAGTCCACAAAAATCGGTCGGACAATAACTGGCCATACACACTGCCTTCGATTCCCAACCATCACCAACCCCTTCAAAACGCTTATCAAGATCAACATTGGATCATGATTGGTTTCTTAGCGTTTTCTAAGAGTCAGCTAACCAGGGGCGTTGCCACGCCCACTTTGGGCCCTGTGCCTAGAACATATCTGATTTCCACCCAAAAATCGTTCCTGTTCACGACTGATTCAATCACGTTGATTCAACTTGTCATCTCGATAAGAGATGCTCGTCTTTCGATTTGTTTTTGCTGTCTCCTAAACTCGTGAATCACATTAGCTTTCTCTGTTGGGTCGTTGAGTATGTTGTCAGTTTTTCATTTTTGCGTCAAATTTTGTGCGTTTGCGTTCGGTCCGGTTCTGATGACAGATTTGTATTTGTGGTACCTATGTGCGTTTTGCACTGTTTGCTGTTTGTGGTCTTGTGGATTTACCGGCATCGTAACACACTGATAATGAAGTACCTAGCTTCTATTCAATAGCTTCTCCATTCGAGCAGGTACCGGCCAACGGGTCATTGTTTCGTTGTATTTTAGTTTACCATATTTATACCACATGAATTTGGTGGCCAATTTACAGTCGAAATGTTCGCTGTTTTTGTAGGATGATAGATGTTGATTAAAAGTTTATGAAGAGATAAGCCTTAGCTGAACATCACTCAATCAGTAAATAAAGGGAAGGGTGTTGGCTGCCTTGAGGTATTTTGTAGAAAAATCTGTTGGATTTGTGTGCTAGTTTGGTAACCTACCGTTTTCAGAGCCCACGCATCGCTACTGCAGCTAACCATCAGAAAAAGCCAGTGCGAACGAACTTATGGTTTCAATGTCTACAGACAGGAACATGTTAAATGTACCATTCAGTAGCCATCTGCAAAAACTCACGATGATTTCGAACATGCATCAACATACACAAATTAGATATCACTTATAACTGTGTATTGAGCATGCGTTGGTAGTACACACAGATAAGAGAACATTCTCGAGGGCAGTAGGGTTTAAACTGAACCTGCTTTTAGAAATGTCATAAACAGTGCATGTAACATCACGGTGCTTCTCTGCTTTGACATACAATTTAAATGAACGGGTAAATTTGTATTCAACGATCAGTTTTGAAGAGAACATTATTATGAACTATTCCGATCACCCATGTTACTAGATTAATAAAGGCGCTAAAGAAAAACGTTTAAACATGAGTTCAACACTGGATACAGATATTGATCAAAACTAGTACGCAGAACGAATTCGTGATTCACAAAAAGATGACAAAGGTGAGTTAGAAGATGTCTTGAATCACAAATTAGGAACATCAGTGGACAGACATCCTAAGAGAAGATCGAAGTAGAAACATAGAGTATTATCATTAAAAGAACTTGAGGAGTTGAAAAAAAATCCATGGAAGATATGGTTTTCTCAAAACAACTATAGTGATTAGCAAAGTATCCTTGATTTGATCGATAAGTAAGTATTCATAAAAATATTGCAATTGAATACCTCTTTCCAATTAACCTGAGTAGGTTTCCCAATACTGATAGTCCTGATGGTTGGAAACACATTTACCAGAACAACTATTACATGTATAAGGTGTTGGAGATGGAAATCGTTTAGGCAAGACAGAAATTACTTTTCTTTTCAACATGAACAAGGACGAAAAAAATGAACCATTACAAAGGAACAATAAATCATAAAAACTCCCATTTTTGAGTGATGGGGCTCATTAATGAAAATAATACCCCCTAGACACTAACCAAGTCTTGAACGACCAGCCCTTTCTTGTTCCAACACGTCCTCCATTCCCAACAGCCTAACCTAACCAAAAGGTGGGGGGAGGGGGGCGCAAGCAGTGTGGGGGGATTTGGTGACATTCGTGATGTAATTTGCTGTTCCTCACCCAGAACTCCATCATCAGAGGCTTCAACATCTGAAACATCGGAACTTCCGGTGTCCGTGTCCGATGTTTCAGAGTTAAGTGAATCAATTTCCTCATCCGTGTCTGTGCACAAACCCAATCATTTTCTTGTATTATGTAACATGGGTACTTTATAATTCAATGTAGGCACCAAAAATCTCAGTTACAAGTTGTCGCTATCTTTAATCCTTATACAGTTTATGGAAAAACTTTCAATCTTGATACTGACCGACAGTACTTTGGTTTTGAGCGGGTTCAGGCTGAATTTCTAGTTTGACTTGAGGAACTTCAGGAACTTTGGGTTTCGTGACGGGTTCGTCGCTTTCGATTTCCTTCTTATCATTTTCCGCCTTATCTGATATGATTTCTTGAGCAGGTGGAGACCTAGGTGGAAGACAAATATAAAACGGTCAAGGTAAAACACGTCAAAAGGTGGCAGATGGCAGTGTTTTAGAAGTGTAGATAGTCCAATTATTAAAGAAATACACAGCAAAACACTTAAATAACAAAATGAAAAAAAGAGTAGAAATAATGGGTCTGTTCTCAGCCACAGGACTCAGGCTGAACCCATTTACGATTGAAACTATAAATATAGGTAGGCATGAAGATCAACTACTCAAGTAAGCTGACCACAACGTACTTTTTCTGAATATTTTTCCTACGATTGATAATATTGTCCTTGTTGGGTATCCCAGCTTGCTTTTTCCTAAGATCCTCTAGAACTCTGATGATTTCATTTTCCGCAACATCAACGGCGGTTTGACCCTAGAAAACAATGATGAATGTATGAGGAAAGAGGAAAACCACAATGAAAAATGCTATCTATGAGTAACCTAATTTACTGGAAGGGCTATGCGCATGGGGGGAAAAACTTCATGAATTACCTATGTTATTTTAGTAGCTGTAATACAGCATAATCACCCCCCCAAGCACAAATGTTAATTTCTAATAACATTTGAAAACGGGTACGTTTGAAGCCTGGAGCACGTTTGCCCGGGGCCTAACAGTGAAATTCATACGTCATCACACAAGAAAGTCACAGGACGTCCTCCCTGAAATCGAGCTCATGGATGCTGTAACACAGTCAGCTGATGGGTTATCTGGCGAAATCCAGCGTTGTTAAAAGTGGCTTATACTTAGGCTGGTGAGTTCAATAATACCTTCTTCAGTTGTGTGAGTGCCATTTCTCTGTTTTTGTTTCCTCAATCTGTCTCAGTTTGACCAGTAATCACTGTACGGATATTGCAAGCCCAGCAAAATATTGAGGGTTCGTAAGTTTGCCATGTGGTGCGCCCAGACCAATCAGAAGCTTCAGAAATTCATAGGTCTAAGCGCACTTTTTTCAAATATCTGAATCTGACTTAATATTTAAAAATCGAGGAGTGTTAATTTTTTTGGGGAGCCCATTTTATACAACTTAAGCTCTTCTCTATAAATGAAAAATAGCACTGAAAATCATGCGCATAGCCTTAATGATATTATACTGAAGTAACGGATCCACCAGGCCTTCTCCAGGTAATGAAACAGACATGCAGATGCATCAAGAAATGCAAGGAAGGATACATCAGACGATACATCTGCGCATAAATAAGAAGGGATAGTGTCTATTTTTTCAAGTAACTAATGACCTTGCAAATTCGTCAGTAGGTCGTATTACAATATTTATCAATAACTCTGCAGATTTTTTTGAAATTACCTCCACTTCCCCTAGTTTAATCCCGAATCCATAGACTACTTACTTCAAGCGCCCTATTTTGCGGCATTAATATCACAAAATGACGATAGTAGCGGAAAGTATTGCTCAGACGGTTCAAAAACACTGAAAGGATGAGTAACATCCCTTCATCTTAGCTACACACTCAAAGGCTTAAAGACTCAATAGCAGTTTGCACAACAGCAGCCTCAAAGAAACTACAATGAAGCTCAATATTAAGCCCATAAATTATACTAACTACACAGTTCTTGACGTCCATATCACAAAGGTTTTCAACGAGAACTTCGCAGGCTTCTTTCTGGCCCCAATGGGAGGCTGCATGGAGTGGCGTCCATCCATCCAGGTCCTGGGCATCTGGGTCCGCCCCTGCTTTCAGGAGCATGCTAAGGCGAATAAACACATTACATGAATACTTCTTATATTGTGAACTTGATATTTACTCCAATGGCAAAACCAGAGTGCGGATTTTGTCCAGAATTATTCTTTTTATCATTAATAATTTAATGGGTTTGTATAAATGCCCATTATTTACCGGTTTCCCAAATTACCTATTCCCAAAACTGTGATGTCACACTACAAACATGGACCATGGCAGCGCACAAGGGGGCTCAACAATTTGTCCCAGTACCTACATTCCATACGCTTCCTTCGGGTGTTTTCGGAGGTAGGACAATTTGAGACGCTCTTTGCACAGTGCCATCGCGTCTTTTTTTTTTTTTTTAAATAACTCCACATCTCTCGCGTAAATGCGAAATGGGTACAATCTCATCTCAATACCTGCTTTCAAAAAAAGGGGAAGGGAAGGGTATATATAGCCCAGGTACAGGGTACTCACTCCATGACTTTGAGGTAGCCTTTGGCAGCGGCAACATGGAGCGGGGTCGCCCCTGTTTTCGGGTGAATTTTGTCAGAGGTGATGTAGCCGTTGGCTAGCCAGATTTTGGCGTCGTTCAACATCATTCTTTCCTCCTCCGTACGCGCGTTGTCTGCGTCAATACCTGTGAATTGCATATTAAATATGTTATTGTGAGTATTTCATTGTGACAGGATAATGCAGAAAACTCAGTTTGGTGAACAAAACTTCATATGTAATGAAACTGACCCGATTTTCTCCCCCCCCCCCTTTTTTTTAAATCAATGGCTAGGGTACGGTACGTTGGAGCCCAACAACGGTAAATGCTATTACCAAAATGCTGGCAAACGATCCCATAGTGTCAGCAAACTTTTCACGCATAACAAAAGTCCGTAGCAATGGAAATACAACTCCATTAGTTTCATCCTACAAATATACACCACTCCAAATTCAAGGTTTTTCAACTCCAACTCAAGGTTTTCCAGTTATCTCAAAATCTTAAATTATATCTAAAATATCTTGAAATCAATTCTTTCTGAAAACCATCAATTTATTTGGAAAACCCGCCTTGTTCTGGAAAACCTTAGTTTTCACTTGAAAACGCCACAATATATGAAACTTTTCTGTCGAAGGGACTCCGCAACATTTGCACTTCTTGTCCTGACAGCATCAGCCGCTACCTCAATTTTATTAACCCACCCGATGAATCTGAAGGCAAAAGGGCCTCAGAAAACCGCTACCTCGCCAACTGGTTCGCTCCAGGACCCACACACACACACACTCCCTCTCAACCCTCCTTATGACTCATTACCCAAATGTAGGCCAGTCTTGTGACTGGCTCTCGTATTGTAAAAATTTAACCGTAATCGACTCTATTTTTTCAAAGTTATAAAAAATGCTCCATTTCGGAATTGACTTCCAACCTCTATTGACGGACATTTCTTTTTGCGCACTGTTCAACAGGGGCTTCAACCATGGAAAGGATCTTGGCGAAAATCGGTAACTATAACTTAGTTTTGTTGATACACTCGTATATCCCTACTTTTTCCCAGATCCCAACGTTTTTTGGAGCTATTAGTACTAGGTACTAATAGGTACTAGGTACTACTAAGATCCAAACTTTTGAGTGTTTCAGAGACATGGAATCCAAAAGAACCCAATACTACCTTTCGGAGATGTTTAGACCTAAAGCCCCAACTGTTCCCAAATAACAACTAATACGATAGCGTAGTGTCAAACTGACATTATGGTGTCATTCTATCTGCCCGTCTCTTCCGCGATAAACGACCCTCCGAACGTGTCTTGAAACTTTGAGGGTACAACTGCCGTTATGCTATCGAAATTTGCTGTAGGTACTGATTGTTTTCGGCGGTACGACGTCGTCAGGGAGCGACGGCACAGCTTCGGAACTGTCGCCGTATGAAAAACTTAGGTATCAAGTTTCTTCAAAAAAGCATGTTCCGAGTCTTACGACTTGAAACTTGAAGGGTGGACACCACCACTAGCGCCAGCAGTTTCGGGATTGACTTATCTGGAATCCGGGTATCTCAATAACTGTGGTGTAGCGTTTGATAACATAATCAGTCAACTTGCAACGCTTGCTTCGGTATCGGGTTTTTTTTTTGGTGTGCATAAGTGAACTGTCAGCCGACCCACTAGTGGGCGCACTGAATGAGGTTCTGTAGGAGATTGTACGCTTGTCGCTTGACCATTCAGGTCAATTCATTCTGCCCCACCTCTGCCCAAAGATAACAGTTGCCTCTTGTCAACTGCGACGGTCTTTTGAACCCAAAATTGGCAGTTTTCAAGGATTCAGCATATCGTATCGCCTACAGCTAGTTGAACAGCCGAGTACAGAACGGAACCTTCTTATCGTTTCCACTTTTTAGTTGTTTAGATTCTACGTTAATGATGGTGATAGGCAAAAGTAAGGAGACAAAATTTCGGATGGATCATATCCATGCAATTAATCAAAAGATTAATTGCACAAGTTTACATTAATTAAAAAATGCAAACGCGAAGGGAGGAGAAGGTCCATTATTATTATGCAACTAAACCCCCGCGAAGGTCAGTGCCTGGCCTCAAGGGACGAGTATAATTCAATTTCCAGAATTCCAAAAGTACGAACACGTGAAAAGGCGAAGACGACAGATAAGGCTGTTAGACGGATCGATGCTCCCGAACAGCTCAGCACATTTGGCAAACTCATAACTCGTACTCAGTAGTTATATCATTGATGTTGTATAGATACCTACAGCTATAAGACTATGGTTGTATATTATGTAAAAATAAATTGAATAAAAAAGGAGCAGAGCAGTCCGATATTGAATTTTTGAAAAGAATAAGCAAGGTTTTAAACTTGGTACAACATCGAGATGACTATCTCTGTATGAGCTGAAAAGCTTCATACGATTTCTGGCTATATTCTTCTAGAGAAACGATACTTTTAGGACACAAGCCATTTTCGTTAAGAGAAATTTTAAAGATTAAACTGACATTTATATATAGCTGAATTAAAATGGAGTACGAAAACAGCTTTATACAATCCAAATTTCAGTAGACGGTGTAACCTCCGCTTCGAGATTGATCTCCGGCTTTATATTTATTGCGCTATAAATAGCCCCCTTATTTTTAGAGCTCAAACTTGAAGCTTTTCTTTATACCACCTACGCTTTTGAACCATTCAAATCTCACTCTCTACTCATCCCTAATCCTCGTTCCATTTCACGAGTTTCCCTTCACAATTCGATTCTGTGATGACTGATGACTTAGGGTTTGGTTGTTATTAAAAAGTTACTGCCAACTTTTTGCAGGTTGTTATTGGTTAAACTAACATGAGGCTGAACGATTGATGCATAATAAATGTTCATCAAGGCACTATCGCGATGATCATGTACTTATAGCAGTGACCCGCGAATGACTCGTGTGATAGGCCGAATCATAGTAGCTAACCACGGTTACCCCACTTCCCTCGAGAAATTGGCATTATCAGAACTCATTCGAAGGACGTACACGTGAATTTTACAAACGAATTTAAGAAAGATCCCTCAAGCTTCACTGGTGTAGCTTTTGGATCAGTGGACTGAGATCTGATAGGGCTTTGGTGTACACACTGGTAGCTGGCGAAGTGTTGTGGGAATTGCGGTACCTACATCACAAACCACACTCCGCTCCCTAATTTTATTCAGTCCTCCAGTGGTTCAGGTAGATGAGTCAGCTTGGCAACTCAAGATTAGAGTCAGCTCGGTATTGTATCTTATGTACCAATACATCAAGTACGATCAAGTCCGATCTCCAGAGATATATTGACATTACTGAAATAACGAGATGAAGGATGAAAGCAGGGAAGAACAAGTCCCTTGAATTCAACAGAAGTCGTCGTCTGACTTCATACCTACAACTACTAGAAGACCAGAAGCTGACTCAACCGGAGAGAGCAAACGCCGTCGGATTCTCGCGGCCTCTTCAGCCATCACTGCTTTCACCGTTGGCTTCCGGAACGGGAGCAGTCTACTGCTACTTGCTAGTTTCCTAGACAAAAGCTTAATTTCTCGCTCAGATCTCAGTATTAATTCAATGAGGAGTTCGTTTTATATTTTATTTTTGACAAAAGTATATTATACGCTGAACTGATGGACTCTCGAGAGAGAGCAATACAAAATATGATGTAATACGTAGATTACTACTTTTTGTTGAATATCGCTTATTCGGCATGATGGTGAGGTACACGAAGTAACAGAAAATATCACTCAGAATAGCAGAAACGCGAAAAACAAATGACACGTTAGCTTGGCAACTCAAGATCAGAGTCAGCACGGTATAGTACCTTACGTATGCACAACAAGTATGTTCAAGTGCATAGAGCATAAATCTCCCGAGATATATTGACATTACTGAAATAACGAGGTGAAGGATGACAGCAGGAAAGAACAAGTCCTTTGAATTCAACATCGTCGTCTGACTTCATACCTACATCTTCTAGAAGACCAGAAGCCGACTCAACCGGAGTCGGCTGGGGCGAGGGTTCGGTGTAGACGTCACGTCCCTACCATCCCCCGCGCCATCAATCATCCTCAATTTCGATTTTGCGCTCCGTTTTCACAGCAAAAATTTTTGCTTCCGAATACCACGATAATATTTTTTGCATATGGATCTAAAACATCTGTACCAACATATGTACAAATGGGGGATGTAGGTTTTTTTGCGAAAAAACGCTGCAAATCCCTACACAACGGTTTATTATTTTGTTCAGAACACCCTTCAGTTACAGATCACAGCTCTCTGTATAAATAGATAACCCTTCTATATAATATAATGAACTATTCTATGCTTATCATGTACATCGCAGACCATCCGAACCTAGGTACCTAACCCCGTACTCGTTACTACGTACCTATCTTTTAAATCAAGTGTTAAATGTTGCTAAAATAATTCTGTCGATGACAAACAGTAGCTAAAATGGCAAAAAGGCACACAAATAATGAAGTTCTGAAGAGAAATTGTTGATGTGGAGAGAAAAAATATTCAGCACCGGTAGAGTTTCGGTCTCGGGAACTTCAGCGTATCAGTTCGTCAATTAGACCATTGCGCCCACCCAGTAGGAGACCAGTGATGTGCGCTCTCAACACAGGTTGATGAATGCATACACCCCGCTCTTTACGGCAAATTGTGTAACAAATTTTATGGCAACATCGTAGAATGCTCCGGATGGTCTCAAAAATTCAGAAAAAAATCCAACTATTTAAAAATGCGGAAAACCCACACCTCAAAATACAATTTTCCGAGATAGGGATACTCTGGACATTTCAACCCCTATTTTTCACCCCTTAGAGTTGACTGACAGTAACATCGAGCTTCGAGGATCAAGTGGAGCGCAAACGGGACCCATATAGTACGGATGGAATTTTTTTAAATTATATATTCGTATTCTACGTCCCTTGAAACGTAAACCATCAGATTTTGATAGGGAGGGTTAACTTTTGGTTTATTATTTTCAATAATGAACCATTGGAATCGAGCATGAAAAAAAAAATTCTTACCCCCCCTCAAAATTTGATGGTTTACGTTTCAAGATATGTAGAATCCAAAACTGCAATAAAAATATTTCTGTCTGTCCGCCGTACGCCGTACACCGTACGCCGTACGGGCCACTTTTCTTAGTTACCATGAAAAAAAATTGATGAAATTCGGGTTATAGGTTCCGTTCGGCGTCTAGTTGGTCCTCGAAGCTCGACGTTACTGTGAGTCATCTCTAAGGGGTTCAAAATAGGGGTTGAAATTTTCAAAACGCCTATACCATTTTTTTACGTAAATATTTTTACGGTTTTAAATAGTTCTTGAACTTGCGAGTTTTTTAAGACCATCCGGAGCATCGTACGTCCAGCCGTTCGTTCACAGTAAGGCCCCGAAGTTTGCACCGACAGGCATTTTCGACTCCAGTGTGAATGAAATTGTATACAATTCAAACCAAATCTCGTAACCAGAGACGCGCCCACAATAGGAATTTGTGAATACGGCCAATCATTGGTAGGGATCACCTGATTATATTGGCGGAGTATGAAGTCGAGTTGGTTGTTCTGTGATATTATTTAATTTGAAAAATGATGGCTCTATTGGAGTTTGTTGGTAGGTAGTGAAACTTGAACAAACGTTGAAGTATTATTGATGGGTAAATTATTACTACGGTAAATCATTACTCAACGGTAAATTATTACACAACGGTAAATTATACCATCTATACGTAGAAGGGGCTGGAGTTTTTTGGTAGGTACTTTTGCAACTTTTTTCACTCCTCATCAACAATTTCTTTTCAGAACTTCATTATGTGTGTTTCTTTTTGTTAGGTACTGTTTGTCATCGGCAGAATTATTTTAGCAACATTTAACTCGTGATTTAGGTAGGTACCTAGTAACGAGTACGGGGTTAGGTACTAACCTACGGAGTGTCTGCGATCTACATAATATGCATATAATAGAATAGTACATATCATATTATATAGACGGGTTATCTATACATAGAGCTGTGATCTGTAACAGAAGGGTATTCTATACAAAATAATAAACCGTTGTGCAGGGATTTGCAGCGTTTTTTAGGTTAGGTTTCTTCAAATTTTTTTCTTGATCGACTCCAAAGGTTTATTATTGAAAATAACAAACCAAAAAAATCGGTCATAACTGAATTATGGAAATAATAAAATGATGGTATCCTAAAAGCGATCCAGCGATTGATCACCCTTCTGTGTAGGTACGTAGTCGAATCAAATAATAATCAATTCTCTTCAACGATCTCTGGATTGTTTGCAAAGAGCATTTCCGAAACGTCGTATTTTCAAGACTGATTTTCCGCGTTCTACGTCGGTAAATCACGTTGAATGAAAGAGTAAAAATGAATCTGTCTACCAGCTCACCTCTGTCGTCAATCTGCTGCTGCAGCATATCTTCCATCTCGTCCGATTCGGCCACATCAACAGGCAGCTCGCCATCGTTATTGACAGCGGCGACGTTAGCTCCATTCTCGATCAAGTACCTGACCACAATGATTTTCGTAACTTGGTAAAATAGGAATCAAAATTATTAAAAATTATAAATATTCCATCCAAAACTTCTGAAATTCGCACACAAAGAAATGTTAAAACCCCTAGTTTCACTTACTACTATAGTTCACCTGTCAGGCCACAGAACTGCCAAAGGAGGTATTTTTTATCGCTGTAAAAAAACGCTTAAGGGCAAAGTAGGCTCAAACCAATAAAGTACCTAGCCAGGATGTTTCAGGCGACCAACAAATCCTTAAAATGAGTAAGAACACAAAAAATACCGAGAATTTCTTCTGGATTGTTTGTAAGGATAATAATCATGAGATATATACCGTTCCACCTGCCACCTCAGGAGACACAAGTGGGGCGAGGGATGACTGAGTAGGCTCAGATTGTACTGGAAACGCCGGTTCGTTCGGTCGACGCCAAATGAAAAGCGAGAGAGATGAAGTGACAGCGAGGGTGGAATTATAAATATGTTGGCTACGTCAGGGGCGCCCTCGCGTCTGGACCCGGACCAGCATTTTTATTAACCCTCCCTCTCGATATCTGATGTAGGTATACTAAATCGATTCTGACATTCGAGGTCGACTAGAAAAACAATCTTCTAGGCTTCTAATTCTTGTAGGCTGTAGGATGACATGGATTAACACTGGGGTCGATTTGAAGGCAGCTTTTTCTCTAGAGAAAACAGTGTTGTTAATGTAATAATTGACTAATGACTAGAGCAAAAAACTTATAAGTTCGACAGGGTGCGGTGTTCATCAACTGAGACTACAGCAGACTAGGTACCTATTGATAATTTTTCCCGTACATTTTAAGCGAATTTCAAGGGTGTAATATAAGTAACCTGACAGTCCGACATGAACGGGGTTATCGAAGTGTACGTGACCTTTTCATTTATAATACAAGGTACCTATATTATCATTTATGTTTCCCTTATCAATATAACCCTAACTTGTTTATAACCCAGTTCAATGGTAGTTCAAGAGGTAGTCGAAATAAGAGGTAGTCGAATTAGATGAATCAAAACGTACGAGAGATCACAAGAAAAAATGCAGGTAGGTAGTTACAGAAATGAAGAAGAGGTGAATCATGTGATTGAGCCTGCATAAATCAGTGGCCAATCCAGCAGATAGAAATAATCAGATGATTTCAACCAATCATTCCATTCAACTTGGCACTAACCAATAGATTAGAGAGAGTCGAAGAGTTTCTAACGAGCAATGATAAACGGCTGAGAATTGATTAATATGTGGATCAGTGAATGAACCCGTATGGTAACGGACCCATGAAATACATGACGAATAGATTACAAGCCAGTAGTTGGAATTACCAGCTAGTAAATATTCGTAATTGCATTCCTTCCTCAAAATGGCAAGATTTATAGGTTCTTTTATAGGTACTGCCACAATTCCCTAACACTTTCTTATTTTCTCCGAATATTTCCAGATTTCCAAAATTACATACCATACAATCTATTACCGAAGCCGAAAAAGAAACCCCTTTTTATGAAGTGGAAAGTACCGTTCTTACTGAGGAAAATGAAGGTGAAGAGGTGTAGTAGAATAATAAATAGGTAACATAATTTATTGGCATTTTGACCTTCGAGCAAATCCATTACTCGAGCAATAAATCCCATCAGCAAATCAAATTCCGGTCATGTGAAGCAATAAACCCCATCAGCAAATCAAATTACGTTCATGTGAAATCACTGACAACCAAGATGAGTAATAGGTAAAAATATCTACGGTCCTCATCACGTAATTTGCTAGTGCACATGGACACGATACTTCACCCTAGGGTAGATGGACTCTCTGAGAAGTGAGATGCATATATATTTTCTAGTTGATTCTGTAAACGGAACGAAAACTTTAGGCTGAAAATCGGCACACCCAATCCTTGAGACTGAAAAGCGTAGCGAACGATTTTGTGAACATCCCCCCATAATGAAAGAAAAGCGCATTTTGATTCGAAAAATAACGAAGAACTACTGGGTACATCCCTTATTCACTGGATCTACCTGTCTTTTTCTCCGTGATAAGTACCCCGAGAAAACCAACCAAACCGAGAACCCTTTCAATAAATACATTTTCAATCGCTCTAGTTAGGTATAAATGGTCCGCCAAAAATAGGTCCACCTCTCCCTCACTCTGAAACGTTTGTTATAAACCTTCAGCCGGTCACCGCGAAACGGACTCTAAAATTGAACCAAAGGACGAATATTTATAAGAGAAAGGTTTTCATACCTTACCTTATTATTTTTAAGATCAAACCCGTCAAGTTGATAAAATGAGTGGCTACCCAACTTGTCATTTGTGAAAACGTATCCTCTGAGGTGTCGGTTGGTAGTAGTCGGGATTCAGCCAGGATTTGATGTGTTTCTTGAATAATTTTATTCAACATCGACGTTTCAGACCTCCTTGCTGGGCCCATCATCAGGAAAAAACCTTTAGAATGTCAGCCTTTCCGTAGAAATTTGTCAATGACACATTACAATTGGTCACTGACAAATTTCTACGGAAAGGATGCCATTCTACAGGTTTTATTCTGATGATGGGTCCAGCAAGAAGGCCTGAAACGTCGATGTTCAATAAAATTATTTAAGAAGCACATCAAATTTTGGCTGAATCCCGACTACTAACAACCGAAAAATTGAATATGCAGCCGACCAATAAGTCAAACCAAAATCCCTTGAGGTGTGTGAATGGGTTATCGTAGATAGGAAAAACTTATCAATATGCTACAAAAATCTGGTGATTATTATCCATGGATTACTCCGCTCGGTCTAGAATTCCGGTAACCAAGATCACCCATTCCGTTTAAAACATAGTGGTACAACAATTGAAATTCTGCATCTATAACTCTATAATCCTGCAAGTGATTGTAACTACACAACACCCCAAAAAAAGGTTAATTTTAGTTTAAACGGAAAAACAATGACAGACTGATATGTACCAGTTCGAATCTTCAAGATACTGTAGTCGAATAGCTATCTTATCATCATACAAAGGAGTCTGACAATCGCGTTCAGCAACTGAAATAATTTAGAGCAAGTAATAAAACCAAACAGAACAACCGAACTGGAAATGAACTCTCTTCGAGTTTCCAAATAACAAGGGGAACCGCCCGAGCTTTCTACGATATCGCCTTTCTAAAAATACTGTAAGTAAGCATCACCAACAGAAATCAAAGATAGGCCAAAGGAGGATAAGACGAAAAAAAGGTAACAATGAGTTTGTAAAATCCAATACGTATGTATTTAATTTCAACTCATATCGACACTTCTACATGTTTTTACTTTCGAATTATTTGTAATACCTTTCCCTCAGCTCTGCTTCAGGGAAGGCCTTAAACTAAAGGTGTGATTTTGGACTCCAACTACAAAATAGTTTGATTTTGGACTCTAACTACCCCACACTCATCAATCCTTTCAGAAATTAACAGAACCTGATAGCTGGCTGAGGCACGCGATTCACTACTTTAACTGTAAATGGTTCCAAAAGCAGATAACTGCGCCGGGAATTTTCCCTTGAGATAAGTTCAACTAGGTTTTAGATGATGATAACATCCCAAAAGGAGGTAAGTCGTTCACGTACAGTAACAATAATAACATGAGGAAACTGACAAGAATACGCCAACTGAAAGAACGACAGCGTGCAGGGTTAGGTACCTAGTTCATTCATATATTTTTCCATTCAACGTCGGGGATAAGATGGATAGCATGAATGGCGTTGCGAAACAATGTAATCAATCAAAAAAGATAAAACGGATCCGGTGAGATTTAATTCGCAAGGGCATTCAACTGATCAGAGTTCAGAGATGTATACAAGAGAATACTGAATGATTCTAGCTATATAATTTTTTCACTCGTTTTCAATCACAGATTTTTTCTTTTAGCCAGGCATGTTGAAGTAGAACAAGTGATGTGGTTAGTTACATACGTCCCTTATCTGAGTATTACAGAATTAGGTCAACGTTATTTTAAATCAAGATGAACAACGAAAAATGATCTTATAACTTATTAGAATCTTCACAGCATTTTGTCTTTGAGAACTTCAACTTCATTATGTTTGCACGCTCAGTTCAAACACTGAGGAACTGAAGCATTTAACCTAACCTACTAACTAATGGAGTTCCACAAAGGAAAAATAGTGCCACAATTAATGAGCTCAAGTGCTTGCCTAAATATATGAATAGACTGCCTGAATAAACAAGCAATCTATCAGTTATCAATAGTGTGACTGCTTTGCTCACTACGATTACAAAGCAAATTTTACTCTTGAGCCCCTTGCCTTTTCACACACCGGGCTCCATTCTGGGAAAAATGTGTAGGTATAAAAATTCCTATATAATATTTAGTGCACTTAGTGTTTATATAACTATAATAATAAATTATATAACATGGATGAGAACAGAACTAACTTGGCTATAGAAATGAAGCCACAGGATGCAGTAGCGTGAAGTGGGGTCCAGCCTTCGTTGTCACCCTTGTTCACGTCGGCCCCGTGTTCCACCAGGAACTCGACCAGGTCCAAATTGTCATCAATACACGCCTGTGGACAAATACGAATAATGTAAATGTCAAACGATCGACTTGGTACGATTGGCACCGTATTGTTAGTTGGTAACCTGTTAGTACGAGGAAGTAAGGCATTGGGATAGTTTTCATAGATTGAAATGCCAAAACAATAATAAAAGTTAACTTCCAATCCCATATTAGGGAACCAAACCAATCGATATCGACTGGAGAGATAAGGAAGGTAAAGACACTGTTAGATTTGGTCAGCCGTCGCCAGACGCAACGTGTGGCCTATTCTAAGAATAAGAATCGTACATCGGATAAAACCTGCCAGTGAATTGAACTCGCGAAGCGAAGACTTGCCAAAAAGGTCGCGAACCGCGCAGTTGCACGATGCGACACCTGTTCAAAATATTCTGGACGAACAGAGGCGCCGAAACGAGATATTTGAACGCCGTTCAATTAAGTTGCCAGCTTGACTTATCTCAAGACTGTTGGAGTTCTGTGATGAGATGAATAGATAAGTAGAAGCTCCTACACTTCAATAACTTCAACATTCATTTATAAGATTAGTTCTGTAGGTGGTGGTGGTGTGGGTTCTATTAACAAAGGGTTTTGTATCTAGTCATTACGTGGTAAAAACGCTGCAAAGTACTAAACAACGTTTTATTATTTACCTGTATAGATGCCCCTTCTCCATAGATCACTGTTTTCTGTGGTACCTACCCTCGAGCTCCCCCCCCCCCCCCCCCCCCAGGAAAGCCCTAGATCGAGTACTGGAGCCGGCCCGGGAATTACAGTTTCACAAAAACCAGTATGTAAAATGGCAAAATTCAGATGTAGTTCTTAAGGTAAATTGCTGATGTGGAGTGAAAAATATTTCTTCGTCCGGCTAGGATTCGAACCTGAGGACTTCAGCGTGGGATTCTGCACGAGGGTACGAGGTAAGCCATGTGCGCTCTCAACCCAAGTTGATACCTGCATACGCGATGCTGTAGGGCAAATTCAATTTTATGGCAACATCGTAGAATGCTCCGGTTGGCCTCACAAATTCAGAAAAAATCAAACTATTTAAAAATGCGAGAAAAACCCATACCTCAAAATACGATACATGTAACTGTATTTTGAGGAAAATTATTTTCCAAGATAGGGAAGCTCTGGATATTTTTACCCCTATTTTTCACCCCTTACAGTTGACAGTAACGCCAAGCTTCAAGGACCAACTAGAGCCCAAACGGGACCCACGAACCAAATTTCGTAAATTTTGGTTCATGGAAACTAAGGAAAAAGCCGCGGACGGCGTACGGCGGACGGAAGGAAGTTCTTTTATTCGATATTCGTATTCAACGTCCCTTGAAACGTAAACCATGAAATTTTTAGGGGGGTTAAAAAAAAGGTTTTCATGGTCGATTCCGAAGGTTCATTACTGAAAATAATAAACCAAAAAGTAAGCTGCGGAATGGTTTACTCTCAATGTTATCAAATAGGCAAACGACTGTGGCTGTCTAACGTAAATCAACAATAAATTATACATTCAGCAATACTCATGGGCAAGCTGACCAAGTCTTTTTCCCATTGCAGTTTTTCCTTGTTGATCCTCTTCGCACCACTCACAAGATATTTACCTAGCACCGTACAAAATGTCCGTTTTCCGTTTTTTTAAATTGCCACAGCGATATTTTTGTCCGTCAGTGCAAATTCAAAGCTTTCCTAATCAAATTCAAGACTTTCCATTCAATTTAAAGTGACACATACAACGGCTTTCTTCGGGAGTTACAAATTCTTCTTTTTTTGGTCATTTTTTTCAATAACGAAATGTAACACTTACTGACCACATAATGAGATGTTACGTCGGAAAGTATAGGCAGAAAACGAGTGTGAAATTTGACTTTCCGAGATCCCGCTAGAAATGATGTGAGGTAAATAGCAGGGTAGTTCAACTCAAAACCCGCTTAGAGCGGTAGTGCATCACTTAACACAATGTACAGAACCGCAATGGATGGATTAGATGGAACCATAAATTTATAAATAAATGTAAAACACGTCCTCAGAATCTAACCGAAGGTAGGTTCACAGCGAAGGTTCCTGAAAGTTACCTAGAAGGTTTGCCATTTCTAATGTTGGTTGCTGGCAGCACTGAGAACCTCGCCTCTGAAACTTAGCTCCGCATCCTTGGGCCCGAAGGCAATCAGATGTCAATACACCTGATACGTCATTTCTTACCGCATTTTTACTTTTAATCATCCTCATTTAAAAAATACTGCTTATTTTTTAAAACGGGCTTCAAACTATCATTTTTCCAGGAGTTCTGAACATTTTTTTCGAAAAAGAAAAAGAAAAGAATTTGACGAAAATTCCCCACTTGGAATGAAAAACCTTGGATTAGTTTTAGAAAACGTTGATCTTACTTTGTGGGAAACCTAGAATTTGACTTCTAGAATCCAAATATTGAGCATTTTTGCCTAAAAAACATTAATATACAAAGACTTTATGGAAACATCCATTAAATACTATACTCGCATTATACTATTGCGTTGGGTATAATGATTCCACAACTTCAACCACTTTGATCGAACCATAACAAACCAAACATACTACAAGACAAAATACCTACGTCTAGAAACAGCGGAGCAAAAATAGAGCAGTAAAATAGAAGAAATAAACAGAGCAGTAAAATCAGTGCTGAAAGTGATCTTCCTCTCCCAACAATTGTTGGTAAAACTTCTACTAAAAAAAGACGGCTTTTCCGAAGAATAAATATGTGTTTCGGAGTTCCAATGTGCCAATGATTTATGACTTCATTAATAGAACGTGTACCATCCAAGTGTATAAGGAGGTGACGTTAGGCAAACTATCTAGGGTAACACCCCCAACCCGTGCGGGTTTGATGGTAACGCTGTAAGTAGTTTATAAATACTTCTTTTGCACCGAGGTCTAATCGTTAAGCTGGAGTGAAACTCTTTAATGAACTTCCTGAGGATATTAAACTAGCCCCTACATTGCCGGTTTGAAGCTTGAGCTTCTGAGTTCAAACATAGTGTAGACTAAAAAATGTAGATGTATTTACAATGCATTTTTCTTTTACGATGTAGGGATGATCCAAATTGTTCATTTTTTTTATTATAGCATTCGCAAACTGAAATAAACCTTTCACAAACTGAATTGAACTTTTCGCAATTAGAATTAAACTTTTCGCAATTAGAATTTAACTTTTCGCAAACTGAATTAACCCTTTCACAATTAGAATTAAACCTTTCGCAGACTGAATTAAACCTTTTGCAATTACAAGAGAACCTTTCATAAAATTGATCCTCTGCAGTAAACGGTATTGCGAGTGAAGTCCCCAAAGCAATACCTTGTCTGTGGCGCGTAAATACCTTCCCTGTGGACCTTCAAACTGTCAACTGTCTCTTCCTTCAATAGCTTGCCACGGCATTAATAATTTTCATCAATAACAGGGTTTGTAGGTTTTTTTTTCCTTCCGTGAGGAACTTCGTTGTGGTGATGAGCGACAGCGATTCAAACAGTTTAGTGAGCATTGCTGATTGGAGCGCTTGAAGGAGGTAACTTCTGGAACCACGACTACTGGAGTTTTTCGTGAGTTTCTCAGAGAGCTGGAACTGAAGTTACAAAATTCCACAGACGGCGTCCGGCTAATTATGGACAACGCGAGAATTCACCGTTCTACTATAATAAACCAGTTTTTAGCTGAATCAGTTATGGGTGCAAAGTTCTTGCCACCTTTCTCACCCATGTTCAATCCTGTCGAAAAAGCGTTTTCAAATAATATCAAAAATGAAGCAAGGAAGATTCTGGCTCAACGAGGTGAGCATAATTTGTCTGACGCCATTGCAAGAAGCGTGTCTACAGTAAGTGCTCAAGACTGTTCAAACTACGTCGTGGACATGTATCTCCTACTTCCTGCCGTAGCAAGGGACAACCCCTCCACTGACCTTCCCCTTTCTTGAAAAATCAGGCAATTCATGTGTTAAAATGGTAGTTAATATTTACCTATATAATTCAGTTTGCGAATTCTATACATACTTTAGAACATTTTTTTGAGTTATTAGTTTATATTTTTAATATAGGTATATATAGTACCTATGTTGTCAAATGTAATAATACATTGTAATATTGGAACATCAAAAGCAATGATTTGAGTGACACAAAATTCATGTGCTTGAAAAACGTGTAATTCACGAAAAGTTTAATTCTAATTGTGAAAGGTTTAATTCAGTTTGCGAAAAGTTAATGCGAAAGGATTAATTCTAATTGCCAAAGGATAAATTCAGTTTGCGAGTGCTATAGTTTGTAGGTGAGACTCTTAACCCCAGCATGAGTTTTACTCTTCGGGGTTAGTAGCATTTAATTAATTTAAATTTAGTCAATTCATTCTCATATTCCATAATTTACTTTGCTGTGACGGTAATTTGATCGCAAAAATGCATTTATAACTTATATTTATTTTAAAAAAAAAAACAAAAAAAAAACGGATAATCATATCCCGGACACCAAAACTAACTTATTTTCCTGTGCTATCCGTCTTAGTTAATGTACCTACAAAAATTGATGATACGGTTGGCATCATTGTAAGGAACATTTCGAGATGTGTGATGTACTAATAATGGGCGGCACTCTCATGGATGACGAATGCGCGGTACTTGGCCAGCTCGCCCTCTAGTATTTCTGGAACGGGAGAGCCGGGGTTCGTCTCACGTCAGAAATGGCAGAGCAACCGTCGCTAACTTTAAATCCCGTCTCTGGATCGCCAAGTTCAGGCCAAGGATCAAGGTTCTATGCGGATTACGAACCAGGCTGAGGTAGATGAAGGAATATAACAAAGGGAAAATAAAACTAAAAGAACTAATTACCGAAACACACTACATTCTTGAGGAAGAATTACCAAATGGACAAAACTCATCGTGGCACTAAATATGTTTCCTTCCATCGGACGAAGTAAGGTAGGAACAGGCATGGGTCAACTTCATGATGTTTGAAGAATTATGATTACACGAACTCTAATACGCAAACCTCCAACATTACACAGCTCATTTTGAAAGAAAATAGTTTGGAGCGTTTCAAGCGCGATGATTACAGATAGGCACAAAAACCTACGTAGTTTTACTCCATAAATTCGTCTAATCAAGTTGTTTATCATAACGTTAACCGGTAGTAACTGAGAGGTTTACCACGGGTTAGCAAGTATATAATCTTCTTCATTAGTTGGTGGGAATGATAGAGTTCCCCGGATGTAAGACAGGTACATACCGCAATAATTATGCTGAACGAAAATTCGAGCTAGGAATGTTCAAAAATTGGAGAACACGAGGCTGATTGATGAACATTTCGAAGTTAGTCTACGAACGTGAAAACACAAGTTCATTCGCATTTTGTGGTGCCCAAAGTATAAAACACCAATAAATTGCGCAATATTCTTAGGAACTAGAAACCCAATCGCGGTACATATTCTTAGTTGTAACCAAACACGTTGAATCCTACGTCGTATGACCGAGAGTATAATTTATAAAATTAATATGCCGTCAAGGAGACACGGATATCGAAGATAACAAGTCGTTATATGCAACAGCAGAGGGAACGACAGCGAAAATCGCAACCGAACGACAGATTCATTGGAGTAAACAAGAGAATGAATTAATTTTGAAAGATAAGATTAAAAAAGGGCGTCAGAATCGAAATAACGTTAGGAAATATCCGTAAAATGGAAAAGAGGGGGAACATTAATTTCGTTTTAAATAACATTGATGTCATTGAAGAGGATCGCGGGATTTGAATAATTCAGGAATCAACGTGGGAGGAGTCAATTTGCGAAAGATTTCTTTTATTTGAAAGCTTGTTAGTGAGCGTTTAGGCCGAAGAAGGCGCGAGCTTATCTTGACAGTCGTGCAGTGTTTAAATTTAATACGTACTTATCAAATAGGTTTAGGTATCCATAGTTGTCACAATCGAACCATTAAACAGTGTGTAGTTAACCTACAACACATGCCGCTAGGGATAAAATTATTCTACTAATTACTTGAGGTTTTTGTATTGCAGTGAGCCAAAAATGTTCATTAAATTAATTATTGAAACGCTATCGATACAAAGACATTTCAGGGCATTGTGCATCCATCCCTAAATTTTAGCACATACTTTAGATAAGAATATCCAAAATTCGGCAAAATGTTCGGACAAAAATCCGCAACAACAAATAAAAATGTTCAGACAAAAATCCGCAACAACAAATAAAAATGTTCAGACAAAAATAAAAATAAAACGAATAAAAGGAAAAAATACACTGCCAAGGTGATGGCACAGGAGCTTCCTCGTTACAATCAGAGTGACCCATTATAAAATATAACAGACTCGGAAGCAAAATAACATAACATTACTGTCGTGAGTCCCTCCCGGGAACACTCCACTAGCAACCTTAAAGCTCTCACCAATATCCGTATGTAAAACTTACTTTCCGCTAATAAACATCTGAGTGGGGAGACAGGCAACAGAATCCAGGGGACACAACCTGGGCCCCCCCCAAAACTCCCAACAGGGGAGTTGGAGGGAGAGGCCTCCAGTTCCTATATAACCCTGGATCCTGGAGCTTTAGCTTCATTCGACACTTCCTCTAACCAGCTCTCTCTTCTCTCTCTTACCTTCCTCCTCCCAGATGCTCGGTGGAATCCGCCGCCTGGGAATTTACCTTCTACCTTTCCTTCACCTACATCGGTGGATTACCGCCGCCTAGGTGAAATTCCCTCACTCACCTACATCGGTGGATTACCGCCGCCTAGGTGAGTTTCCTTCCTTCACCTACATCGGTGGATCACCGCCGCCTAGGTGAAATTCCCTCACTCACCTCTATCTACTCCAAAGTCGTAGATGTTTGGTGGTATCCGCCGCCTGCGACTTTTCCTCTCCTTCACGCCACCGTGATGATAAATTTAAATTCATCACAGTGGTGAACCCGACGTTCATCCAACCTTCTACCCTCTTACCACCTCATGTGTCGCCCCAGTCTAGTTCGGTGTCCCGAATTTTAAATTCACATTTAAAATAGTCAGTATAAATTCGCAATTTTTTGGCCCACCCGCAACCGCTCACACAACTCTCAACTCTCCGCCGCACACACCTCCGCTGCCGCAAATTGCGAATTTTAAAATTCAAAAACTCACCCAAATTGAATTTTGCTTACAGACACCTCAACCATGGACCCGAACTCGCCGTCACCGCCGCTCCTCCGGCCGTCCCTGCTGCAGCCGCCGACCACTGCGACATCTGACGCAACCGACAACCCCTTCACCAGCCTCTCGCCGCCCGGCTCTACCGCATCCGCCGCCGCCGCTGCCGCCGCCGCTGCAGCTGCCGCACACGCCGCCGCCGACGTCACATGCACCTCCTCCGCCTAGCCGACACGGTGCACGACCTCGCCGCCGCCGCCAGCGTCGGCGAAATACGCAACCCCCGCGCCACATCCCCTCCACGACAACACGCCTCGACGTCCCGCGGCGGGCCCCCCTCCTCGCCAAAACGGGGGGGACCGCCCCCCTTTCCCCCCCGCCCGCATCAACTACACCACCGCCACTATGCCGCCGCCACGGCCGCCAACCTCCCACCAGCAACTCGCTGCGCCACAAAACCCCTTCCCCGGACGCACAACGTTCCCCCACCCAGGAACGGCAAAACCCCCACCTCCCCCACGGCCGCACCTCCCTGCGCCGCCACCAACCCCCGTCCCCGAACACACACCGTTCCCCCACCCAGGAACGACAAAACCCCCACCTCCCCCACGGCCGCACCTCCCTGCGCCGCCACCAACCCCCGTCCCCGGACACACACCGTTCCCCCACCCAGGAACGGCAAAACCCCCACCTCCCCCACGCCAGCGCCTCCCTGCGCCGCCCCCACACAACACTACCCCTCCTACGCCGCCGCCACGGCCGCCAACCCTCCAACCGCGCCTAGCTGCGCCGCCAAACCCCTCACCCCACCACCGACCGTTCCCCCACCCAGGAACGGCAACCCCTCCACCTCCCCCCATGCCAGCGCCTCCCTGCGCCGCCCCCACACACCACTACCCCTCCTACGCCGCCGCCACGGCCGCCTGCCCTCCAACCGCGCCTAGCTGCGCAACCACACCCCTCACCCCACCATCCACCGTTCCAATCTAAGTACCAAATTAAAAAAAAAAAAAAAAAAAAAAAAAAAAAACAACTTACCTCTTACTAACTTTGTCAGCTATCTATATATCACTCTGTTACGTCTACTTCCCTCTTACCAACTATGTCAGCTATCTATGTCTCTCTACGTTACTCCTATGTCGCTCCTATGTTACTTCTACCTACCTCTTCCTAACTAAGTCAGCTATCTATATGTTAATCCTAGGTTTACGTCACGACCTGTCACATTTCTGCCTTCAGCACTTCAATTGTTTGCATCAGCCTTCAGCTTCTGTCAACCTGCGCCTTCAGCTCCCCTCTTGTTTTCCGCAGCCCTCAGCCCCTGTCACCTTGAGCCTTCAGCTATCTCAAACATTGGTTCGAACTGGGGGGACCTCTGTCGTGAGTCCCTCCCGGGAACACTCCACTAGCAACCTTAAAGCTCTCACCAATATCCGTATGTAAAACTTACTTTCCGCTAATAAACATCTGAGTGGGGAGACAGGCAACAGAATCCAGGGGACACAACCTGGGCCCCCCCCAAAACTCCCAACAGGGGAGTTGGAGGGAGAGGCCTCCAGTTCCTATATAACCCTGGATCCTGGAGCTTTAGCTTCATTCGACACTTCCTCTAACCAGCTCTCTCTTCTCTCTCTTACCTTCCTCCTCCCAGATGCTCGGTGGAATCCGCCGCCTGGGAATTTACCTTCTACCTTTCCTTCACCTACATCGGTGGATTACCGCCGCCTAGGTGAAATTCCCTCACTCACCTACATCGGTGGATTACCGCCGCCTAGGTGAGTTTCCTTCCTTCACCTACATCGGTGGATCACCGCCGCCTAGGTGAAATTCCCTCACTCACCTCTATCTACTCCAAAGTCGTAGATGTTTGGTGGTATCCGCCGCCTGCGACTTTTCCTCTCCTTCACGCCACCGTGATGATAAATTTAAATTCATCACAATTACATTACATTACATTACATTACATAACATTACATAACGTTAAATATACATATTACATAACATTACATTACATAACATAACATTACATGAAATATACATATTATACATAACATGACTTCCATAATACATTACGTCCATTATACATAACTAGCCTGACCGCTCGCTTCGCTCGCTATCCGAGATTCGCTGTACGCAGTATCGTGGAACCAACAAACGACGGAAAAATCCCATACCCTACCGGGTATTTTTGCCCAATTTTATCAAAATCCGTCAAGCCATTCAGGAGTTGACCATGGTCGACCATATTTCCGCTATGGTCAGGGAATTAAAAATGCGCCTACGTTCAACTTGGGAGGCTACCGGATATTGGTGCCAAATTTGGTCGATATCCGTTGAGCAATTCGGGATTCGACCATGGAGGGGCCCATGGATGCGCTATGGTCGACCGCGGGGGTAGTCCGAAGGGTCGATCGTAGATAGAATTTCACGTAGATTACGAATACGCGATAAAAAATAGGGGTTACCATTTCAATTAACGAAGTTGACCATGGTCGACCATAGTTCCGCTATGGTCAGGGAATTAAAAATGCGACGTTGCACAACTTGGGAGCCTACTGGATACTCGTGCCAAATTTGGTCGATATCCGTCAAGCCATTCAGGAGTTGACCATGGTCGACCATAGTTCCGCTATGGTCAGGGAATTAAAAATGCGACGTTGCACAACTTGGGAGCCTACTGGATATTCGTGCCAAATTTGGTCGATATCCGTTGAGCAATTCGGGATTCGACCATGGAGGGGCCCATGGATGCGCTATGGTCGACCGCGGGGGTAGTCCGAAGGGTCGATCGTAGATAGAATTTCACGTAGATTACGAATACGCGATAAAAAATAGGGGTTACCATTTCAATTAACGAAGTTGACCATGGTCGACCATAGTTCCGCTATGGTCAGGGAATTAAAAATGCGACGTTGCACAACTTGGGAGCCTACTGGATATTCGTGCCAAATTTGGTCGATATCCGTCAAGCCATTCAGGAGTTGACCATGGTCGACCATAGTTCCGCTATGGTCAGGGAATTGAAAATGCGACGTTGCACAACTTGGGAGCCTACTGGATATTCGTGCCAAATTTGGTCGATATCCGTCGAGCCGTTTGGCCGTGCATAGAAGGACAGACAGACAGACAGAGCGCATGCGCAGGGCGAACCGCTGGCTCTATCATGTTGAAATTTATATGGGACCTCAATGGGCCCTACCCGCTTAATCCCTGAGAATTACATTGAAATTGGGTGAAATCTTTGGTTACTACGGCTGTAACAAGGAAATTGAATCTATTTCACGCCAGCGCATGCGCAGAGCGCACCGAGGGTCCGATCATGCTGAAATTCATACTGGAACTCACTAGGCCTTGTCCAAACAACCCTTGAAAATTTGAGCGAAATTGAATCAAAATTGTGAAAGTTATGCGTGTTTGTTGAATTTAACGTTAGCGCATGCGCAGGGCGTACCGCTGGATCAATCATGTTGAAATTTGTATGGGACCTCAAGGGGCCTTATCCGCACCATCCCTCAAAATTTGAGCTGAATCAATTCAAAATCGTGGAAGTTATGGCTGTAACAAGGAAATGCGGACAGACTCACAGACTCACAGATTCACAGATTCACAGATTCACAGACTCACAGACCGACAGACACGGAACCAAATTTGTTCAGTAGGCTTTGAAACGCAAAATGCAAGTGGAAATTTTGATTTCTGAAGACAAAAATTTTTTGGCTCACGAAAGTGAACACAAGGCTTCCGCTGCTTCGCAGACTCGGAAGCAATAAAAGGATGAGTTTCAAGATGTTTCAAGGGGGTAAGAGTTTTTTGGGCCAAAAATTGACAAAAACTGTTTTAAAAAAACACAAAGATGTGTTATAAAATCACCAAAAGCGTAACAGAATAGATGGCTCAAAACAGAACCACAATATAAAACAAAAACTTTGTTCAAAAAATGCTCAAAAATTGGGGGTTTCCAAGTTGAAAAGCGCTCAAAATCCAAATAAATTTCGTCAAATCAAGAAAAAGAAGGTAGGTGATATTAAATTACTTGCATGAAAAGAACGCTTTGAGTGTAATCTTTATTTTTTGAAATAATTATTTACATATAATATCAACAACCATCTACCGGGGACGGTTACTAATAACAGAAAAACAAAGGTACCTAACTACTGTTGAGTTAGAATTTGAGTTTTGAAGGTATGCTTAAAACAGTTGGAAAATGTTTGATATTGTAGTAAGTGGAGGGTCGTTAGATTGAGTAGGAGTTACTTCAATTTTTTTTGGTGACTTTATGTCACAAAACCAATTACATAATGTTATGCCAACCTAGGACGGTATTCATATTTTTAGTGTTGCTCAACACCAGACAAGGCTCAAGTTTTCCCGTATTTGGGTCACAGGTACCTATTGAACGGATGTTTTCGCCCGATTAGCAGGACGGAAAACGAAAGTCTTTTGGGCTCACTCCTAAATCCCTAGAAGGGAAAGATTAAGAGTGAACAAAACCTCATAAAACTGAGCACCTATAAAGAGAGATCGTTCAAAACATCAAATATTGGCTTAACTGCGGATTTTAATAATATCCACGTCAGAATGGTCAAGGTTACTAGCAAGCGAACCGTAACTAGCGACGTCTATAAATGCCTTCGAAAATTTGAGGCACTATTTCTGTTAGAGGTAGAACTAAATTAAATAAATAATTTTAAAAGCTATTCGGGAGAACTTCAGTGCCTTTGCCTTTACCCGGAATACACCTATACGGCGTGATATCTCTCCACCACTTCTGGCACACGTACACAAAGTTTAAACTGTAACCAGACTGAAACAACACTAAGACAAGATATAAAACTTGGCATTTTCAAAAATGGATAAAATTAGTAAGAATGTGTGTGTGAATGAACAGCGTCGGCCTAATCGAAAATCCGCTCATTAGGCTAGATTGCTATGGAACTTGACGGTTGTGAACAAAAACCTACTCAATAAAAAAATGAATTGGGAGACAAATGGGGCGAGTCAGCAACAAAACAGAAACGGACACTAAAACCTGGTAAATAACCTCGACAATAATAATAATGTTTATCTGGGTGGCGTTTACAATCGCGTGATGGAGAGTCGAAGAAACAGGAAAAGACATCAACCAGAGCAGTTTCTAATTTTGAGGCTGTTCTAACCCGTGACGGTTCAGATTTGTCCGCGAGTGAGGGTCGCCGTCCTTGTTTTACAGCCGCTAGGACCAATTTGCCGGGAGTCACGGAAATGTTTTCTCGTCTGAAAGGAAACCCTTTTTCTTCAACTACAACAACTAAAATCCTAACTTATAACTAAGATAACTAAAAATCGGATCGGCCGAGCTTTGAGGGGAAGGGGGGATTGTAGGTATATTCAAGAATTTTGGTCGGAAGAGATATGGAATCATTAGGACACACTGCTGCGCATAATCTAGATTTCGGTTGATGGAGAACTGATCGGTCCACACAATTGCAGGATGGCCAGATTTACCACGGATAACCGGGTATCAATATTAAAAATAGTTTTAGAAAAGTTAAAACGAAGAAAAAGTCGTCAGAGCCAGCTGAAATTCATGTTTCGGGCGACATCCAAACTGCGCAGAGGAAGAACTTCAGTGTGATGTAACTGAATTATGGAGGCACTCGTTATTTTACCCGACTAATTGGAATTTCCTCATCAGCAAACAGTGCGAAACCCCGATTCGACGAAAAAATAGCCGATTTCAAATTCATGGGTAAGTACTGTTCATTTGTCATCCCATCCCCAACCTGTGACTGAATTTCAATCATTCCAACGGTCGCATTTTAGGGTATACTGGGTACTACCATCAGCGTATCCTGCACGGAATACGCTAGTTGAACACTCTTAACGTGCGGGAAAAAAGGTGAAGGAAAGAGCGTAAAACGGAAATAGCAAACATCGTAATTCCGATCAATGTTATATAGAAACAAAATGACAGATGATTCGCGAAGCGGATGGTCACTGCCCCTGAGTTTGGTTCAAAGGAAGGTTTTCGCCACGTTCTTCCTCCAGGTTATGGGCGCGGTTTGCTATTTGTGGGACAACTAGGTCGGCACTCAGTTTGTTCCAGTGTAATTTTGGATCCCCCCTGCACACCCGGATCCGGGAGAACGCTTGAAGTAGAGAAGTTTCAATGTCCAAAAATAAAAAAGACCGAAAACTTCCAGCATTTCCAACAGTAAAAATGGCGAATAACGAGACGGCATTTGGAGCAGTGAAACCGTCCTGTGGTCGCTTATGAAGACCAATTCCTTGGCATGGTTCAACTTCGGGATAGCATAACTTGGGATGGAGTCATAATTACAGATATGCTACCAAAATTTCAATGACAACAATTTGGCCAAAAATAATATCAGACATCAGGTTTTATGCCAAAATCAAGGGGTCAACAGCTTCCTTTGTTTTAATCCTTTGTTAGCTCGCTCCCAGAGAGTGTGGATCCTTTCTTATCCAGCATTGAAACGATTAAAAGAACTCAAACAAAAATGTCTCTAGCGTTAGAATAACTAATTGCTGTGCCTGTGATTTTTGATTGTTACCTACCTATTGTTGCTATGGTCATTTCGGCTTGTAATTGTATTAACATTTTGAATTTATGTAAATGGGAGTTATTCCCGTATTCGTTAATAAATAAATAAAAAATCCTCTAAATCGTACACCCTATATAAAACTCTCGACTTGTCTCAAAATGTACACAATCAGAATACCCCATCCACTACCATCCGTTCACCAAAAACACATCATAACGTTGACATCATTGTTTAACCCTCTTTGATGATTACTGCCTCGCTGAAGAACCAGAATGGCAGACGTGCACGACAACACTTCGAGTACGTACCTAGTTGATATATCCAGTAATCATTGTGGATCGGCAAACGGAGTGTTTTGAAGGTGTCCTGTAAATCAACAGGTGTTCTGTAATTTCATGAACTTGAAATTAAAAAGGTTATTTTACAATGCGATGGTGCATTCCCTGTTGGTGTACGGTGTAGTTGCTTGGGGTTCTACGCTTGAATCCAAGTTGAATCTTCTAGCATCAACACAGAAATGTTTGATTAAGATTTTGCTGAAAAAAACGGTCAGATTTCCTTCTGCGGAAATATTCAGAGAGTTCACTGTTTTAGATCTAAATAAAGTTCAGTGCTGCAGTGGTAAGATTCAAAGGATTATGAGCTTTACAAGGGCTGCAGATAAGATTACTTTGCTGACTCCGAAAAGGAACACTGTTGTAGGACAGAGATTGTATTCTTTCTGGGTGGTGTCGCGCTTCAACTCTCTTCCGACCTCTTTGACAGGTAAACAAGAGTCTCCTCAGGTCTTTAAAAATAAACTGAAAAAATATTTTCTTTCACTTCTTTGAAGAAGCTTGCTAATTTAAGTTTCTGAATTATGATTACTATAATACCACTGTTCTTTTGGTTTAACTGCTTTTTCTCGCTCCTTGTTACTTCAACTACGGACTGTTGTGGATCTGTACTTATAAGTACCTTCTTGAATAATGTTCTCTTCCTTTTCCTTTTAATTGATTGCTATTTTTGTTCTCTTCGGTTTAAATGGATTTATAATAGATAATACTTGACAATTGGCTAATAATAACAATTAATAGTTAATAATAATTAATAATATGTAAGCACTCCGACCCCCAGCACAAGTATCTTAATGGGGGTCGTAGCATTTGCGTCTTGTAAACATGTATTCTGGTTATGAACAAATAAAAATGTATTTAAAAAAAATCGCCACCAGTGACAATAATCGGTACCAGTCGGGGGTGTTCAAAACTACAGCTAGACACCACCTGACCTATTCACCCCACTAATCTATATTTTTACTTAAGGACCGATATAGGATTTTTTTTTCCTTTTTGGAGATGCGAGCTTGCGAGCATCCACACCACCTGTCTATGTATTCACACAGAAAAATAATAATAATAATAATATTATATCACTACGTGAATTCACAGTCTGGGTAGATACTGTTGGCGACTGTCGCACATTTTTAGGCGGTAGCGACTGTCACTGGCGGCTACGTATTCGTTTTGAAATAGAGAACCTTAAATCGGGTAAGACATGATCGCACAATCATGATCCGTTATTTCGGTTGAATGTATACCGGGAACGATTGTAAATAATTTCGAAACGTCTCTTTCAGGGAGTCAAGGGGAGGTTGTAGATCGTATTACCTGGACTAGCCTCAATTATATTGGAATTCGTATTTTAATTTGCATAGAAACCGTCAAGCGGTCAAGCTTCTTGCTGCGCACTCATTAAAAAGAGAAAGCATTGTACCGACTGGTCAGCCCACTGCGGATGCGTACGTGAAGGTAGCGAAGTGTGAAGAGGGGCTACTAATTACGAACAAGGATCTAAAAGCTACTTCGAGCAACGCTCGTATGCAGAAGATCTTACGTGTACAGTCGATTCGATGGTGTGATCGGATGTGGACGTTGGAAGGCATTTTACTATATAGTTTTGCATTTTCCCTCACTCCCTCTCCTCCGAACCACCTTCTGAGACATCCCCCAACACACAACAACAACAACAACAACATCGTGATCCGATTTTCGAGACGCCAGTGGTCACAGTTTTTATAGTTGGTCGACATGAAACGGGGAAAAACATGAAATTTCATGCTTCCAATCAATACCAATACAGAAAGACAGACGATTTATATCACAAGAGATGTAAACTTCGATACAGGCAACATGTAGGTATTTCATCAGGCCAACCGCACAACATCATAACCAGCGATGTCATTTGAGCGAGGGAGTTGCTCCCGTTTTGTTGTCCCAGTATATCGGAGGCGGTCAGAGATCCGATTTCACGATGAACTTGATATCCCCGTCTCAATGGTATTGGAAAGTGCGGTCTCCCCCACCTGCTTCTCCATCAACCGCAATATTTTGTCACTGCCGCTCGATCCTTTGTGCGGCGACACTGAATAACCGACCTCGCCAGACGTTCTACGGCAACATGAGGTCAAATACAAAATGCACGAATGAGTAAGAAGTTTCCAGTTTAATTTAATCGTAATCGAAGAAATTCGTACCTACTAAAATATGTCTAAAAAATAACAATAGGTCATAAAAGATTCAATACGCACACGTACGTAGGTATGTAAATTAGGGCTGGTCAATGAATATTGGGGATGGAATACACAAGACTATTAACTGCTTCAGAATTGTTTTCAAAATCGTTAATTGGGTAACTGACCAGCAAATTGATTGGAAAACCTGGCAGGATGAAACTATAGTAAGTAGTAAAGGGTAGATACACCCCGATTTTCCAGGCCGTACACAGCGGGAGGAACCCTGGAGCCTCCTCCTCCAATGTTGCTTGTTGGGTGGGGTTATTGACTTGATGTTACCTTCCTTCGTATCATAAGTAGTCTGAGGCGGGCGAAGGTGTTTCTGGGTATCCATTTCCATTTCGCCTCCGTCGAGGATTTTATTCGAAGCGTCGCAGCCGCTCATTACGAGTCCAAACCAGAATAATCGCAGGCCCAAATCGTTCCCTGGAATCCGTCTCCTGTTTTTTATCTACGTCCACGAAACAGTTCTCATTCTGCTTTCTTCTACCTGTTGTGATTTCGACATGGATGTGTCTTATAGACGGACCTGTCAACAATACGTAAGCCCAAAAAACGACAAAGCTTCCGTGTATCTGTAACACAGGGTCCGCGAACGCGACGCGCCCCTTCGTACAGACTGCAAGCTACCTTGTATTGTGCGTGGCGAAGTGTCGAGGAGATGGAAGGTTTGTTACATTAGGCGTTATAGGATCCTGAATAGTTGTATACAGTAATTCATATAGTTTCACTAGTTGCCCAGAAAATCTCAGCGAAAAAAGATATATAGCGAATGCCAAAGCCACAGCTATCATTGCTGTTTCATTTATCTGATGATGCGAACTAGGTAAACTGCTACGACAAGCAGTCATCGAAGCTGCAGCTTCTAGCTTCACAGCAATGCTTTGGTTTCGGGAGACGGGTCACCTGCTGTGCATAGACCAAGTGTGATGAGTGAGCTGACTAGACTTTCGTAACATGCAAAATATACCGAAGAAATGGTTGCTTTAGCTATTGACAAAGAAAATAATTATTGATAAGCGACGTAACGCCATTGCCAGTCGAACGAGATGTATATTCATATAAAATGAATTTGTACATACAGGCCGACAGAGCGGAGCAAGCGACCGTTGCCAATAATTAGAAAAGCTCCAAACTGAAATGTGTAGGTAAATACGAGTAGTAGACGTTACCAGGTGAGGGGACTGGATCAATTCAAGTGTCCATTTGTTAAATTATAAATAACAGACTCGTAATGACTGGCAACCCTCAACATGTTTCAGAAGGTTCGCGGAGTCGGGTTCCACGTCGGAATCTATGAGGGTTCCCGAGCTTATTCACGGTTGAGAGACAACGAGAGCAGGTTTGGTCGAGATAAGCCGGCGAAAATCTGTCAAGGAGCGCGTCGTTCCTGGATCTGATAAGGGCGTTCCTGGTACTGGATGGGTTGGGCCCTGAGGAAGGGGCTTCCGAAATACTGGAGGTGGCGAGACACTTTACCTACCACAATCGAAGATACATCGTTCAACAGACACTGACTCGTGAGGAGTACCCGTCCACGAAAGTACAGCTTGAGAAGAGGAAATTCTTACTTTGGATTTGCAGCAGACCTTATTACTTTATTAAAATTTTGTGAAGATTTTATGACGTTACTGGATGCCACCGGTGAATATAATCAATGACATGGTTGAGGCAGCATCCATGCTCACTTAGCGTATCCACGATGATATCAAAGATGATCACTTCGGACTAACAAGGTGGGTATACTGAAAATAGTTTTAAAGGTAGTTACCTAACGAAACGGTAGTTAAACATGCCGGAATTCATGTTTAGGCCGACATCCAGGATGAAGGCATGAAGGAACAACTTCACACTGTGACATCACCAGGATGCCGGTTGATAATTTTGGAAACCAACTGTTTTTAATTATTTCTCCTTCTCCTGCTTTATTTCCGTGAGTGTGGAAACAAGATCAATTTACCTTCCTTAAAGGTAAGAACAATATACATGGTACCCGTAGGCAAAAGACTTCACCTGTTCAATAGCTCTCCATGCAAACAGCTTGTAACCACTAAACGACTCTGTGTCCATAGCAGGTATCAGGTGCGAAACCAGAAGGACCGAAATGTCACCCTAATATATTATATTTTGGTTGAAAATGGGTTTGGGGCTAGATTTTGGCAGCGGGGGATTCTGGCAGCGTGAGAACCGGCGTTTTAATTTCCCAACTACGGAATGTAAGTGAAAACTCGGCGCTGCGCGCCTCGCCAGGGGGCAAGCCCCCTGGACCCCCGGATGCTTACTGCTTAGAGCCTACGGCTAAAATTCAAGACAATTTTTCCACTTCATGGAAAAACATTGAATCATGGATATGTTTTTGGGCGCTGTATTTTCGTTCACTAGGTACTTACTTTATGTAGCTGCACGTAGACGACCACTATTCGGATCTAACAAATTCCAACATCATCATCATCATTTCATTATTAGAGGGCACATTTTTAGGTGCTACCTTCCAATCGCTACCTTCCAATTCGTTCAATAAAATGGTTTGTGCTCATTCACCAAATGAAATAATATCGCAGAACAACCAACTCGATTTCATACAGCCATGCATGATTATTATCATCAACTTCAGGGCCTTACAGTGCGGTTGGTGTCGAATTCTCAGGATGGAATCTACTTTCATTTTAAAAAATAATATAACTAACTGCGCATACCCCATTGTTTAGTATAATCCGTAGATGTGGAGATAGTTTCATTATTGTTTCGCTGGGTATTGTCGGTAACTACACACGCACATCTCCAAATTGTTTATCGGTTGCAGCGTTGCATTTTTTTCGGTCGCAAATTTTAGAATGACCCCCCAGGGCAAAAACATATCCATGTTAAAACGGTACAATTCTCTGCTCACCCCTTCGTAATGGACAGAACGGTTAAGTTTCACTAAACATGATGTTTCCACAACGACATTTCCCCTGAACAACCAAGATTGCATGGTTACAAGCTGAAATGTAGTTTTGCAGGAATAAAATTGAGAAAAAAATCAATGAGTTCGATGGCGAGGCACCTGATTTTCAAAGTTGTGTCAAGCAGGTACCTAGCGATCAAAAATGGAAGATTATAGAATTTATTCTCATTATTTCATTTGATATCCGATTTTAGGCATATAAAAAGTTTTCTGCTCTGAGGGAAAAGAGCGCAGTAGCTAATGTCAACAAACTTTTAAATGATTCGATAGCCGATTGTTCCATGAGAATTGGGTTTTATCTTATCTTTTTTTATTGTAACTCGTTCTTCCTTTCGAGTGCACTGAGAAGGAATTTCCGATTCAACTTCGGTTAACGATGACTTTCAATTCAAATGATGATTACCATTGCCCTACCTGGGCCACACAGATAAGTGTCCTCTTTTAACAAGCCCTACCGGCAGGTCTGTCTGTTCTGAAGGAATATCCTCCGATTTTCTTTGAATGGGAATTTCCAGACTTATCCATGGCGATTTCGATCACACTCGTTCATCCAAGGAGACGGACATTTTCCAAGGATGTGTCGGAAAACGTGTGAACCAAACCACGTTTGATCTCCCATTTCATTCGAATCGCAACAATGATGACCGAAAGAATCCTTCTCCGAAAGGTTTGATAGCAAACCAGTTAGTTACCCTGGGGTAACGGACGGGTGACGCAAGACAAATAACAGGAACAACACGAACCAGCCGCGCCGACAGCGAAAGCAATTCACAGTAAAAACCGCAACTTCCCAGATAAGGGAAAGAGAAATAAGCGACATTTTTTTATCCCCACAAAGGGTCCAGTTAGACTTGAGAAGAGGGAACTCCCATCAGCCGGCGGTAGAAAGAGGAGACTATGAAATTTAAAGGTTGGTTAGGAGTTGAAGGAGGGGTTTAAGCGGGTTTGGTTGGCTGGTACGACATACCAATATTACACATCGGATTTACTTACAAAAATTTTGTTCTGAGAAGATTAATTTGGAAAAAATCACCAAACACCTGACAGAATCCGGCGTAAATAACACAGATACTTACTCTTTATTATAATTCGTATATTTTACTGTGTAATTTAAATACTGTATAGGTACTGTATAAAATAAAGTATAATTTACTGATAAGGTAAAGTAACTGAAAGAATTTAAGAACGTAATTCTTGTCTTCTCAATAACTACTTTCCGGCAGATACAGCCTACTAAAAGGTTGAAAATGCGTTGAAGAGGTAAGACGAGGGCGTCTTTATACATAGATAACCCTAAAAATTGCATGAGGTTCAAATTACATTTTCGCTCTAAGCCAGCTTTCCTAAGTTCGACAACGATAACTAATTGAAGGACACTGCAAATAATCCCGTTAGTAGTATAATTACGATTCCCTCTGTATTCTTTGAAATTCGGAAGGTACAGGCGACTGCAGAGGGTGCCTGTGATTTTGGTTCAAATCCCGAAGTAAACTGTTAGGACATCGAGTAATTTTCTTGAAACAGTAGGCCTACCTTTGAATATCCTACCTCCCGAAAGGGCCCAAACATAGAGGGTAATCAGAAACTACCTAATAATTAATCGATGGTCTCGCAAAACGGTTTGCTACATTATACTCCAAATGTAGTCCAAGAAAGAACGAATATTTCATTCAGTTTTCTATATCCACCACATTACTTTTGATGGACTTAATGGAGGGTGGTTAAGATGGTTTGAACAGTTCAGTAAATTCACTTCAAAAATCAAGTAAATAGGAAATAAGGTCTACGCTTCCAACTTAGCATTTAACGCAGGACTGTGACACCAAGAATCGCGAAATTCCGAAAGACACAACTGGCGATTACTAAGGCATAATTCATAAGTTATGTAATATATCATCATTTCGGTGTGTAGGTATTCGATTAAGATATCCGTTGGAGATTTCTATCTGAGGTCAACGTCGCGAGGAGTACAAACGGTCCCTCAAAACGGCTAATGGACCAGAAGTGCCACTTCTCGCAAACCTGTTCTGATCAGGGCCTTCGTTACAACCTTACAGATCCCAAACGCCAGAGAATGATCCGCCTGTTCGGGGCTGGTCGATTAAAAAGATACAGCAGTGGAAGACTGAAATGTTCTTGGAGGGAATTTCCAGAGGATTTCCCTACAAATGCTTTTTTTTCCAGAGCGAATAACGAAGTTTCTGAATTCCTGTCTCCTTTCAAAAGGATAGTAGTTCAAAACCTCTGGTATTCACCAAGAACTATAAAAAAAATAACGTTTCAGGACCGAGTTTATGAATGAGTTTCTTGACAGGTGGACATTAATTAGGGGCTATCAGGATGAAGGGATCGTATAATACGATACCGTAAATTTTTATAGAGGGGCGCCGCAAAACTTGTTTTTCGCATCAAGATCCCAAGGCACCAACCCGAAAATAGTCGTTGGGTTAGAATTCATGAAGATTTTGGGACACAACTGGGAATCGAAAGGAATCCATCTAGGTTCACCGCAGAGTGACAAACTTTCAAGAACGAAATGTAATTATAATTAATTAATTTATATTAATTACGAATGTAATTATAATGAACTACTCATGTACTTTTTATAGTGGAGTATGCATATGGAAAATGAAAAACTCTGCAAATTATTACATAGTGGTTTATATTTATGTAATACAGATGCCCCGACCAATTCATAAATCTATTATCAGCGGATTCAAGAATTCTATAATTAATTATTTGTTTTTATTCATAAAGCATATAACGTTTTTGTTCACGTTATAAAAGTACCTATCAATAAAATCCAAAATAACTATCATTCTTCAAATGAAATGATATCATGGAACAATCAACTCTATTTCACACAGTCATGCGTAATAATAATTATAATCAGGTGTTCCCTAGCAATGATATCTGGGCTGGATGTATACCGAACCATCATTTTCATTCACACTCCTGTTAACGAAGCCAAATTGCATTGCCTTACTGTGAACGAACACTGCTTCGGTTAATCTCGAAAAACCCTCAAGTTCGGGATCAATGTAAAAACGTTTTTAAAAAATCCTGTTGAGTTTTCGAGCTACAGCGTTATGAAAATTGTAATCCTTATTTTTGACTCCTTAGAGAGGACTGACAGTAACGCCGAGCTTCGCGGACCAACTAGACCCCAAATGGGACCTACCGAATTTCATTAATTTTGGTTCATGGTAACTGAGAAAAGTGGTTCGTCGGACGGACAGGAATGTTCTTATTCCATTTTCGGATTTTACGTAGGTCCGTGAAACGGAAACCATCAAATTATGGTATGGGGGGAGGGAGGGCTTTTTCTCAAGCTCGATTCCAGAGGTTCATTATTGGAAATGATAAATAAAAACAAGACAAATTGAACATATATCATGAGAATTGAACATACATCAAAGTTGAACATATATCATGATAAAATCGAGAAGAACATGTTATGGCGTTGAATATACTACGGATTCACGCTGGGCGTATTTTTTTTCTTTTCAACTTTCACGATACATTTCGTGTGCACTAGTGAACTTTTCACGCAACCCAGCCCAGTACGACAATATTTTAGTTCCGTAAAAAATCGTTTTAACTGGACCAACGGGGTTCTGGATCGCCTGTTGTTGGTTTCCCTTTTGTGATGGTAATGTCAACGAGGGCCGGACAGTCGCGCTGCGTCGTATTTGCCGACGCCCACATAAATTCAGGTTGATGAGACTCAGTGCTACGGAGCTCTAATTTACCAAGGTTCATTTTTTTCAATTCCGTGGGGCGACTCGTAAAATCTTCTGTCAACTACCTCTGACGATTTGTTGGAATCATATCGGTGGGGTTGTCTTCTTCTATGTATCCCAGTTAGGGACGGTACGATACCTACCAAATATCGAAGTATCGATACTTTTCTGGTATCTTCACCGATATTTGTATCAATATTTTTCTTCCTATACTCAATACCTACAAGCTGGTATCGATATATTTCTCGAAAATATCGGAAGTATCGATACTTTTTTGCCAATACCTCTCGATATTAGGACAATATCGATTATTCTTTTAAAATAAATTTACAAGAATTTATTTGCGGTTTGTTTCCGAACTCTATGGAGGCACCCGGACTGGTCACAATCCATGTAGTTTCCATCGATTGTAACTAAGCCGGGTGCATCAAAAAAGAGCACACTATCATCAGTCGGTTTGGAACACCACCACCACCACCATCTATACCTGCTACTCCATTACCTTCCACCATTTTCTTTTTCTTATTTTTTAAATTTTGTTATTGCCTGTTTTATTACCCTTTACACTAAAAAAAAATGAGCTTACTTCAATTTTTTTTAATATCGGTGGTATCGAAGATATCGATATTTCTACCGATATATATCGGTGTATCGATACTTTCTCATTAATATAATATCGAAGGAAATATCGATACTAATCCCAGGGCTATACTGAACAACACGTAGTACTAAGGAAGTAACATTAAGTGAACTAATCTAGTTCTCTAGTCGTTCTTGAACTATTTCAACTGCGACCCCCATCCATGGAAATGCAACTGACAGTCCCAGTACAATGTGGAAGCGAATGAAATTCATCGAAGCATGTAGGAGAAAAAACGAGCACTGATCAGAGTTCTTTCTATCGTAATTAATTCCGTTCAAGGCATTGTAAAACCTTGCGCTGGGATTACACCTCATGCAAAACGGATGACTCATAGTACGACAGCCAGAAGGGAAATGATTTCTTTAATTTTTAGACAGCCAATTATTATTTATTCGTCTGCATAAAGAAAACTTCATCAGATATGGCTCGACAGATCCGGAATATCCCATTATGGGATTATGCAACAATGAAATGAGAGACGTGCGAGACCGGAGCACTCAAGCCCGCGGCTACACTGCCGACCGTCTCCTTGGGAATAACTCATTACAATAGTTAACGACCATTCTGGAGCTATCCACCTTGCCATCCACTTATCTGCTGTTTCCACTTTGACCGGTTCGGATGGGTGTAGCCAAGCAGCTACCGGCGCTACCAGTGATAACAATCGTCTTGGAATCACCCAAACAGGCGTAAGGAACTCAATTACACTGATGAAAAACATTCACTCGACTATAATTCAACGACCACTTGTAGATTGTGTACAAAAAGGATGATTTCGAAGATGAGTGATTTTCACAAATTCTAATTGTGTTTAACAATTTGAAGTATGGTTTGTGTTTGAAAAAATAAATTACTTGTAAAACTGGTGAAAGGTACTACGGGGGCGAATCGTAATGATTTTGCCGACCCGGGGTGAATAGTAAAACCTGGAACACTCCATCATTATCCGCCCTAATCATTACATTTGAACAACATCACAGCCAGACCACCTCCAACGAACTGCGAATGTTGGGATTTGTAGATAAGGAGGTCAAGCTTGAGTTTTTAGGTGTTAAAAATTGGTATAAACGGCTAAAATCGCGAACAATAATTGATATAAAATCACTGAAAGTGCTATTGGGGTGAATAAAGACGGAAAAAGACCATTTCAGTTGTTTTTCATACAGAAGAGGGGTCCAATTTGGATTTTTGGAGGGTCATAATTGGCATTAAGGGCTAAAATCAATATTAATTCACCGGACGCTGTGCGGGATGGTGATTCATGAAATAAAGAGGGACTATTTCGATGATAAAAATATTTTTCTCAAAAAAGAGTGGGTCAAATTTTACTTCGTAAGGGTCAAAAATCGGTAAAAATGGCTAAAATCACGAAAAAAAAATTATATAACGTTACGAAAAGTGGTATGGTTGCTCGCTATATCATCTTTTTACACAAGTAGCATTCATCCTTTTGCATGATTTACTTATTCTCACTGGTCAAGTGAAGGGAAAAAAATGAATGGGTCGAACACATAAAGAAGATTTCACCCGTCATCGAAAATTGTGACCTGGGATGGGGAGGGGGGCGTTACGACACTTAACATCTCAACGATGGATGTCTGACGCGTCTGAAGACCTACAAGACTCCGCATTACCTTTAATAGGGATCTTAACGGAGAGATACCTAATCGAATTTAGATAAATATATTTTGCACGCTATTTAGGAATCAGCGTCTCAAAAACTTGGGACGGGTAGTCAGTTAAACTTTGGTCAGACCCGCAAAACAATAGGTGAAAAACGAAACGAAATATCAATATTTATTCCTACCTACTATTGTAGTAGGCAGGCAAAAGATTACCAACAGTGAAAACTAATGACCTCTTGGTTCACCAAAGCACAACCCTAATACTCATTCAACGATAGAATAGTTCATTTTTTTTCAACACACAAGTTGAAAAAATGTGTGTTGGAAATCCAAACATGTATGCAACTGCTGTTTCTAACAAATACATAATGGTACCCAGCAGCTGGTAGCTGTAAGAATACAGTCGACATTTAACTACTGTCTCACTACTTGGCACACTTATTTCCAAGCTACTAAGTAACTGGCGATGACGTAGTTGAATTTTGTAACTGAAGTGATCCGGCAGAGCCACGAGCTAACCTGAAGACGAAATGTTCACGAAGTTTTTTCTCTTTTTAACGTCCTATTTGAGGAATGAAGGGCGTTGGCAACGAGTTGTGGCACAAGGTTTAGAACGAGTTCTTCGCTCAAGTAGAAATTTGAAGATCGCGGCCCACCTAGGAGGCATGTGTTCAAGCCATAATAGTTCGAGTACTCTATGGTCTTCTTGGAGGAAAAAAGTGTTTTAGGAACCGGAACAGGTATGAAATCACTCTGACAGCGTAAACAATACAATTCATACTTGACTAAAAATGTAGCAATTCCCTCCGGAGCAGACCCGAGAGACATTGATTAAAACTGTTTCCAAGAAGCAAATCAGGTCAACCGTAAGAGCACGTTAAAATATTACAACACGAACAGGTAAAAATTGTAATGAGAGATCTGGCAAACATCAAGATTCGGAATGCACCACAACAAATCCTGTATCACTGCCATCCCAGGCTGTCTTCGCAGACCCTTTTGCAATATCGAAGAAACGAGTTGAAGAGGCACGCGCCTCGCAATTTCGTTGATACGGTGAAAATATATGCGCATCAGTAAAAGATATGTGTATAAATGACAAGAAGGTGCACGGAGAAGAGACTATTGAGAGGGGGTTGCACAAGAAAATTTCATGCAAGTTACGTAACTAAGTGTGGAAGATTGATTCAGTTCGACTCTCGGAAAGCAATAAAAATCCGTGTAGTGAGAAAACGGTAGGAATTTGTTGAAAGTAAAATGTTCAAGTTCTTTTCGAGATGAAGCAACAACTTGGCTGAGCCTGTACGACGGTGGATGCGTACATGTTTCCCCCCCACTCATACCTGTCAACGTTCCCTCAATTACAGGCATGTGGCACGCCAAGGAATGCGATCCTCGATGAAATATGTATTGGAAAAACGCAGACTTCAATACTCGCTGGGAATGAAGACGTTTAGCACGCGATGCACGACAAACGTGATAAAACGGGTCCCGAGGAAAGTTCAGGTCGTCTACACATCAAGCTGTAGGTACCGACTCAAGTAGTTAAATAACTTATAACCAGAGCCCTTCACAATATGGCACTTATGGTCACTTATTTCTCTCAATATGGCACTTATTTTTCAACCCTCTCCGACCACCCCAGCTATTCTGAGACGATAATATCAGAACATACAAGTTATGTATGCTAAATAATTAATTTTATTTACAAAGCTTTATACAAATAATTTATTATTATTATTATTATTATTATTATTATTATTAAATAACAACATCAGGGGTGCTGCAACGCTTTCCATTGAAAATCCCAGCCGTCGATCACTCAGAAGGTATTTCATTTTTGAGAAAGTCCTCTCCACATCAGCTGATGTTGCCGGGGCGTATTTCATAGAGAGGACATCAGCAGGTCCCCAGCCTTCCTTCAGAGTGGCTTCCTCACCAGACAGAGTGGCGACCCGTGGAAGCACCCCATTCCAAAAGGGTTAGAGGCATTAGTAATCCCTCTACACTAATGGCTCAGGGTTCGAGAAACCTCACGTCATTCAGAAATTTTCACTTCAAATTTTTTTGAAGGAGTTCGGCGAAAAAAAGGCAAAACATGGCACAAACATGGCATTTTCCCAAAAATCGGCCGAATATGGCATTTTACCTAAAAATCGGCAGAATATGGCATTTTTGTATGACGCCATGGCAATATGGCATTTGAAGGGCTCTGCTTATAACATATTGCAACCAGGACTACCTAATGAAACAAATTTGGGGTTGAAAATCGCCAACAAATGTATCTGCAAGTGGGATTCTATAGACTGGGTACTGGGGTGATCGGAGCAAGGGGTTAAGGTAATGGGTGTTCGTTGGCTATCAGGAAACCAATCCGCAAGAATGGGAAAATTGTAGCAAAATCGATCACATAGACCGTGTTGGGAGAGTGTCAGTAATTTCATGTGCATCACACACGAAAGCTACTGAGCGGTTTAGATGACATGGGATCATCTGTGGATAGACCCGCACAGACCCTAAAATTTCAGCTCGCTTGGACTTTTCTTTCGATAAAATATGGTGGTTAATGAGAAAATGGATACAGACAGACACGGAACCAGATTTGTTCGCGAGTGGAAATATCGATTTTGGAGGACACGACTGCATGAATTCACAAGTCCCTGTTGCCTTCAAGGCTTCCCCGTTGAACACTCCTTGGTTTACGTTTCTACTTAGGCATACGTGGAATCCGAAAATCAAATAATAAAAATCCGTTCATAGGGAATATGCAGTAACCACAAGGCAACATAATCATCGATACTAAAGAAATATTACTTAGAAGACCAATAGAGCAATGAACGAAAATCATTTCGAAATAAATGGAGCGGTCGGAAGGCAAGGATTCTCAATACTAGGGCAAGGAATTGGCACAGTTTCATCGGGTATGAAAGATGAGAATTGGCACGAATTCTACACCGGAGTACTATCATCTATTCTTGCTGATGTGGGTTTTTCAACCGGCAGATGCCAATGGTGAACTTTCTAAAACAATAAGTTTTGGCAAGCCGATCTTGGTAAGAACGTCATACCCGAAGTCTTTATGTACATTTTCGATAAAAATTAAACTACTGGAGAGGGTCTAAAAGTATAGTAGGTACATGAATTTCTCTAAATATTGCTTCGACAGTTTCAGAGCAGTCTCAATCCATCCCTAGATTTTAACAAAATGTACCTGTAATGACGGTATGTATAAATGATGGTACGTATATATATACTAGCTGTGTACCCGCTAGGGGTCCCAATCCGCACGGATTTTCAGTCCTGCAGGATCCGCACCTCGAACTTGCCAATCCTGCAGGATCCTGCGCGGGATCCTGCATCTGCCCAACAGCGCAAATTAATTATTTATTTAATTACCTAATTAACTGGTAATTTATAATGCTGCGTCATGATAACCTAATAGGTAGGTAGGTTAAATTAAAAGATTTAGGTCGTCAGTAAGAGTATATAATGACAGAATATAATTATTATGATTTTTACAAACGGTATGAATTGAAAACTGGATGTTTTTACTTAGTAAGAACGACCGAAGCATGCACAATGCGTTCAGAGTGTCACTGTTGAGTCCACGTGATTTGCATACTTCATTACCATGGACCTTATGGTAGTTGCGGAAGAGGGAAGCTTAAACCCACATTTCACAAAAAACAATTTCAAGTCATCAGAAGTAACAAAGTTTTGAAAAGAAATACCATCCTTGGCAGTCATACGAGCGAGAACGGCCTCCAGACTGGTATCCGACGAAGAACCACTGCTGAAGTAAGTAGTAATTTTGCCTTCCTTCGGCGCTGGTTCAGAGTAATCTTTTTCTGGAGAGGAAGGCGGAATCGTGAATGGATGGACGGCATTCAGATGGGCACGAAGACCTTTTATTGATCTACTGCTTAACTTCGAGGTCTTTTTGCAAATATTACATGTAGCACTCACCCCATCTTTAGATTTCGAGAAATGATCCCAAACGGCCGTGTAATCCATAGCTTTAAATCAGCTCACAAGTTAATAATACCATCATCTTGCAAAAATATAATAAATGAAAATGGTAAAAGACTGGGCTGGCGCCTAAATGGGGGAAAACTGTGAATCATAGAAGGAAATTGTGATTTACGCAGAAGATCGGAGAGAAGTGGGCTGGAGCGCTGGGGAATGCGTTCCCTCCATTTTTGACTCCCGCCAAGAGTGGAAACTGTTATTCACATTTATGCATGACTGCAGGATCCACGCACAAATCCTGCAGGATCCGCACCTCCCAAAAAGCGGCAGGATCCTGCAGGATCGTGCAATTGCAGGATTCAAGATTGGGATCCCTAGTAGGTACCCGCGCTTCGCAACGGTAGAACAGACACCCCCTGTATCCCCCCTCCACAACTGATCAGAAACCTTCCCCAATGCCAACCCTAACTGCCTTTAACCCCCCCCCCCCCCCGTATCCTATGAACCCTCCCTACCTGTTAGAAACATTCCTCAATGTTCACACAACAAATTCCCAAAGTTGCACTCCAATTGGTCAAGTAGTTTTGAAATTTCTGTAGACCCCCCCCCCCCTCTCAAAACCTGTACCCCCCTCCCACTAACATCCTGATTGAAGTACCACTTGAATGTACTCGTCGAGCTGAATCCAGAATCTAATTACAATCGGATTTACGTCCAACCGTTCAAAGTTATTATAAGCATAAACGTCCTCATTCATAGAAGTGATTATAACACGTTTTTTAGTAGTATTTCATTCATAGCGTTTTAACGGATGGACAGATTCAAATGCGGATTTTTCATAAACCTTCCCAGATAAATTCTGCGTCAAATGGTACCAGCCGCAACTTTCTACGTTCAGCCGTTCTCAATTGATGCCGAGACAAACAAACAAACAAACAGACACTGTTTTATTATATGTATAGATGATATATGCCCTATTCATCTGTCACTCCAGACGATATGTTTAACCTTCGTTATGGTTGGAAAAGTATCAAGTTCACAAAAAAGTTTCAAATGGCAAACGAAGGATCAGCATTCTTCAAAAACAAAAACATGAGTCAAAATGAAGTTTTTATACGTCAAAAATTTTATTTTTTTATTTTAAAAAAATACAGTTTTGCACACATATTTTTAAGCAGTTTACAAATTGTGGTTAAGTCTAGATTCCCACTTATTTACGAGTTGGAACAATGATCGATATTGCTAAATGTGACCCCGTATGTCACAATCACCTGTCCAGGCCTTTCTCTCTGTTTTTGATCAATTACAACTACAAGTACAAATCGGTTAAAAATCACCTTTCAAATTTCTGCGAATGCTTCGGCATTCACAGGAATATTTTCTTAAAAAGACGGTACCAAGCCGTTCCGAGACGAACTACATGGTTGTCGAACATCTCCAGGCGTCCGTAGGGGTATAATTGTATATTTCCAATGCGCATTGCGACTGGAGACAAAAGAGTATTTCAACAATCAAAATGTTGTCTCTAAGAAAGTCTTTTTTTCAATGTAGATATTTCCCACAACTAGGTATAGATTCAGTAAAAGTATCTAAAATAATGAGATAATATGTAAAAATTTAAAACAATAAATCATCTGAATTGCCAAAACATTCGGGTAAGTGTTCAAATTTGTGGACAACACCATGGAACATTTTGATAGGAGGTACGTCGATTCGAAAATCTGCTCATTTTCATACAGTTCGGTCATGTTGCACGACTAGAACTTTTACACTGTTGCATGCGATGTCAAAAGTCCTGGTTCAAAGAATGCTTTTCCCTTCGACAACAGCCTTTCTGTGAAAACCGTGACCCGGCTTCTCTGTGTTTAATGCGTTGTAAAGGCAATGTTTTCGTTCGTCTTTCAAATGGTAGAGGAGTAGGGGGTGCCCATGTCGTTGAATAGGTAGAGCCAGGGGCCCCCAATGCCACATTAGCAGATCTCTCAAAGGACCAATTTCACGCTCGAACGTGCACCGGGAGCTCGGCAAAGCTGCGCAAGTGCCTCCCGAAGGTCTACTACGCCTTGGACTATGAAAGGTAGTCCATATTATACTGGTAATTTTCGAATTTCTGCGGTCCGAAAAAAAATCGATGATCATGTGCATAACTAATACGTTCTGCGCTGAGACGTGGACGTAAGGCGTACTTTCACGAATGGCGTTATTTGGAACCGCAAGTTGGATCTCCACTGAATACCTGCACTGTCAGGAGGCCATTTCATACGGGTCCTTGTCACATGGGTTTATTATTTTTGACTGAATACGGCAGATTGGGATCTCATCAGTGAAGTGACCCACAAAGCTATATCTGACTGCCTTAAAACGCCAATATTAGGTTGCTGTTTCTGACAAATTATTTTCGATCAGCGAAATCGTCACTAAATTGTCTTGTTTCACCTCTTAATACTACCTCCTGTGTTTATTATACGCATTTCTGGTGATTACAGCCATTTCCACAGCTTTTGACTCATAAATATTGAATTTTAAGAGTTAAAAATTTGTTAGAACCTCAATCCTTCACTCACTTGTCAAAATCAACTTCATATTTGAAACACCCTAAAAAAACATGGAAAACGATACCTATCTCACAAGCCCAAGTTCAATAAAACCTCAAAAATACCTAATTTTGCACCCATTTTTCACCCATAACACCCCTGGGTGTTTATCGATCGGGCTGCCGAGACACAATTAGGGCCCAAATGGAGCCTTGTGTGCGAAAGAATGATTTTTTTAGACCGAAAATTAAGGTAGATATGGATGACACGGCGGACGGACGGAATTTTTGGAATCTACACACCTTGAAACGTAAAAGAAAAAAGTTTGGGGAGGGTGCTTAAAAAAATTTCCGAACCGAATACATAGCTGTATTATTTAGAGAATAATAAACCAAAATGAGACCAATCATTCACATTCCTCCACATCGGTCAAAAAGCGCCCTTCGTCATGATGGTGTTAAACATCAGTTGTGCACCGAGACCGAGGACCAGCAATGCAGAGAATTAACCGGCAGAGAAAGAAGCTTGAAGCGGTAAGAAACAGACATCCCTGAAAATATAATAATCCAATAAGCGACAGCTGACCCACAATAAACCCCATTATTATCACACTAAGCTAGGCTGAACCACTTACGTCACCATGAACGACTGATTTTTCACAATTACGCAAACTATCAAAGCGAGCAATTCAAGCTTGCAGATGATGCTGTAATCAAGAGAAAATACGTTTTTGCTAATGACTTCTGATTATTCCAGAATGAATCGATTTGATGGTCTGAATTACAAAACTTTCAAGCTTTCGATAACTGGAAGCTTTCGATAGCTATACACTTACACACCACCGATGTTTCAAATGAAAGGACTGCGTGGACGAAAAAAATCAAAAATTACCACTCCAGCGCATCCCCCATTGACTACTGAAGTCTGGTAGTGTTTGTTTTTCCCGGATACCGTGCAGAATGCATTCCAGATGGATTGATTGCATCAAAGATACATCAGATCGCATTCCGACTGTTGAGATCCAGGACCGAAGTGGGCAGCGCAGCCGGCCTGGTCACTGGTCCATAGCCAACTGTTCCTTCTTACGGCTTGCGGTTATTTTCTTATGGCCGGAGCTCTGCACTCTCCACCTCTGGTTCAATGCCTACGCTCCTTCAGCCCCGCTGTATATATAGAACTTACGTTAAAATTATCCCGCTTATTGTATCTTCCCACTACCGTCCCTAAGGCTGGCCGTTAATGCTCCTCCAACTCAATGCTTCCTACCACTAGCTGAAGAAATACAGGAAACATTTAAATTCAATTTTTTTCTGTTTTTGTGTGGAAGTTTTAATTTGAAATTTGTGAAAAAAGACCTAATATTTTCCCAACATTTACAACAGTTGGAAGAATATTTCATACGATAAATTCGACGTGAAGTACCATGTTGCGCCTCAAAAAATGTTCCAGCATATGGAATGAGGCGCAGTCCACAAGCAATTTTTATTCTCCACACGTATCGAAAGCCAACAAACACCTATAAAAAGTCATCTCCTATTCATTCAGCACCAACTGTAGAAAAAAAATGAAACAGGGTATGATGAGGTCATCTGCCAACTTAAGAAGTAGGCATCGACAAATTAACTTTTGTGGGAAAACCGCAAATTTGACCGTTAACGTCAATTTAATGCCTCCCAAATCCAGATCAGGCACAAGACTCCAAGCTTGATTGCTTACTAAGTGTACCTTCAAGTCGTAACACCCGATTCCATTCTCAGCGCCTACTTAGTACAACTCCCAAATCGGAAATGCCTCATTGAATAATATGAGATAATTTGTGTTTCAAATCTCAACCAGAATATATAAGCACTGAATACAATCATCTTCATCTACTCCGCACAAGGGGGGGGGGGGGGCTTTTGCGCGTACGCAAATATCAACCGCAACAGGTATCTACCGAGGTTTCAGCCTCATACTGCGCTGGTGCACACCAACATCCTACAAATACAAATCCGTAGGGGTCTCGTTAAAAACGAAAGAAAAATAAACAAAGTAGGGTTGCAAATGACTGAAGAAACCCGAAGAAAATCCCGAAAAGAAAGCTTGCGGGTAGGGAAAGTCAACTGGGCGATGACGCTGGTGGACGAGGGTGGTCACATTTCTGGGACATTTTCACCAGGAACTCGCTCACCCCTGACGAATCCAGCTACCACTTGACAGAGCTCTTGTCTCTAATTCGTCAGTTCCAAAAAGAGGTAGTAAGAAATAAAAGAAAGAATTTATCGGAACCAAGAGATGATAAATAGATCCTAAAAGCAGTAAACAATAAATTAATGAAAACTGCTCTCTGCATAGTGCACATGTATATTCAACTATGAGTAGAGATCATTGCCAAAACACGCGTATGTTTGGAGCTATCAATGCTAGTAAAACGACAACGGTAAGTACTTCAAACGGATCCGCCGAACACCACGCTATATTCTTTTAGTAAATTTTCAAAAATGAAGCTACTGCAATGGCCGTCCAAAAATTTAGAAAATGAATTTTTGAAATTTTTTAAAAGGCAAATCCTTTTCAGAGCATCCTGAATTCATCCAGATTTTAACAATAAATATGTATATATATATATGTGGGTGTTTTTTTTGGGGGGGGGGGGGGGGTCACTCCAGACGATATCTGCTTCTGGGAACATGACAAAAATTCCAAATTTTGCCAAAATTTTCGTATGGCCAAAAAAGGATTAGTTCGAATATAAGCATTTTGAAACATTCTAAGAGGGTCAAATTTGAGTTTTTAGGCGGTAAAAACGGCTAAAATTGCGAACAATTTCTATAAAATCACTGAAAGTGGTATGGATGGGTGGAGGAGAGAAAAAGATCATTTCAGTTGTTTTTCATATAAAACAGGGGTCAAATTTGGATTTTTGGGGGTCAAAAAATTGTGTTAAGGGCTAAGCTCAATATTAATTCACCTGACGTTGTGTGGGATGGTGAGTCACGACAGAAAGAGATACCATTTCGATGATAAAGGTATTTTTCTCAAAGAAAAAGAGTGGGTCAATTTAGACTTTATAAGGGTCAAAAATAGGTAAAAATGGCTAAGATCACGAAAAATGATGTTTCTCGGTATATCATATTTTTAGAAAAACAGCACAATTTCTTTGAAAGCTCGCTCTTACAGCCAACCTGCATGACTGGAACTTTATAGATAAAATTTATTATATTCTTTATATTCTTCAACATGCTGGTTATGTAAAATATTTATTATTTTTATGGATAATATTCTTCATTCTTTATAAATTCTTCTATATTAATTTGGTGGATAATATATAACACCGTCAATACAAATTATTCCCTACGGAAGGAATATGATTTTCGCATTATTTGCTTGAATAAGTCGATTATTATGCAACATCCAAAGTATAGGAGGAGCACCCAAGAACCGATTTCACCCAGTGACAATAAATAAATATTCCATGAATTACCTACCCATAATTCATAAGCCAGCCGACTACAATGCATCTATAGAAGCTCTGAATATTGTCATTCTTACCAAATAGGCCTCACGTCAAATTTCAGCACAGCAATTGGACATTTCAGCAGCAGAAGAAATAAGACCATCCCTAACTTGAGATTCTTAAGAAACTTTGCAGCCCGATCGTAATACACCCAGTGGTGTTATGGATGAAAGTGGATGTAAAAAATAAGGTTTTTTGGTATTTTAGTAACATAAGATGGTGAGGTATCGTTTTCCACGTTTTGTAGAGCGAGGAGACCGAATATATGAAGATGATTTTTACCTCAAGCGAAGAATTCAGGTTCTAACAAAGTTTCAGTCTTAAATTTGTTAAATTTTAGCCTAAAATCGTCGTTTTCCCCACACATGGCTCCATTTGGGTCTTAGTTGTGCTCCGAAGCTCGGCAGCCCTATCGGAATACACACAGGGATGTTATGGGTGTAAAAATATGGTTTTTCGAGGTTTTTTCTTTTTAGGTTTTAGTAAACATGAGCTTGTGAGAGATCGTATTCCATGTTTTTTAGGGCGAAGGTTCAGCTCCCAAAATGTATTTTTTGTGAGTCAAAAACTTGGAAAAATGGAATGATGACTTAGAATGATCAAAGATAATTTGTCAAAAATAGGAGCCCAATTCGGGTTATGGGGGCCAAAATTTGTGGAAACCATCAAAAACACTATTTCAGTTATTGCACATGAAAGAAACAATTAACTGAATTTCTGTAGTTATGTCCAATAGAATAATAAACCTATGTGACAAGGGTTTCAGCGTTTTTAAAATAGTACCTTGATTCTACATTCTAATGCGTTCTACGTAGAATTTCGATGACCATTTAGGTACCTACACAACGCTGATGATAATAATTATCAATACATAACTAAATAAATGACCGTCACTCGGTCGCTTGTCAAATATCCTGACGTAGCAGCATAATATTCCGTCTATTTATATGTATGAATGAAAAATATCATGGTAACAGCAAAGACGAGATCACGTGAGTAGTCGCATGTACAGTACCCAAGTATGGGTACATAACATACATTCTAACAAGGCCAGTAAGTACCTGCCTACTTATCTATAAATCAATCTGGGTATGTGCCTACTTCATAACTATACAAACGCAATTTGTATGGGTATATTTTCACTGACAACAAACAACTGGCTCCAAATCGATGATCTGAATGGTTTTTATATATTATTGTTGTGGAGTAATCTGTATGACTGAGCAGTGAGGTCATTGCACTTCTGTGATTCCAACATTGCACGTTGACTTAATTCCTACCCACACGTCACACGTCACTTTCGATTCACTCACAATGGATTGAGGACAGGTGTATTGACGAAATTACTAATTGGCCATTACAAAAATGTGGAGAACTATCTTGCTGGTTCAAGAACGTCATCATGTTGATACAAGATTGGGAAAATATCCGTTTTCATTTATATCATGCCAGGGGAATAACGCCTATTATGGTATACGGATGGGGAATACGTTTATACGAATTTTGATAAAAGAGAAATAGAGTTGTGAGTTGAATGGGCCTAAGTAAATAAGGGACGGGGTGAATGGTTGTCTACTAACTGTTGCTCTCGGATCATGATAATGGACACGGGCCGAAATAATAAATGGGACAGGGCATTATCGAACGGATGGAATTATCATGTCAACACGTTCAAGTCTGTGAGAAACTGCTTGTAATCTACCCCAATTGCGACAGGAATTTATCGGAGATAAAGGAAAAACAAGGACCTCAGAGGATCCGCCATGATTGTTTATGTACCAACGTCGAAAATGGGGCAGGCAGAATGAGCATGAATTTGGGTCGTTGGAATTTTAATGACCAAATTAGGTCAATTTTGGGAATTTGAGGTTCGTATGGGTAGACTGTTGGTGGGAGGTCATTGGAGATGGGATAGCGAATTTGGGAGAGCGTTAGGACAACAAGTTGAAAAATCGGACTAGAAATGTTGGATCTTGGTTCACTCACCTGGTGCAAGGCTGATAGACCGTCGACGTCCGTAGTGTCAATATCCGCACTTTTCTTGAGAAGCCGGAGGATCTCTTCTTTGTCGCCAGCTTTGCAAGCAGCCAGGAACACACAGCCCGCGGAAAACTTGATTTTTCGATCGCGAGAGTCGGCGTTGCGGGGCTCGCGATTCGTTTCCGATTCCTCCCATCTTTTGATCTGTTCAGCCCTTTTGAAGAGGGCCGAGGACCGAGTGTCGCACGACATGACTGCACTAACACACAGACTCCATAGCCGTCTTGGGAACAACTAGGGCTAACACCATGGTGGGGAGGCGGTCTATTTTCGACGCGAGTATGCTCTCCGAGATACGAGGGACTTGCCTTTTCCTAACAAGGTGTATATGGGTTGGATGAGCCCGTCAAAACTTCGGCCATCTTGAGTTTTTCAGACCACTCCGACTCCGCGGCTCCTCAGAGACAGCTGGCGGAGCATTTGGGAACTAAATGAATTACAGATCTACAGCGCACAAAACTGAAAGCAAACTAATGCTTCGTCACACCCAGGTACAAATTACCCGGTCATATCGAATCTAATCACCCAATTAAACACTCACAAGTTGTATCATTCAGTGAAAAATTATTAATGCCTTAGTTGAAGTATTCCTCAATTGACATAACTGAGTAATTTTCATTCACTAAGCAGCGAAATTAACCTAAAACTTGGAAAAAGCTTATGTGGGTGTCCTCAGACATACGTACGTTAGGCGCCACATTTAAACGTCGGCCATCAAAGGCGCCGCGTTTCCAAACCACACAAACCACCACCAAACACCACACACGCCCCTGTGGAACATTATGCTAAGGCTAGAGTGGTAGAGTGGGCTAGAGGCTACCACCAACTACAACCACAGTTACTGTGGTATGTCAAGATGCTCCTTGGAGCAAACTGGAGTGACTGAGAAAGAAATTTGTAAAATTGCTCTAGTGAGGGACTGAGGACCCCCTGAGCGAGTGAGGGCCCAAGAGTAGGCTACACGAGGGTTCAATGGTAACAAAGCAGGGGCGCCATTTAAGGGTGGCAGGGGGGGGGGGCCTAGGCCCCCCCCCCCCCAAGGAATTGATAAATAATGAAAATGACTACTGGAGTTATCTAGAATATCATAGCCTTCTTTTAAAAAGTTATTCTTTTAAAAAGGAATATTTTGAATGAATATTATTGGAATGTAGCAATGCTAATTTAATGAATTGAAAAAGGGTACTTTGATTTTGTTTGTATTTATTCTTTTATTGAAACTTTAAATATGTAAAAGGAAGCATAAAATTAGCCTACCTACCTAAATTAGCCTACCTAAATGTAATGTTAATTTAAACAAATTTGCGGGGGAAAAAACCCTGTACCCCCTTTCCTTAGTAGATATATCATACCCCCCATACCCCCTGGTGTTTGTCCCCCCCAACAGTTTGGTGAAATGGCGCCCCTGTAAACAAAGTAGAAAAACGTCTGCCGATTCGAGTAGGAAGCATAGCTTCCTCACTTGAATCACATGAACGTATAGAATAGCTGGGTAGGATCTTTTTGATACGTGACCATCTGTGATCCAACCCGTGTCCCGCGTGTACCCTAAAAGTTTCAGCTCTCTACGACTATTTTTTGCGCAGTTAGAAGCGTTACAAGGAAACGGTCAACATTTCATGTTAGCGCATGCGCAGACTAAAGTTACATTACGAGTCCAATGAAAGTCATTTGGAACTATCAAAGTATTATTCCTGATCGACCTTCCAAGTTTGAACTTATTTCATTGATATTTAGGGTGGTTGTGGGCGTTTCAAGTATTTCACCTCCATGGAGGCACCTTCACCTTCCGTCCACAACCACCACTACCTTGTGATCTTGGTGTACATCCACCTTTGTCCAGGACCCTATTCACCTTAGTGGAGGATCCTGCACCTCCATGGAGGCGCCTTCACCTTCCCTCCACAACCACCACTACCCTGTGATCTTGGGGTACCTCCACCTTTGTCGAGGACCCTATTCACCATAGTGGAGGATCCTGCACCTCCGTGGACACAGAACAGGAGAGTCCGTGGAGGCACTTTCACCTTCCCTCGACCCTCCTGGGGACACTGCACCTCCATGGAGGCACCTTCACCTTCCCTCCACAACCACTACTACCCTGTGATCTTGGGATAAATCCACCTTCGTAGTGGACCCTATCCACCTTAGTGGAGGTTCCTGCACCTCCGTGGACACAGAACAGGAGAGTCTGTGGAGGCACCTTCACCTCCACCCTCCTGGGGGACCCTGCACCTCCATGGAGGCACATTCACCCATAGAATACTGATACTAATGTATTCCTTCACCTTCGCCCCCACCCTGCTCCCACCTACCTTCCACTAGATGGTATCCGTCACCGCCACCGCCTTCACCTTACCGTCACTTGAAGCGCTGACAGCAAGCATTCCTTTGATTGAAACAAGCGCCTTTTTTAAAATACATAACACCTTTTTTTAAATACCTAGTTTTTTGAATACCTAACAACTGTTCTAAATATAATAATAATTTTGTCTTCTTCAAATACCTACCTACCTAAGTAATCAGCTTCAACATGGAGTATTCGTCCCTGTGCGTTGGATTTTTTCTTTTATATATAATGCAGACCATAGGGTAAACAGACCAAGAAAACAGAAAGATAACATGCGTGGGTCGAATATAGCGCTCCAAGTGACGGCCAGGTGAAGACGGCGGCGGTTACGGATACCGTCTAGCCTAGGGATTCCCAACCTGGGAGGCGCGAGTGGGGCCTATAAACTTGACAAAGATTTAGGAAAGTCAACCGTAATCTCTGCTTTCAGATTCCATAACAGGTTTTTCAGAGAAGATGCGTTTGTGGAAGCGACGACTGGAGGGCCCCACACCCAATTTCTTGTAATTCCGTCGTCTAAATGAACTTTTGGACGGTAAACCACTCGAATTATTCATGGAATGTAAAAAAAAAAACCATTTGTGAACACCTCGATAGGCTGGATGATTACTGTAAAGGTGGAATCATTTCCAGTCGAAATTCAAGAAGAAGCGTAGATTTGCAGAGCGATTCAACTGTGAACATGGCATTCGAAGCAGCAGAGTTGGAGAAATTTTGGATAGAATATCTACCATACTATCTGTCCAAATATTTCTATGGTTGCTTTGAAAATTCTCATGCTCTTCTCTTCTACCTACCTGTATGAATCGGGATTTCACACTTTCTGACATTGAAACCTAAAACCCGAAACTGCTTAGATGTCGAAGCGACCATCTTAGGCCACTTTTGATGCCACCGCCTTATCGAAAATCACTCCGAACATAGAGAAATTAGTCACTGAAAAACAAAGTCAAGTCAAGTCAAGTGTTATAATAGTTAATAAATTAATGGAATAAAATATTATAAAATTAAAAATTTAAATTACCTACTGTTAATAAAAAGTTCAGTTTAAAATTGAGTTTGAATTTGTTCATTACCATTTTTGAGGCGGGGGAGAGTATACTTACGTAGAACAAGGGAGGGGGTGCAATAGTGCTCGCATAGTGCTAGGGGGGGGCGCGGCCAAAAAAGGGTGGGAACCCCTTGGTAGCCTATCCGCCTTCGTGGAAGACCCTATCCACCTTCATGGATGATCATAATCTCCGTGGAGGCATCTTCACCTTCCCGCCGCTACCACCACCCTGTGGTCGTGGGGTACCTCCACATTCGTGGAGGCAGAACTTCGAAGAAGAATAAGAAGATTTCAATTTGCCAGGTTATGTTCCCCTCGCTTCTTGTTTGTATAATGAATTTACGCATCCTAATACCTGATTTTTATTCAGGTTTTTCGTTAAATTCTATATAATTATTTTTTGTAACTGTTGATAATCTCCAATTCTAAGTCTTTATTGATTATTTGATATTCCCTCGGATCATCTTTCACACGCGGCTGTTCATGTGATCTGTGTAGTTTTGATAGGTTGTCCAAGTAGTATAATGTTAAGATATTTGCTTCTCATCTCTCTTGTAAGTACTTACAAAATACTCGATAGACAGCAAATGCCACGCTTTACTCCTGTATCATCTTTCACAATTCATATTATTAGCCCTATCCTGCGCCACACCACTTTCTCCAGTCTTCGTACAATCCTTAATTGTTTGTAGATCAACCCTGGTGGACACTACTAAATCATTCTGCATGTTTCCCGGTCACCAATCGTTCATTTTATGACAGTATTTAGTTCATCTACCTAGATCAAAGCTGATATGATCTATCAGCAGTAATAGTTGTATACTGAAGCATACTTTGTAGGTACTCGCCACTTTCCTACCAACCCGTGATTGAACACAACAGTTTGCAGGTAGGAATTAGAAGACAATTGATGGTCCTTCGAATGTACACCCACCTGCCTAATTCAACTTCCATACTTCAGGCACTCTGGGAGTTATAAGAACTCACAATTTACCTAATGGTTGCTCATGAATTCACAATAATTGAGGCTTATTCAATAAGTTGAATTTGACGTGTTTCAGGTGGTTACGGTTCTTAAAGCTGATACGTATTTCAAAAGCGTTTCTGGAACTGTCCCTGCGGGAAATTTTACGTACTACAGCCTGATTACCGACGGAGCGATACAAATTATCTTGAAAACTAAGTAAGGGCGCAAATCAAATCCCTTTTCAAATGTCACCTGATGAAACTACGCGTGACTAACTAAATCGAGACGAAACACGTAACGTTTCATATTTATATTCATACCTGTAGGTTGTGCATTCGAATTCACTTCACACGCGTGTTGTGGTGTCGCACGTGAAATTTTACGCATCTTTTTGATCATAATTTCATTGGTTTTACCTTCATCAACATTTTATGTAGTTATGTAATAATTTTAACTGAACTAAAGCGTTGTTCAGACTCCTTTAGTAGCTATGCGGGTTTGTGGGCCATATAATTGTACCAGCCATACAGGCAGTATTGAGAGAATTCTTCTAGCTCCGATTACACTTAGGTGAGGTTGTTTCAACCATTTAAGTGTAAGTGCAGGGGGCCTGTTCACTAAAAAGAGATTACCTGTCTCTTTTGAAAAGCTCCTGGGAGAGATAGTCTCCCTCGGGAGACAGTCTTCCCGATGTCCCCCGGGTTCGTCTGTTTTACTGAAAAGCTCCCATGTATATAATATTTTTAATGAACAATCGGCTTACCTTTATGAGATGAAAAAAGGTAGACGATCAAAAGTACCTAACGGACGATGAATGATCAAAATGACCGATGTGGTAGTTGGTGAGTTGGTGACGATATCACTATCAGACAAACGAGAAATGAGAAAGTCTTTCAAGAAAAGACACCTAATTAGGTGTATCTTTTGAAAGAGATAGAAAATGCCAAGATGGCGGCCAACTGTCACTTTGAAGTTACTGAATAACCCTGTCATGGAAGTTACTGAATAACCCTATAAACATCTCTTTTGCTAAAGATATAGTTGGAGGGAAAAGAGCTCGTTTGCTTCGTGAACTCCCAGTTAACACTTGAATAACTTAGGTAGGATTTCTAGCGTGTTCTTTCAAGTCAAATTAGTATCACTTCTTCTTTAAAGATTGATACAGTATCTTGGAAATATACCAGTTTTTACTGCACATTTGTTTATTAGTCCATCTTGCAGTGCGATCTATTCAACCTCCTTCTAACCATATTTTGCATGCTACTACCAGCCACCTCAGTCCATAATGAGAAAATGTTCTTCAGCCATATCAGTACTTATCATCGTAACCACATTATTAATGCTGTAGTGAAGAAGATATGGGTTTACATTCTACCAACTGGCCAGTCACCTACGTCCTAGTTGGACGGGGCTGTCTAGGGCTGTTACTAGTGTTAATTAATATAAACATTGAAATCCTTGGGCACCTCCAAACCAAACTGTACAACCGCTGAAAAATTGCTTAAAATTTGTTGAACTGGTCAGGTTTTATACAAAGAATCAGTTGTATACATCAGTAGATACCTCTGGAACTGTGATGACAATAATGGAGTATGCCAGTCAGTCTGGAAGTAAGATGATGTTCGGAATATTCTAGTTCAAGTAACTGTGAAAAGGACATGTTAGGAATGGCCGATTGTCAATTATAACAACTGGTCAATGTTTTTGGCTCCAAACAGATGTTTCACTCACTGTAACATCATCGCACCCAATAGGAGGTGCCTCGCTCCCCTGAAAGCTGACATACTAGTTTTTTCGAACGCTAATTTATGGCTAACTAACTGCGTTGCACGTTTGAAAGGAAAGAAAATTTGGTCTCAACCCTTTCAACTGATCAGAGCGGGAAATTCATATGGTCTGTATAGGATAGTCCTGCCAGTGCTGAAAGAGCACGCCAGATAAAACCGCATCAAGATCTGGTCAGTCCTTCGGCCACCCACTCAAGAAATACTAACCTACGTATAAAATTGGAGTTTTATAGATAAGAAGATTTAATATTCTTTTTTTCATGTTTGCCATTTTTATCGTGATCTTTATGTAATAGGTTACCTGCATGGTCTAATTTTTTGCACATCAACTAACATTAATATTTTATAGCTGATTTAATCTTCATTTTTTTAATACATTTTAAATATGTATCTACCTTATATAGGTAGGATAATTCTTCATTTTTTACACCTATTTATGTAAAAAATGAAGAATTATCCTACCTATGTGGACCATTTCTAGATACCTATGTGAGTAATATAATATGGGTTCAACTTAACTTTGTAAATAATGGTTTTCGTTGTCCTAAAATCTCCTTCACACTAAAAAAAAAGCTGCTAATTATTACACATCGGTTTATTATCTACCTCTATAGATGCCCCTTCTGCGTAGATCACTGTTTTCTGTAGTCAATGCATACCCTCGTGCTCCCCACCGGGGAAGTCCAAAATCGAGTATATCGAGTATTGGAACCGGCCGGGGAATGACAGTTACATAAATATTAGGTGGATTCAACAATTTTATCTTTGATTATTTGTTGTTATTCATGGAGCGTAACGTCTGCTCAAGCCATGCGTGATTGTAATCAGCTGTTTCCCCAGCAGTGGTATCTGGACTGGATATTCGCGGTCATGTTGATGCTTTTTGGTGCAAACGAATGGCTGGGCGTACAGTGCTCGGGTGGTCTCAAATAAATCTCAAGTTCGAGGTCAATTTAAAAGCTCAAAACAAATCATATCTTTTTATTGAAAGTTTTCGAACTGCTACGGCATTCTGAAAATTGCAACCCCCCTATTTTTCACCCCTTAGAGGAGACTGACAGTAACCCCGAGCTTCGCGAACCAACTAGACCCCCAAAAGGGACCAAATTTCATTAATTCTGGTTCATGATAACTAGGAAAAGTGCGAAGTACGGCGGACAGACAGAAATGTTTTTATTCCATTTTCGGGTTCTACGTACCTTGATACGGTAACCATCTAATTTTGAGGAGGGGGGGGGGGGGTTTGTTCATGCTAGATTCCAAAGAAATTGAAAATAATAAACCAGAAGAAAATTTTTCGTTTGCTATCGTAAAAGTAAAATATAGTTCGATCGTTAATCGATTGCTCTTGGTCGATACAGTCGATTGTGGGGGTACATTCGACAATTGGCCTACCCTGCGTAGACTGTGGGAGAAAGTGATAATTGTGTAGGTAATATAAGGAAGAAATGCGAAATGAAGATATCGGATGTTGAAAAAGCACAGGTCCTATGTATCGGCCGGGTTGTGTGAGTGTGTGGGCATAAATAAAGGTGGTAAGGTATTATAATATCCATAGGGATGTCGGCAATCATCGTCTCTGCTCATTCTGTCTAACGTTAATTTATCGTTCAAGAGTGGTCAAGTAGTATTAGAGATTAGTATTAGATATTATAGGCTTTTCGCAGTGACCATCTGACGGTTATCTGACCGTCAGAAAGGCGTGGGGCTGTTCACAGTGATTCTCAGACTCTTTCCTGACTGTATAGTATCTGTGACCAGCTGTTTGCCATGTTTTCCTGACTGTCCAAAGCCAGTTTTCTGATCGTCATTCCAGTAAACAGAAAATAGGCTGTACGAAAAATTTACCATGCACTGCCTCCTCGATTCCCAACCATTTTCAGACTCAAGCCCTCTCAAACGTTCATCAAGATTGTATAGGATCATGGATGGTTTTTGCATTTTTTTTTTTTTTACCTAAATGAAAAGTACTGACACGATAACTTAATTTCAGGGAAGTTGTAGAAATTAAATGCAGTGGTACAAAATTAGCCAAAACTTCAAGTTAAAAAAATATACATGCTGGTGGGACACGAACCGTGAGCTTTTTGTTTAAAATTATGATTGCCCTAATCATACTTCGTGATGACTCACTTGATGATACTATAACTTTTAATCTGTACATTATGCATGTCCACAAACAGACTTGTATGTAGTTTTTGAACTCTGAAGCTCTAATCATAGCTTGACTGGTGAAGGTTAGCCTTCGTTTAGCACCATGTGAATGTTGATAGGTAGGTACCTGTTATTTATATTCGAATATTTTGTTACGAGTAGGTACCTACATATTCTGTTGCTAGTAGGTTCTCTCTGCTACTGTTTCCACTGCCACCTCCCTCCTGAGAATTTTTTAACAAATCTGACTTTTCACAACTACCTTCACATGTGTACCCAGTTCTTGCAGTGATTTGCTTCCATTAGGTTCGTAATTTATCCAGTTTGGTTTAAAATTACTCTCACGTTTGGGTTTTTGAGTGACATTTACAAGCCAGATTGATCCAGCTGTATTTCTACTTGTTGCATTGTATCAGTTTTGCTGGTTTGTTTTCTTTGTAGGATGTATTTTTTACCCCTGAAAGTTAAATATTTACTTTCGAGAATTGATCCTCCTTGTATATTATCCAATTCAACCTAGCCTCGTAGGTACCACATCTATTCCCTTCATTTGAACTGCTTATAATAATGGTTTTGTTGAGTACTGGTTTCAAAGTTACAACAATTATTGTTTTTAGACACCCAAATGTCAAGGTCCATCAGAAAGTCTTTCAGGGATACATTGTGCACTATATCGCATTGTGTTCATTGACAGTAGAGCAATTCGAGAGATTTTATCTACTCTAATTTATTATTTTCATTTTACAGAAAGGGGGACGCAGATCTTTATGTTTCTCAGGTTAGCGTTACACCAACATTTGACGTTGAAGGTTACTGTTTGCACTCTGCTACTTGTGGAATAGACGTTATTGACATTCCATCCAGGTAAGGACTGCCACCCTGTTTTGCTATTAGCATTATGTGTATGAATGCCATGGAATCGAAATGTTATTGGTGTAGAAATTTACGATTCTAAAGTTCAAGTTGAATTATTGTTCTTTTTTTTATCACGTGGGAGGTTTTAACTATTGAATTTTAGATTTATTTGCTAATTTAAATGTTATTTGTTTTATTTTTTTGTCTTGGCTTCTCATTATTTTAATAGGAGTTGAAGAGTAAATGTAAAAAACCTCGTTAATTCTGAGTTCTAGAGGTTTTAATGTTTCGATACATTCGGGTGGTTTTGATCCCTTGTACCTTCTGGTGGAAGCTCTCACAATTTTCTGTCTGTTTTTCTCGTCTCCTGTAACTTCGAGTTTTTTGGACTCGGGGTGGTGGGGGTTGAAGTTTTACTGTTGATAATTTAATTGCATGGTTGATCAATTCTGTATTGATGCCTGGCCATGACGAGAACCGGAGATGAACTCTGCTAAACTGGGATAGATCTATCCAGCTATCCATCTATCCAGCTATCCATCTATCCAGCTATCCATCTATCCAGCTCGAGCGCCCCTGCCCCACACACGAAAAATTCTTCCATCACAAGCTAGCGGTCTGCTCTAACAGTTCTGTCCAAATCATTAACAGAAGTTAATAATTTTGTTTTCCAGTTTCTCCAGGCCTGTTGGTATCGGTGTGTATGGCCATCCATCCCACGAGGAAAGTGACTACGTGCTCGAGCTCAAAATCAAAGGAGAGGCGGACGATGTTTTTGCCGACAGTTCATTACCAAGCGCTAAAGGCTCTTCTGAATTAGACGATAGAGATTTCGAAGAAGAAGTGAGTTTTGAACACGCTTATGAAATTGTTGGATTTTGGACATTCGGGTGGGGGGGGGGGGGGGGGTTAGTTATTTCTAGGTGTAGCCATGTAGGTAGGTACAGTGAGGAAATAGTTTACAATGGAAACCAAGGTATTAAAAGTTTTTATCTATTATAACTGGTTTCCACTTTTTTAAATATATAGTTTATAATGGATTGTTCGCAGCAGGCGATAATAAACCGTCTTTAATGGACAACCCATCACAAATGATTTTTCGTAGGAAATAACTGATTGTTTAACAATTAAAAAAACTTCTTTTAGTTATATGAGCGTACTATGGATGAAAATCGGGCCATCTGGTCGTATTTACTCGTCGTAGAACGACGAGTAAATATGATGCTAAATCGTTGAGCTGTTGATGCTTAGACTTTCTGAAATTCTATTCCAACAGATTTAGGTCGACCCGAGGACAGATACACGTGTCATCTAAACGCGACGTCTTCTACAGTGTCTGTTACATACGATCTCCGGTGCATCAACTCCATAACGTTCCTAGGGACCGCAGAATTCCTCCGCTGTATGCTACAGTCCATTACAAGTAATTGTATTAGAAACGATTTCCTATGTCTGTAAAAAGACAAATTTTTAACAGGACGACGTCGCAGAACGACCTTTCATCCTTCAGTTCATCCTCGCATTCATTGACATTTTTCTGGAAGTGATCCTCTTGTGACTTTTATGATGCTGGAATTCGAAAATCAAATGCTTCTTGATGTGCTCAACAACAACTGCCTGATTATTGCTGCTAAGTACGTAGAAATTGAAAATTTCCATGTTATTGCAGTTTCACTGTCATGTCACAAAGAATAGTTTTCTAATAAAATGGGTTTCATTCGACCTTTTCCTGTACCAAAAATTCATTGTGGATCACTCAATGTTTTTACTGTGTTCATTGAAAACATATTGTTCCATGTTAATTTCTTACTACAATTCTTTTGAAGGGGCTTGAGCATCGAAACCGTGGTGCTCAATCTCATCAAGGTGCACTGTGATCCTGGGAACCTGGTGTTTGTACTGGGAGCGACCACAGATGAAGAGCAGTTTTTCATTTCCGAACTCGAGTCTCAGAAAGTGTTCCCAGTTCCCAAAGTCATCAATGCCGAAGTTGTTGGCGAAAGGTGTGCATTTAACAGTAAACAGTTCTGTGTGGTAACGTTATGTATCCATTTCATCTCAAGAACTAACCATAGCCTTAACCTTAAAATGACATTGTGTATACGTATCTGTACAGTCATTTTCATCACTACCGTGGCATCCAGTAGAAAAAAAGAAGTTCCAGCCATGCAGCATGGCTATAAGAGCGAATTTTCAAAGAAATATTTGTGGCACTGTGTAAAAAGATGATATAACGAGAAACCACACATATATAGTGAGAATAATTGTTAGCACTTTTCGTAAAATTATATAATTTTTTCGTAATTTTAGCCATTTTTACCGATATTTTACCCTTGTGAAGCCAAATTTGACCCACTCTTTTTGGAGAAAAATGTTTTTATCATCGAAATAGTCCCTCTTTCTGTCGTGAATCACCATGCCAAACAACGTCAGGTGAGTTGATACTGATTGTAGCCCTCATTACCAATTTTTAACCCCCGAAACTCTAAATTTAACCCCTATTTTGTATGAAAAACAACTGAAATGGTCTTTTTCTGTCTTTCCTCACCCTTCCATAGCACTTCCATTGATTTTTATATCAATTGTGCGCGATTTTAGCCGTTTTTACCGATTTTTGACCCGTAAAAACTCAGATTTGACCCCCTTAGAATTTTCGAAAATTGCTCATCTTCGAACTCGTCTTTTTGTTTGGCAATACGAACATTTCATCGTGTACACATGGTCAGATGTCGTCTGGAGTTGCACAAAAATAAATATAGGTATATAAAACTATATGATATATATACCTGCATATACATTTTTGTTAAAATCTAGGTATGAATTCAGGATGTTCTGAAACGGATTTGCCTTTAAACATTTTCAAAAACTCATGTTCTATAAATTTCGGATCCATTGCAATAGCTTCATTTTCTTTGAAAATTTGCTAAACGCGAAGTAGAAATTGCTCTGCATTCTTCAAGGCCTCCAGTCGGGAACTTGGAAAGTCGGAGAATCTTACACTGTGTCAGTGAGCAACATAGTTTGCTAGTTGGGTATGTCCAATAGAATGATAAACCCAAGTGACAAGGACTGCAGCGTTTTTGGTTCAGGTTCGAAAACTCAAGAATGTTTCGATAATTCAGTTATGGTACTTGGAACAAACCTGTAATTAGTTGAAACCGCTTGTTTGTTATCGCTATTTCTTGTCACGGTTGTGAAGCTGGACGTTGTATGTACATAGGTGTATGCTACTCCATGCTCTGGTTGAATCATTCCCCTACATATTTAATCTAATAAATCTCTCTCATTGTGCCTCAAGTTTGGGGCAATTAAGGACGTCTGTATTTATGCATTGTTGGGTTTTGCTTGCAGGGAGGAGGTTTACCTCGCTGGTGGAGTCTTTTTCATTTCTTCTCGCATTCTAGTCGTCGACTTCCTCAAGAACCGGGTGCCCATTCACAAAGTGACTGGGATCATCGTTCTTAAAGCTCACCGTATCCTCGAAAAAGCCCAGGAAGCCTTTTCTCTCCGTCTGTTCCGCCAGAAAAATAGAGTAATTCATGTCTCCCCATTATAAAAATGATACTGCCTCTTATAAAAAATAATACAAATTTTCTTCTATAACTTCGACATTTTTCTCAAAAATTATATTTATAGTAAGATATCTCGTCTATTGATTTAGACTGGATTCATCAATGCGTTTTCTCGCTCTCCGCAATCGTTCTCTTCGGGTATAATGAAACTGGAGCGCATCATGAAAACTCTATTTGTTACTGAACTTCATTTATGGCCTAGATTCCACGCTGTTGTCAGTACGAGTCTCAAAGAGAAACAAGTAAGTGCCATCTATTATACGATTTCCCTCGAATAAATTAATAACAATTTGATACAGCATTCACACTTTTATTCAACATTTCGCAATAATCAAACAGAACCCCATAAAGACACATGGAGATATCGTTATTGAAATCTGCTTCTTGAACTCATCACTTTATTGCACCTTTTTCTGCAACTGGAGAGTTCGAAGAATTCGAAACACTTCTTGAATTTTTGACGTAATGGGGGTTACAGTTTCCTGGGTTACAGATTCTCATTGTTTTGGCCAAATTCTGTTCAGCAACGGAAATTAACACTTATTGACCATATAATGAGGTTTATATCGGGAATTATAGGCAGAGAACGAATGAAATTTGAATTTCTGAGTTCCCACTAGAAGTGACGTATCAGGTAAATCGCTGAGTAGTTCAACTCGAATCCCACTTAGAGTGCTTGTGCATCACTTTAAAACTATGTACAGAACCCCAGTGGATGGATGGAGTCGCAAAATGTACCAAAATCAAACCGAGGGGAGGTTCACAAAAGGTTACAGCAAAGGTTCTTGAAGGTTGCCTGAAAGGTTTGTAAATTCTAATGTTGGCAGCCTTGGGAACATTCACCTTGGAAGCTTCGCTCTGCCTCCTTGGGCCAACAGTCAGTAAGATGTCAATTGACCTGATGCGTAATTAATTTTCAAAAGTACCTACCACTTATTTTAGAAAATGGGCTTCAAGCTACCATTTTTCCTATTTTTTTCCCCCCAAAAAAAGTTGACGAAAATCCCTTATTCATAGACAAAGCGCAAATTGAATAGACACTGAAGAATATTGAAAAACGCCTGTTGGTAGGTTTTTGTCGAGAAGGAGGATTAAATTAAACACGTCGCTGGCTTGCAAGGCCCCAAAAAGGAGGAATAATCGCTGCACAATCACACGGAAGCTCTAGTTCCGTAGCTTTCCTTTTACATGGGGTTTTAAAAAATACAGTTGCAAAAAGTGCATTATGTGAAGGGTTAAATTATTTTTGCCAAAGGTTGAAATGAAAGTGAGGATAGTACGTAATAAATTCATAGGTGAAATGAACATGATGTCCGAATTCTAGCCTGAAGTCATCGAGTTACACATCGAGCTTTCTAGCTACATGAATTCCATTCAGTCGGCTGTGCTGGACTGCGTGCATTTTTGCACAAAAGAAATCAAACGCGTCAACCCCTCGGTAAGATATCGATAACAACAAGTGTTGACCTTTTGTACGTATTGGTACCTACCTAATTGAATTCCCGTTTTCATTTCCTTCGATTTTCATGCAGTTGGACACTGAAGATGTCACTGTTGAAAACGCCCTGTCGAAACAGTACTACAAGCTACTGCAAAGTCGTTTGGATCCGATTTGGAATCAGTTGAGCTCCAGAACCAAACAGCTTATTGCAGATTTAAAGACGCTTCGGTTGATTTTGGAGTAAGTTGATTAATCTTTACGCGATTATTGTGATTAAAATTTTTGCTTAGTCAAAAACATATTTTCTGAAATTTATTAAAGTGGGTTAAAAATAGCTACAACCACCCACTGTTGAATTTGCCAAAAATGGTATGGCTTGAGTTTCAAGAAAACAGTATACTATTTCTAGGTTTGTTCCAGCTCCATGAATAGAACATGTACTAGTTCAGTGCGAGAACCGAAGTGGTGGGGATGAGTTCATGAATTTTTCGGTTTACGAACTGAACTTCTGGAACGCCTAGAAACCTTTCTAATAAACGAATATAACAAAATGCAAGCAACAATACGTTTTATTCATGTGAGAAGACTAGATACATGAAACTGTTGGGGAGGTTATACACATCAGCGAGGTTATCTTCGAGTTTTCAGTTCACAACCCTGCCCTCCGTTTGGAGCAAGAAGTTCATGTATCGGTTGAAGAACTCGGGGCGCTGGAACACTTCACAGACCGCCAAGGCCTGCACAGATCGATTGCGCCAAATTATTTCATGGCCTCAAGCGTGCTGGAAAGAACCTTCTATAGCCACAAATATTTGTTATCTAAAAATGTCAAAAATTGATTTGTATTATTACAAAAATTTACAAAAATTTCCTAAAGTTGGAACGAATTTATAGTACAACTAACAAAAATAAGGGGTGGTGGCTATTCCATCCAGTTTCACCATGTTGCATTGCTGGGACTTTTCTGCTGTTCTGTTGAGATTTCGACGGTTCAAGGGAGTATTGTGGGACTGACAAAAATTTAGCACCTCTTCTGTTGATGAAAGAGCTAAATTAATCATACTTTGATGGTTTTCATCTTTGGTAGTCATTCAGCTGGTCTTTTCACCAGATATTTGACCCAGTCGGACTGCGTTAGACTCCACCAGTTTCTCAGCTCCTTGAGAAGTAAAGAATACACTTCTGTATCTGGCGGATGGATGATTCTGGATGCTGCTGAAAACATTTTTGTTGTGTCGAAAAAAAGGATTTTTGACGGCAACAAAGGTAATTATTATTATTATAGTAAATTTTCTATAAATGGTAGGTTCTTTATGTGAAATACCTGCTTTTTACGTGTTCTTACTAATAAGCGTACACACATCTGGTGGCTCTTATCTGATTTGCCATGCCTTCCGCTGCCCCTAGAGCTCAAATTGGAACCAAACCCGAAGTGGAAAACTCTTTCCGAAATCTTGAAAGAGGTTCAAATGGAAGAACGCGAGAAGGACACCCACCCTTCTGTTCTTGTTCTCGTGCAAAATCAGTCTACTGTCCATCAACTCAAACAGGTCAGTGATTGTGATTACAAACACAACATATCCAGCAGCGCCATTTTCGATCCCAGTTTAAAGATATTTTTAGACAATTGCAGCTCCCAGTCAGCTGTGGGTGGTGTTATGAGTGGAAAAAGGAGTGTAAAAGTAGGGGTTTTCGAGATTTTTGTTGAGGTTTTAGTGAACATGAGCTTGTGAGGTATCTTTTTCCATGGTTTATGAAACTGTAATTCCCGGGCATAGTACTCGATTTAGGACTTTCCTGGGGGGAGCACGAGGGTAGGTATTGACATCAGAAATACGTGATCTACGCAGAAGACGCGGTAAATAATAAACCGTTGCGTAATAATTTGCAGCGTTTTTTGAAAAGGGCCTTCTTTACTAATTTCGTTTCTTCAACGAATCAGCTTATTTTTGCGTAGTTTTTCTGTCTGAACAGAAAAGTAGTCTCCAGAAGAAAATCATGTTTATTCAACTGAGGGATTGTAGATCTAGCGGTTGGTAGATTGATAGTGATTCAAGACTATTTCCTGATCAAAAACTTTCTGGGGCATCACTGGACCACCGCGATTCGCAGTTCGATAAAAAAGTAACGCAGGATTAAACTGGGAGGCTGTACTGACTGTTCTTGACTAAGAAAATACTAACGTTCCCCACTTTTCGGAATTGTGAATAATATACGAGCACTACGAGTGATCCCCGCAATAATTTTGATAAAAAGTAGCCAACATCTAGTTTCAGAATCTACGGTTAAAATTGAAAATGCGTTGGTTATTCGAGGAGTAATCGGCGTTTGAAAATGGTGGGGGGGGGGGGGGGGGGCTCATAGGAAGCCTGGTTTATAGTTCTGGAACTTTTGTCGCTTCAAGTCACGAAAGAAAAAACTGAACCATGCAGCTGTTTGCGATTTTACATGCCCAGTGAAAACAAAATGGAGGGTGTTATCTATTAGTAGACGATTATTACTGTGAAATTTGAATTGTTTATGAAGTTTGATTATGAATAATATAATATTGAAAGAAACCAAAAAAACGCCCAGCCATGAATGGTCAAATAGGTAGGTAGCTATTGTGAAAATGCGCTCATTCCTGATTTAATGCATAAAATAACCTACTTGAAATGCATATCTCTTTTTCTTTTCAATTTAGTCTCAAGATCAGCTGTAATCAAGGTTGATATAATACGATTTACCACTACAATCTCTACCAATTTTCAGGGTTTCTTCTTCTAACTGAAGGGGGCGCTACCAAAAGTTGGTTGGGAATCTCTGTTTCAAGTTTGGAAAGCTTGATGATGGGTAAAGGATTTTCGGAGTCGTATCTTCCAATATTCACAGTTCATCTGTTCTTTTCAGATTTTGACGTTGGGAGAAGACGCCGCTCTGCAGCACTGGTATTATCAAATATTTGGGAACGAATCTCTGAAGAAAGACAAGCCGGAAGCGAAAGCAGATGATGAACTTCTCGAGGAAAACTCGGAGACTGTTGTCCTCACTCAGAAACTTGCTTCAGATGGCGAAGGGAGTTCGACATTTTTGGAAACAACTCTGGTAAGGTCAAATGACGGCATTTCTGTCACCCAAAAAACATTTGTTTCCTCATGAATAGGTAGTCGAGTGTGGTTTTTGGCTTTCGAATAGGAAGTATGATCTTAAGTAACCCTTCGGATGTCGATAGCTACTCTGGTAAACGAACATATCGTCTGCGGTACGAGAAAACTGGTCATACTGCTTCAAAACGAGGACAGCTTCTAGAGCGCCAAATGTCCGCCACAACATAACATTGTGGTTGAGAAGAAACAGTGCACTGGTGTTGTAGGTAACTGCCAGTCACAAGTCCAGTCAAGTGAAACTTTTTCAAATGAAATTGAATAAAAAGATCATACGTATAGGGGTTGGAAAAAGTTTAATTTTCTTGAAAGAGCTTTTATTTGGTTAAAGAATGGCTTTTGCTTGAAAAAGTTGCATCTTATTAGTAAATGAGTGAACTATTTACCTACTACAATGGTATTTCAAACTTCTTTTTGACGCCGTCTCGTACGAAGGTTGGCGATTTTGATGGTTAACGTCTCTGTGGAAGCAGCGGCACAGAACAACTCGAGCGATGAACAGCCAAACCACGTGCGTAGGTCTTTCAACCGCGAATTTTGGCGACGCCCATCCGACCGCTTGCCCTCGATTTTCCTCTCTATAATCACCCTGAGGACCTCTTATTATTCCCCACGCATGACATGGCCAAGATATCGGGCCTTACGTTCCTTAATCGTCCGTAGGAGTTCTCGCTGCTTGCTCATTCGAAGCAAAACGTCCTCATTGGTGGCTCTATCCACCCAAGGTGTCTTGAGGATACGTCTATATAAATACAATTCTAGTGCTTCGATCCGACCCTCCAGACATGAGATGAGAGTCCAAGACTCAAAACCACAGAGGAAAACGGAGAAAACAGCACCTAAGCATTCTCATCCTTAGATCCAAACTAGATCTGATCTGACGAAGAACTTTCTCATCTCGGCAAATGCTTTCTTGGCCTGTGCGGGACACAAATTCGACACTGACCATTCAATAACGCACCAAGATATTTGTAAGAGGAGACCTGCGCTCTGGCCTTTCAATCAGTCCAAACTGTCGCAGCCTCTGGTGCCTTTGAGAAAACCATCACTTTGGTTTTAGACGGATTTACCTTCAATCCATATGAGGCACTAGTGTCAACTACTTGATCCATGAGCATTTGTAACTCATTTTGGCTTCTTGCCAAAATAACCGTGTCATCAACATACCAGTGTTTCAGACTACCACTCTGAAATTATTTAAAACAACGAATCAACTAACTAAACATTCTAGTTGCACTTAATTTGTTACAGTCATTGAATACTGCTCACATCATCTAATCGTTGTTGTTGGCCATCTCGTTTCAGGAGGATGCGAAACCAAAGACGGATCTCCTGATATCGATACAACCTTTCAAGAAAGATGATGATGGTTTATTTCTCAATAAAAGCCTCGCCAAGCTCAAACCTGATGCCATCATCATGTATGACACGGACATCACCGCCATTAGGCAGATTGAGGTACAGTTGAATTTCAAATCTTGATCACAGAGAATCGGTTTCCATTGAATTATTTCATGTGTGTGAGAGAATTCCAATTATAAATACATGGTGATGGTGTTCGACTAAATTTTTTAGATTTACCAGAGGGCCCAAGCTGAAAATACTCTCAAGATATTTTTTCTTATCTACGGTGGTTCTGTTGAAGAGCAAGTTTATTTGACTTCGTTGAGACAAGAAAAGTTGGCGTTTGAAAAATTAATTATGGAGAAGAAGGTAAATTGAGTATGAACAACAATAAGCGTCTGTTTGAAGTACCTGTTAGTTGAGTGACGTGAATAAAAACAAATCCCAACCCGCCAAACCCCCTCCATTACATACATGCCTGCCTCATCTGCACTTTGTAAAGAACCTTTTCAGTATGCACTGACAGGATTGTGGAGCCAGATTGCAAAGGAATGTGACAGTAACTTTTAATGTACAGTAATGTACCTGTAATGTTTAATGTACTTTAATTTATGTGTTCAAAATGAACACATGTTTTTCAAAACGTGGTACTTTGAGTGGGGTGATCCTCTAGGGCTGGGGGAAGGCTTTTCGGAAAGAAGAGAAGCGGGAGTTTCAGTTTGGTGTGGAGATCATCGTGTCTGCACCTTACTTTTCACTGTTTCTTCCAAAATGGCGAGTCCGTTGTTCAGACGCAGCGCGAGATTTTTGGACTCGTTTCCAGATTCCACATCATGGGACGCTCCCTGACTGCATTATGATCTTGGTATGGGTCTCCGCGTTCAGTACAACAGGTGGTGGTGGTGAGGAGAAGACACCGGAGCCCCTACTGTTCTGTTTGTTTGCACACTGCTTCTATTGAGATCCATTCAACAGTTTTTGACAAACTTGGATTTTGTTGGGGTGAAACGATGAATCCTTTTTTATGAGGTGTTCATATATTAATCCCAAGAGAAGCGGCACACAAACAGAACAGTAGGGGCTCTGCTGAGTATCCTCCCTAACAATGTCCACGTTTTTGGGGGTCCTAATCGTCTGATTTCATCGTGTAGGTCTTCTGCTCATCTCTGTACCTGTTGCATTGAACGTGGAGACCTATCTCAAGATGGTATTGCAATCAGGAATCGTCGTACGATGTGGAATCTGAAAATGACTCCAAAAATCTCGCTACATCTGAACGACAGATTCGCCATTTTGGAAGCAACAGCTTTACAGTGAAGACACGATGATCTGCACTCCACGCTGTGATGTAAACCAGACATGGGCAAACTTTTTAAGGGGAGGGCCAGATAAAATAGAAAATGATCTAAACGGGCCAAAAAAAAAATTGAACAAAACACATTTTTATAAGCGATAAACTTTACTTCTGATTTTTATACCACACAAACTTATATGCTACAATGGTAAAAAACTTGGGAGAAAAAGTTACAAAAATTGATTATTCTTTAAAAGAGTATGAAGGCGTATGTGGCAGATGAAACTGTGACTGAGCTTCTAAAAATTGTTCATAGTCTAGTAGAAACTGGGATGTTGATTCGCTGTAGTGAAGCTAAATGGTGGTCGGTCAGTCGGTTTCTAACGCTGTTTTTGCGAAGCTTCATTCGGCACTGTGAAGACACCAGTGTGAACACTGCCACACGCATTGTACTCCACATCGCCATGCTATCCATCTGCAGATATCTACTACGCGTTCACGAGGCACGTGCAAACTCAGTTAATATTAGATGCGATAATACCGTACTTAAAACGCAATGAGAAGGAAACCGTTATGCTATTTTAGGTACGCAGAAAATACATTTTGTCCTATGTGTAATTGTAGGGGTTATTCCGGTTATCCAAAACAATGTCGCAGGCCGGATTGACTAGCCCGAAGGGCGGCACTTTGCCCATGTCTGGTGTAAACTGGTAGTCCCTCTCCTTTTCATTCCAACAAGCCGTCCCCTACCCTTGTAGGGCCATCTCGCTCGAAGTACTTAGGCTAGGGACACACATCATGATTCCGACGCGGGCGTCCTTCCAAGAACTCCGCCCGCCTCACGCGCGGAACCTGACATCTGTGCAGTCAAATGGAACAGAACACACATCGGCGTCTAGCGGATTTTCGCCCTTTGGCAGGTTTTTCACGCGCCCGCTCCGCGCCGGATTCCCGTCAGACGACGGAATAAAACGCGCGGAATTCCACGCTGAAGTTTGATAGGTCAATAGCCCACCTTCATCCCCTCCACTTCCCAGCTACGAGCGACGGCAGGATAAAAACGCTGTTGTGTGTCACCTAGTCGTCTGCGTGCGACGGATTTTTCTCTGCTCGCGTTGTTCTTGGAAGTCCGTCCGCGTGGAAAATAAAAGCTATGTGTGTCCCCAGCCTAAGATGTTGAAAAACGTGTTTATTCTGACAGACCCCGTATCAGAGCACTCATCCATATTGGCCTGAGAGGCCCAACGTGTCACTGTGTCATGCTGTGTTTGAAGCCAGCCATGCAAGTGTGTTTCATAGGCTGCGTCTTTAAAAATTTCAACAGTGGCACCTAAGTTCTTTATTAGTAATAATTTGCATGCAGTGTTATAGTTTATTTACAGTATCTGGCTGCAGGGTCACCTGCCATCAAAGTTGAAGCTGGCCCATGCGACAGATTTCGCAAGACTTCACGTGTCCCGTTAAGGGTTAGGATAATGCTTTAGTGAAACCTCTGTTTTGGTTTATTATTTTCAATAATGAACCATTGGAATCGAGCATGAAAAAAAAAAATTCTTACCCCCCCTCAAAATTTGATGGTTTACGTTTCAGGGTATGTAGAATCCAAAACTGCAATAAAAATATTTCTGTCTGTCCGCCGTACGGGCCACTTTTCTTAGTTACCATGAAAAAAAATTGATGAAATTCGGGTTATAGGTTCCGTTCGGCGTCTAGTTGGTCCTCGAAGCTCGACGTTACTGTGAGTCATCTCTAAGGGGTTCAAAATAGGGGTTGAAATTTTCAAAACGCCTATACCATTTTTTTACGTGAATATTTTTACGGTTTTAAATAGTTCTTGAACTTGCGAGTTTTTTAAGACCATCCGGAGCATCGTACGTCCAGCCGTTCGTTCACAGTAAGGCCCCGAAGTTTGCACCGACAGGCATTTTCGACTCCAGTGTGAATGAAATTGTATACAATTTAAACCAAATCTCGTAACCAGAGACGCGCCCACAATAGGAAATTTGGCGGAGATAGAATCATTGCTAGGGATCACCTGATTATATTGGCGGAGTATGAAGTCGAGTTGGTTGTTCTGTGATATTATTTCATTTGAGAAATGATGGCTCTTTTGGAGTTTGTTGGTAGGTAGTGAAACTTGAACAAACGTTGAAGTATTATTGATGGGTAAATTATTACTACGGTAAATCATTACTCAACGGTAAATTATTACACAACGGTTCATTATACCATCTACGTAGAAGGGGCTGGAGTTTTTTGGTAGGTACTGTTTGTCATCGGCAGAATTATTTTAGCAACATTTAACTCGAGATTTAGGTAGGTACCTAGTAACGAGTACGGGGTTAGGTACCAACCTACGGAGGGTCTGCGATCAACATAATATGTATAGAATAGTACATATCATATTATATAGACGGGTTATCTATACATAGAGCTGTGATCTGTAACAGAAGGGTATTCTATACAAAATAATAAACCGTTGTGCAGGGATTTGCAGCGTTTTGTACTTGGTTAGATTTATAATTCAGCAGATTGGTTAAAAACGCTGTATTGAATCAAGCACTCGCTGCTTGTAGGTTCTTGTGATGGAGGACGTTACTGAGGTTTTCAACGAAGTAGTGCCTGTGATGAAGAACACTCGCGAAGGCGGTCAGGGGCCGTCGGAAGCAGTAATTCCCAAAATCATCGTTGATATGAGGGAGTTCAGAAGCGAGCTCCCGTCCCTCCTTCACAAGAGGGGCATCGAAATCGAGCCCGTCACCATTCAGGTATTCTTCACTGTACTTACACGCAGAATTTTAGGTTGAAATTTTGTGTATTTGTAGATTTGCTCTATAAACGTCTGTTCGTCTTCTCCTTTAAGGTTGGGGACTACATCCTTTCACCCGAGATGTGCGTCGAGAGGAAAAGCATAAGCGATCTTATTGGCTCTTTGAGGTCTGGGCGGCTGTACACTCAAGCACTCGCCATGACCAGACATTACGCCAAACCCATACTTCTCATTGAGTTTGATGAAAACAAACCTTTCGCTTTACAGGTACGTACATAAAGGGTAAAGAATATGTTAATTATGGTATGGGTGCTTTATGTTAATTGTATTAGTGTGGCTGATTTTGCTGAGTATTAAGTAGAGTAGGTATAATTCATGTTATGGTTGTATTTATAAGCATTCCTTTGAGGCTCATGTAGGATAACCTTTCGAAATGGATCCTTAAGATAAAAGGCTAACTTTGACAATCTCATTTTATGATTATAACAGAGTCCCATCACTGAAATAGCGTCTAGGCACATACATTTATAATCTGCAGTCTCTGGCGCATCTGGTTTTGTCACCTGAATATAGATTTTTTTTGTCTGTCAAATTAGAATTTTTAAAATTTTAAAGAACCTTTTTAATTTTGAATGAAACTTCTTCAGTTTCAAATTAAACTTAGACATTTTTTAAATTCCAATTCAAACAGCAGGTTATCCCACTCAAGCTCCTAATGAGTTTCATCATATTTCAACTGTAGCTGCCTTTTGTTCATCTACAGACGTGTTTTCCTTGAACGCTTGGGGAAATTAGGTATATGTGTTTGAAATATGTCTCGAGATAACAATTGCAACCATATTTCTGGCAGCTAAACAAGCTATAATTTAATAGGAAGCTTTGTAGGTACCGTATCACGCCTTTTTTACATTAAAATTTTACAACTTTCTGATGTATTTCTTTTCAGGGGCGTTACTATGTGAGCAACGATATTTCGAACAATGACATTCAGTCCAAGTTGCAGCTTCTTACCCTACACTTCCCACGCCTGCGATTGGTCTGGTCTCATAGTCCTTTTGCCTCTGCTCAACTACTTCATGAATTGAAAGTGAGTGAATCCATTGTATTGTGAATGCATTGGTTTCAACCAGCATCTCTGGAGTAGTTTTCTGAACTCTGGCGGCGCTTCCCGTAGTTAGGGATGGAACACTGGCAGGATATTAACACCAACGCAGTTATGCATCTGTTATATCCACCTTTCACTTGTGATCAGGGTGACTCAGTGGATCAGCACCAGTCTTTAAACCTGATCGTCCTGGATCCGAGGCCCAATCCTGCCATATAATAGACTGCATTGTGGACTAAGTAATCAGATAAAAAATAAACCTTCAGCTTACCACCAGTTTTTATTAAAACAATTTTTGCTCAAATTCTGAGCATCCTCAGGTAAGTACCCACATAAACACAGATAACCACTGTTTATGTGAGTACCTGAGGATGCTCAGAGTTTGAGCGAAAAGCTTCGTTTTAAATATAAATTGGTGGTAAGCTGAAGGTTTATTATTTTGATTATTCCACATTGCAAGATGGCTTACTACAATAAGTGTCTGATAAAATTCGATGAATTGAATTGTCTGTATCCTACTAAGCTCTATGTCCAATTATCTTATATTTCTCTGACTGGGAGGTGTTTGCATAGACCACTCAGTTTTGTAAAAGGATGATCGATATTTCCCCACTTACCTGTACTTGTCTAAAAGGATTTCCCCCTCTAGCCTATACTTTTTAGCCTATAAAAGGATTTATGTAAGATGTTTTTTCATCCTGCACCACTCCAGAATGCTCATCTTTACAGAAAGGTGATATTAAGTCTCACCGTTCAATTAGTTTTCACTTGATAAAAGAGAGAGAGGATCATCACCCCGGAGTTACTGCTTTGAAGCGCAAGTTTCCTTGGTTTTCATCATTTACCTAGGTACCCCAAGGTGATTGTATTAATCGATAGATCCGAGGAGACCACGTTTGTCACGACCATGATATATGATATCTAGGGCGAACACTCAGTATGCTAACCACAGTTAATCGAGATGGAGGTGCTTCACAGGTGGTCTTGAAGTCTTGGTACAATGTGGTGGACTTAACTGTTACATTCGAACCAGTTCGAGTTACATACGGACACAATCGAACCATATCAGTGAATTGTTCAATTCAATTCTGATGTGATGCAGGGCCGTTTCCTGACCCTAAGAACCCCTAAGGTCCTAAGAACTGTAATGGCTTGAAGCTCTGGGTTGTGTTAATGACACAATGTGTGTGTGTGTGTGTTAATGATGATTTCTGTTATGTCCAGGAAGGAAAAGAAGAGCCGTCTGCTTCAGCAGCTGCTGCCATCGGACTTGAAGAAGCTCCATTGGAAGATGAGCAGCTAGACAAGTACAATATTGGGATTCAGGTAAATCAAAGATTACTGTGTAGGCTGGCAAATGTGGTTACAGGTTTATTGGAATGTATTTTTGAGGAATAGGACAGTTCGGGGGGTTAGGTTGACAAATGGGCGTGGAATGGGCCAAGTGGTTAGACGTGTAGGTATGATGAAATGCGCCAAAATAGGTAGTATTGGGAAATTTTACCTAGATGAATTTTACCTTTGATGACCTTGAGGACCCAAAGTGGCGATCCCCTCGGCAAGAGACGTTCTAGCTAGTCATAGTAACAGGTAGAATAGCAACTTGAATATATGATCACGTCATAGACCATCTGTATTAATCAAAGGATAATTTAGGTAAGTAATTATTGAAAACCACTTGAATCAGAATGATAGTGAGGTATTAAACCTGGATTATCAGTATTAATTATATTGTTACCGTCCACCACCCAATACACTGATATTTGGACTTATCAGTCATATGTTTTTGGGCCTTTTTTGGCTTTTTTATCATTTGATCTCCTTCCATTGCAGGACTTAGTATCAAAACTTCCCGGTGTGAATACCAAGAATATTCGAGTAATTCTCGACAAGGGGAAGTCTTTGAGTCATTTACTCACGCTGAGTCAGGTTTGTATTTTTTTTTTTTTTTAAATCTAGGTACCTACAGGTAAGCTCGTAGGTAGTAGATATTAGAGAGTTAGCTCAACCAACCAAAAGGTTCGCACAGAAGAGAATTGGGAAGTGGAAAAATTACATAGCGACGGTGGGCGAGAGACAACCCGTAGCCCAAAAACGCTGCAAAATCCTTGTCACATGGGTTTATTATTCTGTGGACGTACAAAAAGGTTGGCTATTCATTTATTGTTTCTTTTATGTGTAATAATGTTTAAATAGCCATTTTTGACGGTTTTCACCAATTTTGGCCCCAAAAACTCGAATTAGGGTCCTACTTTTGACAAATTATCTTCGATCTTGTCATTGAATTATCTTGATTCACGTCTTAATACTACCTCCTGTGTATATTATAAGCATTTATGATGGTTACAGCCATTTTCACAGGTTTTTGACCCATAAAATATTGAGTTAGTTAAAACTTCGTTAGAACCTCAATCCTTCACTCGTTGTTCAGAATCAACTTCATATTTGAAACACCCTAAAAAAACATGGAAAAACGATACCTGCCTCACAAGCCGAAGTTCACTCAAACCTCAAAAATACCTAATTTTGCACCCATTTTTCACGTATAACACCTCTGGGTGTTTTCCGATCGGGCTGCCGAAATAGGGTACACAACTAAGGCCCAAATGGAGCCTGCATGCCAAAGAACGATTTTTTAGACAGAAAATTAAGGTAGATATCGATGATACGGTGGACAGCAGACGGGCCTTGCATTTTTGGAATCTACGCATCTTGTAACGTAAGAGAAGACATATTGAGAGAGGTGTTGGAAAAAAAAACCCGAACCGAATACATAGGTGTGTTATTCAGAGAATAACAAATAACCAAATTTCATGAATTTCGTTCATGTTAACTAAGGGAAGTGCGAAGTACGGCGCGGAATACGGACAGAAATTTTGGTTTATTTACCTTTGGAATCGAGCAAGAAAAAAAAAATCCCCCCCCCCCCCCCCCACTCAAAATTTGATGGTTTTCGTTTATCCGTAAACGGAGAATAATTTCTGTCCGTCCGACCTTCTTTATTTGTTTGTGATTTGACAAGCCTCTATGAATCTATTAGTATTTTAATGATATTTAATTATAATGCAGTACCAATAAATAGATTAAACCAAAAATCAGGTGTTAGAAAATGGAAGGTCTTCCAGACAGGAGTTTGGGAAAACTGGTAGTTGATAGTATTAACTCTTCTGTGTTGCTTCTTTAGGTATGTATCTCAGTTGCAATGGGATATGCAAATTGGCGCGGTTGGGGGGGGGGGGGGGGGGGCAAAATGTTGTAACTAACTTATTTAACACTTCGGATGTTAACGTCACTCAAAATTGCGATATGACGTGCATACCTACCTACTTTCGGTGATCAATGGCTAACATCCGCATTTTCTCTCTCTGACAGGGACTCTGAGATGAGGTAATAAGTAGTTGCGCTAACTCTCTTATTAAAACTAGCTGGAGTTTGTATACTTATTCGAATTTTCAATAATGTTTCAGGAAGATCTCTACGAAATGCTTCAAAACAAGTCCAACGCTGAGCTGCTTTACAGCGCACTTCACTCGACACCTACCGAATCCTCGGACGCCTCTTTGCCCTCTTTTAGGGCCAAATCTAAAAATCGCCCTTTTCGCAAAAGAACTCGTAATTGAAGTACCGTGAACTTGAAGCATTTATTAATTCAAATTTTCATGGGTCGTGGTGAATCAATGAAAATATGGCCGTCAAAGTGATTCCGGCTCTTCCACTAATTTTGTTAATTTTGATACATTTTTTGTGGACGAAACTGCGCGTTTTGAAATAAGCATCAAGGTTTGGTTCCAAGTCATGAAACTAATGTCAAGAAATTTGAGCCCTTCGAGGGTTGCATTTATGTCGGTGTGTTGTTTAGAAGGAAACGTTTGTTACCCGTTATAGAGACTAAACGTACTAGGTACCTATATCAATGTATTTTTCTCGTCTGAACCAAAATAGTTTGTATTTCCGTAGTGGGGGGGCTTTTCGGGTTGTTTTGTTCCATTTTAATGAAGGAAAAAAAGGAATATTTTTCACGTTTGGAAATATAATGTCGTCTTGAAATGCTGGGGTATTTTTTGTGTGTAAAACTTCCCTTGTACTCGTACCTATTCCGAGTTGGTACCAAAGATATATAAAGCTAGTTTGTATATTTATTTGAAAGGCGTTTTTACTTTCCTTACCCGACCCAAAGGGGTATTATGAAAGTATTGCCATCACCCTAAAATCAAAATGTGTGGAGCTCGCCCACTTCGCCCAGTTTATGGGTGTTCAGCCAATTTGATATCATCTGCATGTACCTACCTAATTATGTGTGTTTGTATGTATGTAATTCGATTCCGGCCTCTGCAAATCTAGTAAAAAGTTCTGGATTTCGAGGCTCGATTCCTGTTCACCCCTGGAAGTTACAGTAGAAAAACGTCTGCCAAGTTGGGTGGGCTTCCTCACTCACTGTAACATGGACGTATGGGATCAGTTGGTAAAACTATTGGTAAAATATCGATGTTTGACTATCACTGTTGTACAGCTACCGTTGTCCGACGGCAGTGAAATTCTTAGGGGGCCGTGTAAATGCCTCTACACACACATTCGCTGGAAATTTAACTAAAACTGTTCTTGTAGTTCTGGAGTTTTGCCTGTGACAACATCCGGCACCTAACCCCGACCTGCCCTCCAAATCTCAGCGCATTACGACAATTTCTCTCTCGTATTACACATTTGCGCATGCGCAGACGAAAGTTACTGTACTTTATCAATTACTTTAATATAGGACTATCTGTGGCTGAACCCACCACTACCCTCCAAACCTCATCGCTTCACAACAATTTCGAGGGTAGTTGTGGGCTCTATTTCACGTTGGCGCATGCGCAGACGAAAGTTACAGTAGTTTGTCAATGAATTTTACGTGGGACCATCTCTGCTCCAACCCGCGCCTACCCTCCAAATTTCAACTCAGACGACTATTTTTTCGGGTATTTTATGGGCGTTACGAGGAATAAATTTTGTGTTTGGGCATGGGCATCCAAATGTTACAGTCTAAATTTGATGAAATCTATGTGGAGCCATCCGCGTACCATTCTGCATCTACTTCGAGCTCTTGTCGATGGTTTCTAGGGTAGTTACGGGCTTTACAAGGATTTCACGTTAGCGCATGCGCAGACGAAAGTTGCGAGTGGAAATTTTCATTTTTGAGGACATGGATTTTTTCAGCTCTTCCACGAATTCACTGATCAACACCTATAAATACACCTCGGTACATACACAAAGAAAGGTCTTGATACGCCCACTAACAATCCGGATCCGTAAGAAATTTCGCTGAACCCCAGAATGAGTTAGGTATTCTATAATATCTACCAGAAAGAGGTACCTAGGTATTCTATAATATGAATTTCATCGGATTTTGGCATCTTTTCCTTGAAACAACTAGGTGAACTTGGCTACAGTTTTGGGATCATTATGTCCAGATGGTCCCATATTTTTGCTTATTATTTTCAGTAATGAACCTTCGGAATCGAGCATAAAAAAGGGGGGATTTTTATTATTGACATTTTATGTCTTTACTCTGGCACATAACTCGAAAAACGTTACACGAAATCGTCACGAAAATTTCTGATGATTTTCGCTTACAACCGATTCGTTGCTACGGAACTTTATCTTCGCCAGTTATCATCGTACAAAAATCGTTCACATACTACGTTAACCACTGCGGACTGCGTGGCCAACAAGCTGCGGTATGAGCGTGATTGTTTAAATGAATGTTTACGTACATAATACAGTGGAGTCCGGCTAATCCGAACTAATTGGGACTGAAGGCTGTTCGGACTAGGTACCATTCGTTGGAAATCTTGACCAAAACAATTAAGTACGAAGTACTTGGTGTGGGTGCGGGAGGGGGCGCTAAGACATAAAATGTCCCTCGTGGTTGCGTACTTGTACGGAAGCTGTACCCACCGTTTGTGTTTTTTTGTATCCAAAATTTCTCATGAATTTCTTCAAGTACTTTTTCTCATGAATTTCTTCAGTTACTTTTTCAAGTGAACTTTTTCTCATGTTTGTACCGCCTTTTTAAAGCCTCCCCTTGAAGCAGGCTTTTGTTTCAAGCTATACATAGAATCCGAAATGGAATAAAAACAAATTCTGTCCGTCCTTACGCCGCGCCTTACTTCGCACTGTCCTTAGTTACCATGAACCAAAATTAATGAAATTTGGTTTGTAGGTCCCATTTTGGGTCTAGTTGGTCCGCGAAGCTCGGCGTTATTGTCAGTTATCTCCAAGGGGGTGAAAAATTGGGGCTGATATTTCCCGATCGCCGTAGCTCGAAAACTCACAATCAGTAGAAGAGTATGTATGGTTTTCTTTGACGTTTTTAAATTGATCTTGAACTAAAGAATTTTTTGAGGCCACCCGGAGCATTGCACGTCCAGCCACTCGTTTTCACCGAAATGTTTCGTTAACATGATCGTGAATGGAACTGTGTAAATCCGGGTCGGGTATAACTTAAATCACTTAGTACTTATTATTTATTTTTATTATTGTGCATAGGACATAAAATGGTCCCACCTCGTGCACATACAACGAAATATAAATGAATCAGAAATGCAATAACACAAAATAAACATTAATTTAAAAAAATATATAGATGACCAGAAGGAGCTTGATAGAAAAAGAAAAAAGGGAAAGAAAAACAAAAACCACAGCCATGCAGCATGGCTATAAGAGCGAATTTTCGAAGCTTTCGGCATCTTCCTCCTCCGCCTAAAATTTTCTGAAAATTAATTTTCGGCCAATGTTTTCCCAACTTGATACCATACAAAATTAAAACAGGAGTAGTTTTACGCAAAGTAAAATTTGGGGTGGAAGGGGGAGGAGGGGAAATCAAAAATGTTTTGAATACCAGAAGAGTAGGTATTGGATACGTAACAAATTTTTTGTTCCATTTTTTGCCGAGTAACACCTCGGTTTGTAGATTTTCCAACGCTGAACACGATGGTGAAGTCAGAATTGCGATATCCCATTCCGTTATCAGATTAGAGCAGACGAACCAGGAAGAACATCTCAAGAAATAACCACGTTCCTTATTCTTCAAAGTGCTCCATTTTGAGAACGGAATGAGATATCGCAATTCTGATTTCACCATCGTGTTCAGCGTACAAAAACCTTTAAAATGAGGTGTCACTTGTCAGACTGTTTCATTTTGGGAATTTATGGGTAATTTCCCCCCCTAAAACTCCCCAAAACTCCCCCTTAGAGTGACCCGATTCTGCCCATCTTCGAACTTAGCCTGTCGATTGCCAAGAAGGATTTTTCGTGCAAATTTGAACTTTTTATCTCAATTCTTTCGAGAGTTATCGTCTGGAATGACACATACATATATAAATATATAAATATATATATAAATATATAAATATATATATAAATAAATATATATATATATATACATATAATTTTTGGTGTCTTTCGGCAGTGAATTCAGGATGGTCTGAAACGGATTTTGGTATAAAAATCTTTCAGAAATTCGAGTTTTAAAAATTTTGGACCGAGAACAATAGCTTCCTTTTCTTCGAAAATTCGCTAAAAGCAAAGAAAATATTACAGGAGAAGATGGAGAGAAAGAAAGAAAAGGTAGAGAAGGTTAGAAGGGAAAAGGCAAGAAGAATTTAATTAGAAGAGAAGGGAGTGATGGTTCTACTCATGAAGGAGGTGATGCTCGACTGCCCGCCTGGTTGTTCTGTGATACTCTTTCATTTGAAGAATGATAGTTATTTGGAATTCAGTTGATAGGCAATTTTTCAGTTTGAACAAACGTTATGTTTAATGAATAACAACAAAATAATTAATGATAGAATTCTTCATTTCCACCGCATATCTATGAAATGTGATTGCCCGGCTGGCTCCAGCACTCGATTTAGGGCTGTCTTGTGGGAAGCACCTCGGGTAGGTACTGACGACCACAGAAAACAGTGATCTACTCAGAATGAATGAATGAATAAGCGTTTTATTTACACAACCAGGATGGGATTAGGGCCAATTGGCCCTCTCTTCCATCCCCCCTGGCAACAAATTAAGATATTCTTTCCTCGATACAAGCTTAATAATTAATAATTAGTTAAAATAAACAATTATAACTTACACAACACTATTTTAGCGGTCTTCATTTATGCCAACATTTACAATACTTTCCTCTTAGAAAAATCAACTCAAAATCAAAACAAAAATCAATTCAGAAAAATTCAAAATAAAGTGTCAAGTCAATTGTCATTCATCATACAATTTCAACAATTTCTTTTTGTAAGAAGGTAAATAGTAAACCGTTGTGTAATAATTTGCCGCATTTTTATGAATAGAAGAAACCCATAGTTATCAATCTAGTCGAAATTGTCAGTCACAACTCAAGATACGCAACTGTTGCAAGATAACCCGCCGCACCCAACTGTCTTGCGGGACATTGCCTATCGCAAAAGCCCTTGTTCCGAATACCACCGCTAGATCGGGACTCGTCGTGGACTCACCGACATCAGAAGTTACACTCATTTATCATGCGCATCGCTAAGCTAGTTCGCGTCCATTGTTTATTTTTTCTCATTTTACTGCTCATACAGGTTTGGCTCCAGATATTCGTCGAGTTCTGTTCCTGAAAGGTAACTAACTCGTATACCCGTATACTATTTTTGCTGCCTTATAGGCTGGATTATATACTTAGTTGATTATTAGGAAATTATCAACGATCATCCTAAGAATGATGTTACCTACCTGTTCACGTTCAGCAGTAACAGTCACCAACTTTCCAATCCGCTCTTCGCTCTCCATTTATCAGTATTGTTGCCAGTTCGCACTACTACGCCTTCATTAGGGGCTTATTTGTTACCTTTATTTCGTTGACTTATCAGCATACGGTATCGTAAATATGGTAATTTAGGATAATATGGTAGACACGGCAAATTAGGAGCTGCAGGTGTTTTTCTGTAAAATATTCCAGATTCCAGGGGATAAATGGGAAAATTACATAATTTGCTGAAGTTGTTGGCATTGTTGTTCTTGGTAAGCAGCCAGATATTACAAAAATGTGTTGCCTTGGATTTTTCTGACCTTATCTGACGCTAGTGCACAAACTAGGAAGAAACACGATAGGTACTTTACCTAGTGGGCTTGTAATTGTAATGTAAAGCGATGTTTGACTAGATGTGCAACAAGATTTGTGTGTCTGTAAAAATCTGCGTGCTGGGTAATTTCAACCAGCTGGGTATGTAAGGCAGTTAAAAGTACCGGTGCTGCCAACACTCGAGTAACTGTGAATAATACACCTATGTATTTGCTTAGCAAAAAATTTTTATAATACCTCCTCAAAATTTCTTTTACGTTTCAAGATGCGTAGATTCAGGAAATGCAATGTCCGTCCGCCATACGCCTTATCATGCGTATCAGCTTCATTTTCGGACTAAAAAATTCGTTCTTTCGAATACGTGCTCCATTTGCCTAGTTGTTTCCCGAAACTTTGCAGCCCGATCGGAATATACCCAGGGGTGTTATGAGTGAAAAATGGGTGTAAAAGTAGGGTTTAGTGGCGTTTTAGTAACATGAGCTTGCGAGGTATCGTTTTCCATGTTTTTAAGGACGAGAAGACTGAATATGAAGTCGATTTTTACCAAAGAGTGGAAAATTGAGGTTCTAACGAAGCTTCAGCCTAAATTTCACGTTAATGTGGGCACACATTTGGGTCCTAGTTGTGCTCCAAAGCTCGGCAGCCCGATCGGAATACACCTAGGGGTGTTATGAGGGGAAAATAGGAGTAAAAATAGTTTAGGGGTGTCGTGAGTCCCTCCCGGGAACACTCCTATCATATTAAGTTCTCACCAATATCCAAACGCCAAACTAAAGCTCCGTAAATAAAGATATGAGTGGGGACAGGCGACAGAACCCAGGGTTACTCAACCTGGGGCCCCACTACCAGCTCCCAGCAAGGAGCTGGAGGGAGAGGCCCCCAAGTACTATAAAACCCCGGATCCTGGCGCTCAAGCTTCATTCGACACTTCCTCTAACCAGCTCTCTCTTCTCTCTCTTACCTTACCTCCCAGATGATCGGTTGAATACAGCCGCCTGGGAATTTCACCTCCTCTCTCCTCCCTCCTCCTCCTTGTCTAGATGATCGGTTGAATACAGCCGCCTAGACAAGGGACCTCTCCTTTCCTCTCCTTCACCTAGATGAACGGTTGACTACAGCCGCCTAGGTGAAATTCCCTCATCCACCTCTCTCTCCTCCAAAGTCGTAGATGTTCGGTTGACTACAGCCGCCTGCGACTTTTCCTCACCTTCCTTCCACACCACCTCTCTCTCCTCCAAAAGTCGTAGATGTTCGGTTGACTACAGCCGCCTGCGACTTTTCCTCCTTCTCTCTCCTTTACCTAAATTCACTCACTCACCTTCCACGCCACCGTGATGAGAATTTTAAATTCATCACAGTGGTGAACCCGACGTTCACTCAACCTTCTTCCTTCCCACCTTCCCACCTCATGTGTCGCCCCAGTCAAACAGTTCGGTGTCCCCAATTTTAAATTCAAACTTTCAACCAGTCAGTGTACATTCGCAATTCTTGGCCCAAACCTCACCACTCCACTCTCAACTCAACGCACCACCGCTCCCGCCGATTGCGAATTTCCAAATTCAAAACCACGTCAAATTTTTGAATTTTAGTTACAGAAATGGACCCGAACTCACCGACGCCGCCGCTCCTGCGACCAGCCACACTGCAGCCGCCCGCCGCTGCGACATCCGACGCATTGGCCGACAACCCTTTCTCCACGCTCTCCCCGCCGACCTCTGCGACATCGGACACCGCCGCCGCCGCCGCCGCTACGGCCGCGGCCGCCGCCAACGTCATGACGGCATCCGCTGCATTCCCTCTGTCGCTGCCCCCCTTCTACACGCACGACCCGGCACTTTGGTTTTTCCAAGTGGACGCAGCATTTTCGGCCGCCAACATCCGCAGCCAGAAAACCCGATATTCCCGGATCATTTCGCTACTGCCCTACGAGATCCTGCTGCAGACCTCTGATATCTCCCCCGACGCCGCCGCTGCGTACGACGACCTCCGCAGCCGCCTCATCAACACCTACCAGCCGTCGAAGATCGCCCGAGTCGCCGCCCTCTCCCAACCTCAACACCTCGGCGACCAGAAGCCCTCCCACCTCTACCGACGGTTGCGACACCAGCTGCAGGGGATTATGACCGCCGACATCGCACGCACGTTCTGGTTACGTGCCCTTCCCCACCCCATCCAGATGGCCCTTGCCAGCCATCTCGACGGTCCCGACGAGCCCCTCCTACGACTCGCGGACACCGTGCACGACTTGGCCGCTGCGGCCGCCGTCGGTGAGGTGCGTACACCGCGCCACCCCCCGCCGTTCCGGGACCGCACAAAATCCCGGGACCGCGGCCGGGCACCCTCCCTCGACGGACGTCGACCCCTTTCGGCGGATCGCCGACGCGACTCGTCCGCCGACCGCCGCCGCCAGCGCTCACCCGAGCGCCGCAACGCGTCCCCTCCCCACCAGCGCAGAGGACGGTCCCCAGCAGCTGCGCGCGCATCCACCTCGGCCCGCCCCACCACGACCGACTACCTCCCTGCGGACCCCCCCCACCGTTGTTTCTATCACGTAAACTTCGGTGGGGAGGCCCGCAAGTGCCAACCCCCCTGCTCCTTCGCCCCTAAGCAGGGAAACGCAGCCGCCCGCCGGTAAATCCGGCGGGCCCCCCTCCTCGCCAACACGGGGGGGACCATGCACATACCCCCCCCGCCAGCATTCACACAGCCACCACCACCAAGCCACGCTACCCCTCCTACGCCGCCGCCACGGCAGCCAACCTCCCGGCCGCGCCTACAGCGCCGCCGAACCCCTCACCCCACCACCACCGCAACGGAACCTCCCCGCCCGCCACCAGGGCTACCAACCTTCCGGCCGCCACTCCCGCCGCCGCTGCCGTTCCCCCACCTCGGAACGGAACCTCCCCGCCCGCCACAAGGGCAACCAACCTTCCGGCCGCCACTCACGCCGCCGCTTCCGTTCCCCCACCTCGGAACGGACCCTCCAAGCCCGCCTCCAGGGCACAACCCCCTCCGGCCACCACTCAACCGGCCGCTACCGTTCCCCCCCCCCCGGACCAGAGCGAAGCCACCTCCTACCACACCAGCCAAACCCCCTACAGACCCCACCGTTCCCCCCCTCCGGAACAGCAACAAACCGCCCCGCGTCTCCTTCGCGGAGGACCTGCCACCACCACCACACGTCCCTACCTCCGCCATCAAACACAACGCCCTACCGACCCACCAGCGACTTTTCCTGCGCTGCAGGAAAACTAATGTTCCTTTCCTGGTGGACACGGGGGCGGCGCTGTCGATCTTCCCCAACAACATCCTCCGTCGTCAGGCGCGCTGCTACCGGCAGCTTCTCTACGCCGCCAACGGTACCACCATCCCCTCGTACGGGACGTACCGCTCCTCAGTTCATATGAGCGGGCTCGCGTACGAGTGGGAGTTTACCGTGGCGGACGTGGAGAAGGCGATCCTGGGGGCCGATTTTCTTGCCTATTTCGGTCTCCAGGTCGACGTCCGGAACGCGCGCCTGATCGACCCCGCCACCAAAACACCCATACCCGGATTCATTCACGCCATCAACCACCCCCCAACACAGTTTGAACGCCTCCTCCTCAACTACCGTCCCCAGCGCCGCCCCTCTGCACACATCTCCACTGTCCAGCACCATATTGAGACCACAGGACCACCCATCACCGCCAAAGCCCGCCGCCTACATCCCCTTCAGTTGTCGAAGACCCGCCAACACTTCGACAAACTCATCGCCGACGGTATCATACGCCCCTCAAAATCCCCTTGGGCTTCTCCGCTCCACATCGTCCAGAAGCCCAATGGGGATATCCGCCCCTGCGGGGACTACCGGCGGCTCAACTCGAAAACCACACCGGACCTCTATAATGTCCCCCACCTGCGTGACTTTTCGTCACATCTCCATGGCGCCACTATCTTTTCCACCCTTGATATTTCGCGAGCGTTCCATCACATCAACATCCACCCCCCCGACGTCCCGAAAACCGCTATAATTACCCCGTTCGGGTTATTTGAATATGTGAAGATGGGCTTCGGATTAAGGAACGCGGCGCAAACTTGGCAGCGGTATATGGACAGTATCTTGCGAGGCCTGCCTTTCGTATTTTGTTTTCTCGACGATATACTGATCGCCTCCAAGACCCAGGAAGAACACCTCGCCCACCTACAGCAAGTCCTCAACATCTTTTCCACCGAAGGCCTCCTAGTCAACACAGACAAATGTGTCCTCGGCCAACCCTCCGTCCGCTGCCTCGGCCACCAAGTATCCTCGGACGGCATCACACCCCTCCCGGACAAGGTCCACGCGATTATTGACTTCCCGCAACCCCGCACGGTCACCGAGCTCCGCCGCTTCCTGGGTATGCTCAATTTTTACCGTAGACACATAAAACACGCCGCTCAACATCAACAACCACTCATACACGCCATCCCCCAACCCTCCAAAAAAAATGATAACCGCCCCATCACCTGGACCCCCCAACTCTCCGCCTCCTTCAAAATTTGCAAACAGGACCTAGTAGACGCCGCTCTATTAGCCCACCCCGACCCTCACGCTCCCCTTTCCATCACTACCGATGCGTCCGATTGGGCCATCGGGGCAGTGCTCCAACAGCACACCGGCGCCACCCCCCAACCCATTGGCTTCTTTTCTAAAACCTTATCCCCCACCCAGAAAAACTACTCTACCTTCGACAGGGAACTCCTCGCCATCCACGAAGCCATAAAGCACTTTCGTGACTTCGTGGAGGGCAGGCAGTTCTCTGTCATTACAGACCACAAGCCCCTGACCCACGCCCTCCTTCAAAATCGCAAGTCCGCCTCCCCGCGTCGCCTCCGGCAGCTCGAGTTTATCGGACAGTTCACGTCCGATATACGATATCTGCCGGGGGCCGACAACTGCGTGGCGGACGCACTCTCCCGACCCACCCCTATCCCGGCGCCGGTGGCGGAGTTGCTGCCATTCCCTTCCCCTCAATCCATCAAATCCCACCAAGATCCAACCTCTGACCCCGCCCTCTCCAACCTTATTTCCGCATCCAAGTTGGAACAGCTGCCTCCCCTCGACCTCTGGTGCGACGTAACGGCCGACTCACCGCGCCCTTACGTCCCACCGGGGTTGAGGAGGCAGTTGTTCCTCCACTATCACTCCCTTCACCATCCTGGCATTCGGGCTAGCCGGGACCTTATCAAGACGCGGTACTTCTGGCCCCATATGAATACAGATATTCGTAACTGGGTTCTAGGGTGCCAGAAGTGCCAGCGCTTCAAAGTCTCGGCCCACCCGCATGTCCCTCCTCAACCAATCCCCGACTCCCTCCCGTGGGAGCATGTGCATTTGGATCTAGTGGGCCCCCTTCCCCCGTCCGAGGGGAAGAAATACTGCCTCACGATGATCGATCGTGCCACCAACTGGGTGGAGTGCATTCCCCTCTCCACCATCACCGCGGACGCCGTCGCAACGGCTTTCCTCTCTCAATGGGTTAGCCGTTACGGTTGTCCGCGGACAGTCACGGTCGATCAAGGGAGGCAGTTTGAATCGGCCCACTTCTCCGAATTGTTACGCTCCCTCGGGATCCAAAGAATCCACACTACCCCTTACCATCCCCAATCCAACGGGAAAATAGAGCGGTGGCACTCGGTCCTGAAACAAGCCATTTCTACATCAGCAAATTCCCCTTCCTGGACAAAATCTCTCCCCTATATTTTACTCAGCCTTCGAACATCCGCCCGTCCTTCAGACCAAACTAGCCCCGCACAAAACGCCTTTAAGGACCCACTACGTTTACCGGCCGACATATTCATCCCAAACCACACCCCGTCAATTAACAGGGAGCCTCTACACTCCACGACACCCACAAACGACACCACATATCCCAAACGCTTTTTCACCAACACACACATGTACCTGAAAGAGCCCGGCATCCATAAAACTTTCCGACCCCTGTATGCCGGGCCCTTTCAGGTCATCCGCACAACACACTCCACCGCTACCCTGTTAATTGACGGGAAGCCCCACACCGTGCCATTGGCACGGTGCAAACCAGCCCCAGTCCTCCCCGACCACTCTCACTGCACCAATCCCACACCCAGCCCTACACCACCAACGCCACACATCGCCTCCATTTCACCCGCCGGACCCCGGCGTCGCCGCCTCTCTCCGCGACGCCCCGGGTACCGGCTCCCACCGGCTCTTCCCCTTCACCGCCACCCTGGCAGTGAAGGGACCCCTCTATCAGACTTCACTAACGTGAAGACTGTTAGAGGGGGTCGCCTCCCTCACTCACACACTTCACACACACACAACCACTCGCCACACACTAACCACACCCAGGAAACGGCGGACTCTCACGACCGCCTCCCACATGTTGACCACATTTTTGCGCACCCCTCAACTTTTGTACATACCTCTGTATCTTCTGTACATACCCCTTCATCTTTTGTACATACTCCTCCATCATCTGTAAATACTCATCCATCAATTGTAAATACTCGTTCATCCCTGGTACATACTCCATCCTCATCATTGTAAATACTCACACTCACATCACCCAATATTTATGCCTTATATCTTATACTCTACTTATTCTACCTTATATTCTACCTTATATTACCTACCTTATATTCTACCTACTTATCATCTACCTACTTATAATCTGCCTATACCATGTTACTACTAGTTTTTAAGGACCGCCTTCAGCTCAACCTCTGTTTGCATCGGCCCTCAGCCCCTGTCACTTTGCGCCTTCAGCTCCTCCTCTTGTTTGCCGTAGCCCTCAGCTCCTGTCATTTTGCGCCTTCAGCGACCACCTCTTGTTTGCCGTAGCCCTCAGCTCCTGTCATCTTGCGCCTTCAGCACCAATATTGGTTCAAACTGGGGGGACCTCTGTCGTGAGTCCCTCCCGGGAACACTCCTATCATATTAAGTTCTCACCAATATCCAAACGCCAAACTAAAGCTCCGTAAATAAAGATATGAGTGGGGACAGGCGACAGAACCCAGGGTTACTCAACCTGGGGCCCCACTACCAGCTCCCAGCAAGGAGCTGGAGGGAGAGGCCCCCAAGTACTATAAAACCCCGGATCCTGGCGCTCAAGCTTCATTCGACACTTCCTCTAACCAGCTCTCTCTTCTCTCTCTTACCTTACCTCCCAGATGATCGGTTGAATACAGCCGCCTGGGAATTTCACCTCCTCTCTCCTCTCTCGTCCTCCTTGTCTAGATGATCGGTTGAATACAGCCGCCTAGACAAGGGACCTCTCCTTTCCTCTCCTTCACCTAGATGAACGGTTGACTACAGCCGCCTAGGTGAAATTCCCTCATCCACCTCTCTCTCCTCCAAAGTCGTAGATGTTCGGTTGACTACAGCCGCCTGCGACTTTTCCTCACCTTCCTTCCACACCACCTCTCTCTCCTCCAAAAGTCGTAGATGTTCGGTTGACTACAGCCGCCTGCGACTTTTCCTCCTTCTCTCTCCTTTACCTAAATTCACTCACTCACCTTCCACGCCACCGTGATGAGAATTTTAAATTCATCACAAGGGGGTTTCGAGGGTTGTTTTGAGGTTTTAGTGAACATGAGCTTGTGAGGTATCGTTTTCCATGTTTTTTAGGACGAGAAGACCGAATATGAAGTTGATTTTGACCAAAGAGTGAAGAATTGAGGTTGTACGAAGGTTCAGCTCCCAGTATTAATTGTTTATGAGTCAAAAACCTGGGAAATTGTCTGAAATCACCATAAATTGGCATAATAGTATCAACAGGTGAATCGAGACAATTAATTAAATTGCATAATTATGTATCAATGATCAAAGATAATTTGTAAACAAAATAGAAGCCTTATTGGTGTTTTTAGAGGCCAAAATTGGTGGAAACCATCAAAAATTACTATTTCAATTACTGCATATATGAAAGAAACAACAAAGGAACAGCCAACATTTCTGTAGGGTATGTCCAATAGAATGATAAACCTATTTGAGAAGACTTCGCAGCGTTTTTCCTTTGAATTCTTCCAGGTGAGACGAGCTTTCGAAATTCCTATTCCTATTAGGTACTACAGTTTTGAAATCCGACTGCCAGAAAACTCAGGATGTCATATTGATTGAACGATTCTGCTTTTCAATTAAACATGCTCTTTGACAATTCAGAAAAAAATTGATCAAAATTAGTTTCCTTCAAGTGCTCATTTTCAGACAATACTTAATTCTGAGGGGTGGAATTTCTATTCAGTTTTTGGAAAATCTGAAATGGTGTTTTCGAGGGCGATCCCTTTTTGAAAATGAAAATTGATCAAAATTAGTTTTCCTTCAAGTGCCCATTTTCAGACAATACTTAAATTCTGAGGGGTGGAATTTCTATTCAGTTTTTGGCAAATCTGAAATGGTGTTTTCTCGAGGGCGATCCCTTTTTGAAAATGCAAATTGATCAAAATTAGTTTTCCTTCAAGTGCCCATTTTCAGACAATACTTAAATCTGAGGGGTGGAATTTCTATTCAGTTTTTGGAAAATCTGAAATGGTGTTTTCTCGAGGGCGATCCCTTTTTGAAAATGAAAATTGATCAAAATTAGTTTTCCTTCAAGTGCCCATTTTCAGACAATACTTAAATTCTGAGGGGTGGAATTTCTATTCAGTTTTTGGAAAATCTGAAATGGTGTTTTCTCGAGAGCGATCCCTTTTTGAAAATGAAAATTGATCAAAATTAGTTTTCCTTCAAGTGCCCATTTTGAGACAATACTTAATTCTGAGGGGTGGAATTTCTATTCAGTTTTTGGAAAATCTGAAATGGTGTTTTCTCGAGGGCGATCCCTTTTTGAAAATTCCGTAGGAGGATGGCTCCGTCTTCACTGTTTGCTGGCTTCATCACTTCGTTGGATGTCTTCTGATTGGTACAGCTACCGGATGAAGTCAAGTTGGTGGTACCTTACCCAACTTTCCATTTCAATTACCTACCCAGCTCCCGTGTGTCCTACGGCCCAGCGCCCATCCACCATTCCACGGTTTCCTGCCCTTCTTGGTCCGGTCGTAGAAAGTTTGCTTAGCTTTTAGTCACTTTCATTAATTAAGTGAGCAGCCGCTGCACCAAGGTGCGCTATGGTAGTCAGTGAGAAGACCCCGTGAACATCGGATGTTCTGCCTTCCCAGGATTCTGGCACTCGGTGTAAATTTAATGATCAGTGTGATATGCTTACTCAGGTTGGTGCCTACCACTCAATTTTATGCACACGCCACTAAAAACGATAAACCATTCAAAAACTTGATACCTAGTGCATATTAATATGTAAAACCTATATTTATGTGGAGGTCACGTCCAAAACGATTGGTATTTGTCACAGCTGATGAATTTTCGGTGAAACCAAGAAAACTTCCAACAACTTAAATTTGTACTTTAAATTTTCTCCGTTTCGGTTTATTACTCTGTGAATAATACGCTCAGCAAAATATTTTTTGAACACCCCTCAAAAAAAATTTTTTTACGTCCCAAGGTCCGTAGATTCCAAAATGCCATATCCTTCCGCCGTATCATGCATAACTACTAAAAAAATTCTCCTAAAAAATTCGTTTTTTCGCACACAGGCGCCAGTTGTATCCCGAAATTTTGCAGCCCGATCGGAATATACCCAAGTGTACTATGGGCGAAAAATGGGTGCAAAAATATGGTTTTTTGGGGTTTTAATAACATGAGCTTGTTTGGTATCGTTTTGCATGTTTTTTAGGGCTGGAGACAGAATATGAAGTCGATTTTGAACAGTGAGCGAAGAATTGAGGTTCTAACAAAGTTTCAGCCTTAAATTTATCTTAAATTTTGGTCTAAAATCGTCGTTCTTTCGCAGACAGACTCCATTTGGGTCTTAGTTGCTATCCGAAGCTCGGCAGCCCGATCGGAATACAAGCAGGGGTGTTAAGGGCGAAAAATTGGTGTAATAATAGGGGTTTTCGCGGTTTCTTTTTGTGGTTTTAGTCCATGTTTTAAATTGATCTCGAACTTTTTTTTGAGACCACCCGGGGCGTTGTACGTCCAGCCGTCTGTTTGCACCAAAAATAATCGTCAACATGATCGTGAATGAAGGTATACTTCCAGCCCAGATATTATTGCTAGGGAGCACCTGATTATAATCACGCATGGCTGTATGAAATCGAGTTGGTTGTTCCTCGATATTATTTCATTTCAAGAATAATTTTTATTTTGGATTCAGTTGATATAGGTAGGTAGGTACCTGCTTTTGTAACTTGAACAAAGTTATGCTTCATGAATAACAACAAATAATCAATGAAGTTGAATCCAGCGAATATTTGTACTCGATTATGGACTTCCCTTGTGGGGGGGGGGGGGGGCACGAAGGTAGGTATTGACCAAAGAAAACAGTGATCTACATAGAAGGGGCATCTACACAGGTAAATAATAAAACGTTGTGTAATAATTTACAGCGTTTCTTATATCTCCTTCCTCTGGTGCCTATGGAATGATTAAATGAGATTTTGTTCCCCCAAATTTTTGGATAGAAATAGTCAATTTTTGTAAAAAGAACATAATATGGTCTAGAGTAATCCATGAATTACATGGCTCGGCCTTGGTACTTGTTACCAACTTGGTGGAGTTGGTTGCCGGTAGGTACGGACAAATTTCGTATTGCATGAAAGCAATGGACAAGATGCGTTTTGAACAAAACTTCTCACTATACTTTTATTTCAAGGTGACGAAAAATTTGTGGCAGTGAGAAAATAAAGTAATAAACCGGGTAAAATGTGTTTTTATTTTAATAAACAAGTTTGAAAAAAAATTGCGGTGGAGCCTAGTGTTGTAAGAAATGCTAAAATTTTGAAATAAAATTGTTAAAGAGTATAATTAATTGTTGAACAGCATAGTATAGTTAAGTAGTTGTATCAATCTAATAAGCACATTACAAAAAATTAAATATGGCGATTTCCCGTCATCTTCCAGGCAGTCAAAGGCGGGAAGGACGAAACGGGATATGAACATGAACATCGATGGACAAAACTCGTTTTACTCAAGACCCTATGCTTGTTTTCTCCCGCAATTCAACGGTGTTGAAACGCGTTTTGATGCATTCTGAAGGTTGCTGATCCATAGAATACCATCATAACCTGAACATTTTTTATGTGTGACAAATCTCGTTTTGCATGTTTGTGACTTCCACATACAGCTACCTATACCTAGTTACCTGTGTAGGTACACTATTCTTTGGCATCCACACAATATTTGGACACAGAAGATACAGACCTTGCCCTGCTACGATACAAACCTATACTGCGAATATTATTAGCTCATCATCGAATCGTTCTGTCATCAAACAAGCCGACGAGCATGTAGGTATACTTACCTACCTCTTATTCAGACAGGATTAGAATGAAGTGTTAAGTAATGAAAACTACTGCAGCCACGAGACACGCTTGCTTTCTTCCTTCGCAAACAGAGTTACATGGGCCTATGCCCTCAGTAATTTGCATTTCTAGGTAGGTAATTAATAAGAGGTATTTTAATCTGGTAGGTGTGTGTTCGTGTGCGTGTGTATGTAAACGCACATCTGTGAACCATCATAACTCACGGCTCAATGGTCCACATTGGCTCAAATTTTTATGGTAGTTCGGGATTAGGTCGCAGTTTGTCCCACATAAATTTCGTTGCATCGGCTCAGTATTAGAGAAGCGCATGCGCAAATGTGAAAAACGTCGAACCCACATCTCACAACCCAATGGATCAAATTTTGATAGTAGTCCAGGATTAGGTCCTGGTTAGAATTTTGTCGCATTCGTATCAGTAGTAGTGACTGCGCATGCGCTAACATGAAAACCGTTGAACCGCCATTACGGAATGTCGCTTCCTAATTACCGCAATTGCCCGGATTTTTAATTGAGAAAATCCTCTCTTTCGAACTATCCAGAAAAACGTATCCTACAAAATATTACCTACCTATAATGAACATGGACGACTAATTCCACTCATAGTACCAAGGCGGAGCCATGTAATCCATGGATTACTCTAGTCTAGACCATTAGGTTTTTAACTTGTGCCTCATTGATCAGGTTTTAAACTGAACCGTTGAGAATCGTTTTGTATCATTCATTTATTATCGGCGTTGCTCGTTGTTTTGGCAGAGTGGCATGATATTATACTGATAAACGAGTTTTCAGGTGGATTGAATCTCGGTGAATCCTAATGTTTCTCTTTCATCTCATCAAGATAATAATAATAATTATATAAGATGATACTAACGTCTTTCGAAGCTGTTAGGTCCGGCAGTGATATTACTGTACCTCTAATATCATTATATCCCAATGATTAGGTACACAGGGTGGCCCACTTAATATGCTGTCCCCCATTATATCCTCCACTGTTGGAGATGGAAGGAGGAGTTATATGTGAACCCCCTTATTTTTTTTGGGTAGATTTCAAAAATGAAATTTTCGTCCTCGGGCGCATGCGCTAAACGTGAGCTACGTGCACTAGCTTTGTTTTCAAATGGTACCCCCTTCGCCCCATTTAGCGAATTTTCAAAGAAAATGAAGCTATTGCAATGGCTTCGAAATTTAAATAATATAAATTTTTGGAAATTTTCTTCATAGAAATCCGTTTCAGACCATTCTAAAACGATTCCTGAAATTTAACACTTTTTTATATGTATATATATATTTATATATATATGTGTCACTCCAGACGATAACTCTCGATAGAATTGAGATAAACAGCTCAAATTTGCACAAAAAATCTATCTTGGCAATCGAAAGGCTAAGTTCGAAGATGGGCGAAATTGGCCTACTCTAAGGAGGGTTTTGGCGCATTTAAAGTGCGCAAAAATTACCCAAAAATCCCCAAAATGTTATTTTCCAACAAGTGACCCCTCATTTTAAAGGTTTTTGCACGCTGAACACGATGGTGGAATCGGATTTTAGATATCTTGATCCGTTCTCAAATTAGAGCATTTAAAGTGCGCAAAAATTACCCAAAAATCCCCAAAATGTTATTTTCTAACAAGTGACCCCTCATTTTAAAGGTTTTTGCACGCTGAACACGATGGTGAAATCGGATTTTAGATATCTAAATCCGTTCTTAAATTAGAGCATTTAAAGTGCGCAAAAATTACGGTGCAGTAGGTACTGCACATCTCCAGCCACTACAGTGCTACCGCCTGCTCGATCCAACCGATGGGCAATTGTTTTAGATTGGACTGCCGTGGTTTTTTCCCCAAAAAGACTCGTTTTATAGTATTATTATATCAGCTTTTGACTGTAAAACACTGTGCCTAAAATATCTCCCTAGGTTTCCCAACCAATTTTAACGCAGTTCTTTCCTAGACAGTTCCTGATTTTAGACATCTGGCGACCCTGCCAGGATCAGAAGTGTTCATATTACCTTGTTTTTTTTTTAATCAGGCTCTGATAATTTTCAGCTCAATTTTAACAACCGGTCATTATGACTACGCCTTTGCTAATGATGATTATCTTCTGAGTCCTAAAATTCTTACGTCATTTCCTTTGCGATTATACCTATTTAACTTTTATTCAAATTCTCCATTCCATTGGACTAAAAAAACTCGTCTCTTTAGATATTTTACATTAAATAAAGAGTAAGGTGACTCAGTAGAGGGGACTCAATGAGCAAAGGTAGGCTTTCAGTTGATTCAACTCAAAGTAGGCAGGTGATCTACCGGTATACAAATGAGAAACGACCCCCATAGCAATACGTCCATGGTTCAATGAAGAAACCAGAGTATCAATGTGCAGAAAAATCATCACACAGTCTTACTTCTCTTATAATTTAGGTTGGACGACCAACTTTTGTATTTCTACAAAACAATATGGAAATCACATGAGAGGTGCTTAGGTACCGATCCGAATTATACTGCACCATTGGTCCTGTTTACATCGTGAACCATAACGTGGAATGGAAAGTTGCGATGTATCCGTACAGGCAACTTTCGATTCCAATAATTCTCAAGCAGTTTCAGGTCCACTCAATGTTGAATACTAGAATAGAACAATATTTCAACGTAGCACCCACATGTTCTTCCAAGTGATCCTTCCAGAAACCACATCCTTCCTTCATAGTTTATTTCAAGATTGATCCTGCATGAAAAACAACCTGCACTTGAAGCACTCATGATTTTCTATAACAACTCCTTTACCTACTGCACTCTCTTGAGTAGGTAAGTCAAAAGTCCTAACTACCCTATCCTACCTAATATGAACCCACAGCGATCAAATAAATAAGCACTTAGTACAATTACGTAATAAACAAACGGTAGAATCAGGATGGACAAAACGTACAAATTAAAATAAATACGAAGAGAATATACATAGAAAACCAAATTTTAGACCGAAGTTTTCCTTTATTCAAAACCATAGCCATTAATTCGAATATTTCTTTGAAAATTCGCTCATTAAGTCATGCTGCATGACTGGTTTTTTTAATTTCAGATTCGAATTCTACGTGAAATTTCATGAAACAATGAACGGTGACTCGAATATTTGAGTTGGCCAGAAAAGGCGCTTATTGAACGCTAGAAGTACGCTAAACGTGGAAAACCTTTTTTTGTGGATTATTCTATTACCGCAACATGTAATAAGTACATGATTTTCGGGGTATTTTTTCACGCTGAATCACGTGGTGAAGTCTGTTTTTCAATTAAGACGAGATATTCCCACGGAACCTACATACACACCTGGGCAATGCATGCCATGGCAATTTTCATAATATGCTTGAAACTGCTGGTCGGCATACAAAGGATACCTGAATCAACCACAGGTGTCAATGTATCCATGAATACGCTCTGCTATTTACTCCTCAGTACCATGTGCGAATAGTCACTACGGCTGTCAAGTAGGTATGACGAACCTTCCGGAACATGGATTATGTGCCCACAGGTGGTAACTCGGAGTTGTAAGAAATCAAAAACCATTGTCCTATCACTCAGGTGTTACAGTCGACGAGCTCTTGTAGTTTTGCGTGCCCTGGATTCAGGGAGACCAGGAGCAGGTGGCCGACGGCCACCTGCAGTCTTTATCTTTTGTATTGTCCTTCCACAACCCAACAGATGAGATGATGCTTTAACCTCAATCCGACATTGGATACAATGGGCCATAATTTCCGAGTTTTACAACACCCTCCATCCCTTCCTTCGTGATGCGTAGAAACCTTCTGTGGTCCTTATTAAAAATAAAACAATTAAAAATGAATGAAACACTATCCGTGGAGAGTTCTGAAAAGTGGCCTCCAGCCCATCCCTGTTTCCAGAAATCTTAGCTTACGAATATAGGTAATGCTTTTGGCCTATCCTAGTGACTCCACCCTGTCCTTACGAGTAGTCTGACCATTACGTCAAACAACAAGTTTACTACAATGCCAACCTCGAGCTTGATATCGTCTTCATATTTCGGTTTTTGCGTCATTGTCCCTTGAATTTTCTCTACACGCGGTCATCAGCGTTGTATCGACACAAGAAAAGTCTCCTACTGAAGGTGAGAGCTCGAACTGCCCACTTCCACAGAAGATCCGACATTCTCCGCCTAATGGGTCCCCTAACCAACAAAGTGCTAGACGGGTGAAAGCCCCCAAGATTGTTGCGGGAATTTCTTATTCATCCCATCATAAGACTATTTTGACACCTGATTGTTCTCATGTCAATTCCAGAGGGAAAAAATTCGCCTTCGCGTGAATTCGATGTAGTCTAACATGGTTTGTTTTTCTATTAGGTACCTACATAATTCCCCCCATAATCCCTTCCCTTCATAATTGCCTATTTACGCAATAAATGACTATTTATCTCGCCCAGACAAAGAAATGTGTGACCTAACTCACAGAACTCTTGAACACTCATGAGCAGCATAAATTTGTTACTATATTTCGTTACTATAATACTATAGTATTAATTGCTCGGTAGGTACCTAGATATAGTGAAATGATTCTGGCTAAAATAGTGCTATTACTCTCTATGTAAAAACTTCTCAAAGCACCTCTCAAGGTTCTAGCTGGTCCGCGAAGCTCGGTGATACTGCTAAGGGGTGAAAAATAGGGGTTGCAATCTCCAGAACGCCTTCTTTCGAAATTTTTTAGTGTTTTTAAATTAATCTCGAACTTCAGAATTTTTTGGGACCACCCGGAGCATTGTACGTCCAGCCGTTCGTTCACAGTAAGGCCCTGAACTTTGCACAGAAAAACTGTAATTCCCCCACCGGCTCCAGTACCCGATGTAGGGCTTTCCTGGGACGAACACCAGGGTAGGAATTGACTGATCAACCCAAAAGGGTCATCTATACAGGTAAATAAGTAATAAACCGTTGTGTAATGATTTGCAGCGTTTTCCGTAAGGTCAAACAGTGTGGCGCTGTTGTCTAGCAACCCGACTTCTGCTAGCCAACGAAAACAATATGAGAAAATTACGGCAATCTTGGAAGATAAAAAGTGGTAGCGCTTCTGAATCTTGCAGGCTGCCTAACATCTTGTATTTGGCGGACTTGTATTTTACAATTCTAATCACGTTGCCTCTCATTTCAGGTACGTCTGTTATGAAAGCCCCTCCTAGAACCAACCTTGAGCATCTGATTTCGTGAGTGTTTACATCAGTCAGTATTCACCCTTCAGGGCACCCTCAATCTCTATTGTGTACAAGTACCAAATTGGAGCATAAAAAATATTCATTTCACTTTTTGAACTACGCCAGCTTTATGATAACAGCTCGGACTGATTTTATATAGATCCGATAAAAGTTAATATAATTTTTCTGCATCTCGCATGTTGTTTGCTTCGTTAGTGAGCTAGTCTAGTGCTCACTTGGCTGAGAACTTCCATTCAGACATAAGGTTTCCTTTGCTGTTCATGGAAGGCAAGATGGCGAGAAATTTGGCAACATCGCGGAAGTCCAGGAAGTTTACAACAACCGGTAGCTACCTCCCTCTACCCACGTAACCCTTCTTCCCTCGACTCCACCATTATTGAAATAACGAAGGCATTTTCGAGAAACTCCAAGAGGGCCCTCACAGACTGCTGGTGTGACAAAGGAAAACAGGTACCTACATAGGTAGCTTGCAGGAATAGAATGGATTGGCTAGTTGAAAAAAAAGTGGACTTCAAGAAGAACATTATTTAAACGAAGTATAAGAACTAGATTAGAGCCAGGTAAATCTAAAGGATTATTTCCGCTAGTGCAAAAAGTACTTCTGGAGGAGTCCATCGTCATCTAGTTCCTCGGGAGTAGATCGTTTGCAGAATGTGGTGAAATTTCGGTGCATTTCCTGGCATGAGATACGTTTTAGCGAATGTTTTTTCTTTTTCAATATTATACGAATTCAACACGGAATAGCTGGGTTTTCTGCACTACATTTTGAGTTTTATGCCTTCAAAACATTACCACAGTTAGGTTTAGGTGCCTGCCAATTTCGTCTTCTTTTGTGTCAAGAAATCTCGAACATTTCTCAATGAATCGATCAGTAGACTGGGGAGAGAAGCTCTCAAGAACGTGACAGATGGAAGAAAAAATCTGGTATCTCGTCAAGTAATTTGAATTAAGTTACACTTTCAAGGTAAACATTTTGTCCGTGTCAAGAATTCTGAAAATTGTTCAATGAATCAGCGGAGAGCTGCAAGGTCAGAAGAAAAGAAAATCTCAGAAAAAAAGATTAAATTAAGAAAAGGATTATGAACTTGAAGAATAAACAAAAAAGTGGGCTATGGTTATTGAAGTTTGAATGGATTTAAAAGTTTGCTCTCATTCAGCTACTCAGACATGACCTCATTACTCAAAGCTCTTTCCAAAGTCAATTCCTCCATTCATATTACTCACAGACTGTCTTTGGTGTCAGTTTCGCAATTTTCTATTCCGCTCCTTAGAAGGTCGTGTTTGAACTGAAATGATAGTCGCAAAATGATCGAGATCTCCTAAAATGAAAAGATGCTCGTGACGACGTGAAAAAGATGTATACTTGCTCCAGATTATCAAATGGAGAACGTGACCGAGCTGGTGGGCTCGCTTTTCGAGACGCCCCGCATACTTGCTCGTTGTATTTAGTTGATAGTTGTTTCAACAGCGTCAGAAACACCATCTGGTGCCTCTGGTAACTTCTGTACTAAAATCTTACCTCTGCATAGTGGCCTGTAAATGAAGTTCCAGGCGGCAAATGTTATTTTACGAGCCCTCCTTATTGTGAACCAGCTGGACTACCCGTGCATTGCACAGCATAGTACTCGGATTAAAATTATAACTTCTCATTTAGTCCATATCAAACCAATAAGCAGGTAACCCCTTTTGATAACACCGCTCCACCAACCTCCCTCTAATAAAATCCGGCGGTTTGGTTTTGGGCAAACCACAAGAAAATTCAATGGGTTTGGGCAAAAAACGCAATGGGTTTGGGCAAACGCTTCTGTGCAAAAGTAGTGGGTTTGGGCAAATACGGAAAGACAGTAAGTACCTGGCAGGGGAAAATAGTTTATTTGTAGAGTTGAGATACTCGTCGTCACTTCAAGTTATTTTTCGTCATCTTCGAGTCCGGGGTTGTACCGTTGACTTACATTTTCAATGTACTTCAAAATGTCTTTGCCTGCTGTGAAAGTCATCCACATCTCATCCAGTCTGTCGAGTGTGTCTCTACTGCTTTTTCTCAAAGGATTTACGTCTCCTGGAAGTACATATTAGGAATTAGAACAAATGCACCTAAATTATAATATCTTTAAATAAGTTAGGAGGTTCCTGAGGTTCGGCCAGTGAAAACGATTTTCTTTATGCCAACGTTTCGTTGAATTTATTCATCATCTTCAGCTTCTTATCAACTTCTTATGATGAACAGAAGTTGATGGTGATGATGAAATTTAAGCAATTTGCTGACAATAATATTGTGCTTTGAAACAGGCGTTGGAAAAAACCATTTTGTTTTTTTCCAACGCCTGTTTCAAAGCACAATATTATTGTCAGCAAATTGCTTAAATTTCATCATCACCATCAACTTCTGTTCATCATAATCATAATCTTCATCAGTTCGTCATCATCATAATCACTAAGCCCTGAAGATGTTGAATAAATTCAACGAAACATTGGCATAAAGAAAATCGTTTTCACTGGCCGAACCTCCTAACTTACTTATTCCAGCGGGCAAGAACCTCATCATAGTGTTATATCTTTACTTCAAAATTATGTCTTGATTCTTTGGTGGAATATCACTTTATATGCATTTATATGCAATGGAAAGCTCTCGCCGATATCTTTCTGTCAGGATCTTCAACTCAGTTTCCACTTGAATTTCCTTCAAAACCTCGATTACGACGTGGATTGCTGAAATCACTGTGGATTGCTGGACTCTGCACCGTTCGAAGTCCTCAGGAAGTTGTCCGGGGGCGAAGCCCACAGTGTTGGTTGGAAAGAACAGACGTAAAGAATTAATTAGGAGTAGCACTTTTCCTCCCCGGGATACGAACTTTCGATACCCATCGCTTGGATAATGTACCGGTCAACTGATTCAGATTTGCCTAAACACACGGCTTTTCGAGCTTATCGCGCTGAAGATAATTTGCCCAATAACACTGCTCACCTTTGCTCTAATCCATCGTGCTTTCGTCGACCTTTCACTTCCATTTGCCCAATGTCATGACGCCCTAAAACCCACCGATTCTGGTGGTCTTAAATACGAAATTGGGCTTCTCGAGACATATTCGCACATTATTTATTCAATATTGACAGTTTTCTCTTTCCAGTATCCCATAACACAGCCCCCATCCCCCTTCCGACCCGATGAACTCAGATTTCAAGTTGTACCAGATTACCATTTCTATACCTATTAAACCCTCTCCCTCCAAGTCTTCACCCCGTTTCGTCAATCATACTGAGTTCAGATCATGCTGAACTTCCCCTGACAAATTCCCCAAGCTAAGCTCAAATCGGGACATCTAAGTAAATAGAAGTTTCATTTCTAAAACAAAAAATTAGCCGGTTGTTACTGATTGGTGTACCCAATTTGACGCTTGTGTGTTAATTTACCCCGTTGGTCTCTCGCTGGCTCTCGCCACTCCGTCACCATTTTCCCAGTGGGAATTCTCCCGTCTATTCGTACCTCTAGGAATCTGCAGTGTTTTTTTTGTGTGTTTCGTGTATCCGCCATGAAATTTTTAGCAGGTCGACCGAGCCGGGAGAATATTTTCTCGTTCAGCCTCTGCATCCTTGAATTATTGCGAAGGTCAGGTTCGAGTTGTATCCTTCACATCAAGGCGCCGACTTTACGAGGAGGGCTCACCTGTATTTTGTCTTCTTACATGTCCAACATAGGTAGTTCCTTCTGTTTCTTCATCCTGTAGGTAGGCATAGTCGATGGGTAGGTGTAGTTACCTGTCGAATTGAACCCTGGACCATTGAAAACCAGTCGTCGAATCTTACTTGAGATGTATAGATACGTGGGTACGTACTGAGTCGTCGGTGAAGTTTTTCTACTGTATTATATTATAATGATGTATGATACTTTTTTGATCCCAATATTCCTATTAAAATTCAAGTTGAAACGACTGTATACTGAGGTGTTGCCAGTGAGATTTATATTATATTGTCTAGCCAAATGTACAAATTTTTATGAATCCTCAGCTAAAGTTATGGAGGTAAAAACTCTGACTGAGAGTATCACTTCAGTGGGTTTTGTGAATGTGTCAATTGATCCTTACTCGTTGTGAGTGGGTCACAAATCATCAGAGTTCAAGATGTTTGTCGCAAACCTGTCTGCTAGGGGCACACAGACAGATACCCTTACCATGAACATAACTCTTAAAGTATGCAGATAACCAAAATTTTCAAGGCAGTTTTGCATGACAGAATATTTTGGTCCTGATGGCCTCGATTGTGGCTAAGTAAATGTTGTAGAAGATGGATTTCTACCATTATGTACAAACTACGCAGGTACCTAAAGAGGCCATAGATGGGCTTATTGCTGTTGTTAAAAACAAGATAAAATTGTTGTCCCTTAGACATTTCCAATGACCACGTTTGGGGTTATCGTGATAACCTCGGTTTAATTAATTGGAGGTGGAACATGGTCGAAGTAAATTTTACAACGCTGAACACTTGAAGAATAGAGAGGTTTTGAGTAGGTAAATATATTTAGCCTTTATGGCAGGCCATAAATATCAACCCGATAATGTTGAGTAATGATAGATCCACTTCCTTGATCAATTTATTGTTCATAATTGACAGAATAGGCCCTGCTTTGAAGACTGTCCTTGTACCGACCGATAACCGACGACGGCCGCTTTTCGTAGGATCATTAACTCATTTAGATAAATCTATTTCGGCGACATTCTGTGGTTGTTGACTTTCTTGGAATAAAGATTGATAATTGTAATGAACCTTGAGCTGATAGGATGAAAACAGCAGGTCTGCCAATTGTAGATTTATCCAGAGTTCAGTAACCGTACAACAAATTAAAGGTAGGTAGGTAAAAGGAAAGAAGGAAGGTGTAGGACAAGTGATAGGACATTTTCATCATAATCCAGCCTAGATATGTTTTATTGAGACAAACTGTGACATCGCTACAATTTTTCGTAGGGTTACGACAATTTTCTCATCATTCTCTCTGTTCGTTTTACAATCGACTCGGCACGATCTAAATCACTCGCGATGAAATTGTGGAAACCCATTTCAAAGAATAAAAACGGATTTATTTGAAGGATGCCTATTTCCAGTAATACTCGGAAAATAAACTGTTGCACCGGTTTCGATGGTCAAACCATCGTCAGTAACAAAATAATAAATTAAAACTCTGTCAAGTCACGTAGGTTTATTATTCTACTGGACATTCCTACAGAAATTTTGGCCGTTCATTTATTGTTTCTTTCATGTCCAATAAATGAATTAGCTATTTTCGATGGTTTCCACCCATTTTGGCCCCCAAAAACTCGAATTAGGCTCCTATTTTTGACAAATTATCTTTGATCATTGATAATGTCATTTATTCCTCTTAATTAACCTGTTAATACTACTTCTAGAATTATTACACAAATTTATTGTGATTTCAAACAATTTCCCAGGTTTTTGACTCATAAAAAATAAATTTTAGGACCTAAAACTTCGTTAGAACCTAAATTTTTCACTGTTTGGTCAAAACCGACTTCATATTCCGTCTCCTTGCCCTAAACATGGAAAACGACACCTCAGAAGCTCGTGTTGCTAAAACACCAAAAACCCTATTTTTACACGCATTTTCCCCCCATAACACCCTTGGGTATATTCCGATCGGGCTGCAAAGCTTCTGGACACAACTGGAGCCTGTGTGCGAAAGAGCATTGCATTTTTTAAATCTACGCACCTTGAAAAGTAAAAAAAAAATGTTGCCAGACATTTTTTGCTGAGCCAATACATAGGTGTGTATTATTCACAGAATAGTAAACCAAAAGTTAGGTTAATGAAGAAGGTTTGATCACCAAAACCGGTATAGCAGTGTATTTTTCGTGTCAATGGAAGTAGACAATCTTTCAATAACTCCGTTTTTATTCTTTATCGACTGGGCTTTGGGTCTTGGCCTATCGATAATATTCTCCTTGGGGGAAGGCTTCATATTTTGCTGAGCTTCATACTGTCCCTTTAAATTGATATTTCTCAGTCGTTAGTCACGTCAGGAATTCCGTTTTTGGATGTTTATAACCTTGAATGAAGGTACCTGTGATGAATTTAGAATTTTGTTCATCACGGTGGCGTGAAGGAGAAAAGTCGCAGGCGGCGGTAGTCCACCGATCATCTACGACTTTGGGAGGAGATAGAGGTGAGTGAGGGAATTTACCTAGGCGGCGGTAATCCACCGATCATCTAGGTGAGGAGAGGTGCTTGTCTAGGCGGCGGTAGTCCACCGATCATCTAGACAAGAGGTAGAAGGTAAATTCTCAGGCGGCGGTAATCCACCGATCATCTGAGAGGAGGAGCAAGGTAGAGGAGAGAAGAGAGAGCTAGTTAGTAAAAAAAAAAAATGTTGCCAGACATTTTTTGCTGAGCCAATACATAGGTGTGTATTATTCACAGAATAGTAAACCAAAAGTTAGGTTAATGAAGAAGGTTTGATCACCAAAACCGGTATAGCAGTGTATTTTTCGTGTCAATGGAAGTAGACAATCTTTCAATAACTCCGTTTTTATTCTTTATCGACTGGGCTTTGGGTCTTGGCCTATCGATAATATTCTCCTTGGGGGAAGGCTTCATATTTTGCTGAGCTTCATACTGTCCCTTTAAATTGATATTTCTCAGTCGTTAGTCACGTCAGGAATTCCGTTTTTGGATGTTTATAACCTTGAATGAAGGTACCTGTGATGAATTTAGAATTTTGTTCATCACGGTGGCGTGAAGGAGAAAAGTCGCAGGCGGCGGTAGTCCACCGATCATCTACGACTTTGGGAGGAGATAGAGGTGAGTGAGGGAATTTACCTAGGCGGCGGTAATCCACCGATCATCTAGGTGAGGAGAGGTGCTTGTCTAGGCGGCGGTAGTCCACCGATCATCTAGACAAGAGGTAGAAGGTAAATTCTCAGGCGGCGGTAATCCACCGATCATCTGAGAGGAGGAGCAAGGTAGAGGAGAGAAGAGAGAGCTAGTTAGAGGAAGTGTCGAATGAGGCTAAAGCCCCAGGATCCAGGGTTATATAAGAACTGGAGGCCTCTCCCTCCAACTCCCTGTGGGGAGTTGGTAGTGGGGCTCCAGGTTGTGTTCCCTGGGTTCTGTTGCCTGTCTCCCCACTCAGTTGTTTATTAGCGGAAAGTAAGTTTCACATGAGGATATTGGTGAGAGCTTAAAGTTATTGGTGGAGTGTTCCCGGGAGGGACTCACGACAGAGGTCCCCCCAGTTCGAACCAATGGTTGAGGAGCTGAAGGCGCAAGGTGACAGAGGCTGAGGGCTACGGCAAACAAAAGTGGAGCTGAAGGCGCAAGGTGACAGAGGCTGAGGGCGACGGCAAACAAAAGTGGAGCTGAAGGCGCAGGGTGACAGAGGCTGAGGGCCGATGCAAACAATCGGTGGTGCTGAAGGCAAAAATGTGACAGGGGTTGACTTAATCCTAAAAAGCAGTAACATAAGTAGTAGTATAGGGATTGGAATGTACAAGTAGTATAAGTAGGATAAGGAGTATTTACAAAGTTTGGGGGTTACAAGTAGTAGAAGTACGGGTAAGTGGTATTTACAATAGTATAGTTGAGTTGAATAGAATAGTATAGTTGAATAGTATAGTTAAATAGCATAGGAGAACATTTACAGTAGTGTTGTTGAATAGCATAGTTGAATAGCATGGATGAATATTTACAATGGTATAGTGGACTAATATTTACAAGGTTGAATAGCATAGGTGAACATGTACAGTAGTGTTGTAGAATAGCATAGTTGAATAGCATGGATGAATATTTACAATGGTATAGTGGACTAATATTTACAAGGTTGGTATTTACAAATTTGGACAGTATTTACAGAGGGGAACAGGGTTGGGTACAAATATGGGGTGTGGAAGTCCGCCGTTCCCTGGGTGTGGAGAGTGTGCGGTGTAATGTAGTGAGTGTGTTGTAATGCTGTGGGTGTAATGTAGTGAAGTGTGGGGGTGGTTCGGCGAGGTGGCTGCTGAGCTGAGGCGGCCACGGCGGGGCTGTGAGATTCGGTACAGAGCGTGTGGGGAAATAGTACACAAGCACTGTCCCGAGATCTCAAGGCCCCGCCGTGATTGCTCAGAGCGGGGCGGAGGACTTGGCCGCCGGGACGCGGGGAATGCGGGGACGCTCCCTCCGTCCGTTTCGCGGAAACTATCGTGGATATCCCCGGCGGTGTTGGGGGGGGAGGGGGTGTTGTGGGCTTGATGGGTTGGGGTGTTGGTGGGGGAGAATTTGAATTTGGGGGGTTGAAAATTGAAAATTGGGGGGTAGCAAGAGGGGGCTGAAATTCGGGGGGCGGGGGTTTGTTGAAGACAGGGGGTTTGTTGCTTGGAAGGGGCGGTGGGGGTGGCATGAGTTGGGCGAGGCGGAATTCGTGGAGAAGGGGGGTCATTAAAGGGTCGATGGGGGTGTAGGGAGGGTGTACCCCGGTGGCTTGTGCTGCGTGAAATTCGCGCAGTATACGCCACTGGGGGTACTTCCACCGCCGGGGCCGGGGAGGTAATCCGGAGATCCTTAGCGGAACGAACGGAAGCGATGAGGTCGGCCCGGGCGAAGGGGGTAGGGGGGATAGCGGGTCCGGGACGAAAACGTCCCGGAGTATGGCCGCCATTTCCGGATCCGAATCGAAATCCGGAAACGGCGACGGGGGTGACAGGTGAGGTTGGGAGACGTGTTGCATGGCAAACGGACGGCGGGAGACTGATGGCTGATGTAGGTTGAGGGAGCACAGGGGCGGGTTTGCAGCGGGCTAACGGGACAGTGTGGGGTTTCCCGTCCATTAGCAGGGTCGCGGTGGTCGGTGTTGTGCGGATGACTTGAAAGGGCCCGGCATAAAGGGGCTGAAAGGTTTTATGTATGCCGGGCTCTTTCAAGTACATGTGAGTGGCGGTGTAAAAGCGTTTGGGGTAAGTGGTGTCGTTTGTCTGTGTTGAAGTGTGGAGCGGTTCCCTGTTAATGGACGGGGTGTTGTGTGGAGGGAAAATGTCGGCCGGTAAACGGAGAGGGTCTCGAAAAGCGTGTTGTGCGGGACTTGTGTTGTCTGAAGGACGGGCGGAAGTACGAAGGCTGAGTAATACATAGGGGAGGGTTTTGGTCCATGAGGGGGATGTGGCTGATGTGGAGATGGCTTGTTTAAGGACCGAGTGCCACCGCTCTATTTTCCCGTTGGATTGGGGGTGATAAGGAGTGGTGCGGATTTTCTGGATCCCGAGGGAACGGAGGAGATCTGAGAAGTGGGCGGACTCGAACTGCCTCCCTTGATCGACCGTGATTGTTCGCGGACAACCGTAGCGGCTTACCCATTGGTTGAGGAAAGCCGTTGCGACGGTGTCCGCGGTGATGTGGGTGAGGGGAATGCACTCAACCCAGTTGGTGGCACGGTCGATCATCGTGAGGCAGTATTTCTTCCCCTCAGAGGGGGGAAGAGGTCCGACCAGATCGAGGTGAACATGTTCCACGGGAGGGAATCAGGGATGGGTTGAGGAGGTACATGGGGGTGAGCCGAGACCTTAAATTGCTGGCACTTCTGGCACCCTAGAACCCAGGTACGAATATCTGTATTCATGTGGGGCCAGAAGTACCGGGTTTTGATGAGGTCTCGGCTTGCCCGGATGCCGGGATGGTGGAGGGAGTGGTAGTGGAGGAAGAGTTGCCGCCTGAGGTCGGGTGGGACGTAAGGGCGCGGTGAGTCGGCCGTTACGTCACACCAGAGCTCAAGGGGCGGCAGCTGTTGGAGTTTGGAGGCGGAGATGAGGTTGGAGAGGGCTGGGTCGGATTCGGGTTGTTGGTGTGACTTTAGGGTTTGTGGGGAAGGGAAAGGCAGTAGCTCCGCCACCGGCGCGGGGGTGGGGCGTGTGAGTGCGTCTGCTACGCAGTTGTCGGCCCCCGGCAAATATCGAATATCGGACGTAAACTGTCCGATAAATTCGAGTTGCCGGAGGCGACGTGGGGAGGCGGATTTGCGATTTTGGAGGAGGGCATGTGTGAGGGGTTTATGATCAGTGATGACAGAGAACTGCCTGCCCTCCACGAAGTCACGGAAGTGTTTGATGGCTTCGTGGATGGCGAGGAGTTCTCTGTCAAAGGTTGAGTAATTTTTTTGGGTTGGGGACAGAGTTTTTGAAAAGGAACCGAGGGGTTGGGGGGTGGCGCCGGTGTGTTGGTGGAGCACTGCCCCGATGGCCCAGTCGGACGCATCGGTTGTGATGGAGAGGGGAGCGTGGGGGTCGGGATGGGTTAATAGAGCGGCGTCCACTAGGTCCTTTTTACAAGTTTGGAAGGCGGTTGTAAGGGCGGGGTCCAGGTTATGGGGCGGGTATCGTTCTTTTTGGCCGGTTGTGGGATAGCGTGTATGAGTGGTTGTTGGTGTTGTGCAGCGTGTTTGATGTGTCTATGATAAAAGTTTAACATACCCAGGAAACGGCGAAGTTCTGAGACGGTGCGGGGCTGGGGGAAATCCGTGAGAGCGTGGACTTTGTCCGGGAGAGGCTTGATCCCGTCGGAGGAGACTTGGTGGCCGAGGCAGCGGACGGAGGGTTGGGCGAGGACGCATTTTTGAGTGTTGATGTTGAGTCCCTCGGCAGAGAAGATGTCTAGAACTTGCTTTAGGTGTATCAGGTGTTCTTGTGGGTTTCGGGAGGCGATCAGGATGTCATCCAAGAAGCAAAACACAAATGGTAGTCCCCGCAGGATATTATCCATATATCGTTGCCATGTCTGGGCCGCGTTTCTGAGGCCGAAACCCATTTTGATATATTCGAAAAGGCCGAAAGGCGTTATGATGGCGGTTTTAGGTACGTCGGGCGGGTTGATATTAATGTGGTGGAAGGCTCTGGAGATGTCGAGGGTCGAAAAAATAGTCGTGTTGTGGAGGTGGGAGGAGAAATCCCGGAGGTGGGGGACGTTATAGAGGTCTGGTGTGGTCTTGGCGTTAAGGCGGCGGTAATCGCCGCAGGGGCGGATATCCCCGTTGGGCTTCTGCACAATGTGTAGCGGTGAAGCCCACGGGGATTTAGGATAATGCCATCCGCAATGAGCTTGTCAAAGTGCCGCCGGGCTTGGGACAGTTGGAGCGGGTGGAGGCGGCGGGCTTTGGCGGAGATCGGGGGACCAGAGGTTTCAATAAAATGTTGGATTTGGGAGATATGTGGTGAGGGGCGGCGCTGGGGTTTGTAGTTGAGGAGGAGGGCTTCGAACTCGGTTGGTGGGCGGTCGACCTTATGGATGAAACCGGGGATTGGTTTCTGGGTGGAGGGGTCGATCAGGCGCGCGTTACGGACGTCAACCTGGAGGCCGAAATAAGCGAGGAAGTCGGCCCCCAGGATTGCCTTCTCCACGTCCGCCACGGTAAATTCCCACTCGTACGCGAGTCCGCTCATGTGGATGGATGAGCGGTACGTCCCGTAAGAGGGGATGGTGGTACCGTTGGCGGCGTAGAGACGTTGCCGGTAACAACGCGCCTGTCGCCTGAGGATGTTGTTCGGGAAGATAGACAGCGCCGCCCCTGTGTCTACGAGGAACGGGACGTTTGTTTTTGCGCACTTCAGGAAGAGGCGCTGGTGAGCTGGGGTGGAGTGCGGCAAAATGGCGGAGGCGGTGGGGTCTGGTGGATGGGAGGGGCTTGGGCCGTCCGAGGTGATGGGCGGCTGTGTCGGTGGTGGGCGGTCCCCTGCGAAGGAGACGCGGGGTGGTCCTTTGCCGTTCCGGAGAGGGGGAACGGTAGCGTCGGCTGGGGGGCTGGTCACCTTGGTGGCGGGTGGGGAGGTGCCGTTCCTGGGTGGGGGAACGGTAGCGGCGGCGTGAGTGGCGGCCGGAAGGTTGGCTGCCCTGGAGGCGGGCATGGAGGGGCCGTTCCGGGGTGGGGGAACGGTAGCGGCGGCGTGAGTGGCGGCCGGAAGGGTGGCCGCCCTGGAGGCGGGCGTGGAGGGGCCGTCCCGGGGTGGGGGAACGGTAGCGGCGGCGTGAGTGGCGGCCGGAAAGGTGGCTGCCCTGGAGGCGGGTGTGGAGGGGCCGTTCCGAGGTGGGGGAACAGTTGATGGCGGAGTGAGGGTTTTGGCGGCGCTGGCAGGCGCGGCCGGGAGGTTGGCAGCCGTGGAGGCGGCGTAGGAGGGGTAACGTGGCTTGGTGGTGGTGGTGTGAATGCGGGCGGGGAGGGGTTGGATGTGGTCCCCCCCGTGTTGGCGAGGAGGGGGGCCCGCCGGATTTACCGGCGGGCGTCCGCGTTTCCCTGCTTGGAGGGGAAGGAGCAGGGGGGCTGGCATTTGCGGGCCTCCCCACCGAAGTTAACATGATAGAAACATCGGTGGGGGGGGTCCGCTGGGAGGTAGGCAGTCCTGGTGGGGCGAATGGAGGTGGAGGAGGTCGCCGCGGCTGGAGACTTTCCCCTGCGTTGCTGAGGGGGGGAAGCGGTGCGGCGTTCGGGCGAGCGCTGGCGTCGGTGGTCGATGGAGGGGGTCGGCCGGCGCTCGGTGGAGAGGGAGCGGCGCCGGTGGAGGGAGGGGGGCCGGCGGCGCTCTCGTGACGGCGTCCGGTCCCGTCGCGGGGTGGAGGTGCGGGGTGCGTTGACTTCCGTGACGCCGGCGGCTGCGGTGAGGTCGTGGACTGTATCGGCGAGTCGTAAGAGGGGTTCATCCGGGCCGTCGAGGTGGCTGGCGAGCGCCATCTGCATGGGGTGGGGAAGGGCTCGCAGCCAGAAGGTCCGCGCGATGTCGGCCGTCATCACGTCTTGCAGCTGATGACGCAGACGGCGGTAGAGGTGGGAGGGCTTCAGGTCGCCGAGGTGCTGCGGTTGTGAGAGCGCTGCGACACGTGCGATCTTCGATGGTTGGTATAGCGTGACGAGGCGGTTGCGGAGGTCGTCGTATGCGGCTGCGGCGTCGGGAGAGATGTCCGACGTCTGTAGGAGGATTTCGTACGGCAGCAGGGATATGATGCGGGAGTAGTGGGTCCGCTGGCTGCGGATGTTGGCGGCAGAAAACGCAGCGTCAACCTGGAAGAACCAGAGAGCGGGGTCGTGCGAATAAAACGGGGGAAGCGACAGCGGGAATGACGCCGAGGCCGTCGTGACGTCGGCGGCGGCGTGTGCAGCGGCCGCAGCGGCGGCGGCAGCGGCGGCGGCGGATGCGGATGAGCCGGGTGGCGAGAGGCGGGTGAAGGGGTTGTCGGCTGCGTCAGTTGTCGCAGCGGTCGGCGGCTGCAGTGTGGATGGCCGGAGGAGTGGCGGCGTCGGTGAGTTCGGGTCCATGGTTGAGGTCTGTAACTAAAATTCAAATTGAGTAATTTTTGAATTTTAAATTCGCAGTTTGCGGGAGCGGAGGTGCGTGTGGCGGAAAGTTGAGAGCTGGAGTTGAGCGGTGAGGGTGGGGCAAAAATTGCGAATTTAACACTGACTGTTTAGACTGAATCTGAATTTAAAATTTGGGACACCGAACTGAACTAGACTGGGGGCGACACATGAGGTGGTAAAAGAGGGTAGAAGGTTGAGTGAACGTCGGGTTCACCACTGTGATGAATTTAGAATTTTGTTCATCACGGTGGGGTGAAGGAGAAAAGTCGCAGGCGGCGGTAGTCCACCGATCATCTACGACTTTGGGAGGAGATAGAGGTGAGTGAGGGAATTTACCTAGGCGGCGGTAATCCACCGATCATCTAGGTGAGGAGAGGTGCTTGTCTAGGCGGCGGTAGTCCACCGATCATCTAGACAAGAGGTAGGAGGTAAATTCTCAGGCGGCGGTAATCCACCGATCATCTGAGAGGAGGAGCAAGGTAGAGGAGAGAAGAGAGAGCTAGTTAGAGGAAGTGTCGAATGAGGCTAAAGCCCCAGGATCCAGGGTTATATAGGAACTGGAGGCCTCTCCCTCCAACTCCCTGTGGGGAGTTGGTAGTGGGGCTCCAGGTTGTGTTCCCTGGGTTCTGTTGCCTGTCTCCCCACTCAGTTGTTTATTAGCGGAAAGTAAGTTTCACATGAGGATATTGGTGAGAGCTTAAAGTTATTGGTGGAGTGTTCCCGGGAGGGACTCACGACAGTACCTATCCAGGTAACTACCCCTAAATGGGTAAAGTGGTAGGTATAAATAAGATGGGTGTAACGGTCGAAATTCTCATAACTTGGGTTTCGGGTGATAAGAGTGGTTAACTGGTTTAAAACTGAAGAACCACATTATGTGTAGGACCTATCCCACACCAGGAACCCCTTCAATGTCCCAAATTAAGGTAAGTGGCTGTAAAACAAACTTTCATTCTATTAGTCCTGTGAAGTACAATAATTAATCGTTGCTATCAGTTACTTTTGAATGTTAAACTTCAAAAGGAATCGCTTCAAATTAGTAGGCCCTTGGGTGACTGATTACAGCTTTTATTTTTTATAAACCTGCTGTAGCGCCAAATAAACATGGCCCATCGTCACGAAAGATCTTCCTCAAGGTTGTAAAGCGAGACTAAGATTTCTTTGATCAGCAAGACAACTGCAACTGCATTGCAGAAACAAAGAGGTGCCCGAATTGGGAGATACCTTCAAATGGTGGGGGGGGGGTTCAATGTCACGTTCTAATTTGTGTCAAAAACGCTAAATAGATGTCTCGAGAATCAGAATTTTCTCTCTATCACGTATGGAGCATTTATGGAAAAACGTTGAATGGCAATATTGATACACGGGTACAGTAGGAAGTAGGTGCCTACTTACTAGACGTGTAAGTCAGGAACACTTGTCTTGGGCCCTTCATGAGATGTCAAGATAATGTAAGGCGGAAACATGTGGGTTACTAATTTTACCTGCATACCCAATCGTCGTAAATTCTAAGAGGATTCAAAAAGGCTCAGTTAGTCAAATATTGATATCGACATTAATTTTGGTTGGTAAAGGAAAAGCTAAAAACGCTGCAAAGTCCTCGTCACATGGGTTTATTATTCTATTGGACATACGTACAGAAATGTTGGCTGTTCATTTATTGTTTATTTCATGTGAAATAGTTGAAATAGCTATTTCTGATTGTTTCCACCATTTTTGGCCCCTAAAACACGAATTAGGTAGGTACGCTCCTTTTTAACCTGACCCTTCAGGTTTTTGCGATGGGACCCCCCGCCGAAAAACGACAGGAAAAAGTGAGACCAAATAGTGAGACCAAATTGTGAGACCAAATAGTGAGACCAAATTGTGAGACAAAAGTAGCGCGTATTTTATAAAGTGGCTCCTAAAGCTAATTTATATGCTATTCACTCTACGAAGCTGAAATTTGGTATGTGGGCTACTTAGGACTTTAACTTGACACTGCCCAGGCCCCGGATCAGCTGAGTGGCTCCTAAAGCTAATTTCTATGCTATTCACTCTACGAAGCTGAAATTTGGTATGTGGGCTACTTAGGACCTTAACTTGACACTGCCCAGGCCCCGGATCAGCTGGGTGGCTCCTACAGCTAATTTCTATGCTATTCACTCTACGAAGCTGTAATTTGGGATGTGGGCACCTTAGGACTTTAACTTGACACTGCCCAGGCCCCGGATCAGCTGAGTGGCTCCTAAAGCTAATTTATATAATACAGCGAGGGGGACAAAAACCTGAAGGGTCAGGTACACCACATTTTAGCCGTCAGGCTTAAAGCGGAATTCATCCGGGGGTGCAGGGGGCGAAGCCCCCGCCGAGGCGCGCAGCGCCGAGTTTTTTTTTTTTTTTTTTTAAATAAATTATCTCTGATCATTGATAGTAGGTACCATTTAATCGTGTTGATCCACCTGTTGACACTAATTTGTTGTTATTCTACAAATTGATGGTAATTTCAGACGATTTCCCAGGTTTTTGACTCATAAAACATCAATTTTGGGAGCTGAACATCTAGTAGAACCTCAATTTTCTACTCTTTGGTCATAACCCACTTCATAATCGGTCTTCTCGTCCCCAAAAACATGAAAAACGATACCTTAAAAGCTCATGTTACCAACATGTTGCTAAAACGCAAAAAGTACCTATTTTTACACACATTTTCACTCATAACACCCCTGGGTATATTCCGATCGGGCTGAAAAGTTTCGGGACACAACTAGGGCCCAAATGGAGCATGTGTGCGAAAGAACGATTTTTTTATACCGAAAATGAAGCCTGTACACGTGATACGGCGGACGGACATTGCATTTTTGGAATCTACGCACCTTGAAACGGAAAAGAAAAAATTTTAAGGGGGTGTTATAAAAATTTTTTGCTGAGCAAATACATAGGTGTATTATTCACAGAATAATAAACCAAAAGTGCTATAATTACACAGTGTTCCAGTTACTCTTTGGTATCCCCTCTAACATCTACATAAATTTAGCTAGATAGGTAGGTAGTGGAAATTCGAACAGTTGGCATTGATGATGAATATTTTAGCCATGAACCACCGTTCCCTTTCTATGGTCTGGTCTCCTGAATCTTAAAATCAGTTGTTTTTGCTTCGAGCACGTATTAAGTCATTAGAGTCTGTATGTGGATGGGTTATTTTAGAAAATTGGACGCAATATCACATAATTATTCAACGATCTCTTTCTAATTGAGCTTCGTTATATTAACTCCCGTTTCCACTGACCTGAGCCAGTTGCCAAATATGGCTCAACTGTTATCAACATTTATAGGTTGGAAACCACCAAAACAATAAGAATCGAAGAGCGGCGCTAACAACAAGTCTGCCTTTCCTGCTCTAACAACTACAGAGTTTTCTATAAACTATAAATCGAGTCAGTGCTTCAGTCCAAACACTGTTGCTACAGATGTAGGTAAACCAATTACATACTGAACGATTGTAGAGAAAAGGTAACCCGCAACGCTGCTAAATCGACTTAAATGAGACGAAACGAGAAAGCGAGTTTGTCGAGGTGAGAATCGAGCAGATGAGTACAATAGCGATGAGAAAGGTGCTGAAGTGCGGAGTGGGTAACAGTCCATGGTCTACCGGTAAAAACCAATTGAGGCTGCGATGTAGATCACCAATAGATTAGGTGATCTCAGTCAAAGATAACTATGCTGAAGAATGATATGGTACGAGGATTGTTGGAATTAGCAGAGCAAGAGAATAATATCTATTGGAAATCGAATTATTGCACATTAAACATTGCATTTTAATTATTGCACATGAAAGAAACAATAAATTAACAGCCAACATTTCTGAACTGAACGTATGTCCAGTAGAATAAAAAACCCTTGTGCCAAGGACTTTGCAGAGTTTTTAGCTTTGAAATTTAGTTATCAAATTATTAAATACCTACATAAAGAACTACGTCAGTCTTTAGGCCCGTGGCCCAGAAGTAATCAGGTGGCTCATCCACAAAACATTCAAGATCTCACCAACTGGTTGAGTCAGAGTGTGTTACTTCCGCGCTGACCACATCCCTTTCCCGCTTCACGATTTATTATTAGAGCCTCGTGCCCCCGAAGCAGAACTAAAAGGAGCCTTAGTTGATTTACAGCATTCCGCTTTGAACGATCACAGTTCCCGCTGTATTTCATGCCCCGGCCTTCTGAATCTTAAATTCAACTATTGTTTGCTTGTAGAACGTAGGTCATTCGCGTCTGTAATTGGGTTATTTTGGAAAATTGGACGCGGCGAGTAGGTCATAGATGCAAAAACCTAAGATGATCAACCGGGTAAGCCGCGTATAGGTATTAGGTAGGTAGGTAGCTACTTTAAAAAAAATACCAACTGCTATTGAGGAAAGGTATTCTTACCTGAAAAAGAAGAAAATTCTGTCAATTAATTCTACATACATATTGTTGGAGAAAAAAGGACGGTACGGTGAGTGCGGTCCGACAATATTTTGGTGGCGTGGAGAGGGATACCTGTTCAGACTCGATTTCGCGGCTGTGTACAAATTCCGTGCCGGTAATGAGTGTTTACCGATGACGGAGGTCAAATTCCGTGCGGAGACCGAGAGGGAATGCGTACAAACTGCGTGCGAAGGTTCAAAAGCGTTCCGAAATTGTTTCACCAACTTTTCACGCTTCACGCGATTCAGAATGGAAGTTACATTCCCTTAGTGTTCTTTTTACTTCCCAATAAGGAAACAGCTAGTTACGAGAACGTCTTCAGTAGTGTCAAGACGAAATGTGAGGAGGTGAACTTGAAGTTTGAAGAAATATCCAGAAACGCTTCGCAAGAAGGAAGAATTCCTCCGCGAGCAAATGGCTGCGTTTGAGAGCGGTCTGATTTCCCGGATGGACTTTGTTAAATCAGTTTCATTCAAATTTTTACCAGTTGCTGTATAGGTGTTTTGAGGTTGCAAATTTCGACAACTCCACCAATTTTCGTGGAGGCTTTTGGAGTGTGAAGCAGTTCGCCTCCAAGCGGTGCACCCTGGGTCACGCTAAACGAGCTGCACGGAGATTGTACATGTCTCATTTCATAGCCGCACGGTAACGGTACATGACCCTTCTGAGGCTCGCACGGAGTTTGTGCATTGCGGCACGGAGTTTGACGATTGCCGATTTCGCACCCGGGAAAATCGTCGCATCAACCCCAAATAACTTCTTCACATCATGAGCCACTTTATCCCACTATGGAATAGTTCCATTATTTACCGTATCCTATCCGCTGAACTTCCCTTGCTTTTCCCTGCCCCATTCGACTTCTCATCAGCATCGAATTCTATTTCAACTGAAGTTTGAGCCCGATTTGGTGAATCAGCATGCGCTAAAACATTCCCAATACCATCGAATCGGTAAGGGCTAATCCACTGCATTTTGCGATTTCATAATTATGTTTCTTCCAACCTTATAGTTAGGGCTATCTATGTTTCATTTGTTCATAATTTATTACAAACATCTACTTTCAGCAGTTATATAAAATACCCGCAATTTTACATGTACGGTTATATGCACCTATACAGTAGGTTGATGTTCATGTGATGTACCTCCCTTCTCAGCACATGGTAGGTGATATTGACTTGGTCTCCAAAATTACCAACTTATTTCCGCGTTAAAGAATTCCCAATACCACCGAATGGATGGCAATCCACGGCACTTGCGATTCCATGAATAATAGGTTGGTAGGTACCTACCTACATATGTTTCTTCCTTCTTCGCTTCATGTGCTCATGACAATCACCTATTAAAATCAAAACCACCCCGAAATCAGTTGGGTAAGCCTGTCAATCGTGCAATGGAAATTCGGATGAAATAATAATAACGACAGACCTAAAACTTTCTAGGAACCTGCGAGGCATTGGGTGTGCCACCAGGCTTCGATTCTCCTGATTTAGGTTGGCAGGATACTGCTTGGATTGATGCAAACACCAACTAGGTCAACGCATTGGTGGTTTTTGGAAATCCAAGATTACTCATTAATGACCAATTCCAATCAAATAGGTAGAAAAAGTTTAAAAAAAAATGAAATTCATGATTATTACCCCCGATTTTAACTATGAAGAAATATTACGAACAATAAAACGAAATAACCGAGGTTTACATACCTTTAGTAGTTGTAGATCCGAGAATGAAGGTGATGAAAACCAAATCGCAGCACTAAACACATACACAACCATTGACTGACTCGGGCCAACCAACCACTCGCGCTTGTTATCGATTGCCCATATCACTTCACGATGTTAGATCGGTGGATTATACGGAGACTATTGGAGAAGACAACACGCGCGAACACATAATTTAGTCCATGAATTATTGTTCTAAGATGAATATTGAAGAAGAACCACCACGTACCTACTAACTCCGCGGGTATCGACTCAGACTGACTCAGCCAGATATGGTGGAGGGGATGATCTTGAAAGGTAGGTACGAGGTTCGAGGCTCCCTGAATATTTTTCATTTTCATTTCATCTGATCACTCATCGTATTTTCCTGTATTTACTCGATCAAAATAATCAAGTTGATATTATTTTTAGTAATAAAACTTACCTTTCAAGATCCCCCTCCACCCAATCACCCCTGATCACCCCACCCCTGATAGCTACTCCTCCAAGTCACCACCTGATAAGATCAGTCTACTCACTAAGGTGACTATTGTTAGGCCCGTGGTGGTTCTTCTTCAAAATGTGGAGTACCCATGACTTCTGTTTATATTTTTAGATGCAAGTAGGTTCTATTCTAAGAATTTTGAGACCAACCGCACTCTTCTACAATGAATAGTTCTTTTTCTATGATTCTGCAAATATTCCAACACTACCTACCTCACAATGGATGAGGGGGTCCCGCCCAGCCGTGAGGGGTGAAATGACGTCACTCGATGCCGACATTTTTTAAAGTTCATAGAAAAATAACTATTCATCGTAGGAGAGTGAGGTTGGACTCAAAATTCTTAGTATGGAACCTACTTCGATTTGGAAATGGGGAAGTAATATAAACGGAAGTCATGGGTACTCCTCATTCATCTTGCCACAATAATTTATTCTTGGACTGCATCATGTGCTTGCGTGTGTTTTCTCATCAGATCGCCTCAGTATGATCCGCCGATTTAACCTCGTGAAGTGTTATGTGCAATCGATACCTCGGGTGTGCATTAATTGGACCGTGCCAATCAATGGTTGTTTATTTGCTTAGTGCTGTGATTTGATTTTATCACCTTCATTCTTGGCTCTTCCACTCCTAAAGGTATTTAGGTACTACTTCGTTATTTAGGTTTATTGTAACATCTCTTCATAATTATAAAGTCGACCTGAAGCCGATTTGAATACATTCCAATTTGTAGGGTAATAAATGCCGTTTTGAATTATTTCCTAGTTTTTAGGAGCAAACTGTACGACCAACCGTTCGCTCTCCATGGGGCGCATAGGTTGCATGTACAGAACACAGAAGGGTTATCAAGGCAAAAAAATATTTACCTAACTGCTGTAGAAGAATTTGCAGACTGTGCTCTCGATTTCTTCAACTCCGTCGCCGTTCATCCTGTTTGCTGTAACGACTTGGAAATAAGTAGGTACCTAATTTTGGAGACAAGGTAAATATCAACCTACCATTTGATGAGTACATCACATGAACATCATCCTACTGTATAGGTAAAAACCCGTATGTATGTAAAACTGCTTTTATGTAAAACTGCTGATTGTGGGTTGGTTTTGGCTTTGTATTTAGTAGGTGATTGTAACTGTGAACACATGAAGTACTGATAGCCTTAACCAAGGTTAGAAGAAATATAATATGAAATCCCAAATGCAGTGGATTAGCCCTTCCCCATTCTATGGTACTGGGAATGTTTTAGCGCATGATGATTGACCAAATCGGGCTCAAGCTTCAGTTTAAATACATTTCGATGCTGGTGACAAGTGGCATTATTTCGCAGATGACGTTGAATGTCCTTCATCCAAGACCATTTTCTTTTGGGTGGGAGTTCGTGAAATTGGTCACACATATTGGGCCTGGAACATTCCCTCAAACCTCGTGCCGTTTTTATTAACGCGTTACTACCGTAATTATGGACCAGTCATGATAATGAAGCGATTATACGGTACTACTAAACAGGTAGGTACTTACCCCGACAGCAACAATGCCAAGTTGAGTCGAACAACCATGACGAATTCTCCGCCGCCGGTAGGTATGAATATATAGGTACCTATTGTATACAGAAGTAATCAGTTCGCGTCTTACCGTAAGTGATAAAATATTATTGTCGTGAGTCCCTCCCGGGAACACTCCTATCATATTAAGTTCTCACCAATATTCAAACGCCAAACTAAAAGCTCCGTAAATAAAGACATGAGTGGGGACAGGCGACAGAACCCAGGGTTACTCAACCTGGGGCCCCACTACCAGCTCCCAGCAAGGAGCTGGAGGGAGAGGCCCCCAAGTACTATATAACCCCGGATCCTGGCGCTCAAGCTTCATTCGACACTTCCTCTAACCAGCTCTCTCTTCTCTCTCTTACCTTACCTCCCAGATGATCGGTTGAATACAGCCGCCTGGGAATTTCACCTCCTCTCTCCTCTCTCCTCCTCCTCCTTGTCTAGATGATCGGTTGAATACAGCCGCCTAGACAAGGGACCTCTCCTTTCCTCTCCTTCACCTAGATGAACGGTTGACTACAGCCGCCTAGGTGAAATTCCCTCATCCACCTCTCTCTCCTCCAAAGTCGTAGATGCTCGGTTGATTACAGCCGCCTGCGACTTTTCCTCACCTTCCTTCCACACCACCTCTCTCTCCTCCAAAAGTCGTAGATGTTCGGTTGACTACAGCCGCCTGCGACTTTTCCTCCTTCTCTCTCCTTTCCCAAAATTCACTTACTCACCTTCCTTCCACGCCACCGTGATGAGAATTTTAAATTCATCACAGTGGTGAACCCGACGTTCACTCAACCTTCTTCCTTACCACCTTCCCACCTCATGTGTCGCCCCAGTCAAGTAGTTCGGTGTCCCGAATTTTAAATTCAAAATTTTAACCAGTCAGTTTAAATTCGCAATTCTTGGCCCAACCCTCAACACTCACCTCTCAACTCAACGCACCACTGCTCCCGCCGATTGCGAATTTTAAAATTCAAAACCAAGTCAAATTTTTGAATTTTAGTTACAGAAATGGACCCGAACTCACCGACGCCGCCGCTCTTGCGACCAGCCACACTGCAGCCGCCCGCCGCTGCGACATCCGACGCATTGGCCGACAACCCTTTCTCCACGCTCTCCCCGCCGACCTCTGCGTCATCAGACGCCGCCGCCGCCGCTACGGCCGCAGCAGCCGCCAACGTCATGACGGCGTCCGCTGCGTTCCCTCTGTCGCTGCCCCCCTTCTACACGCACGACCCGGCGCTTTGGTTTTTCCAAGTGGACGCAGCGTTTTCGGCCGCCAACATCCGCAGCCAGAAAACCCGATATTCCCGGATCATTTCACTACTGCCCTACGAGATCCTGCTGCAGACCTCTGATATCTCCCCCGACGCCGCCGCTGCGTACGACGACCTCCGCAGCCGCCTCATCAACACATACCAGCCGTCGAAAATCGCCCGAGTCGCCGCCCTCTCCCAACCTCAACACCTCGGCGACCAGAAGCCCTCCCACCTCTACCGACGGCTGCGACACCAGCTGCAGGGGATCATGACCGCCGACATCGCACGCACGTTCTGGTTACGTGCCCTTCCCCACCCCATCCAGATGGCCCTGGCCAGCCATCTCGACGGTCCCGACGAGCCCCTCCTGCGCCTCGCGGACACCGTGCACGACTTGGCCGCTGCGGCCGCCGTCAGTGAGGTGCGTACGCCGCGCCACCCCCCGCCTTTCCGGGACCGCACAAAATCCCGGGACCGCGGCCGGGCACCCTCCCTCGACGGCCGTCGACCACTTTCGGCGGATCGCCGACACGACTCGTCCGCCGACCGCCGCCGCCAGCGCTCACCCGAGCGCCGCAACGCATCCCCTCCCCGCCAGCGCAGAGGTCGATCCCCAGCAGCTGCGCGCGCATCAAACTCGGCCCGCCCCACCAACTCCACCTACCTGCCTGCGGACCACCCCAACCGTTGTTTCTATCACGTAAACTTCGGTGGGGAGGCCCGCAAGTGCCAACCCCCCTGCGCCTTCGCCCCTAAGCAGGGAAACGCAGACGCCCGCCGGTAAATCCGGCGGGCCCCCCTCCTCGCCAACACGGGGGGGACCATGCGCATACCCCCCCCGCCCGCATTCACACAGCCACCACCACCAAGCCACGCTACCCCTCCTACGCCGCCGCCACGGCTGCCAACCTCCCGGCCGCGCCTGCAGCGCCGCCAAAACCCTCCCCGCCCGCCACCAGGGCAACCAACCTTCCGGCCGCCACTCACGCCGCCGCTACCGTTCCCCCACCCCGGAACGGCCCCTCCACGCCCGCCAACAGGGCAGCCAACCTTCCGGCCGCCACTCACGCCGCCGCTCCCGTTCCCCCACCCCGGAACGGCCCCTCTATGCCCGTCAATAGGGCAGACACCCTCCCGGCCGCCACTCACGCCGCCGCGTCCGTTCCCCCACCACGGAACGGAACCTCCACGCCCGCCTCCAGGGCACAACCCCCTCCAGCCACCACACAGCCCGCCACTACCGTTCCCCCTCCCCGGAACAAGGCGAAACCCCCTCCTCCCAAACTGGCCTGCCCCCCTGCAGACTCCGCCGCTTCCCCCCTCCGGAACGACAAGAAACCACCTCGAGTCTCCTTCGCGGCGGACCAGCCAACACCGACCAACGTACCTACCTCCGCAATTGTGCCCAACGCCCTCCCGACCCACCAGCGACTTTTCCTGCGCTGCAGGAAAACCAATGTGCCTTTCTTGGTGGACACAGGGGCGGCGCTATCGATATTTCCTAACAACATCCTCCGTCGTCAGGCGCGCTGCTACCGGCAGCTTCTCTACGCCGCCAACGGTACCACCATCCCCTCGTACGGGACGTACCGCTCCTCTGTTTACATGAGCGGGCTCGCGTACGAGTGGGAGTTTACCGTGGCGGACGTGGAGAAGGCGATCCTGGGGGCCGATTTTCTCGCATATTTCGGCCTCCAGGTCGACGTCCGGAACGCGCGCCTGATCGACCCCCGCCACAAAAACACCCATACCCGGATTCATCCATGCCATCAACCACCCCCCTACGCAATTTGAACGCCTCCTCCTCAACTACCGCCCCCAGCACCGCCCCTCTGCCCACATCTCCACCATTCAACACCACATTGAGACTTCCGGCCCCCCCATCACAGCTAAAGCCCGACGACTCCACCCCCTGCAACTATCTAAAGCCCGACAACATTTTAATAAACTAATAGCCGACGGTATCGTCCGCCCCTCAAAATCCCCTTGGGCTTCTCCACTCCACATCGTGCAGAAGCCCAATGGGGATATCCGCCCCTGCGGGGACTACCGGAGGCTCAATTCAAAGACCACACCGGACCTTTATAATGTTCCCCACCTACGGGACTTCTCGTCGCACCTCCATGGCGCTAATATATTCTCTACCCTCGACATTTCACGGGCATTCCACCACATCAACATTCACCCCCCCGATGTCCAGAAAACCGCCATCATCACCCCGTTCGGACTTTTTGAGTATGTTAAGATGGGCTTCGGGTTAAGGAACGCTGCACAAACTTGGCAGCGCTATATGGACAGCATCCTGCGAGGCCTACCGTTCGTCTTTTGCTTCCTCGACGACGTCCTGGTAGCCTCCAGGACGCCGGAAGAACACCTCAGCCATCTCCAACAGATCCTTGACATCTTCTCCTCCGAAGGCCTCTTGGTTAATACAGAGAAGTGCGTTCTCGGCCAACCCTCCGTCCGCTGCCTCGGCCACCACGTTTCGTCCGAGGGCATCAAACCCCTCGCTGACAAGGTCCACGCCATTACTGACTTCCCGCAACCCCGCACCGTGACGGAACTCCGCCGCTTCCTGGGTATGTTAAACTTTTACCGTAGACACATCAAACACGCAGCACAACATCAACAACCACTCATACACGCCATTCCCCAACCCTCCAAAAAAAATGACACCCGCCCCATTACCTGGACCCCCCAACTCATCTCCTCCTTCAAAATTTGCAAACAGGACCTAGTAGACGCCGCTCTATTGGCCCATCCCGATCCTCACGCCCCACTATCCATCACCACCGATGCGTCCGACTGGGCCATCGGGGCAGTGCTCCATCAGCACACCGGCGCCACCCCCCAACCCCTAGGCTTCTTCTCCAAAACGCTATCCCCCACCCAAAAAAATTACTCCACGTTCGACAGAGAACTCCTCGCCATCCACGAAGCCATCAAGCACTTTCGTGACTTCGTGGAGGGCAGGCAGTTCTCTGTCGTCACTGATCATAAGCCCCTGACCCACGCCCTCCTACAGAATCGCAAATCCGCCTCCCCGCGTCGCCTCCGGCAACTCGAGTTTATCGGGCAATTTACGTCCGATATCCGATACTTGCCGGGGGCCGACAACTGCGTGGCGGACGCGCTATCCCGACCCACCCCTACCCCCGCGCCGGTGGCGGAGTTACTGCCTTTCCCTTCACCCCAAATCCTCAAATCAAAACAAACTCCACATTCCGACCCCGCCCTCTCCAACCTCATTTCCGCCTCCAAATTGGAACAGCTGCCGCCCCTCGACCTCTGGTGTGACGTAACGGCCGATACGCCGCGCCCTTACGTCCCACCGGAACTGAGGCGGCAGTTGTTCCTCCACTATCACTCCCTTCACCATCCTGGCATTCGGGCTAGCCGAGACCTTATCAAGACGCGGTACTTCTGGCCCCACATGAACACAGATATTCGTAACTGGGTTCTGGGGTGCCAGAAGTGCCAGCGGTTTAAGGTCTCGGCCCACCCCCATGTCCCGCCTCAAACCATTCCCGACTCCCTGCCGTGGGAACACGTTCATCTGGATTTACTGGGCCCCCTTCCCCCATCCGAGGGGAAGAAATACTGCCTCACGATGATCGACCGTGCCACCAACTGGGTGGAATGCATTCCACTCTCAAACATCACCGCGGACACCGTCGCGACGGCTTTCCTCTCTCAATGGGTTAGCCGTTACGGTTGTCCGCGAACAGTCACGGTCGATCAAGGGAGGCAGTTTGAGTCCGCCCACTTTTCCGATTTACTACGTTCCCTCGGCATCCACAAAATCCACACTACCCCATACCATCCCCAATCCAACGGGAAAATAGAGCGGTGGCACTCGGTCCTGAAACAGGCCATTTCTACTTCAACAAATTCCCCTTCCTGGACCAAATCCCTCCCCTACATTTTACTCAGCCTTCGAACATCCGCCCGTCCTTCAGACCAAACTAGCCCCGCACAAAACGCCTTTAAAGACCCACTACGTTTACCGGCCGACATTTTTACTCCACACCACACACCGTCAATTAACAGGGAACCACTACACTCAACAACACCGACAAACGACACCACTTATCCCAAACGATTTTTCACCACAACACACATGTACCTGAAAGAGCCCGGCATCCATAAAACTTTCCAACCACTTTACGCCGGGCCCTTTCAAGTCATCCGCACAACACATACCACCGCGACCCTGTTAATTGACGGCAAACCACATACAGTCCCGTTAGCCAGGTGTAAACCCGCACCTGTGCTAACCCAACCCACAAACTCTATCAGTCTCCCACCGTCCGTTCGCGATGTCGCACCTCTTCCCAACGCACCAGTCACCTCCGTCGCCGTTTCCGGATTTCGATTCGGATCCGGAAATGGCGGCGATTCTCCGGGACGTTTTCGTCCCGGACCCGCTCTCCCCCCTACCCCCTTCGCCCGGGCCGACTTCACCGCTTCTTTTTGTCCCGCCACGGATCACCGGACTACCTCCCCGGCCCCGGCGATGGAAGTACCCCCAGTGGAAAATACTGCGCGAATTTCGCACAGCGCCGGCCACGGGGGTACACCCTCCCTACTCCCCCACAGATCCCCTAATGTCCGCCATCCTTCGCGAGTTCCACCTCGCGGAACTCATGCCCCCACCGCCCCCCGTTCAAATTTCCTTGCCCCCTATAAATTTCAAACCACCACCCCCCGTTCAAATCACCAACCCCCCCGAAATTGTAACCCCACCAAATTTACCGCCCCCCCCGTTTTCGATTTTCGACCCCCCCGTATCAACTTCACCCCCTCCAACACCCCCTCCCCCCCTCCATCGCCGGGGATATCCACGATAGTCTCCGCCGGGACGAAACGGCCCGGGCGGCGAAACGGACGGAGGGAGCGTCCCCATGTTCCCCTCGTCCCGGCGGCCAAACCCCCCGCCCCGCTATGAGCAATCACGGCGGGGCCTTGAGATTCCGGGACAGTGCAAGTGTTTTTTTTTATCCACTCGCACTGTACCGGAACTCGGAGCTCCGCCGTGCCCGCCTCGCCACGAGCTCGGAGCAACCGCCGCCCCCACACAACATACTCACACACACACACACACAACCACTCGCCACACCACACCCAGGAACCGGCGGATCCTCGCAACCGCCTCCCACAAGGTGACCAAATGTTTGTCCATACCTCTGTACTATCTGTATATACTACTTCATCTGTAAATACTGTAAATACTCACCCGTCATCTGTAACTACTCATTCATCCTCTGTACACACTCCATCTCATTGTAAATATTGTTCATCTCAGTGTAAATATTGTTCATCTACCTCATCTCGCCCTTGCCGATCACTTCCCTAAATGCCACATGTTTAGGGATCATGACCACTGCACTGTACATACTCTCGCCATCTCATCCTACTTATTCTACCTTATGTTACTACTTCTCATCTACTATGTTACTTACTTATCATCTACCATGTTACCTACCTTATGTTCTACCTATTCACTTATCATCTAACATGTTACTACTTATCATCTATGTTACTTATCATCTACCATGTTACTACTACTAACTCTACCATGTTACTACTAGTTTTTAAGCACCGCCTTCAGCTCAACCTCTGTTTGCATCGGCCCTCAGCCCCTGTCTCTTTGCGCCTTCCGCGCCTCCTCTTGTTTGCCGTAGCCCTCAGCTCCTGTCATTTTGCGCCTTCAGCGACCACCTCTTGTTTGCCGTAGCCCTCAGCTCCTGTCATCTTACGCCTTCAGCACCAATATTGGTTCAAACTGGGGGGACCTCTGTCGTGAGTCCCTCCCGGGAACACTCCTATCATATTAAGTTCTCACCAATATTCAAACGCCAAACTAAAAGCTCCGTAAATAAAGACATGAGTGGGGACAGGCGACAGAACCCAGGGTTACTCAACCTGGGGCCCCACTACCAGCTCCCAGCAAGGAGCTGGAGGGAGAGGCCCCCAAGTACTATATAACCCCGGATCCTGGCGCTCAAGCTTCATTCGACACTTCCTCTAACCAGCTCTCTCTTCTCTCTCTTACCTTACCTCCCAGATGATCGGTTGAATACAGCCGCCTGGGAATTTCACCTCCTCTCTCCTCTCTCCTCCTCCTCCTTGTCTAGATGATCGGTTGAATACAGCCGCCTAGACAAGGGACCTCTCCTTTCCTCTCCTTCACCTAGATGAACGGTTGACTACAGCCGCCTAGGTGAAATTCCCTCATCCACCTCTCTCTCCTCCAAAGTCGTAGATGCTCGGTTGATTACAGCCGCCTGCGACTTTTCCTCACCTTCCTTCCACACCACCTCTCTCTCCTCCAAAAGTCGTAGATGTTCGGTTGACTACAGCCGCCTGCGACTTTTCCTCCTTCTCTCTCCTTTCCCAAAATTCACTCACTCACCTTCCTTCCACGCCACCGTGATGAGAATTTTAAATTCATCACAATTATTTTTGGCATCGATGGATTCCTGAAGTACCTACCTACCTAATTTTATTTATCAAAAAGTTCAAAAGATCGTTACGGACGGAGTTACGGTTCTTTGGTCCATCGGTAATACTGGTAGGTGGTAGAGGAGAATTGAAGCGTTCGAATATATTATATAATATAGTACAGGTTATTACTACAGCCTTAGGTATGTTTAAATCTGGAACTTCATCCATGTAAACATTTTCATATCGCTTCAGCGTTTGGCCTTGTTGTTAGAGCCTGATCTCAAACGTGGGCCGACCCATTATCCGCAATTGATTCCACCTTGCACCTAGCAATAGACCTAAAATAGGCGTGTCCTTAAAGTTTATGGATGTTATAGACAATGTGTGAAATTAGGCATTCTATATGGAATTTACACATTGACTATAACATAGATAATAAGAGACAACCATTTCCAATACCAGTACCTATATAGTAAATATATATTCATTTCATATAGATCCACAAATCTAACGAATCCGCCAGAAAGTCAAGAATGAGCGGTAAACTCTGGGCTAACTGCCAAACAGTACCTACCTATACCTAACGAAGTTACCTACATTTTTCGAAAGTGGTTTTCTGTTCTAAGAGCTGCATCCAGTTCCCATTTTTCGGAACGGAACTACTGATGTTGACCCAGCTCTCGAACTAGGCTGTTGGTTACGGAGAAATTTAACGCGTAAAACAATGGTTGAATAAGGGCAAATGCGGCAGTTGCGATCGCATTAGTATTTGAGAGCAGTCCTGCGAAGGCGGATTTTGGCGAGGGTCCCCTCACTCGGTTGAGCGGTTCTGTTCTCACGAGATATTTCCCTCAGCTGGTTTCCTTTCCACCTCATTCGGCTCAGGTCAGGTTGAGGAGACGATATTAGGAGCAGAGCAGAGCTACAGCCTACTACAGGGGTTGAAACTGTTTTAAGAGTGGAAACCACGAAATATTAAAGTGTAATAAATGTATCAGTCAATCAATAGAATGTTTATTCACAAATAATTCCATTACAATCAGACAAATACTAATAATATGACATCATATATGTGATGTCGTATATGACAAAAATATATTATTACATTTATCACTTATGACACATCTGTTGTTATCCCTAAGGTCAAAGACCGGTTCAGGGACTTGTTGACGTTCATCGTCTGTAACATAATGATGTTTGTACAAAATATTGTTTCATATTTATCTCTGTTTTCTTTTGTTCTTAAATAATGCATCGTGGTCAGAGAGGGTACTCTGTCTTATCAGAACTTTAATATAACGATAACTAATAAGTAGAAGTTGAAAGGCCAAATACTTTCAGATATTCCATGTACCTACACATCTTGAGTTGATCGTTAAAGTACGACTGTATATTCCTTTTGTATGATCTCCCGCTAATAGAACTAGTTTCCAGGTAGTGCTGAGTACAACTTCGGGACTAACCATGAGGATTGCCTGGTAGAAAAGTCGTTTTAGAGCGGGCTATTGTGATTAAGGCGAGGATTAAGGTTTGTGAAGTAGTTCTTGTTATTCGTGTTACATTACCTACGCGCTTGCAAATGGTTGTTTTACTTTCTGGGCATAAGTGAACGAACGAAACACATAAGCTGGCCAAGGAGGAAATACCTCAAAGGTTTGGTATAGTTCGACTACGGGCTGTTTTAGGTAATGATGCGTAGGAGTGAGTTGCAAACCACGTTGGAACAATGGAAGGTGGTTGCGTAATACCACCCCAGTATTGTATGCCATATACCAGAGAATCTGTATACATAGACGTAATAAATCATTTGTAAATTTTTTTCTTGAAAGCTACAAAGAAACAACATCCCGTAGCATTACAGTGGACGTCCCTTACGGTGGTGTTGATAGATATAGATCACTGTCACTCATTGCAGATGGTCTGGAAGTATATAATTATATGAGTAGGTAACTAATCTATGATGACGCATGATAATGATGAATGCAATTTAATTACCTAATTTAGTGACTAGTGACGCGATATGAAGAGCAAACATACATGTTTGACTACCTATATTAAAGTAGGTATGTTATATCATAACAATGTCCCAAGAATATTGTGAATAAATTGATAGATTGATCTAGGATTAGATTGCTACCTACCTATTGTTTCTTATTACCTATGTCGTATGGCACCTTCAAAAGTTTGAATACGGGCAGCGGATATAAGATTTGCAGAAAATCCCGCGTTCTCTCTGTCTCTCACCACTATAGAAAAAAAAGTCGACGTAGTGCACAGCTAGACTGAATTCTGCGTCGAACAAAAAAAGAAACACGTAAATCGGTTGAGAATTGCGGCTTAGGCAGCGCACACAATGTTTTGTCGTGACCCCCCTTTCCCCTTTTAGAAGTAAATTTCGGAATTCTGATGACGTAGTGCACAGCTAGACAGATTTCTGCGTCAACCAAAAAAAATATATATATATATATCCACGTGAATCAGTTGAGAATCGAGCCCTGGGCAGAGCACACAAGATTTAGTCGAAAACCCAACGTTTTTCAGCATTAATCCTCTCTTTCCCCTTTCTATAAGTAAATTTCAAAATTCCGGCGGTGTAGAGCACAACTAGACAGTTTTCTGCATCGAACAAAAACAGAACCACAGGAATCGGTTGAGAATTGCGGCCTGGGCAACGCACACAACTTTCTGTCACACACAGACCCATGGTTTTTTCCACGGATTTGGATTCAGGATGGTCCGAAACGGATTTGAATGTGGTTCTTTTCATTCTCGGCTGAGTGTTGTCCTCTTCTGACCGGATCAAATACATACGGACTTCTCTTACTACTGAAGGACGTTCTAAAAACGACTTCGGTAATTTATTTACTAAGGCTTTTATTTGGTCTTTCCATTTATTTCTTTTCTCCGACCAACGTGATCGACCGTCAGCTATGAATTTAGTAATTTGAAGTGATTCCCACACAGTCTACTTAGAGTTTGAGAATTTCAGTCAACCACTTCTATTGTTGCTACAATATTGAGGACCGTGATAGGTACTTATTGTAATCATGACTAGTCCGGCCCCATTCATTAGATAAGATTACTAGGTAGGTACTTCCTAATAATAATAACAACTAGTGGGTCTGCTTTCCAGTGGCACATTTAGGTAGCCCCACCAGCACTATTAGCGCCTGAAGTTCAACGCTGTTCATTAAAATATACGCACCTACGCTGCCGTGTGAAGGAAGAACGACTCAACTCAAAATTATTGAGTTTTCAGAAATCAGCTTCGAAGTTTTCCAACGAAAACTCGCTATAGGTTGGTTCACTACAGGGCATTCCCGCAACCACCTTTTCTTTTCCAAATGTCCAATCATGTTCAACTTGATCGATAGCAGTCAAAAAATACGCCAAACACGTTTTTTCAATCGATTTATTGCAGTTGAGTCGAATATCGATTATTCATGGTTGATTTTTGAAATGTTTGTGGAGTAAAAACAACTCAAATCCTCTTTGAGTCCAACGGTTTGGACCCCGATCCTGAAGCCAACGGTTTGGAGGAAAAACGACTCAACGGCGTTTTCAGCTAGTTGAGTCGTTTTTCCTCAACAAATAAATAACAAAACTCGCAAGTTAGGGTGTTTCAATCGAGGCGTTGAGATGTTTTTACTAAAAAAACACGGAGTTGAGACGTTTTTCCTCAAAATTAAGCAATTTCCAGATTTCATCCCTAACAATTTCAACCCCTTCTGGGTCGAATTTTGGAATTTCGATCTGGCCATCAAAAAGGTGGGGTTGAAATTAGGGGGTTACGTGAAAATCCCATTTTCGACAATTTTTGAGTTGTCATTCTTCCTTCACATGGCAGTACGTAGAGTATATGAATGCGAGTATGGTTGAATGTAGGTACCAATTAGGTATTCGATGATAAGGATCTGACCGTGAATGAATATCATGTAAAAGTCCATATTGCTTATTATACAGCCTTGCACCTAAAGGTAAATGAGCAAATTTGCTCCAATTGGATCAACTGGCAATCTAAAGTTTACCTAAAAGGTTGGTAAATGTCATTATCAATAGATCATACACCTGACCATCCCAATTCGTTTCATAGTCGGCGCCTCATCGCTTGAAAAGGCAGTCTGCGATGCGGATTGTCCTTTACCGATCGGTGGATGTTGATTATACGATGTTATCTGTATCTCACTGTTACAGTTAAATTATGCGTCGGAACAATAGGTGAAGGGGTAGAAAGTGAGGCCGTTCCGTACCTTCGTTTCCTGTGGTGATGAAAGCGTATCAGTTGCAGCTGTACACGATTCCAGAAGTGAACGTATCAAATCTGTGGTGACCTGATGATGCAACTTGGCCGCTGTGCAGTTTTTAGAATTATTTTCTTCCATGTAAAAAGGATGTAGGCACGTAGCTAATATAGTAAATTAACCTCGATAATCTGGTCCTTCCATTATCCTGACGTTCAGATACTGGTTTGGTCTATTGCTTATACTCTGAATAATACACCTATGTATTCGGCACTTACATTTTTTTTAACATCCCCACAAAAATTTTTATTTTTCGTTTCAAGGTGCGTAAATTCCATAAATGCAATGTCCGTCCGCCGTACGTCGTCCGCCGTGTCATCGATATATACCTTAATTTTCGGTCTAAAAAAATAGTTCTTTCGCACGCAGGCTCCATTTGGATCCTAGTTGTGTCCCCCTAACTCGGCAGCCCAATCGGAAAACACCCAGGGGTGTTATGAGTGCAAAATTACGTATTTTTTAGGTTTTAGTGAACTTGGGCTTGTGAGGTATCGGTGTCCATGTTTTTTAGGGTGATGACCAAACATGAAGTTGATTTTGACCACTGAATGAAAGATTGAGGTACTAACGAAGTTTTAACTCTGAAAATTCAATAATTATGGGTTCAAAACCTGTGAAAATGGCTGTTACTAGAAATCTGTATAATAACAGAGGAGGTAGAATTAACAGATGAATCAAGACAATACAGTGACAAGTTCAATGATCGAATATAACTGGTCAAAAATAGGAGCCTAATTCGAGTTGTGGGGACCAAAATTGCTGAAAACCGTCAAAAAGAGCTGTTTCAATATTATTACACATGAAAGAAACTATAAATGAATAGCCGTCATTATTGTATGGCCAATATAATAACAAATCCATATGACAAGGATTTCGCAGTGTTTTTTTAAATTTGTTAAATAACCTTATTGATTTAGCATTTACACCCTATACCGCTTCATTCGTTCAGAATTCAACACTGTCATCTAATGGTCTTGGTGTGACAAATCGTCAGTCGCATCTGTTTAGATTTAACAAAAACGTTTGTTGATATGAGTTCTGTAGTAACTCGTGACTATCTAACTGCCCACCTACCCTCTTGTGGGCAGTCTGACAGTCTAGCCTGTCATGATTATCCCTCATCCATGACATCCCTCATCCCTCATCCGGAAGAAGTCTGATCCCAATGGACAGTTTCAGTGTGTTGGAATTTTTTAATTTGATCTCAAAATCGGATTTGGCACCCTTGAAAACCCCCCACTGCCCATTTTCATCTCAAAACTCTTTGTAGCTTGGGCAACAAAATAATAGAAAGAAAACGAAATGACGTCATAAGTGGATAGTGCTGAGGGTTCCCCCTCACCAGGCGGACGCGGGGGTGAGGTCCTTTACCTATGACGTCATTTCGCTTTCTTTTCACTGGTTTATCGCCCACTTTTGATCACCGGATACCCCTCATATAGCACCTTTTTGGAAAGCACTCGCCAAGATCTTTTACTCAAGAAAACAAAATAAAAAAACCACAGTCATGCAGCATGGCTATAAGAGCGAATTTTCGAAGAAATAACTGATTTTATGTAAAATGTGATGTTTGGGATATCCCATTCAAATATGGGCAATCTTAAACTTATTGGGTAATTATAGGTATTCAAATATGACGCTATTCGGTTAATTCGGTATGCATCAAATATGGGCATACGTAACAAATTTTTTGTTCCATTTTTTGCCGAGTAACACATCGGTTTGTAGATTTTCCAACGCTGAACACGATGGTGAAGTCAGAATTGCGATATCCCATTCCGTTATCAGATTAGAGCAGACGAACCAGGAAGAACATCTCAAGAAATAACCACGTTCCTTCTTCTTCAAAGTGCTCCAGTTTGAGAACGGAATGAGATATCGCAATTCTGATTTCACCATCGTGTTTAGCGTACAAAAACCTTTAAAATGAGGTGTCACTTGTCAGACTGTTTCATTTTGGGAATTTATGGGTAATTTTCCCCCCCTAAAACTCCCCAAAACTCCCCCTTAGAGTGACCCGATTCTGCCCATCTACGAACTTAGCCTGTCGATTGCCAAGACAGATTTTTCGTGCAAATTTGAACTTTTTATCTCAATTATTTCTAGAGTTATCGTCTGGAATGACACATACATATATAAATATAATATAAACATATAATTTTTGATGTCTTTCGGCAGTGAATTCAGGATGGTCTGAAACGGATTTTGGTATAAAAATCTTTCGGAAATTCGAGTTTTAAAAATTTTGGACCGAGAACAATAGCTTCCTTTTCTTCGAAAATTCGCTAAAAGGCGAAATTGCCCATTGATCGGGTTTCACTGTACTCGTGTATGGAGGCCTTGAAGACAATATCACGCTTGCGAATTGTAAAATCCGACTGATAACACAGGAACCACCAGAATTTTTGTGGAAATGTACATATTGTACATAGTGTTGTGTGGGAAAATGCTAACAGAAATGGTGAAGAAGATAAAGCCGTCTAAATAATTCTTCCAAATAATTATTCATCTCATCTCATAAAGGCTCGTAATGAAGGGGAAGTTGACATCAGTGGTCGCCTCTCGATGTCGATCTCGTCCCTGTCGTCGACCACCCTACCCTTTTCTTGCTTATGTTAGAATCCTCTAATCCATGTGTTTGCCTCACCATTACGGGCCATGTTTGTTTGCCGCTCCGAAGGGAATGGTGTCAGTTGTTTGGTGAGAGATACAACTTCGTTTCTCCTTTTATGGTCTGTTTATCTGCATCGTCGTCCTGGTAAGTTGAAGAGAACTGAGCTGCCTTGCAGGCCCATCATCTTGGGTTCATTTTACGTTGGTGTTAACTTGAAATGTTGAGCCTACTTCATTACTTCTTGAGTATCCTTGGATGTTTCCTGGTTTCGGGTCAGATGGTTACTGGGATTCGATGTCGGTAATATTTATGTGTACCCTAAAGTTTTTGGGTTCAAACGCGTCCAAATTTCATTTTCGTTAGAAATTAATGGAGAATACAACTCCTGTTTTGAAGAAATAATACCCAGTCAATAGTTAATATTTTACTAATATCCTGAAAGAATTGTTCCCTCTTCCGGTAAACCTAAGGTAGATTCCAAATTGAAAATTTACTAACCGCTTTAGGCGGACCCATAGCTCCATAGGCGATGTTTGGGCATTGTACATACACTAATGAGTCTTACCTGTGCGGACTTGATCTTGAAATACTCACGTAGGTACTTTATATGCCATTACATTTGACGAACGGCCGCTAAAATAAAATATTCGTATCTCAGTTCTCTCTCAGGCCTTTTTCGAAGCTAAAATAAATCTCCAGAAGACCCTTGCCGACCATTTTGACCTCGGGATGCGCGCACGGACGGACCCGTATAATATAAATATATTCCTAAATGTCTCGGGTGGTGGGGGTAAAGATGAAATGTCGTCGACTTCACCTTTGAGGTTTCGAATATCTCCGACCCGTCTGGAACAATATCGCCACCTATATTTAGAGTTCTCCAACCTCCGAACGCCCGTGTCATCCCTACCATAAACACTCCAGCCCGCGTGCACCTTACACTGAGCGACCCCTCATTGCTCCATTAAAATGGTTGATTCCCATACTTGAAATCACTTTTTTAAATCCTGTTCTCGTCTTACAATCGCTCTTCGTCATTTTCATATACGCGATGATTCCAAAAAACCATGAGTAAATGGGTGTACATGAGTGCTTGCTTATTATTCGTCTGTTTGCTTGAGTATCCGATTGAGTTGGGCGCGAAAAAGCTTTGGCGCCGTTTCAAATTTTCATCGGCACCAGAAATTGGAAAGTTCGACGAAAGGTAAGACAATTGTTACCTAGTTGTCACAAACCTTTTTTCCGATTATTTTCACTGTGTGCTCCTCATCCCAATCATGACGCCCCTGCATCGCCGAATGGTCTTTAGCTCCCACCTGCTGTATCCACGAAATTTAGAGTCATCGTGTGGCAGTGATGAGTTTGAATACCAACAAATAATTCGGATTTTTCTCCAAACAGCTGCACTAATTGCCGAAAATCACGTTGCAGAGTAGGTTTGACCGTATGGGTGAGATGATAAATACAGACGGAATGGAATGAATGGAAAAATGAATGAATTAATGGAAAAAACCTTAAGGTTGAAGTTAGTGATCAAACACGTATCGATCCAAAAATTACGTAGCATGATTTTGAGTTGTTACGATTATAAAAATGGCTGAATTCAGTTCTGTGTCAACTAAAGCATTACCTCTTAACTGTAATACCCTTCCCTCGAAATAGCATAATTACGTTACTGGTGCTAGTGGAATAAGACTTTGATCTTGTATATATTCTGTTTTTTTGCACTACAGCGTAGGTACCTACCCATTCCATAAATAACTTGAAATTTTATAAGTGCACTTGTATTTTTAGGCTTGACCTACAAGTTCGACCCTCGTCATCAAAAGTCAGTAAAGTCCCTAACAGTTTTTGTAACAGATGTTCATCTCGCGAAGTGCAGCAGATGCTATGTTCTTCTCATTTGCAATTATCTTTTTGTGTCTGCCATCTGGCCTCCTGACCCTGATACGCCTACGGTGTTTCACTCTTTTCCTTAATCACCTTATGGTTTCCTTTCATTTTGTTCGAATATTTTTCTTGAGGTACATACCTATGTACTGCCTTTCCCGAGTTTTTGTATTACTACCGACTTCAACAGCTTTCGCTTGACTGTAATATACTACAGCGATTCGCACTCCAAATTTCATTCTGCGTGTTTTGGTTGTTCTTTAATTATATGGTGGTTACAAGGAACTGGTTACAGGTAAACAAGAAATGACCATCAATAACGAAACCAAATGTAGGTATGTAAAATTGTTAGTATGTATAGTACTTCTTTCTACCTGTACATAGCTTACGTAAATTAGGTACCGTGCACATCAATTTTTACATACTCACACTTAAAACCTATGATGTTTCAACTTGAGTCGAAATTTCCTTTAGAAGCAAACACCATTATGATAACAGTTCTTCAATTATTCAATTCTTTATTTAACAACATATTTGTACATAATCAAGGATTCCCTCAAAAACAAACCTGTTGTAAAATTTGCCCGCCAAGAAACCTTCTCAGCCGCAAAAAAGATTGATATCCATTTTGCCCGCCGAATTAGCATGCTCGGCGCTTCGCACCTCGATCTTGGATGTGCATACAATTATATCCATGGATGTTCCTTTCCCCTCTGTTGGATGTGTGTATAGAAACCTATTCCTTCCTCCCAAACCTTGAAATTTCTTTCAACGCTGTTTGGCGGGGCTTTTTGCCTGCTGAGGCAAGACTGTTTGTTCGTCGATGCCTGAAACGCAAAATACCTGGAATGTTTGGATTATTGATTAAAATATTGCTGGGCTCTTGCATGAAACAATGGTTCCCTTCCAGCGCCAGTGATAGTGAGCTGAAGCTAAGAGGTACCTACGTAAGTAGGTACCCTACATATTGGGGAAGGTAATTTATAACCTTCCTGCAGTTCAGTAGAAACCGTACCTGCCTTATAACTCTCGGTAGAGTGGTTGGAAGGAATCCTATAGAGATCGTAATTGGATAGTCAGTCGAACCGTTTGATTGTCGTGATGCATTGAGGAAGCCTTTGAGAGACGGGCGGTGAGTCTTGAAAGCACGAACTCCTACGCTATGTTGCGGCTCCAGATGAGTTTTTGGCCCCGCCACTGTACTGTGTAGCCTTCATTCTGCATTAACTCACTCGAAAATTTACAAAATTTTAGAGTGAATTGTCTTATTCCGTATTAATTAATATCCATTAATTTAAATCAACAACTCTCATCCATAATATTAATTTGTGCAGACCATCCCAAGTAGTAATTGATGTCTTAGGTATCATGGCGCAATGTTATGCAAAACCGCAACGCGCCTACCTTGCTTCGCTGAGGAGTTGACGAAAGTGTTGCTGCCCGGCTTGGTCAGGGATCGAAGGTTCGATTCCACCAGCCGATGCAAACTTTTTTTCGTTACGCCCCAATGACATAAAAATTAGCTGCCCAGCTCGTGGACTCGAACGTTGAGCCCACCAGCTATTGTTCCGTTGCGCCCCAGCCCTGCACCGTTTGAATAGATGGTTGGTGTTTTGCGGGTTTCGCATAACCTCGACATTGCAGGGTGACACTGCCTTTTTGTATCTACCAGTAGAGGTGCGTAGGCTCTGAAAACGGTGGGAAACCAAACCAGAATGCAAAACCAACAGATTTGTCTACAAAATACCCCAAGGTAACACCCTTCCCTTATTTACTGATTGAGTGATATTCAGCAAAGCTTTTCTCTTTTAATCAACACTCTATCGTCGTACGAAAACGTCCACAATTTCTAATGCAAATTAGCCACCGAATTCATGTGTTACAAAAATATAGTAAACTAATATATAACAAAACAATGACCCGTTGGCCGTTACCTACTTGAATGGAGAAGCTATTGACTTGAAGCTAGGTATTTATCTGTGTGTTAGGACGCCGATCAATCCACAAGACCAGAAACAGCAAACATGACAAAATGCACGTATGTACCACGAATACAAATCAGTCATCAGAACCGGCCGAACGCAAAACGCACACAATTTGACGCAAAAAAATTAAAATCTGACAACTGACTCAACAGAGAAAGCGAATATAATTCAAGAGACAACAAAAACAGATCAGAAGACGAAGAAGCATATATCGTATCGAGATGACAAATTGAATCGAAGGGATCGAATCGATTGTGAAAACGAAAGATTTTGGAGTAGAAATCACATTTTGGGGCCAGGGCCTAAAGTGGGCGTGGCGAACAACATTTTTACTCGACTAAGCATGCGCGGATGGGCCACTTTCCTCAGTTGCCATGGCGACACTAGGTTCCAGGACCCAGAACCTACCTGCCAGTTTCAGGAGCCTAGGTTTCGATTTCGATTGCAGGACATCGATTACTGTCGCTTTATTCCGATAACATGCTTGGTCTATGGAGCCATGGATGTTCTACTAGAACATTGAATATCCATAGAATATCCATTTCACAGCCAGAGAGCCTCTTTGTGTTTTTGGGTGCCAGGGCAGTGGCCCAAGTGGCCTTATGGACGCATTAATTTACATATTGGTCAATCAATGTAGAAGGGTTTGGATGAAACCCCCCCAACGTCCACTTTTCAGGTAGTATTTCGCCGGACGTGAGAGGTTTTTGAATGAGGATTTCCCGGGAATCTGTCTTTAATCACGCCAGCCTTCACTTGTATAGACACTACAAAGAACTGCGTTCAAGCAGCAATCAAGACTTCCTACAGGAACCTGAACATCTTGGTCCAGGTTCACATTTTTCGGAAGTTCTATTGTGTCGAAGTAGCGAGAATCTTGAACCTTTCTAATGGTGCATTTGAAGTTTTCACTTCCCCAACAGTTCCACCCTTCGATTATAACTGCGTTCATTGAATTTCATGATTTACTAGCCTTCCGAAAAGGCCCCTACGTAAGGCATTTTCATTTTAACAATTTTTAGCCCAATTTAAAATTTTATTTTTGTTCAAATTTGATGAATTTTTGTGATCGGTTGACGTAGGGGCAATCCCCAACTAATATAGTGAATTTACACGTTTTTTCCACAACTGTAAGTAAATCACAGCCTGAGAAAAATAGAAAATAGTTTTCAACACAGGGTCTGCAGGCCCCTAAGTTTAGTTGGAATGCACGATCTCTTATAGGTAAGCAGGTATAGGACTCAGTAAGGTAAACCAAGAGTTTTGTTGAAGGCCAATAAAGGGTAGGAAACACAATAATTCAAAAGACCAATTAACTCACCTTATCGGGAACAATGAAGATGAAACAATAAAGAGAAGAAGGATCCATTTTTTCATAGAAGTCAATACCCCCAACACAATAAGACCTGAAGCGATTCTTCGGCAGTGCCTGTTTCCATCGATTAGTCTGTACACCCAAATAAGGGAAAAGCCTTTCTATAACGGCTTTGAATCGTATTTGGGAGGTACTTGAAAGGGGTTCTCGTTTTTTCATGGATTGAGTCGAATCAATGTAAAGTGCAGTACAGCATAATAACAGTGGTGAACAATGAAAATGGTTTGAATAAAAATTTCTCACCATCCTTCTGCTTGCTCAAGAGTCATGCAGAATATGGACTGATGCTGATTTTTATTTTCAACACGCGTCTTTATGATATATATGGTTATAAGATAATCGGTTATTTTAGTCGACAAAGCTTATGACCTTAAAATTTCAAAAAAGATTTTAAAATGAAAGTTCCAGTCATGCAGCATGGCCATAAGAGCGAATTTTCAAAGAAATATTCGTGATGTTGTGTAAAAAGCTGATATAGCGCACCACTAATAATATAATTTTTATATTATAATTATTGACACTAATAATATAATATAATAATATCTTAATTTTAGCCATTTTTATCGATTTTTGTCCCTTATAAAGTAACATTTAACCAATTCTTTTTTGAGAAAAATATTGTTATGATTGAAATAGTCCTTCTATCATAATCACCATCCCACACAACGTCATTAATTAGTATTGATTAGAATTGAAGGTTAATTAGTATTGATTTTAGAAAATCCAAATTTGACCCCTATTCTGAATGAAAAACAACTGAAATGGTCCGTCTTTACTGACCCTTCCGTACCACTTTCAGTGGCTTTATAAATTGTTCGCGATTTTAGCAGTTTTTACCTATTTCTGACCCCTAAAAACTCAAATTAGGCGCCATTAGAATTTTTGAAAATTGCTGATCTTCGAACTCATCCTTTTGTTTGGCAATACGAACATTTTGGCGAAATTTGGAATTTTTGTTGAAATCTAGGGATGAATTCAGGATGCCCTGAAACGGATTTGCCTATTAAAAAATTTCAAAAATTCATGTTCTGAAAACTTTGGACCCATTGCAGTACCTTCATTTTCTTCGAAAATTCGCACAAAAAAAAATATTTTAAAATTTAAAAAAGGCTTCTTGTTTTCTCTGAGTTTGATGCTTCTAGGCTAGTTCACGAGTTTTGAACCAGAGTGCCTAAGACAAAAAACATCTAGATATTGAACGCTCTTTACGCGCTTTACGGATCTGCGCGTGGAGTTCTGAGCAGGCGGAGGTTGGAGCACGAGCTATATTATCTTGACGATTACGCGCGTTCCGTCCGTAACCAGTTTGAACGGTTTGACGCTTTTGCGCGCTTTACGCGAACCTTTACGGCCTTTGCGTTTTACTCGCCTAGTCGATTAGGTACGCTTCAATGTGAACCCAGCTTTAGTTTCGTTAATTGTTTTTTAATTAGTTTTTAATTTAACATTTGAATTAATTATCCCGTATTCTCTCCCCCTAGATATGTTACTAGGTGTGGGCTTGAATGGATTTTGTGATATTCAAGGTTCGTTTGGTTGAAATATCTTGAACATTGTAGCCTAGACATCAGTTGAATAATAACGTGTACCACTTGGACCTTTTACTGAGAACTACATGTGAACCTCCTTAGGCAACTCCTAACTTCACTTTCAGATCCAAGACAATCTGATGGTATGAGCAGACCATCCGAGGCGTAGTAGGTTCCACTATTACAAGAGAACCGGTTAGTGTTCCGTAGTGGTCGACTAACGGTCGATCTGCCTTTGTCCTCCACTCAGCGTCCAAGTTCAATTACGAAAGTTCAACACTGTGTATGTTTCGTAGTGATTGTACTACGATTTACTGTAGGACTGGAGTATTACCTTGTAAATATTATAATATATAAAATGCCTACCCACTCACTAGTACACTGAGTTCATCAGCAAAATATTAATGAGCCAATCTGCATCGACTGAGACCCCTGGCTTAGTTTTTCTATTTTTATTTATTTTCTTGAAATGACCTACTGCCACATTTTACAATCAATAGTCATTCCTTTTCCTGGGCGCAGGAACCATTAATTTTTAAATACGCGAAAATCACGGTTACTGACACGAGCTAACTACAGCTTACGGCCTCAGGCCCACCAAATATTATAGCGAATAATAAACAACTCGCTGACGAGCAAGACAAAGATCTCCCTACCGGAAAAGGCTGAAGGACGTCAATGTGCCTCCCTGACTCAATCTGAGCCTCAAAACGCGGTGACATACGGAAACGTTTGAGGTTTTTTAAAATTTATTCAATTTTCGGATTCTACTTATCTTGAAACGGAAACCATCAAATTTTGAGGGGGGCTAAATATTTTTGGTTTATTATTCTGGGAACATACACCTATGTATTAGCTCAGAAATTTTTTTTTGAACACCCCTCAAAATTTTGTCGTTTACGTTTCAAGGTGCGTAGATTCAAAAAATGCAATGTCCGTCCGCCGTACGCCGTATCATCCATATCTTCATATATTTTCGGTGTAAAAATTTCGTTTTTTAACACACAACCTCCATCTGGGCCCTAGTTGTGTCCCGGAACTTTGCAGCCCGAACGGAATATACCCAAGGCTGTTATGGGTGAAATGGATGCAAATATGGGGTTTTTCCTCCAAGTTCCTCGAACTTAGGAATTTTTTGAGACACCCGGAGCACTGTATGTCCAGCCTTTCGTCTGCACCGAAAAGCTTCGTCAACATGATGGTGAATGAAACGGTATAAATCCGGCCCAGATATCATTGCAAGAGAACACCTGATTATAATCACATATGGCCGCTTGAAGTCGAGTTTGTGGTTCTGTGATATTATTTTATTTGAAGAATGATGACTTTTGGGTTTTGTTGATTGGTAATTTCGTAACTTGAACAAACGCTATGCTTCATGAATAACAACAAACAATTACAGTTACAGTTTGAGTTATTGAATCCTGCGTATTTTCATATATCTGTAATTCCCGGGCCGACTCCAGTACTCCATTTACGGCTTTCCTGGGGGAAGCACGAGGGTAGGTTTTGATCACGGAAAACAGTGATCTACGTTGTGATCTATACAGATAAATAATAAACCGTTGTGTAATAATTTGCAGCGGTTTTTTTCATGCTTTATTCCGAATGTTCATTATTGAAAAAGTTAACAAAAACATACTTTCAAGCGCTTAATTTAATTGGAAGTTGTTTACCAACTCACCAAGTTACCACATTACCAACCAATAATATGTACCATCTCTTTGTTGATCCAGATAAAATGGAAATTTTGAAGTAAACTGAAGCGGTTTGTTATGAACTTTGTAAACATAATTTCACTAGAGACGTCAGTTGGTTTCTTAAAAACTAAACATACCCAGAATTAGTAGCACACAGCACCTCAATTTAGTTTTAAAATAAGTAAATCTGTCAATATAGAATAACTTGGTTACGAATCTGTCCACGTCTGTCTGCACCCTATCTTTTCTCATAGTATTTATGGCTACTTATTTATTTTTAAGAATTGAAATTTGTAGGTTCGGGTACGTACTTACCTGTATTGTCCACAAATGGTCTCAATGAATTTCTTCAAAATCTATTCACTAGACCGAATCTAGTTCTAGTTCACTTTACCGTTAGAACTGTGAGCTTTTTTACGATGAACATTTTGAGCGCTGACGCATACGCAAACATCTTGTAACACCCATAGATTTTGATGGGCTCCGTGTATGCGTGTATTCGGATTTCGGTTTAAATACACGTGTTTGAACCCAAATAAAGGAAGGAGAGGGGACAAGGGGGTTCATGGTCAAGCGGAGGTAGGTCTCCCAGTTTATTATCATTCCACAATGATACACAACAGGTAAGGTTGGCATTTCACAGGATCGAGAGTGGTGCTGTGATATTATCATGAATGCCATCCTAGTCTAGTTGGCGGGAACGTTCCCACCTCCTGACTGATCCGTCTCCTGAGTGGGAATCACGTTGATATGTTAGTATAAATTAAACCAATTATTCACGATATTACCTATTATATTTGTGTAAGTGTTAGTTCTACCCCAATCCGGCCGATAGCTCCTTGAAATATGGAGTACAAAATATCAAGTCACCTCTTTCGCTCGCATTCATCAGAAAGAGGTCTTTTTAACGTCAAGTCGGTCTTTCATTTGAGTGTAGAAGATTCAAAGGTGCTCCCATGTGGGGGGTTGGGGGACAAATCTTGAAATAGGCCGTGAATCTTGGACTGAGTTCAGGAATTCTGGCTGAGGCGGTGGGGATACCAGAAGCCGCGTCCCGACTAACCGTAAATATATAATAAACTTCTAAATAAGGTTATAGTGTATATACACTGCTGCGCAAAATTAAGGGATCAGAGTCGCGAAAACACTGTCTCAGATCTGCGAATCGTGAGCTAGAAAAATATTTATTTTCAAGTTATATATCTTTTTTTTTCTTTTTTTTAAACTCTTCAAAGGAAGAGTTTAAGAACATTTCCAGCTCAATACAAACCAACAATCAAAATTGGCCGAAAAACACTTTTCGTGAAAAATTTTGATTTTCTTCCTTCAAAGAAACTGCAATACAAATGATCCTGCGGGACGAATTTCAAAATTGCATAGATCCTTGGAAAGCTCGTCGCATTCTGAAGAATTTGAATGAAAATGAAGTTCAGTTCGTACGTTTGTTTACTTTTAAATGCAAAGGTTCACTAGAAAACGCTTGTTTTTCAAGAAATTACGCATAAAATTAAGGGATTGCCCATATTTTTTGTCCTAATCGATGTTTACATGGGAATTTTCGGGTGGCAACAATGAGGCACGGTCGGTAGGAGTGTGTTGATATTGAATAAAACAAATTTACTGACTTTCTTAGACAAAGCAGGTTTACAGGTGTAACTCAGTAAATGATAGTCTCGGGATAGTCTCAATATTGCTAACGCAATTTCTTCTTGGGTTATTGCCGCCCATTCTTCAAGTACACACCTACGGCAAAATTGGATAAATATTCAATTCACTTCAAAATTTGTTAAAATGAGTAGGTACCAAATTTATTTATCTAATTACGAAAAAAATGCTGTTCACTTACCGGAGAAGTTCGGCAATATTTTCTGGTCCTCTCTCTTGTAGCCTTCTTTTTGACATATCCCAGATGTGGGATGGGAGGCAATAACCCAAGAAGAAATTGCGTCAGTACCTAATAACTGTGCAGCACTGTACTAATAAAATTATTTTCCGTACATCACATCATCTCGAATTTATTTTTTGATACATATTTTGATCATGTTTGAACTCAATCGTTTCCATTATTTACCATTACTTATCTGAATCTAGGTATAAATCTAATTTTCTTGCTATAAATTGTGTTATTCCCAACACAAGAGGCGGGGAAATAATGTTTTAATGGCAGTGAGGTTCTTGAGTAGTCTCAGCGGGCCAGTTGTCATTTTGTCATTGAGTTGTGCGTAGTATCAAACGCGAAATTTCGATCTTCAAAATTTGCTGTACAGATTGTGGTATACGGTGACAAAAATACTAATGTCGAGTTTCATGTATCCTTATTGCACTTGAGGCTCAATTTACATATGTATAACTTTATTATTAAGGGCTCAAGCGAGGTTGGGCAGTTGCCGTCTTCAAGGGCCGTCTCAATTTCAACTCAATGGCCCTTTCCTGGTAGTCTGAGAATGATAATAAACAAGCATGTTTAACAAACTTACCATCAAAATTCCTCACCCATCCTTCCCCAGCGTGACCCGTTCCCCAGTTCGTCGTCCAGTTTATTTGAGCGCATTTGACTACGACAGTGGTCGTCAAAATGCGGCTCCAGAGCCGCATGTGGCTCTTTGACACCTTAAGTACGGCTCTGGCACAAATATCCACGGAAGGCGCAATAATATTTTCATTAAAAAAAAACTTGGTAAGAAAAAAATTACATTTTATTTTGATAAATTAAAATTCTTCTATAATCGAGAACATGTATAATATTTTTTGTTTAAGCTAAAAGATACCGTAAACCTATGGTACATACGAGGTGACTATGGTACAACGACGTTTTTCAAATTCAAATCCTCTTGGCGGGCAACAATAACAAGGTACACAAGATAACAACGTACGTTGGTTATCAAGAGGAAACGTTTTGAAACATTTCGCGTCCCTTTTTCCGGAAATTAAAGCATTTCTCCTTAAGAAGGGCGTTCACTATCCAGAACTAACAGACGATCAGTGGATCCAAAACTTTTATTTCATGGTAGACGTTACGCCTCATCTAAATCAGCGTAATCTCAAACTACAAGGGAAAGGAAACTTAATTTTTTCGATGTTAGAAGAAGTAATAACATTCGAAAACAAATTATCCATTTTTGCTCAGGATTTTGAAAGGAAAACATTGTTTCACTTTCCGAGCCTGCTGAAGCATCGCCAAGAAAATTATTACTCTATTGATAAACACCATTTTAAAACAATAATTTTAAATATGAGGGAAGCATTTCTCAGCAGTTTTCAGGAATTTAAAAACAGCAGAGCAACTTTAGCATTTGTCAAAAATCCTCTTAATGCTACGATAACCGAGTTGAAATTTTCTCCTTTTGAAATTGACATTGGTAGCTTTGAAATACAATTGCTGGATTTAAAAAACAAGGAGATATGGCGCTCTAAATTCGGCCGTCTTTGTGTTGAATTGGAAATATTGGAGGAGAAAAAATGTGATCTTAGTTCACAACACAAGTGGTCTGCTTTGAATGACCTGGAGAAGGAAGACATGATCATTTTCAATGCTTGGAATAGTATTCCTGATTCTTACGATCAGCTGAAAAAGCTCGCGTTTGCTGTTCTTTCCCTTTTCGGTTCTACATATATATGCGAACGGTCTGTTTCAAGCATGAACATTATCAAGAGTAAACTGAGAAGTCGTCTTATTGATGAGAACTTGGAATCATGCCTAAAATTAAAAACAACAAAATACAAACCAGACTTACTCAAACTTTCCAAGGAGATGCAAGCACATTGTTCGCATTAATAAATATTTATTAAGTATGAAATTTAGTTCTATTTAGTGTACTACTTATTTAGTGTAAAAAAGTTTACTACACAAGCATATTTGGCTCCCAATTTTTGTTTAATTGTTGTAATGTTCATATTTGGCTCTTTGGCTAATAAGTTTGCCGACCACTGGACTACGAGTTCGAAGGCTTGAAGAGTCCAAACACATCAAGCGTTTTTGTGTCAAGCCATCAAGCTTTCAAACTTATTTTTCAGAGGAGACTTAAAACCGTCGTCACTTCTCTCATAATTTGGTCGTGTATTGTGGCCATTATAATTTGTAATAAGTAACAAGTTGGGGTGATGTCACTGTCACGGCGGGGTACTATACTTGCTATAAGCCCCAGTGTAAGATTACCTTCCACAAAAATTCCCATAAAATAAAACGGCCAAGATAGAAAGGAAACTCCCGAAGCGATGATTAGGTTTGGTGAAACGTGACTCGAGTCGAAGTCTTCATGTGACGCGAAGGTGACCTGCCGCCTCCAACGTCTCTTAAAACGCCTTTTCCTCCGTCTCAACCGCTAACTCGACGGAAAACGTCACCTCCCCCACATTCACCTTTCATTTCCCTTTTACTCGAGCGGGCTTTCCCTTCAAAGCACCGAGTGCCTGGCCCTGTCCTGGATATCTCCGTAATAACTCCCACGCTTTGTCGAACAAGTGCGATCCTTACGGATATAGCACTTTCCGGGGCTCTTAAGTGGCTCGGCCACTTCTCATGTCTTGTTACTTTTCCTTTTCTCGAGCTTTTAAGCCTGCCTGAACGTTTTCGACGGTGAAAGGTCTTAGTTTGAGCACGGCCCACAGCGATTTCTGCAAGCACCGCGGCTCGAAAAATTGGTCTGTCGGCTCGTTCGAGTTTTCTTCCAACATGTGTGGCACATGGCTTAGGTAGGTAAATAAACTCATCCATTATATATGAACGCGTTGAGATTCATGTAGAACCAGGTCAACAGCTGAAAATTTTCAATCAAAAGCCTTTGCAAGCTCTTTAATTCCACATTCAGTTTTCGAGCGATATTAAGCTTTTTAGCTTGCGCAGAGGCTGCGGTGACACCGATTCCCGATTAGTTTAATATTATCATTATTAACATTGCAATTATTAGATAAATGAGGCGTTGCCATGGAAAAGGTGTTAAGTCAAAAAACCCAAATTTTACAGGAGAGCCAAAAAACAATTTTTTTCACTTTTTACTTCAATTTATTGAACAAACTAAACGTAAATGACAATTAAGTGACCAGAAACGAAACAAAAGTCTATCTCACAGCAGAAAGCAGGATATAATGTTTGGAAATGTTGGCTTTAGGAGCAAATTTCTTCGTAAAAACTGCAATATTTTGAGTGCATGAAGTCAAGCATGGCTAGCAAGTCCTTTTTTTTTGGGTCAGCAGTAGTCGGCCTGGCCTGAAGCTCCGGAAAAGGTCCCATCTCAGCAATGTTTTGAAAGGAGCCTCTCTTCAATATTCAAAGCTCTTTCCACTGTTCGAATTCATTTAAAGTAGTGCGAGTCTTGATGATTGGAAATTCGGCTCTTGAATTTGTAAAAGGTTGAAATAAATCTGTAAAAGGTTGAATTAAATCTGTAAATGCAATAAAAAATATAACCTTCCCCATGTCCTACCGCGCTAGGAGTTAGCTCGAGTGCCATCTTTGGAGAGCTCTTCCAACTAAACTATTAGAGCTATCGACATAACTCCTTCTCCATGACATTGGCCTTAGATCTGGCTATCTTTTCCACGGAAAAAAAAAAATTCGACCTCTTGTGACTTAACACCATCTCCATGTCAACGCCTCAAATGTCAATCCCCGATACCTTGTTTTCATCATAATCAGACATTATGAACATTTGTTATACAGTCACAAGAATTCCACTTTTGGGCGTTGGCTGATGACGCTACCATCTGGATGTTGACGAAATCCAAATTATAGGTAGGCACCTAGGGACCAACGCCGTAATATTGTTATATTTTGATACTTTCTTTATTATCTTTTATATTGTCTTAGCGATTTGACTCTCCATAATAGAAATTATGGTACCAAAAATATAACTAAACAAACAAAGAATATCGATGTTTCAAGGTAGAGGTAGAGTTGGACCGACATAAAATTATAATCGGAACATGAAATCGGGCGAATAAACTAGGGATATGCGGGTTGCAAGAACTGTTATGTTATTTCTCGAATCTTCGTGAAATGTAAACCATGTAGAGGCCGGCAACCGCAAGGCCTCAAATGTTTCACTAAAATCAGACGAATAGGGCCCGTGCATAGACGAATTTTTACTTAGATTTCGTGTAAACTCACATGGGGGCCATCGTGGAAAACCCGCTTTAAATCCCTATTAGTCCATATAAAAATTTCACAAAAATCCGACGAATTTTTCTACGAAATTTTAATTTTGGAGGCTAAAAATTGTTTTGTCTTCTAGAAGTGATCACAGTGGTAATTCCACATTTTTCCATGACTCTACAATTCAGATAAGTTCTGACCTTCCAAACAGTGGTTAACTCTGTTTCAGTATGCAACGAATGGCAGATTGTGCACGATCCCTGAGACCTTGCAGATTCATGAAATGAAGCACGGACGGCCAGTTGAATCACTGCTAAAAATAATGAGTGATCCGTCGACCCAACTATTTCATTACGAGTCTCGAGGTTATAGAGGCTACGAAATTAATAACGTCAAGAATAATTGATTCGTCTATGTCCATGCAGAGTTTAACATAGTATTATGCGTATAATTATTGGAATCTGGAATTATTTGATAGGTAACTACAGCTGAATCATCAAGTCCATTGCGTGGTAAAATGCTTTCAATGATGTTCGAGCATCAAGATGGCAGTCCCGCTAAGTGTTATGTGTTCGTATGGATGATTCATTAGGTTGTATTCTGGATGGATATTTGGCTGTGATTTTGGCGGAATTTACAGGAATTCAAGCTGTAAAACTGGAGCAATCCAGATGGATGTGGTGGGATGGCAGCCCCACACGGAACAGAATGATAACTATTTCATTTTCCTCAGGCAAAGCGCATTTCCCTTCCTCTGCGAACTATGAAATCCACCCATTGTCAGTCAGTGAGTCAGTAAAGTCTGTAGGTAACAAACTTTCACCGTCTACGAATCCACTGTCCATCACCTGAATGAGCGTGTCACCAAATGCTTACTCAAACAATAGGCACCTGTGTTATTACAGTCAACAGCCACGTTATTTATAATGTTCGTATACAATTACGTATCCATCGAGTTCATCCTAAACTGTATGAATGCGGAAAAATGTGATTCTGTCAATCTGTTTTACGATTGAGATGGAGCCAGAAGATGTGAGGTTGGCGCGAAGCAGTTGCATGACGCGTAAAGCCATTTCTGTTAGTAAACTCTTTTCATTGTTCGAGCGATGTTCCATTCGGTTCGCACGAACTCAGCGGGAAAAGAGTCGGTCGTCCTGCGGTGATGCGAACCAAGGCCTGCTTCTCGTGTAGAGTAATACAGGACGGGTAAGTCCAGGGAACATGATGTCATTCATTTATGTATATCGTGTGCATATTCATGCACACAATATACATTTGTGTGTATACATTTTATAAGCTTTACTGTTTTGCTTGAGATGTTCGAGACTACCTACCTACTGTACATAGCTGGATATCGGTCAGGTTACCTTGTAGTAAAATGGCCGTAGATAATTATTATACAGAGTGGTTTGTTGATTTTAGATCAATTTGAAAACAGTCGTTGTTACCCATTTAAATCGGTTAAATATCCATTAGCCGATGTTTTCCCAGCAAGGGGAAAAAACGCTGCAAATCCCTGCTTGCTATCCCTGTTTATTATTTTGTACAGAATACCCTCCTGCTACGGATCACAGGTCTCCGTATAGATAACCCTTCTATATAACACACATATAACACACATATTATGTAGATCGCGGACCCTCCGTAGGTTAGTACCTAACCCCATACTCGTTACTAGGTACCTACCTAAACCGTTGTGTAATAATTTACCTGTATAGGTTCCACTTCTACGGAGATAGAATAATGAACCGTTGTTCAAGTTGCAAAAGTACCTATCAACAAAATCCAGCCCCTTCTTGGTAGATGAGCCGTTGTGTAATAATTTACCGTTGTGTAATAATTTATCGTTGTGTAATAATTTGCCTTTGTGTAATAATTTGTCATTGTGTAATAATTTACCCATCAATAATTATACTTCAACGGTTGTTCAAGTTGCAAAAGTAGGTACCTATCAACAAAATCCAGCCCCTTCTGGGTAGATGAGCCGTTGTGTAATAATTTACCGTTGTGTAATAATTCACCGTTGTGTAATAATTTTTCGGTGTGTAATAATTTGCCATTGTGTATTAATTTACCCATCAATAATACTTCAACATTTGTTCAAGATTCAGAAGTACCTACCAACAAAATCCAATAGTCCATCACTTATCAAATGAAATAATATCGCAGAACAAACAACTCGACTTCATACAGCCATCCTTGATTATAATCAGACTAGCCTGACCGCTCGCTTCGCTCGCTGTCCGAAATTCGCTGTACGCAGTATCGTGGAACCAACAAACGACGGAAAAATCCCATAGCCTACCGGGTATTTGTGCCCAATTTTATCAAAATCCGTCAAGCCATTCAGGAGTTGACCATGGTCGACCATATTTCCGCTACGGTCAGGGAATTAAAAATGCGCCTACGTTCAACTTGGGAGGCTACCGGATATTGCTGCCAAATTTGGTCGATATCCGTTGAGCAATTCGGGATTCGACCATGGAGGGGCCCATGGATGCGCTATGGTCGACCGCGGGGGTAGTCCGAAGGGTCGATCGTAGATAGAATTTCACGTAGATTACGAATACGAGATAAAAACTAGGGCCATTTCAATTAACGAAGTTGACCATGGTCGACCATAGTTCCGCTATGGTCAGGGAATTAAAAATGCGACGTTGCATAACTTGGGAGCCTACTGGATATTCGTGCCAAATTTGGTCGATATCCGTCAAGCCATTCAGGAGTTGACCATGGTCGACCATAGTTCCGCTATGGTCAGGGAATTAAAAATGCGACGTTGCACAACTTGGGAGCCTACTGGATATTCGTGCCAAATTTGGTCGATATCCGTCGAGCCGTTTGGCCGTGCATAGAAAGACAGACACACAGACTCACTCACAGAGATCCGTTTTTATAATATAGTAGGGATAGGGATAGGGATGCTCCCTAGTGATGATATCCAGGCCGGATTTATACCGTTTGATTCACGATCGTGTTGACGAAGCTTTTTGGTGCTCATGAACGGCTGGACGTTCGATGCTCCGGGTGGTCTCAAAAAATTGTTTAGCTCAAGACAAATTTAATAACGTAAAAAAACCATACCCTTCAATCGAAAGTTTTTGAGATACGGCGTTCTGAAAATTTCAACCCCTATTTCGAGGACCAACTAGACCCCGAGCGGAACCTATAACCCGAATTTCATCAATTTTTTTCATTGTAACTATGAGAAGTGGCCCGTACGGCGTACGGCGTACGGCGGACAGACAGAAATATTTTTATTGCAGTTTTGGATTCTACATACCTTGAAACGTAAACCATCAAATTTTGAGGGGGGTAAGAATTTTTTTTTTCATGCTCGATTCTAATGGTTCATTATTGAAAATAATAAACCAAAATACATTCTTCTCCCAGACTGGAAGTCTCGAAAGGGCGCACAATGGGGCGGTACCTGACCGAAACACGAAAAGATGTGTAAATGTTCACGCGTGTGTTTCAAGGAAGGAGTGATATGATGGGTTTACTCCGTACACCTGCGACCTACACCTGTAGAAACGTGAACAACTATAAAACTATTATAGGTCACTGCAACCTTTGAAGGTTAATAAATTATAATGTGCTACCTCACCGTTACTACTTTACCAGATGTCCCTTTTGAAGTAGGTAACATCAACTCAATGTTTATTTATATAGGTACCTACGTAATTTATAATACCAGACACAAACTAGTATCATCTCAAACTTATCAAAAACAATTCATCCCTACTCGAGTAGCAGACTAAAATCTAATTTTCAATTTAGACACCTACCTCTTCTTCAAGCGACGTATACCCTAATTTTCTTGACTGCAACTTATTTTGCCTTGCAGAATTTTTTTTTTTCGTGTGCAGCACAGCAAACAACTTGGAAATCACCATTATTTACTAACAATTTACCTATGATTGGACATCAAGAATTCTCTACAAATTCGAAAGGAAATTTTTCCTAAATTTACGAAAAACTAGACTTTTTCGTAAATTTTATAATTTACGACTGTAAGAATTTTATAATTACGGACAAAAACCTGGCTGCTCAAACGAACGTAAAATACTATAATAATTATACCTATTACAAAAGTTTATTATTCCACAACAAAAATAATTGTTTAAGAAACATACACATTAACAATTTATTGCATTAGGGTCGATAACGATAAAACTATAATATTTATTGTAAATCTTTGGAGGTATAAGTTGTGACAATGTACATTTTCTCTACATGAGCGTAATACCAAATGGTAAATTTATTGCATCATAGCCACAGACAAATGAAAATACTAGAAAAACTTATCCACACAATTTTCTGTGTACCTACCACAAAAAGTAAAACATCACAATGTATTTTCTTGATCACATACAAAGGTTCATTATTGAAAATAATAGGTAAACCAAAATCGAAAAAATTAAACTTCCTAAAACCTGAATATACCATATCAAAATGGAGGTACTTTGCAAGTAGGTTGGTACTAGGTATAATTTCTTTAATTTATTGACGTGTAAAATTAACGTTATTAATGTTCTAAAAAATGAAGCATTTAAAAAGGTGTGTGAAAATCAAATTTGGACTGACTTCGCTTGTTCTATGTATGACTCTATACACACTCTATTGGCCCCCATTTTGTTTTAAAACGTCTTCTCGTTTTCGTACTTCAGTATTTTCAACTTGAAATTTGAAAAATACGGACATTTATATTCGGATGCTCACTGGACGCTTAAAAAATAAAATACGGACACCCTGGGCGCATAAAAAATACGGACATGTCCGGGGAAATAAGTGCGGATGGCAACCCCAATTAGGTAGGTAGGTACAAAAAAAAAAAAAAATAGTGTACCTACCTACTGTTCGGCCGGTTCTTTCTGTCTGTTACCCTACGTGTTTCTCTTGCCTCTTATGTGATTTATTAGGGTTTTCGTTGTCCTCACTCAAAATCTGTTAGTCCAAAAAGCCCGCCTGGGTTCTGTGATTGGTAGCCATTAGTCCTATCGCTTTGTCCTGTCCGCATTCCCGAGTTATCTCTCAAGGAATGCTCCCGATACTGCAACAAAAACCCGCGGCAGTTCTGAGTCAAGAGATGCCCCTCTCACGTCTGGCGACACTGGATTTTACACCCAACTACATATTATTAGCATTCTGCTAGGCATCACGAGGGACCCTTGAAGAAGAAGTTACAACGTTTAGCGATTGACGATACCAGCCGATTAGATTTGCAGCTTGCACGATACTTTCGTGCCTCACCGAGCACCGTGCTAATGCCTTATATGAATTTTGGGACTCGATTCCGCGCTACTACTTTGTTAGGTACGTACATCTACTTTAGGAAAGCTTCGTTCGTTATTTAGGCTCTTGAATGAACATTACTACAAAATGAACCTAAATATTTTTGATATTTTCTTCACTCAATTGTAGGTAAACTTTATAATACCATATTAAATTATGTTTTTATAAAAATGAACCAAATTACGATGATTAATGGATTTTGATGGAAAGCAAAATATTTAGTTGAAAATTTCCCACATTAGTAGGTAGGGCGGTGCTTTCTACTCTCATCATAATAGATTTCTATGAATGGTGACGTAATAACCCCATTACTGAAACCCTGATTTGAATGTGCCTTTGCCATTTTGTGTGGGGCGAAGAATATCTCAGTTTTCGCTGGAAATGTTACCCTCATAAGCGACTAATCATAGGTATTTGCAACAGATTAGTTTCGGCTGGAAGGTCGAAATGAGCTGCGGTAGCGTACAGGGTCGTTAGGAGTCATCCCAGAGTCGTGAATTAGGAACCTCTACCTACGGGTTGGAACTAAACATGCAATCTCCCGAAGATGGAAATGAGTAGACCGCAAGCAGTCTTTTATTATTGGCAGGGAAAGGTCCAAGCGGCCGAGCACCGAACCAAGTTCAATGGTGCAAGTTCAACGGCTAGAAGATTTGAATACCTGGGGTCCTTTTGATAGTCAAATCGCTCCCGAGGGATTTGCCGTTCAAAGCTATTCATCACGTTGCACGCGCTCAGCTGGCCTTCTCTTGCTGGGGCTGAGCTGAGCATTGAGTTTGCCGGACTGAGGATTGGCTTCTTTTGGCCACCTCGGCTCATTCAGACAATGGAATATTCAAGGTCCTCGGTCCTTACCCTATCCTTTCGATGAATCTCCACTATACAAAACTTGTATAGAGTACGACTATATAATTATTATATCATACTTACCTTTGGTATAATATATAAAATTTGGTAACAGAGGGTAGAAATTTAAAGATCAACAGACAAAAAACGCTGCAAAGTCCTTGTCACATGGGTTTATTATTCTATGGACATACCTACAGAAATGCTGGCTGTTCATTTATTGTTGCTTTCATGTAAAATAATTGGAATAGCTATTTCTGATGGTTTCCACCAATGGTGGTACGCTCCTTTTTTTTTTATTTTATTTTTTTATTATCGTTGATCATTGGTAGTGCCATTTAATTGTCTTGATCCACGTGTTGACACTTTTCCTAATGTTATTCTACAAATTGATGGTGATTTCAGACGATTTCGCAGGTTTTTGACTCATAAAAAATCGATTTTGGGAGCTGAACATCTGGTACAACCTCAATTTTCCACTCCTTGGTCAAAATCGACTTCATATTCGGTCTTCTCGTCCAAAAAAACATGGAAACCGATACTTCAAAAGCTCATGTTACCAACATGTTGCTAAAACGCGAAAGTACCTATTTTTACACACATTTTCACTCATAACACCCCTGGGTGTATTCCGATCGGGCTGAAAAGTTTCGGGACACAACTAGGGCCCAAATGGAGCATGTGTGCGAAAGAACGACTTTTTTAGACCGAAAATGAAGCCTGTACACGTGATACGGCGGACGGCGGACGGCGTACGGCGGACGGACATTGCATTTTTGGAATCTACGCACCTTGAAACGGAAAAGAAAAAAGTTTGAGGGGGTGTTATAAAAATTTTTTGCTGAGCGATTACATAGGTGTATTATTCACAGAATAATAAACCAAAAACTTACAATTTCAAAGGGAATATTTCGCCTGCCGGCGTCTTCGGCCCAATGGAGAAACCTGCCTTGGTGAAGCCTTCTCTCAGATGTCAGGGTGGTGGTCCTGACAAGTGTCGTGAGGGTGGCGTTGCGCGTGGAGGAAGGGGGCAAGGATATTTTGGGCAAGTAGAGTGGGTGAGTGTGGAAGATTGTGTTGTATGGTGTGTACAGTATATGTGTGTATGAAATTAAAGTATGTCAACTGGAGATTTAAAAGGGGAAAGGAGGAAAAAAGGAGGGGGAAAAATAAATAAATAATAATACCTAAAAAATGTATTTAAAAAAAGTTTAATAAAAATAAACATAATAAAATAGAATAAAATGTGGGGATGATGTATGAAGATTAAGAAAAAAAAATAAATAAATAAATAAAAAAAAAATAAAAAATGGGGGCATGATGTATGAGATTTCAGTGAAAATTAAATGTGAGGTGTGAGGTGTGTGTGTTGTGATTGTGAGGTGCGAGTCAGTGCTTCTTATTCAATCCTGGCTGCCTGAGCCCTCCCAGAACTGCAATGTACGAGGACTCCCAAGTATGCCTATCGATCTTTGAGGTATTGGGGGGCAGTGCTCGAGCACTTGCACTTTAAAGCAGTTGTCAAAATTGCTGTCATGTGATCGGGCATGTGTGGTATATGGGTATATATTCCATGTTGCGGCCAACCCTCCAGTCCCTCACGGCCACGACTATCGCTCTTAGTTCCAAATATCTTCACTGCTTTGCAGATTTCTAAAATCAGTAGATCCTATTTAAATAGCTGACCTTAAACAAGTACATAATTATGCGCGAATCCCTGTCCGAACCTCACTGCTTTGATCATAGCTGTGACCATAAATCCTGCAGCCTGTCTTCATTTCCCTCTAGGCTTCCTGCATCTAAATAATAATGTGCGTGGGGTTATTGTGTTGTAACTGAATATCGTAGGCGTTTTCGGTAGCATGTCAGCGGACGCCAACAGGCGGATTTTGTGATCTCGCCCACTGGCCCCCTGCCACCGGCACGCGCCTAATTCACCTGTCAACTTCATCTTTATATCCGTGTTTACTTGTTTTCTTTCGCTCGCCACTCTATTTGTATACGTTTTACCCCGCACTGTTACTGTGTCTTCTTATTCAATTCCTTTATTTGCATATAGGGCCCTCTACAAAGTATACAGTATAACAAAACGGGCTTTACAGTTGGCTTTACAGAAGGTTATAAAAATATAGAATATAAATGTCCAGGCACTGGATAGGCAAACATAATAAAGTAATAATAGACACGTAATTATGCACGCATGAGCTGGTTATAGTTCGCAAAAGTAGTTTCATATAGGTACAATAGGTTAGAGAGTTTTACCATTTTGACACAGCTTCCAACGAAAAAAAGGAACAATATTCATTATTACAAACATTACAAACCGCCTGTAAGGTTATGAGGCACAAAAAAAAGCGTTGCCGTAGGGGGCGTCTAGCCGCCAGTGGTTTATGTTCATGACAGTACGTTTATTGTCGAATGAAATCTGGGGGACACCCCCAGACCCCCGGATTATAACAGTTTAGATCAAGGATCAAAGCAAGGAAACATGGAACATGTTTTTCGAATAGGTACATGATAACAGAGGATATGGAGATATGTTGGAAAACGTCTGCCAATTCGAGTAGGCACTAGAGCTTCCTCACTTGAATCACATGAACGTACAGACTAGTTTGGTACGTTCGTTACGATACGCGACCATCTGCGATCCAACCCGCGTGTTCCCTCAAAATTTCATCTCTCTACGATTATTTTTCGCGTGGTTAGAAGCGTTATAAGAAAACGGTCAATATGTCATGTTTGCGCATGAGCATTACATTACAGTAAGATTCCAATGAAGTTCATAATGGAACCATCTAAGTATTATACTGATCTACCCTCCAAATGTGAACTTATTTCAACGATAATTAAGGTAGTTATGGGCACTCCCAAGTATTTCACGTTTGCGCATGCGCAGACTAAACGATTTTCATGATTTTGAAACGGGACCATCTGCGATCCAACCTGCGTATACCCTCAGAATTGCAGCTCTCTGCGACTATTTATCGCGTAGTTGGAAGCGTTACAAGGAAATGGTCAACATTTCATGTTCGCGCATGCGTAGATCAAAGTTGCGATTCCAATGAAATTAATTTTGAACTACCAAAGTGTGATGAATTTAGAATTTTCATCACGGCGGTGTGGAAATAAGGAGAGTGAGTGAATTTAGGTGAGGAAGGAAAAGTCGCAGGCGGCTGTAGTCAACCGAACATCTACGACTTTAGGAGGAGAGAGAGGTGGATGAGGGAATTTCACCTAGGCGGCTGTAGTCAACCGTTCATCTAGGTGAAGGAGAGGAAAGGAGAGGTCCCTTGTCTAGGCGGCTGTATTCAACCGATCATCTAGACAAGGAGGAAGAGGAGAGGAGGTGAAATTCCCAGGCGGCTGTAGTCAACCGATCATCTGGGAGGTAAGGTAAGAGAGAGAAGAGAGAGCTGGTTAGAGGAAGTGTCGAATGAAGCTTGAGCGCCAGGATCCGGGGTTTTATAGTACTTGGGGGCCTCTCCCTCCAGCTCCTTGCAGGGAGCTGGTAGTGGGGCCCCAGGTTGAGTAACCCTGGGTTCTGTCGCCTGTCCCCACTCATATCTTTATTTACGGAGCTTTAGTTTGGCGTTTGAATGTTGGTGAGAACTTAATAATATAGGAGTGTTCCCGGGAGGGACTCACGACAGAGGTCCCCCCAGTTTGAACCAAGATTTGTGGAGCTGAAGGCGCAAGGTGACAGGAGCTGAGGGCTACGGCAAACAAAAGGTGGAGCTGAAGGCGCAAGGTGACAGGAGCTGAGGGCTACGGCAAACAAAGGTGGTGCTGAAGGCGCAAGGTGACAGGGGCTGAAGGCCGATGCAAACAGGCGGTTGGGCTGAAGGCCAGTCTTAAAAGCTAGGAGGCTTAAGCGTATGTAAGTAGATGGGAAGGGTAGCATATATAAGGTAAGTACATGGGAAGGAAAACATAGCGTAAGTAGATGGTAAGTAGGATATAAGATAGAGTACGTACATAAGGCAGATTAAGTAGAGTATAAGACATGGTAAGTAGAGTATAAGATAGAGTAAGTACATAAGGCATAATGATTGGGTGATGATGAGTCGACAGATATAAACATTTCGCATTTATAAATGTGATCAATGTGTGTTTTCGTATTTACAATGATGAGGATGGAAATGAGTATTTACAGTTGGTGGATGAGTATTTACAGATGATGGATGAGTATGTACAAAAGATGAAGTAGTATTTACAGAAGATACAGAGGTATGTACAAAAGTTGAGGGGTGTGCAAAAATTTGGTCACTTCGTGGGAGGCGGTTGCGAGAATCCGCCGTTTCCTGGGTGTGGTTAGTGTGTGGCGAGTGGTTGTGTGTGTGTGTGTGTGAGTGTAGTGTGTTGGGGGCAGTCGCCGGCGGCCGACGTGGTGAGGCGGCCACGGGGGGGCCTCGAGTTTCGGTACAGTGCGAGTGGGTTGATGAGACACCAGCACTGTCCCGGAATCTCAAGGCCCCGCCGTGATTGCTCATAGCGGGGCGGGGGATTTGGCCGCCGGGACGAGGGGGGTGTGGGGACGCTCCCTCCGTCCGTTCCGCCGCCCGGGCCGTTTCGTCCCGGCGGGAACTATTGGGGATATCCCCGACGATGGAGGGGAGGGAGGGGGGTCGAAGATGGAAAATTGGGGGGGAATTAAAACGGGGGGCTTTGAAATTGGAGGTTGAGCGGGGGGTGGTGGGTTTTTGGATGGTATGGGGGGGTTTGGAATTTGAACGGGGGGGATTGAAATTTGAACGGGGGGCGGGGGAGGCATGAGTTCCGCAAGGCGGAACTCGTGAAGGATGGAATCCATCAGGGGGTCGGTTGGGGTGTAGGGAGGGTGTACCCCCGTGGCTTGGGCTACGCGAAATTCGCGTAGAATTCGCCACTGGGGGTACTTCCACCGTCGGGGCCGGGGAGGTAACCCGGAGATCCGTGGCGGAGAAAAATAAAGCGGTGTGGTAGGCTCGGGCGAAGGGGGTAGGGGGGAAAGTGGGTCCGGGACAAAAACGTCCCGGAGAATCGCCGCCATTTCCGGATCCGAGTCGAAATCCGGAAACGACGGAGGTGACGGGTGTTGCGGGAAGAGGTGATGGTGCATCGTGAACGGACGGTGGGAGACTGATACTGTTAGGTGTTGGGGTTAGCACAGGTGCGGGTTTGCACCTGGCTAACGGGACTGTATGTGGTTTGCCGTCAATTAACAGGGTCGCGGTGGTATGTGTTGTGCGGATGACTTGAAAGGGCCCGGCGTAAAGTGGTTGGAAAGTTTTATGGATGCCGGGCTCTTTCAGGTACATGTGTGTTGTGGTGAAAAATCGTTTGGGATAAGTGGTGTCGTTTGTCGGTGTTGTTGAGTGTAGTGGTTCCCTGTTAATTGACGGTGTGTGGTGTGGAGTGAAAATGTCGGCCGGTAAACGTAGTGGGTCTTTAAAGGCGTTCTGTGCGGGGCTAGTTTGGTCTGAAGGACGGGCGGATGTTCGAAGGCTGAGTAAAATGTAGGGGAGAGATTTTGTCCAGGAAGGGGAATTTGCTGATGTAGAAATGGCCTGTTTCAGGACCGAGTGCCACCGCTCTATTTTCCCGTTGGATTGGGGATGGTAAGGGGTAGTGTGGATTTTTTGGATCCCGAGGGAGCGTAACAATTCGGAGAAGTGGGCCGATTCAAACTGCCTCCCTTGATCGACCGTGACTGTCCGCGGACAACCGTAACGGCTAACCCATTGAGAGAGGAAAGCCGTCGCGACGGCGTCCGCGGTGATGGTGGAGAGGGGGATGCACTCCACCCAGTTGGTGGCACGATCGATCATCGTGAGGCAGTATTTCTTCCCCTCGGACGGGGGAAGGGGGCCCACTAGATCCAAATGTACATGCTCCCACGGGAGGGAGTCGGGGATTGGTTGAGGAGGGACATGCGGGTGGGCCGAGACTTTGAAGCGCTGGCACTTCTGGCACCCCAGAACCCAGTTACGAATATCTGTATTCATATGGGGCCAGAAGTACCGCGTCTTGATGAGGTCCCGGCTCGCCCGAATGCCAGGATGGTGAAGGGAATGGTAGTGGAGGAACAACTGCCTCCTCAACCCCGGCGGGACGTAAGGGCGCGGTGAATCGGCCGTTACGTCACACCAGAGGTCGAGGGGAGGCAGCTGTTCCAACTTGGATGCGGAAATAAGGTTGGAGAGGGCGGGGTCAGAGGTAGGATCTTGTTTTGACTTGATGGATTGAGGGGAAGGGAACGGCAGTAACTCCGCCACCGGCGCGGGGGTAGGGGTGGGTCGGGAGAGCGCGTCCGCCACGCAGTTGTCGGCCCCCGGCAAATATCGGATATCGGACGTGAACTGTCCGATAAACTCGAGCTGCCGGAGGCGACGCGGGGAGGCGGACTTGCGATTTTGAAGGAGGGCGTGGGTCAGGGGCTTGTGATCTGTAACGACAGAGAACTGCCTGCCCTCCACGAAGTCACGAAAGTGCTTTATGGCTTCGTGGATGGCGAGGAGCTCTCTGTCGAAGGTAGAGTAATTTTTTTGGGTGGGGGATAAAGTTTTCGAAAAGAAGCCAATGGGTTGGGGGGTGGCGCCGGTGTGCTGTTGGAGCACTGCCCCGATGGCCCAATCGGACGCATCGGTAGTGATGGAAAGGGGAGCGTGAGGGTCGGGGTGGGCTAATAGAGCGGCGTCTACTAGGTCCTGTTTGCAAATTTTGAAGGAGGCGGAAAGTTGGGGGGTCCAGGTGATGGGGCGGTTATCATTTTTTTTGGAGGGTTGGGGAATGGCGTGTATGAGTGGTTGTTGATGTTGAGCGGCGTGTTTTATGTGTCTACGGTAAAAATTGAGCATACCCAGGAAGCGGCGGAGCTCGGTGACCGTGCGGGGTTGCGGGAAGTCAATAATTGCGTGGACCTTGTCCGGGAGGGGTGTGATGCCGTCCGAGGATACTTGGTGGCCGAGGCAGCGGACGGAGGGTTGGCCGAGGACACATTTGTCAGTGTTGACGAGGAGGCCTTCGGTGGAAAAGATGTCTAGGACTTGCTGTAGGTGGGCGAGGTGTTCTTCCTGTGTCTTGGAGGCGATCAGGATATCGTCGAGGAAGCAAAATACGAACGGTAGGCCTCTCAAGATACTGTCCATATACCGCTGCCAAGTTTGCGCCGCGTTCCTTAACCCGAAGCCCATCTTTACATACTCAAATAACCCGAACGGGGTAATTATAGCGGTTTTCGGGACGTCGGGGGGGTGTATGTTGATGTGATGGAACGCTCGCGAAATATCAAGGGTGGAAAAGATAGTGGCGCCATGGAGATGTGACGAAAAGTCGCGCAGGTGGGGGACATTATAGAGGTCCGGTGTGGTTTTAGAGTTAAGCCGCCGGTAGTCCCCGCAGGGGCGGATATCCCCATTGGGCTTCTGCACGATGTGAAGTGGAGAAGCCCAAGGGGATTTTGAGGGGCGGACGATACCGTCGGCAATGAGTTTGTCAAAGTGTTGGCGGGTTTTTGACAGCTGAAGGGGATGTAGGCGGCGGGCTTTTGCGGTGATGGGTGGTCCTGTGGTCTCTATGTGGTGCTGGACAGTGGAGATGTGTGCAGAGGGGCGGCGCTGGGGACGGTAGTTGAGGAGGAGGCGTTCAAACTGTGTTGGGGGGTGGTTGATGGCGTGAATGAATCCGGGTATGGGTGTTTTGGTGGCGGGGTCAATCAGGCGCGCGTTCCGGACGTCGACCTGGAGACCGAAATAGGCAAGAAAATCGGCCCCCAGGATCGCCTTCTCCACGTCCGCCACGGTAAATTCCCACTCGTACGCGAGCCCGCTCATATAAACTGAGGAGCGGTACGTCCCGTACGAGGGGATGGTGGTACCGTTGGCGGCGTAGAGAAGCTGCCGGTAGCAGCGCGCCTGACGACGGAGGATGTTGTTGGGAAATATCGACAGCGCCGCCCCCGTGTCCACCAGGAAAGGAACATTAGTTTTCCTGCAGCGCAGGAAAAGGCGTTGGTGGGTCGGGAGGGCGTTGGGTTTGATTGCGGAGGTAGGGACGTGTGTCGGCGTTGGCTGGTCCGCCGCGAAGGAGACGCGGGGCGGAGTCTTGCCGTTCCGGAGGGGGGGAACGGTGGGGTCTGCAGGGGGTTTTGCCAGTTTGGTAGGAGGTGGCTTTGCTTCGTTCCGGGGAGGGGGAACGGTAGCGGCCGGTTGAGTGGTGGGCGGAGGGGGTTGCGCCCTGGAGGCGGGCGGGGAGGTCCCGTTCCGGGGTGGGGGAACGGTAGTTGGCGGGGAGAGGGTTTTGGCGGCGCCGTGAGGTGCGGCCGGCAGGTGGGTTGCCCTGGTGGCGGGCGTGGAGGGGCCGTTCCGAGGTGGGGGAACGGTAGCGGCGGCGTGAGTGGCGGCCGGAAGGTTGGTCGCCCTGGTGGCGGGCGGGGAGGGTCCCTTTCGGTGGTGGTGGGGTGAGGGTTTCGGCGGCGCTGTAGGCGCGGCCGGGAGGTTGGCAGCCGTGGCGGCGGCGTAGGAGGGGTAGCGCGGCTTGGTGGTGGTGGCTGTGTGAATGCGGGCGGGGGGGGTATGTCCATGGTCCCCCCCGTGTTGGCGAGGAGGGGGGCCCGCCGGATTTACCGGCGGGCGTCTGCGTTTCCCTGCTTAGGGGCGAAGGAGCAGGGGGGTTGGCACTTGCGGGCCTCCCCACCGAAGTTTACATGATAGAAACAACGGTGGGGGGGGTCCGCAGGGAGGTAGTCGGCCTTGGTGGGGCGTCTTGTAGCGGAGGGGGGTGCGGTCGTTGGGGACTTTCCCCTACGTAGCTCACGGGTAGGTGAGGTGCGTCGCTCCGGCGAGCGCTGGCGTCGGCGGTCGGCGGAGGGGTAGTGCCGGCGGTCCCTGGAAGTGGGTCTGCGTCCGTTGAGGGAGGGGGTCCGGTTGCGATCCCGGGAGGCGGTGCGGTCGCGCAGAGGTGGTGGATGACGGGGTGCGTGAACTTCGCCGACGTTGGCGGCTGCGGCCAAGTCGTGGACGGTGTCCGCGAGTCGCAGAAGGGGCTCATCGGGACCGTCTAGGTGGCTGGCGAGGGCCATCTGGATGGGGTGGGGTAGAGCGCGCAACCAGAAAGTACGTGCGACATCGGCCGTCATAATGTCGTGCAGCTGGTGCCGCAGCCGTCGGTAGAGGTGGGACGGCTTCTGGTCGCCGAGGTGTTGAGGTTGGGAGAGGGCGGCGACTCGGGCGATTTTCGACGGCTGGTAGGTGTTGATGAGGCGGCTGCGGAGGTCGTCGTACGCAGCGGCGGCGTCGGGGGAGATGTCGGAAGTCTGCAGTAGGATCTCGTAGGGCAGTAAGGAAATGATCCGGGAGTATCTAGTCTTCTGGCTGCGGATGTTGGCGGCCGAAAACGCTGCGTCCACTTGAAAAAACCAAAGGGCCGGGTCGTGTGTGTAGAAGGGGGGCAGCGATAGAGGGGGCGCTGCGGATGCCGTCATGACGCGGCTGGCGGAGGCGGCTGATGTTGCAGAGGTTGGTGGTGAGAGTGTGGAGAAAGGGTTGTCGGCCAATGCGTCGGATGTCGCAGCGGCGGGCGGCTGCAGCGTGGCTGGTCGCAGGAGCGGCGGCGTCGGTGAGTTCGGGTCCATTTCTGTAACTAAAATTCAAAATTTTGACGTGGTTTTGAATTTCGAAATTCGCAATCGGCGGGAGCGGCGGTGCGTTGAGTTGAGAGTTGAGCGGTGAGGTTTGGGCCAAGAATTGCGAATTTACACTGACTGGTTGAAATTTGAATTTAAAATTTGGGACACCGAACTATTTGACTGGGGCGACACATGAGGTGGGAAGGAAGAAGGTTGAGTGAACGTCGGGTTCACCACTGTGATGAATTTAGAATTTTCATCACGGCGGTGTGGAAATAAGGAGAGTGAGTGAATTTAGGTGAGGAAGGAAAAGTCGCAGGCGGCTGTAGTCAACCGAACATCTACGACTTTAGGAGGAGAGAGAGGTGGATGAGGGAATTTCACCTAGGCGGCTGTAGTCAACCGTTCATCTAGGTGAAGGAGAGGAAAGGAGAGGTCCCTTGTCTAGGCGGCTGTATTCAACCGATCATCTAGACAAGGAGGAAGAGGAGAGGAGGTGAAATTCCCAGGCGGCTGTAGTCAACCGATCATCTGGGAGGTAAGGTAAGAGAGAGAAGAGAGAGCTGGTTAGAGGAAGTGTCGAATGAAGCTTGAGCGCCAGGATCCGGGGTTTTATAGTACTTGGGGGCCTCTCCCTCCAGCTCCTTGCAGGGAGCTGGTAGTGGGGCCCCAGGTTGAGTAACCCTGGGTTCTGTCGCCTGTCCCCACTCATATCTTTATTTACGGAGCTTTAGTTTGGCGTTTGAATGTTGGTGAGAACTTAATAATATAGGAGTGTTCCCGGGAGGGACTCACGACACAAAGTATTATTCCTGACCAACCCTCCAAGTTTGAACTCATTTCAACGATATTTAGGGTACTTATGGGTGTTCCAATTATTTCACGTTTGCGCATGCGCAGACGAAAGTTATTTCAATGATTTTTGAATGGGACCATCTGTGACTCAACCCGCACCTACCCTCAAAATTTCAGCCCACTTCGACCATTACTTCGGGTAGCTATGGGCGTTGCAAGGAATTACCACAGACAGACACGGAACCAAATATATGTTCCTCGATGTCTGAAACGGAAAATGGTAGGTAGTAGAAATTTTCATTTTGGAGGACATGAAATTTTTTTTACTCAATCACGAATCCAAGGCTTCCCTGCCTTCGGTAGTGAGGAAGCAAAAAAACTTCTTGGGATTTCCAAGACTGGGACCAGCGACCTAACGCAATGTAATGTAATACACGTTGTCAGCTGCTTTCTGCGTTTTTCGGGTAGGTAGAACCCCCTCGGCAGTTTTCGTAGGAGTGAGGTCTGGCTGTGCTCTCCTCGGCGAATGTGTGGTAGGTGAGGAGGTGAGTTGGATGGTAGGAGTGGGGTAAAGGGAGAACTGCGGGCGACGGGGAGGGGAGCCGTGTTACATGGACGGGACAGGACGGTCTCCAGCCCGGTTTACTCCCGTAAAAACATGTTCCATGTTAAAAAATAGGAAAATTTGGAGCAAAGTACTTGTTGAAGATTTTCATCAGAATTAGTATTATCTCTTTTTTATGGACCAGGTATTATCTACCTACCTCAACACGATTGAAAGTAAGGGTGGTTTATTATAATAAAATGTAAAGGAAAACGTATGAATAAATATAAGGCCGCATAGCAGTATGGTTTCTATCTCGGTTCTTATATCGTTTTGCTTCCGAGTCTGCGAAGCAGCGGAAGCCTTGTGTTCACTTTCGTGAGCCAAAAAATTTTTGTCTTCAGAAATCAAAATTTCCACTTGCATTTTGCGTTTCAAAGCCTACTGAACAAATTTGGTTCCGTGTCTGTCGGTCTGTGAGTCTGTGAGTCTGTGAGTCTGTGAATCTGTGAGTCTGTGAGTCTGTGAGTCTGTGAGTCTGTCCGCATTTCCTTGTTACAGCCATAACTTCCACGATTTTGAATTGATTCAGCTCAAATTTTGAGGGATGGTGCGGATAAGGCCCCTTGAGGTCCCATACAAATTTCAACATGATTGATCCAGCGGTACGCCCTGCGCATGCGCTAACGTTAAATTCAACAAACACGCATAACTTTCACAATTTTGATTCAATTTCGCTCAAATTTTCAAGGGTTGTTTGGACAAGGCCTAGTGAGTTCCAGTATGAATTTCAGCATGATCGGACCCTCGGTGCGCTCTGCGCATGCGCTGGCGTGAAATAGAGATTTCCTTGTTACAGCCGTAGTAACCAAAGATTTCACCCAATTTCAATGTAATTCTCAGGGATTAAGCGGGTAGGGCCCGTTGAGGTCCCATATAAATTTCAACATGATAGAGCCAGCGGTTCGCCCTGCGCATGCGCTCTGTCTGTCTGTCTGTCCTTCTATGCACGGCCAAACGGCTCGACGGATATCGACCAAATTTGGCACGAATATCCAGTAGGCTCCCAAGTTGTGCAACGTCGCATTTTCAATTCCCTGACCATAGCGGAACTATGGTCGACCATGGTCAACTCCTGAATGGCTTGATGGATATCGACCAAATTTGGCACGAATATCCAGTAGGCTCCCAAGTTGTGCAACGTCCCATTTTTAATTCCCTGACCATAGCGGAACTATGGTCGACCATGGTCAACTTCGTTAATTGAAATGGTAACCCCTATTTTTTATCGCGTATTCGTAATCTACGTGAAATTCTATCTACGATCGACCCTTCGGACTACCCCCGCGGTCGACCATAGCGCATCCATGGGCGCCTCCATGGTCGAATCCCGAATTGCTCAACGGATATCGACCAAATTTGGCACGAATATCCAGTAGGCTCCCAAGTTGTGCAACGTCGCATTTTTAATTCCCTGACCATAGCGGAACTATGGTCGACCATGGTCAACTTCGTTAATTGAAATGGTAACCCCTATTTTTTATCGCGTATTCGTAATCTACGTGAAATTCTATCTACGATCGACCCTTCGGACTACCCCCGCGGTCGACCATAGCGCATCCATGGGCCCCTCCATGGTCGAATCCCGAATTGCTCAACGGATATCGACCAAATTTGGCACGAATATCCAGTAGGCTCCCAAGTTGAGCAACGTCGCATTTTTAATTCCCTGACCATAGCGGAACTATGGTCGACCATGGTCAACTCCTGAATGGCTTGACGGATATCGACCAAATTTGGCACGAATATCCAGTAGGCTCCCAAGTTGTGCAACGTCGCATTTTTAATTCCCTGACCATAGCGGAACTATGGTCGACCATGGTCAACTTCGTTAATTGAAATGGTAACCCCTATTTTTTATCGCGTATTCGTAATCTACGTGAAATTCTATCTACGATCGACCCTTCGGACTACCCCCGCGGTCGACCTTAGCGCATCCATGGGCCCCTCCATGGTCGAATCCCGAATTGCTCAACGGATATCGACCAAATTTGGCACCAATATCCGGTAGCCTCCCAAGTTGAACGTAGGCGCATTTTTAATTCCCTGACCATAGCGGAAATATGGTCGACCATGGTCAACTCCTGAATGGCTTGACGGATATCGACCAAATTTGGCACGAATATCCAGTAGGCTCCCAAGTTGTGCAACGTCGCATTTTTAATTCCCTGACCAATGCGGAACTATGGTCGACCATGGTCAACTCCTGAATGGCTTGATGGATATCAACCAAATTTGGCACGAATATCCAGTAGGCTCCCAAGTTGTGCAACGTCGCATTTTTAATTCCCTGACCATAGCGGAACTATGGTCGACCATGGTCAACTTCGTTAATTGAAATGGTAACCCCTATTTTTTATCGCGTATTCGTAATCTACGTGAAATTCTATCTACGATCGACCCTTCGGACTACCCCCGCGGTCGACCATAGCGCATCCATGGGCCCCTCCATGGTCGAATCCCGAATTGCTCAACGGATATCGACCAAATTTGGCACGAATATCCAGTAGGCTCCCAAGTTGTGCAACGTCGCATTTTTAATTCCCTGACCATAGCGGAACTATGGTCGACCATGGTCAACTTCGTTAATTGAAATGGTAACCCCTATTTTTTATCGCGTATTCGTAATCTACGTGAAATTCTATCTACGATCGACCCTTCGGACTACCCCCGCGGTCGACCTTAGCGCATCCATGGGCCCCTCCATGGTCGAATCCCGAATTGCTCAACGGATATCGACCAAATTTGGCACCAATATCCGGTACCCTCCCAAGTTGAACGTAGGCGCATTTTTAATTCCCTTACCATAGCGGAAATATGGTCGACAATGGTCAACTCCTGAATGGCTTGACGGATTTTGATAAAATTGGGCACAAACACCCGGTAGGGTATGGGATTTTTCCGTCGTTTGTTGGTTCCACGATACTGCGTACAGCGAATCTCGGATAGCGAGCGAAGCGAGCGGTCAGGCTAGTTATGTATAATGGACGTAATGTATTATGGAAGTCATGTTATGTATAATATGTATATTTCATGTAATGTTATGTAATGTTATGTTATGTAATGTAATGTTATGTAATATGTATATTTAACGTTATGTAATGTTATGTAATGTAATGTAATGTAATGTAATGTTATGTTATTTTGCTTCCGAGTCTGTTCTATTTTATAATGGGTCACTCTGATTGTGACGAGGAAGCTCCTGTGCCATCACCTTGGCAGTGTATTTCTCCTGGATTACGTTACAAATATAACTGTTTGACATCTGAATAAACTGGCATGCACCCATCAATAGCCTCGGCGACGCGACGTCCTTAGGACAATCTCAATCACGCTTTTCCAGCTGAGAGTGGGCTGGGAATAATGAACAAAATTAAGGAAAGTTTCTTTGGGAACTCATCAAAATCCAGTACGTCTCATCACCCTGCAGGATAAAGAAAGTCACGTATCAAATCACCGCTCAGTTATTGAACGCGTGAGTTCCTGAAACAAAAGCTAGAGATTTAATTTACCTATCGCTGAAAAGAAGCGCTCTGATGAATATTGATGTCGAAAAACATCGTGCCCACACCAACTTCTAGCCGACCAAAAAATATAGTTATCATTTAGGGATACCCACTGAAAATCTGCGTACAGTGAGTCTAGGAGCGTGGGAATGGGATGGTTACGCCTCTGAGAAGGAGCTGCGGAAGAAGGAAGAGAAATTTATGCGGGAGCACGTCCAGAGTTATTTCTACTGGTTTTGGGGTTGATGGTATTTTCTTTTTCATTTGTGTGGTTTCTAGGCGCGTATTGCGTGCGTTGGTGCGCATAATAGGTTGATCTGTCGGAATCGGAATGATTCTAAGTAGAGCAAAGCTTGTCATTCCACCACTTGTCATCACTTGCTTCAAAGCTTGTCTCCACTTCCAAGAGTACCAACAGTGAGGCAAAAGCGTTTTTTGCGTGAACTAAAGCTCTTCAGCAGATTTCATTTTTATAGGAAATGTTACCCTGATTCAGAGTGTAGCCCACGTCCCCTCGGAAGCGTTAGTACCTAGTGGAAAACGACTATCGTGTTACACACGATTAGCGAAGAAAAAAAATATCAACATGACGGCACATTTTCAAAACAGCACGCAAGTTTAATTTTGTGGTTATGGCGTTTAGTTATGGTTTGTAGGCGATGTTTAGTGTGTGTATAATAATCTCAATGAGTCCTTACTACCGCATGGTATCAAGACCCGAAGGACTTCTAGTTTCATTACCTACCTACCTTCATGCGTAATGGGGTATGCGCATTGGTCACAAAAGCGGTTTATATTATTTTTCATGAAACTAGATTTCATTCTGAGAACTTTGACACCAACCGCACTGTCCTACGATCAGTACCGCGCAGGCGAGACGGGTGCAATGACGTCAGAATTGATGGAGACTTTGAAAAATCATAGAAAAAGTATACGTACTCATCGCAGGGCAACGCGGTTGGCGTCAACATTTTCAGGATACAACGGTTTTATTACACAACGGTTTATTATTTACCTATTTAGCTGCTCCTTCTGCGTAGAGATCACTGTTTTCTGTGGTCAGTACCCTCGAGCTCCCCCAGAAAAGCCCTAAATCTAGTACAGTAGCCGCCATGGGAATTAAAGTTTCATACAAATGCGGGGATTCAATAATTCAATCATTCATCATCATTTTTTGTCGTTATTCATGAAGCATAAGGTAAATAATAAACCGTTGTGTAATAATTTACCTTTATTTATAGATGCCCTAAATTGAGTATTGAGCCCACCCAGGAATTACATTTCATAATATTGTTGTTATTCATGAAACATAAAGTTTATTCAAGTTACAAAAGTGCCTATCAACAAAATCCAAAAGAGCCATCATTTTCAAATGAATTATTTTCACAAAACAACAACTCGACTACATACTCCGTGAATATAATCAGGTGCTCATTATCAACGATTATCTCGGACCAATTCCCAATTGTTGCTGCGTCCCTAGCAATGATATCTGGGCTGAATGTATACAATTTCATTCACCATCCTGTTGAAGAAGCCTGTCGGTGCAAACTTCTGGGCCTTACTGTGAACGAACGGCTGGACGTACAATGCTCCGGGTGGTCTAAAAAACTCCCAAATTCGAGAACTATTTAAAAACGTGAAAACAATCGAGATAGATCCTGGAGGTCCTGGAAACTTCAACCTCTATTTTTCATTCCTTAGGGATGACTGACATTAACGCCGAGCTTCGAGGACCAACTAGACCCCAAATGGGACCTATAAAACGAATTTCGTCTATTTTGGTGCATGGTAACTAAGAAAAGTGCGAAGTACGGCGTAGGGCGGAAGGACAGAAATTTTTTTATTGCCTTTTCGGATTCTACATACCTTGAAACGGAAACCATCAAATTTTGAGGGGGGGTTAACATTTTCTGTTCATGCTCGATTCCAAAGATTCATTATTGAAAATGATAAACTAAAAATAAATAAATAAATAAATACATTTGCATACCCCATTGTATGGATGTATAGATGGGTACAGGAATTTATTATTTACGCCAACTTTTCTTTTGTCAAAATAAAAAACAGAGCTATTGAAAAGCTGTTCGTTTCCACTAATAGACAAAAAACATACTGTTATACCAGTTCCGGTGATCAAACTATCGTCAGTAACAAACAATAAATTACTTCAAAACAATTACTTATGGAACAATAAATTAATTTTTTTATTACTTACGATCACCGATACCGGTATAACACAATATTATTGTGTGTAATAGTGGAAATAGACAATCTGTCAATAACACCATTTTTTAGTTTTGGTTTTCGCGATTTCATCGCAAGTAGTTTAGTTCGTTTCTTTTGTCACTCTGTTTTTCCGATTAGAAAAATCATCAAAAGACTTGGAATCTAAACCTGTATTTCAACATCCAACTTGCGCAGCTACATACAAAGAGTTTTCTCGAGGAGGAAAGTAGGTACAGCAATGCAGAATGAATCAGCTGATGGAGCGATATGGCCTGTTCTCTTCGTTCGATGCCCTTGAGTCGTATGAGGCCGCATGGAATCTATGGGATTAGGAAAAAAGAAGCGCAACAGCTATCACGCTGCCGTTTTCATGGTTAATAGAAAACAGTTTCTTATAAAGGTAGCAAACGTACCTGGAGGAATCCGGTTCATGTGCCTGCAACAAAGGGCCATTTCCACACTGCTGCAACTGTAGGGTATCTGGCACGCAATAATGATGCACGCTATTTGGTACACCGCATGAATTCTCATCAGTTGGAGAGTCGTTTACTGAATTCTCAGATCAATCTTCCTTCAGCTTCCTTACAGCTCGAGTTCTACGTTCTTCCGCGGGAAAAACTGAAATGATGGGCACCTCTATTACCGCCGAGTCTATAGGAGCCATGTGGAAGTCTTGTATTCACTTCTGGGAAGTGAAAACTGTTTGTACCTATTGATGACTAAATAAAAATAACCACATTTCTGAACAACGTGACATAAGTTACTGTCTGCAAATCCCTGCTACTGACTGCTGTTTTCAACTTTTTTCAACTTCAACAAACGTTATTATGCTTTAGGGCTTTCCTGGGGGGAGCACCAGGGTAGGGGTTGGCCACAGAAAACAGTGATCTACGCAGAAGGTGCATCTATACAGGTAAATAGGTAATAAACCGTTGTGTGATGATTTGCAGCGGTTTTCCATAGGGTCAAACATAGTGTGGCGCTGTTGTCTGGCAATCCTACTTATGCTAGCCAACAAAAATAAGATGAGAAAATTACGGCAATCTTGGAGAAATAAAAAGCGGGAGCATGCAGTAAGTACACAGGTAAATAATAAACCGTTGTGTAATAATTTGCATCGCTTTTATACAGTGACGAATCGTATTCTGAATGGAGTATTTTTTGTCCTGAATGTCGATTAATGTTTTCGTGTAGGTATACTCGTAATTTGTGTCGTTGAAGATACTTATAATTTAGTGCCTAATTTGTTAAGGCATTATATATCTTCTACAATATTAGCCTGGTACTAAACTGTACTCTGATGTAGGCCGAAAGAGTGGCGGTTGCCTCCTGAAAACCACAATTTTTTTGCAAAACCGGTCAAGCTTCAAGGACAGATGGACCCGACTAACCAGTCGCAGGGCCCTGGGCATAATCGTTAAAAACATTATGTAATGCGCCAAGTACCTACCCAGCTACAGAGCAGCCAAGATGAATGTTAGGGGGTTCTCAACCATAGAACATTCCCAGCAAGGTGCTTTCCATCATGAATCATGATGGTAACATATGACATGATTACTTTGGCGTCGCCCAGGAGTGGGAGATGCTCGTGGATTATAATATGTATCGTCGTGTTTTGTCGCCTTGTTAAATAATATGACCTAACTCAAAGAAAAACGGAGTTATTGAAAAATAGTCTATTTCCACTAATACACAAAAAACGCAAAAAACACTGTTATACCGGTTTCGGTGATCAAACCATCGTCAGTAACACACAATAGAGTTATTGTGTGTTACTGACGATGGTTTGATCACCGAAACCGGTATAACAGTGTTTTTTGCGTTTTTTGTGTATTAGTGGAAATAGACTATTTTTCAATAACTCCGTTTTTCTTTGAAATGGGTTTCCACGATTTCGTCGCGAGTGATTTAGTTCGTATGACCTAACTGTATACTTAACACCATGAAGGGTTGTTGAAAGCACTTCGTTAACTGTCAGGTGTGCCCATTTCCGTTCTGTGGCAGCTCAAAATGTCGCATGATGAAGGATGTTTGCTTACTTCACAATCCACTTCCAAATCCGAACAGCAGGGATAAACAATTCGAAAAACTGCCTACTAGCAAGCTAAAATCATAACGAATTTGCATTGTATGTTTGTAGAGATTGACTGAGCAGGTACTTTTAGGTAGGTACTTGAGTACCTTACAGAAATAATTGTTCTAGTGTAATCCCTGAGTTACGTGTTTGATTCTTCTCTCAATACAAAAATATTTTTGCGCATGCCGTTTGCAGCCGAATTCGATTAAATTTATATGGGGCCATTAGAGGGCTGAACCTCAATCTGCCCTCAATTCGATCGTTATTTTGTACAGTTATGAGCATTTCAAAAATTTGCTGCTGATTTTTATGGGCAAGTTGGAAACATTATTTTTCTCTCACGTACATCTTGCTTGAAAGAGTCAAAGTGCCGGGGTCAAATACGGATTAAAGTGTTAGCCTTTGGTGTTGACGTGAAGACCCATCGAGGTAATGATGATAGTATCAGGTGTTGTCCCAAGCGTATCTGGTTTCAGACTTTCGGAAAGTAGGTCGATGCTCTCAGCTCGACCGATCGGAAAGATTTCACAGGGAGGCCGTTGGGGTGACATCACTTCATACGTTCATCGTTAGATAAGAAGTAGAAGAGGATAATCTCCTACTGCACTAATCAATCGTTCATTTGGGCCAAATTATTCTGCTCTAACCCTACCTACGATAATAATAATCAAAGGGCTGATAATAATCTGGATTTCATTCTATCGCTGTTGTGTACATACCTACCTTTGTATGAAGTTTTTCCTAGTCGCGTCATATTTACCAAAGCTAAAATGAAATGCTTCGGTAAGTAGCTGAGAACCACTCCACAGGCACCTAACAATCCCGTTTAATCGTATTATTGTATACAGATATGTTAGATTTAAAGAATAAAAAACAACTGATATTACGGAAAATCAGGAAGCCCACTAAACTCCGCAGAGCCCGAGCACATTGTGGTTCCTAGAATATTTCCCTTGGATCGAATGGAGATGAGGTCGGTCTTTTCTGGTGGCTGTAGACGGAATCCGAGAAGCACAAGGGAAGGTGAACGACGGACGGCGGACCGCTGGCATTCCTCGCTATAATCCTCACCGTAAAAACATCCTGCTTTGCCTGTTCTTCGACGCCTCGTAGTATCCGTGTGCAAACAGACAATCTCAGGGGTTTGAAAATGAAGTAGAAATGTTCTTTTGAAGAACTCCACCTCACAACTGAACACAGGTACTTTCGGAATCGAATCCTTATCCAGTGCTCATTCATACGTACCTACCAATGAAGACCGCTGCATATATTCTATGCCCCACAGTTGTGGTCACTAATCTTTTCCAGTAAACAAACTCTGTTACATCGATAACAGATCATTAAAACTTACCAATGTATAATCATAAATATACAGGCAGCTCTAAAGAAGACAGCAGCAAGAAGTAAAGAAGTTTCCTTCAATTCTTTTTTTTTCCAACTCAGCGGCAAATCAAGTTTCGTTCAGGATTTCTTCAAGCATCGATTATATTAGTCTGTGACACTCCTATACACGAGCAGCTTTTTCAGATCTACCTTGTGAGTCAGGTACATGTTACTGGAGTCGTAGAATGAAAGGACGATACTTACAGTGATTTTCACGAGACCACAGAAGAAACTAAATGATCGCTCCAGTACCTACCCACCAATTAATGTGACATGACAGTCATGATATGGCTGTATTAATACCCATACCTAATTGCTTGCTTAATTTTGGCCAATCTTACTCCACTACATAAAAGTTTGAATTCCAACGTGGATAAAAACTTCGCTCTGAGCACGCTCAAACTTGAAACTCTTTCAAAACTTTTTCAATTTCGTGGGAGAAAACGTGGTACAGAAAGGCGGCCGAAAATAGACTTGAGCCGAGGCCAAGATTCGAGCTTTGACTTTGAAGGAGCAAATAACTCCATATCTTGGGCGGAGGTTTTTATGTTATTCACCAGCGCCTAAAGAGTTGTTCCATCGTGTCATCAGTGCAACCGCAGAGCGTTACGGCTTGAGTCATATTATATTACGGAGGTTGACTGCTTCGTCTCCTTTTCTTATAATTTTGATGAAATGTAGAGAGTGGTTTCGCAGTTGACCAAATATGAATAACTATATACAATTTTATGGGGGGCTTTTAACCACTGTAGAAGGAGACGAAGTCATAGATTTTTCTGTGCGATCATGTTATGGGTGTGAGGAAGCCATGTACACCTTGGCCGACTGTTATGTGCACACATAACAGACTGAATGTTCTGAATGACTGCTCTGTCATTATGTATCCGAGCCAATGAACTCCCAACAGGACTGGATCTCTATTTATAAAATTCTTCTTCCTGGACACAAGAAAGACACTTGGCAAAATGCGTCGTGAAAAACACGGAATATTCGTTATCCGCAGATTTAAAAATAGCACGTCTTCACCGGTTGGCAAGAAGATGGTTCAAAACGTAGTTTTTCACCGAAGGTGACGCCGCAATTTCGTGGGAGAAAACTTGGTAAAGAAAGGCGGCCGAAAATAAACTTGAGCCGAGGCCAAGATTCGAGCTTTGACTTTGTAGGAGCAAATAACTCAATATCTTGGGCGGAGGTTTTTATGTTATTCACCAGCGCCTAAAGAGTTGTTCCATCGTGTCATCAGTGCAACCGCAGAGCGTTACAACTTGAGTCATATTATATTACGGAGGTTGACTGCTTCTTCTCCAAGAAAGAAGGTTACACATCTATTTTTACCCCCCCCCCCCCCCCCCCTTGAACAGCGATTGAGTTGTGATTCAAAATTCGCAAGAATCAGTCGAGTTATTCAAGAACGGTGACGAAATTCGGAAACTATACAAATTGAAGTTATTTCCAGTTGAGAAAAGTCAAGTTAGTTAGCCTCAACAAATCGTTCATTTCTTCAATTGTTTGTCAATGTTTTCATCGCTTTATGGAGATACCTCTAAAACATTCAGCGTTATTCGCAGTGAGGTGGGGAGCGTTGTTACGATTATATTTAGCGGAAGTGAACCAATGAACCAAAATAAAAATGTCAAAATCATCGAAGACATCTCACTTGATCGTATCGTGAGAGCCAGAAATTTCGTTCCTTTTAGATGCACTTAGAAATCTTATATTTAAAAAAACCTGCACTTTCCCAGGAACCAACCTGTATTACTGTCGCTTAGGATGAACGTTAAGATTTACCCGAAACTGCAATGTTTTAGTGAATAATTTTTGTATGATGTCTCTTACCCAAAGCGATTTTACGATAAAAACCGAATCGTTCGCTCAAGAAGACAATAGAAATGTTCCGGGTGGGTGAAGAGGGGTTGAAAAAGGGGTAATTAAGATGAAGTCGCTCGATGTGGGGGACGGTGCTCAGGAAATCTCACACGGCAGACAGATAGACAGGATCTAGGCATCGCTGCACATTCTGACGAAACACGATAACAGGAACACCCCAACCCCCAACACAATGAACCTCCCTTTGACTATCAACATGTGGCTGTTGGAGGTGTTTACCGTGTAGGTGCCAACTTCTAACCTCTTCTTGGAGGCTTTCATCAATATACCTCCATTACTGGTGCAAACCACCGTTTACAAGTATAATTATCGCTACATCCTGCTTGGGATTGAATGAACGTAAGGCTGGAAACGGTAATGAAGGAAAAGGTTTCAGACATTGGGCGGATGTAAAGACAGAAGAAGATGGAGAGAGGAAGAAAAGTATTACCTAGCCATACGTTCCGTGTAGCCAACGGTTCTCTAATCGACTGCATCCTGATTATGCAGGGAGCAAGAAAATTCATGGTGCTTATCATATTTAAAAATTAAAATGTGACATTCAATCAGCATGATTTTTGAGCCATAAAAACGTCTACACAACCCATTTTAGTGAGTTAATAGATAACTTTCACGACTTCATCTTGATTAGATAGTACCTTTAATTAACAATAAACTAACGATTTTTCCATAATTCTCGAATGGAATTACACCCAAGGTCTCCAAAATGCATACATTTTTTGTACCAATACACCACAGGCTCTAAATTTCTTTACGAAAGCCTGCTATTGGCGAGCGAAGTTTGGTGAAAGGCTTGACAGATTTATTTTTATATTGGGTCAAAGAACCTAACTCATAATTGTTCTCATCTTTGAGTTTTCTCTTTTTCAATCTCAATGCCAAATGCAATTTTTTTTCCAATCTGAAGAAATAAAGGAGACAATGACGCAGTCGCGATGTTCTGAATCATCATTCACACCCTTTCTTCAACAGGGAACACTAATGAGTTTTCAAACTTATTTACATAAACATACCGCCTGTTGCCTGATATGACATACATTGTGTATTCTTGTGTACGTCGGTCGCTGGCGTCATTCACCTTCATTTCCGAGTCTACCAAGGTAGAAGAAACTTTGTGATCGCAGCCTGGCCACAAATCCCCCTCCCGTGGTTATAGGTACCACGTCGTGTGTGGTGTATGCTGATTGCCCTGCTCGAATGTATCAGTTGTCAGATTTTCATGTCTTGATGAACAAGTCACTCTCCCTACTTTTTCTTAACACCTGTAGGGTTTCATTTTGGTTTATTATTCTGTGAATAATACACCTATGTATTCGCTCAGCAAAAAATTTTTATAACACCCCCTCAAACTTTTTTCTTTTCCGTTTCAAGGTGCGTAGATTCCAAAAATGCAATGTCCGTCCGCCGTCCACCGTACGCCGTACGCCGTACGCCGTCCGCCGTCCGCCGTATCACGTCTACAGGCTTCATTTTCGGTCTAAAAAATTCGTTCTTTCGCACACATGCTCCATTTGGGCCCTAGTTGTGTCCCGAAACTTTTCAGCCCGATCGGAATATACCCAGGGGTGTTATGATTGAAAATGTGTGTAAAAATAGGTACTTTTTGCGTCTTAGCAACATGTTGGTAACATGAGCTTCCGAGATATCGTTTTCCATGTTTTTGGGGACGAGAAGACCGAATATGAAGTCGATTTTGGCCAAAGAGTGGAAAATTGAGTTCTACCAAATGTTCAGCTCCCAAAATTGGTTTTTTATGAGTCAAAAACCTGGAAAATTGTCTGAAATCACCGTGAATGTGTATAATAACATTAGAAAAAATGTAAACAGGTGAATCAAGACCATTAAATGGCACTACCAATGATCAAATATGATCTGGAAAAAAAAGAAAAAAAAAGCGTTCCTATTTCATGTTTTGGGGACCAAAATTGGTGGAAATCATCAAAAATAGCTATTTAAATTATTGCGCATGAAAGAAACAATAAATGAACATCCAACGAGAATCTGTAGAACTCCAATAGAATAATAAACCCATGTGACAAGGACTTTGCAGCGTTTTTCCTCTACTTTGGGAGGTACTTGATTATGACACTGTTATTGTGAGCTGACACTACTGGGATTTCTGACCCGTACTAAATCGCGTAATACGTGAGCACGTAATGTTGCTATATCCTTGGAATTATGAAGTCTATTCGAAATGCCCGGTCAGAATTAGGTTTCAAAGCAAACGAACCCGAACCTATTGTTGGTAAACAATCTCGTTTGGTGGCATCTCCATTAGACGACTCGTGAATAGGTTGGGGGGGGGGGGGGGGGCTTAAGTGACTTGGTGTGGCTTAGGCCCTTGAAAGGGCTTCCAGAGGGGGTTCTCTGGCTGTGATTACATCACCTCGACAACAACGGCGTAACAACGCCTCGGAATTCGAAAGGAGCAGCCTTTGTTAACTTGACTTGATATAAAAATAATTAGTATATTCTGGGTAGTTTCTTATTTTAAATCTATCTGTCATAATTTATGTAACACCATCCGTGGGGGTTGAAGCAGTGTTTCAGATGCATCTCTCCTTCCCCTTTTCGTCACTCTGGACTCTTCTCCCTAGATTTTACTCTGAGAGTAGTAATTTCCCATTATAACACTCCTTGAGCTGTTGATGAAGTTCGGATCGTATGAAAGAAGCGGAGGTAGGAGCTGTGAGACACCAAACTGGTTTCTCGATTTCAACTAGTACCCCGTAGGTACCTGCGTGAAGTGTGCACCTTTCTTTTTATCTGGCTTTTATCATGATTTGAAGCTGTCTCTGGTAGCAAAACCTCTAGCAAACCACTAACGAACGTGAAGAAAAGCTACAACTCGGAGCAGGCCGGTGATATATAATGGCAGCAGTCCACCTGACCCCGGTCCTCCATGTGACTGGACGATCTGGTGTCCTTGATTGTTTGATGTAATGCGGGGAAAGCGGACGTCGCGTCGGTACCGTCGACTGCGACGCCTCGGAAGGATCCCGTTCTACTGGATCCGCTCGAGTTGCATCGTTATCTTCCTGGTTCTTCCCTGTTATCCGGGCACGAGCTGTGCGTCGAGGTGAGAGACGGTAACGGCACAAGCCACCAGCTATGCAGCCAGCTTGGGGATGAGACGGTCAACGCAGGAACTTTGTGCCTTCTATTATATTTATCGCAGTCCCTGGATAACAACCTAATAACAGCTCTAGTAGAAGGAACGATTATTCGAGAGGATGCATTCGAGAAAGGACGCAGGAATCTACTTCTAATGTCGATTGAAATCCATATAAAGTGCGAATTTAGCGCGTTTTTATGAAATTTAGTTAATTTACACGTCGTGAAAAGATCGCAGCAGTATTCCTTATGACTAGCGAGCGCTTTCAGGAGATGCAATGTCATTCCTTACAATGTTGGGTTGTGCGTTTCAATGGTGGAGCAAACCTGCGTAGTGACTTGGACCTAGGAAAGTAATTTTTTCGTCAAATGCGTTTAATGGGAATCTTTCCACAGCCCTTCCTTCCACAGGTTGTGATTTTCAACCCAAGCAAATAGTGGGTAATGTCAAAATTAAGCGCAATTTTTCATGCGGTGCTTCGTTATTTATTCGGCCTTATAACTGTGTGCTCGAAGTTCGATGACCACAGTTTAATACAAAATTCATCCGTGCAACCAGACATCTCGATCTCTCGTCTGGTATACTGGATGGAGGAGCGGACCCCTGCTAACGTTCTCGCTTGACTGGACAATCATGCACAGCTATCCGCCAGGAAGGACGCGCCAGGGACGGAAAATGCAACCTGGGGAACCTTCTTTGCGCCTATTATCGCCCCCTCATTACCCAATTATCAGTCCATTCGTCAAGGGTGGTGCTTATCTCAAGATAGCTAGACAATGTCCCTGTCTCGCGGTACTGGATGTCACTGAGGGGCCTTGGAGTTACAACCAAAAAGTTCTAACGAAGCACTTCAAATGGAGATTTTCCAAGGCGTTTGTGACTGGCACCGAAACCTCGACTCGAATTTCCGAACAATTGAAGCATTACTTCCAATTTCAAATGAACGAATGACAACAACTGCTTTTGTTTTTCAGTGCTCTGATGCACCGGTATAAATGTGATTGTTTCACCGTTATTTGAAATCTCATCAGAGCTCTAAAAGTAAATACTCGAAATGTGTATCAATAACCTGCATAACATAAATTATTACTTCCGGGGGTAACTCTCATCATAATTGGTAGGTATAGAACGAGAGATTATTAGCTACTAATGCTACTTCTCCAAGATCGGCTGCCCCCATACTAGATACTCCTCAATTATTGTCAATCTGTAGCAGCTGTTTGTGAATAGGTAACCATATACACGGACAGAGAAGATTTTAGACAGTCATGAAAATGGGCAAATAGCAGGAAAAGAACACGAAATTTCGTTACACTGATCAATTCAGATTTCAGACAAACGCAATAAAAAATACACTGCCAAGGTGATGGCACAGGAGCTTCCTCGTCACAATCAGAGTGACCCATTATAAAAATAGAACAGACTCGGAAGCAAAATGTTAAGATTAAATTACATTACATTACATTACATTACATAACGTGAAATATACATATTACATAACATTACATTACATAACATTACATGAAATATACATATTACATAATATTACGTCCATAATACATTACGTCCATTATACATAATTGCGAAAGTTATGCGTGTTTGAATAATTTCACGTTAGCGCATGCGCAGGGCGAATCGCTGGCTCTATCATGTTGAAATTTATATGGGACCTCAACGGGCCCTACCCGCTTAATCCCTGAGAATTACATTGAAATTGGGTGAAAACTTTGGTTACTACGGCTGTAACAAGGAAATTGAGTCTATTTCACGCCAGCGCATGCGCAGAGCGCACCGAGGGTCCGATCATGCTGAAATTCATACAGTAACTCACTAGGCCTTGTCCAAACAACACTTGAAAATTTGAGCGAAATTGAATCAAAATTGTGAAAGTTATGCGTGTTTGTTGAATTTAACGTTAGGGCATGCGCAGGGCGTCCTGCTGGATCAATCATGTTGAAATTTGTATGGGACCTCAAGGGGCCTTATCCGCACCATCCCTCAAAATTTGAGCTGAATCAATTCAAAATCGTGGAAGTTATGGCTGTAACAAGGAAATGCGGACAGATTCACAGACTCACAGACCCACAGACCGACAGACACGGAACCAAATTTGTTCAGTAGGCTTTGAAACGCAAAATGCAAGTGGAAATTTTGATTTCTGAAGACAAAAATTTTTTGGCTCACGAAAGTGAACACAAGGCTTCCGCTGCTTCGCAGACTCGGAAGCAATACGAACTTGGCCACGAAGTTCTGAACAATGCTTGGGCAGTTAGGTAGGTAGGTACCTATCTGTTGATTTCTTCGATTTTTCCGTTTGCTGATCCTTTTATTTAGTTTTTTACCTTCAAAACTTCATGTTCCAACGGAAGAGTTTTATTGAGTCTAAGAATCAAGGATTGTGGTACTGAGGTCAAAAAATATTTTTTTAGATGAAATCACTCAGTAAACCGTTTCCTTCTATAGCTTATTCCATTGAACCTACCTGTACTTACGTCGTAAAACTTGGTTATCCGATGTATATGCCCAAGGGAGTTTCTTCAGTCACGAGATGGAGGGTTGGCAGGCCCTTCTCGGGATTTTAACTGGTAACACGGTAAGAGATTTTAACGTTTCTCACTTCCATTATTGAGCAGGACAGAGGTAGGGAGGTCAATGACCGATCGCGATGTGGTAGGTGTGACCTTTTGACCCGATTGGAGAGGGGGGATGTCCTGAACTCTTGTACTCGTAAATGAACTGCTGGTCACCCCTTTTCCGTTGAACAACCTGGATCAGTTTCGGCAGACAAGATCATTCTTTGGATATGTCGTTGATATTTTGCGTTGTAGGTAGGTTCCTACTAAGAATTATTACCTAACGAGATGAAAACTAATATGAAGCTGTATACATGTGTACATGATATCTATGCGTACAGTGATGCTACAATTACATCCCTTTCATAGTAATTGTTGGAGAACTTACGTGTAAACTCTTCACTTCTCATATAATTATTATATTAGAGGTAGTGTTTCATTTCCAAATAGTCCACAATTCATTATTATTATTATTATTATTATTATTATTATTATTATTAGAACATCAAGCACTTCTGCAACTAGAACTTCTATAACACCTAGAAATTTGGTAACTTCAGTCTTAGTGGGACTGAATCTTGAAGCTTTTCTGCATCCTTTTAGGCAGATTATAACCTAGAAACTAGAGACAAATACAATTTAAGTTGGGAACTTCGTAGTATGTATAACCTACAAGGAAACATTTATTTATTTGGTAACTTTTCTGGTAGGTACAAAGATAGGTTATACCAACCTAGACAAGTGTGACTCTCTAGTAAATATTGTTTAACATTATATTATAAAAACGAATGTTTCTTCCTTTCTTTGTCACTTATGTGTCCTATACCATTCATCCGTTACGATGGACCTTCGGTGAGTTGCTGCCTCTTAGGCCTGATTCACACAGAACGGACGTCGGACAGAGACGTGGCGTATGCAATGCACACAAAAGGGGCGGGACAGTGGCGAGAAAGGACCTCAGTCACCTTTTGATTTTGTGGAGTGCAACTCAACATGGCTTTTTCAAGCAGCGACGGAGATGAAGATATGTTGGATTTGGTGTATTTGGCGAATGTGAATTTAAAAAAATAGGAGGTATTGGGTTCATCCATTGTCGTTGAAAAAGGGGAAACCCTGTGGAGCATTCGACGTTATGCGTGAATTGAATATGTACCCAGAACGGTTTCAGAATTTTTATAGAATGTCTCGTGAGTGCTTCCATAAAAAGTTTTCTGCCAGGCCTGGTCTTGGGCATTCCTATTGCAGTAATCCGCACGATTGTAATCAAATAAACATGGGCATTGCCCAATTTCCTCACAAAATTCTATGTTGAACTCAATATCATCCCGCATTTTGAATCGGACAATGCGTGGCGAGGAACTGGCGTGTCCCTTCTTCTACGCCACAAGAGACGGGGCACGGGCGAGAGGGCAAATGCCCCCGCCACGTCACTTCTGTGTACATTGTACCATTTGTTTACATAGGAGGGACGCAGAAGGGACAAAGGTCCGCGCCACGTCTCTGCCCGACGTCTCTCCTATGTAAACAAATGGTCCAATGTACACAGAAGTGACGTGGCGGGGGCATTTGCCCTCTCGCCCGTGCCACGTCTCTTTGCCGTCTCTTGTGGCGTAGAAGAAGGGACACGCCAGTTCCTCGCCACGCGTTGTCCGATTCAAAATGCGGGATGATATTGAGTTCAACATGGAATTTTGTGAGGAAATTGGGAAATGCCCATGTTTATTTGATTACAATATCTATAAAAATTCTGAAACCGTTCTGGGTACACATTCAATTCACGCATAACGTCGAATGTTCCACCGGGTTTCGCCTTCTTCAACCACAATGGATGAACCGAATACCTCCTATTTTTTTAATTCACATTCGCCAAGTACACCAAATCCAACATATCTTCATCTTCGTCACTGCTTGAAAAAGCCATGTTGAGTTGCACTCCACAAAATCAAAAGGTAACTGACGTCCTTTGTCGCCACTGTCCCGCCCCTTTTGTGTGCATTGCACACGCCACTTCTCTGCCACGTCCACGCCACGTCTCTGCCCGACGTCCGTTCTGTGTGAACCGGGCCTAAGATTTCAGCGTCCGCTCTTATCAGCTGAGTGAGCTCTGAGTCTGAGACCTGAATTTCTTTCCTTTTCAAGTCAAGGCTCGAATTTGGAATGATAATATGGCAATTTGCCAATCTTGTAATCATTTGACATCTTGTATTATACAATAAATTTAACTATAGAAATTTGAAATGAAGCCTCTGTGGGGCTGCTGGGTAACGATGACAGAGTGGGTACTCGCCCATGATCAGCTGAATGAGCTCTGAGAGCAATAATTTCTTTCCTGTTCAACTTACCTACGAGGCTCAAATTTGGAATGAAGCTTCTGTGAGACTGCTGGGTAAGAAAACATTCTTTCTTTGGTTGGCATTGCAACTCATTTCGGGCACAGCTAGTATTTTAATAATAATCTTCGTCCCACCAACTACTTCACATCCAGTTGCAGCCATGGCTACTTATAAACTGTTTACCTTCTCATCGGAAGCCAAAGTTTGTCCGTGCTTTCCAAGGCTATTTTTATGTATTTCTTCTAAACTTTTCGACCGTTTCCTGCTAATATGTCCACCATGGACGTATGGAAACATACCCGCTAAATTTTCTGTCGATCACTCATAAACATCGTTCCTCGCCGAAGACGTTGTCGATGGAGCACAAACTGTAAGTTACCTTTATAATTCAACCTCCTGATACGCGTGTGCTCCACGGTTCCGTATTTCCCAGGACATGAACATATCTCCGACGGGATATCCTGAAACACTCTTACTATATTCTCTATTTAAATGTCGTACGCATACTGTATGCCGTCTACTAATACTGGAATTGCCATAGTTCACCCAGCTGCCAGTTACATAGTTATTTCCTACTCGTTTCGTAGCTCTATTAAAGCTCGAAGTAAGATGATATCTCGTTGAATACGCCTCGCTGAGGGCTCCCTCTGTTAAGTGGTCGACTCGTTCATTCACCCAACTTCTTGTGGCGCCCCCATCGAAAAGGGAGCGGTATACAAATATTTGTTCGCCGGGGCTTGCTGTGTGTTAACACTTCGTTGGATACGTCCTGTATCAGTAGCTCAATGGTCACTCTCTTTGATGGTATCCAAACCACTTGGGTGATGGGTTACACAGATTCTAAGTGTGTTTTGGCCTTTGAATCCCGATATTCGTATCAGCTGTGATTTTATCATGCTTCCGTACATGACGCCGATAGTTTCACATGCGTTCTGTCGTAAACACTTAGGTACACCATAGTGGTGTCTGTCTAAACATTCCATTCGTATAGTTGTCAGCCTGTCGTAGCAAACACGTTTCCGCATGCGCAGGTGAACTCTACTATGTGTACCTATTTGATGAAATTGATAAGGAAATGTCTAGATCTAGACATCAAGCTGCACACTCTCAAATTCTTCCTCATTTCGATCAAGGGTTGCTGCGCCTATTTGAATACACGCCTTCTCGTACCACAGTGTGCTGTGGGCTTGCTACTACTCAACTGCTCCACTTCACCATCTTGCTATGAAAGACTGCAGAACGATTGATAAGTACAAAATTGAATGGTTCAGAGTGTCGTAAGAATATGGTTAGACATGTACTCTCGACCAGTAGATTGTGCTCCTTTGCACTCCAACCATTATTTTTGTACTGCGTTTAACTCTATTTCATCTCGTTTGCCTTGTTCTGCGTGAAGTGGCGGAACAGTAGAGTGGATCCTCAACCCTTTCCTTACGTATGGTTACCAATCAATACTATCCTCTTCAGCTGAAATCTGGGTTGCTTAAGTATAAGAAACCTACAGCGATTGGTGCTAAAATGTGGCCAATACCATAAATCCCTAAATCGAGTACTGGAGCCTGCCCGGGAATTACAGTTCCATAAAATTGCGTGGGATTCAATAATTCAATCATTAATATTATTATTTGCTGTTATTCATGAAGCATGACGTTTGTTCAAGTTACAAAAGTACCTATCAACAAACAGCCACCATTGTTCAAATGAAATAATATCACGGAACAACCAACTCGATTTCATACTGGCATCCGTTATTACAATCAGGTGTTCCCTAGCAATGTTATCTGAGCCGGATTTATACAGTTTCTTTCCCGATCATGTTGACGACGTTTTTCGTTGCAAACGAACGACTAGACGTACAATGCTCCGGTTGGTCTCAATATTTTTTTCAGTTCGAGATCAATTTAAAAACGTTCAAAAAACCATACCCTTCCACTGAAGGTTTTCGAGCTACAGCGTTCTGAAAATTCCAACCCCTACCTATTTTTCATCCCTTAGAGATGACTGACAGTAACGCCGAGCTTCGTGGACCAACTAGTCCCCAGAGGGGACCTAAAAACCAAATTGCATTAATTTTGGTTCATGGTAACTAACGAAAGTGCGAATACGGCGGACGGACAGACATTTTTTAAATTCCATTTTCGGATTCTACGTACCTTGAAACGGAAACCATCAAATTTTGAGGGGATTTTGGAATGATTGATTTCAAGCATTAGGTAACAATAATAAACCAAAATTGTTAATATAACTAGCTAGTAACGGTAAATAAACATAATACGTTCGCATAAATTGAATCACTCCAATGTCGTCTGCACAATATGGCTGGTAAAAATCCTGACCTCAATTTGGTGGTTATTCCGAGATGTCCTGTACCCAAGTTCTAGTTCTGTGTGTTCGTATCCAACTTTATCGAGTTCTGATGGAAGAAAACTCCTGTCAGAACCTGTTGTAGAAACCCTGAAGTCATTCAGAATAAGGAATGCGGCTTGTAACAGCTGTACAACCTGACCAGCCTCAAACGGTTTATGGTGGTCCAAAAATCGTTGGTTGGCACCACGAAACCACGATGTTGATGTAAAGGTTTGGAAATGGTGGGGTTCAGAGTTGCTCACAGCAGTGGATGGTAGGCAGCGAGTGGCGTAAATTTGGGCAAGGGTTAGGAACTGCTTCGAACTTGCACAGGAAGGTGGATTTGATTGTCGTTGCGATGGGTGATAGATAATATCTATTATAAATAATAAGTATTATTTATAACGTTTAAGAAGGCGAGTTCGCCTATAAGTACTAACAATAAGCTCACAAGCATGAGCCAAACTCTGGCCTGAACTAGGAGAGTAGGATTTACAACTAGTCACCCGAAATTCTAAGTGAATGTTGATGAGAAATCCGTTTTTCGAATTAAAATATCTCGCTCTGTTGTCAAATCAGAATTAGCATAAAATTGATTCATTTTGGTGCTGCCACGTGGTGGTGGTTTTTGCAACTAAACTCGTTTCATTTATCACCGTGTACTCAACTCTCGGAATTCCACCAGTTCCCTCGTATCGGTAACATTTAAACCACAATCATCGTCTCAATTTTGACGTTCGATCTAATCTTTTACGTTCCGCCGCTCGAACTGGATCAAGGTGGCATATTAATGTCAGCGCATGACAAATTACATCTTCTGAAAATCCGAGCCCGAGTGGAAGACTTGGTCGTGACACTCTGGTGCCCTTCACTCAATTAGATTCACTTAGATGCGATGGGAGATGAAGTGGAGGGGCTTAGGCTCTTTCAACAAGACGGGGTATCGGGATACAGTTACCCGCAATTGGTCGGCTGTGGGATTGTTCTTTTTTTTTGCCCGTAGCGGTTCCGTTGCCGCTCACTATCCTTCCAGATGATGGATGAATTTGATCGAGAAATCGAAAACAATTAGAGAGATGGGATGAATTATGGAATGGGGTAGCAAGCGTCCAAAACTTAGCTTAAGCTCTTCAACGTAGGGCAACTAAGCATTCCGTACAGAAACATTATTACCACTGTATTGTACGTAATTATTCCACTTACTATAGCTTCAACAATCGGGTATATGTTTCACACAGCAGAACATGATTTTTCGGCAGTAGGTACCTACTTAAAGCCACCTACGTTCTGCAGGTAACGACATCGACAACACATGAAAACTGAGTTTTGCCCTCGCTTTCAACTTACCTACCTGAGTATTTTTATGGATAGCCACATTTCTACTGCATTATTTTTAGCAAAATTCCTCTATTATTTAACGGTGATAACCGTATCCAGACCGAATCAATAAAGACTGAGAATGTTGGGTAAAATGAACCTTGAAACTTAATTTTAAATTAGTGAAACGTAATAAAACTCAATTTTACCTAGTAAAACTATTATGTGTTAGTAAAATGTTGTGGAGTATAGTAAGTGGTGGGACGGTTTTGTGCATTAAGGTATAGTATGAAGTTCTTAGACCAATCGGACCAAATACAAAATACCTCAACAAGATGTGGTAAAACCTATACATGTAAAGTACATGTTACACACACACATGGTACATGTTATGTGTTGTTATGTGTTGTTCGACTGTATTTATCGTTACGTGATTTTATAATAATTTTCGTATGAAATCGCTTATCTGTCTAACTGGATTGCTTGAAACGTTGCAATACGATGGAAGTTAGCATCTAGACGGCTAATCAATAGAGGTGAGTGATAGGTAAAACGCTGCAAAGTCCTTGTCACATAGGTTTATTATTCTATTGGACATACCTACAGAAACGTTAGCTGTTCATTTATTGTTTCTTTCATATAAAATAATTGATATAGCTATTTCTGGTGGTTTCCACCAATTTTGGCCCCTAAAACACAAATTAGGTAAGTACGCTCCTTTTTTCTATTTTTTTTAAAACTATCTTTGATCATTAGTAGTGCCATTTCATCGTCTTGATCCACGTGTTGACACTTTTTCTAAAGTGTTATTATACAAACTGATGGTGATTTCCGACGATTTCCCAGGTTTTTGCCTCATAAGAAATCGATTTTGGGAGCTGAACATTTGGTAGAACTCAATTTTCCACTCTTTGGTCAAAATCGACTTCATATTCGGTCTTCTCGTCCCCAAAAACATGGAAAACGATATCTCAGAAGCTCATGTTACCAACATGTTGCTAAAACGCAAAAAGTACCTAGTTTTACACACATTTTCACTCATAACACCCCTGGGTATATTCCGATCGGGCTGAAAAGTTTCGGACACAACTAGGGACCAAATGGAGCATGTGTGCGAAAGAACGAATTTTTTAGACCGAAAATGAAGCCGGTACACGTGATACGGCGTACGGCGGACGGACATTGCATTTTTGGAATCTACGCACCTTGAAACGGAAAAGAAAAAAGTTTGAGGGGGTGTTATAAAAATTTTTTGCTGAGCGAATACGTAGGTGTATTATTCACAGAATAATAAACCAAAATGTTTATTACATAACATCCCATTCCTGAAAGTTACCTACTTATTCTGGTCGGTAGCAGGGAAGTTGGTGTGTGTGTGGTGCAAGTATCATCATCAATAGGACAGTGAACAATAAACCTCAGCAAAATGGGTAGAACCAGCCAATTTTATATTTTACTTGATCATGTTTCATGTTTGCTAGGTACCAGACAATCGCTATTTATAGGTAATTTACTTTGGGGAGCAAGAACTAAATGACGGCCATTATGAGACAGCATAACCGAAAGCATAATTATCCGATCTAAATATTATAGAGCTTTTGGGACACAGAAGCAAACTGCAGATTTAGGGCCACCGCTGCCCTTGACGTTGGAGAAGGGACGTCATAAGATGCATAATATAACAATATCCCCTGATTTTAAGGGAGAAGGTCTAAACTAGATAGGAAATTGGCTAGGAGGTTTTGTTACTTCATGGATAATTCATCGCAAGCCGTTGGATGGATCCAAAGCGTCTGCTCATCTGGTATTCATGAGGTCGGGAGGCCGTAAAAGTGAGCGGAAAGGAGATAAACGTTGAAGGTGCGAAGACGGACTTGGATTGGATGGCAAATTCAAGAGTAGGGAGGAGAAAAAAAAGGAAATTTTCGCCAGACTGACAAAAACAGATATAGGTACATATATTTTACAGTAAACAATGGTAGGTATACATATTTTGTAAGTATATATTACCCATACAATAAATAATACATATATATATGATGATGTAGTATATATAGATTTAGTATCTATGTAGTAAAGTGACTTTTCAGCTGTCGAAAATGTCTCTTTTGTTGAGGTGCTACACAGTGCGTCCAGCCTATTGTGCAGAATGGAAGAGAGCTTCGACCCCATTCTGCCGTCGCAGCCACCGGCACAATCTTTCTTCCCTGAGAACATCCTCTTCTAAAGAAATCTGATAGTTGTGGGGAGTGACTCACTACATTCCTGATTCCATCCTGTTTAAAAATACTTGACGCTGCCTCCGTTGTCTCAAATGATCCCACTGGATCGCTTGTAATCCACCCGCGGTTGAATATTGAAGTTCGTTCTGGTGCGATGGAAATCGTAAAATCACCTGTACACTGAATGAGTTTTCAGAAAACTTCCCTTATAATAAAAATTAGGAATATTGGAGGAAGGTTGAAAGGAGTGACCAAACTTCATGGCCCTAAATATATCTGGACTGGGTGTTTGCTTTGACTCTCATCCCAAAATGGAAAAAACCTCCCAAAAATCATTTCAGAATATGATATGATAGGATATCCACAGCTACTGTGAACTGCATTCCTATAGCCATTCAGGGCGTTGATTTATTGCCCCACAAACCCACAATAAGACTTTAGGTATTTAAACAGATTCATTCAGTAACAAACAATAACTCCAATAATTTATTGTTAGCTAATGACGATGGTGTGATCACCGAAACCGGCATAACAGTGTATTTCGTTCTTCTTCGCGACTGATTTACGCGTTGAAGCCAACCATAAAATACGTAGTATACTGAATTCTGGATTCATCAAAATTTAAAATTATTTATCGACCGTTAATTTGTTGAGAAGATGATAAATAACATAGACAAAAATCATAAATCAACTCAATGATGATGGGGAAACTGAGTGAACGTAATACTTGTTTTAGAATAATCTGTGACATAACAAGCAGCGCCAAACTAAAATTAACCCACATTAATTCGATTAATTAAATTTAACCCTTTACTCTTATTCTTGGTTATTTTCACATAATATATTGACAACATGAATTTCAAATCATCATTGCGCTAAATAGGTATTTATTTATAACTATTTAACTGCCAAAATCATCCATCCTCGTTAAAATTATTGATTGATTATATTAGGTATGGCAGGTTGGTCATTAAACAGGAACGTGTCGCACGATCATAATATTATATAATATATGTAGTAGACAAGTGTGTCATAATTCGGGAAAAAAATTCTTCACTTCTTAAGTTTTTCATGTTGCTTAATCATGCATGGCCGACAAAACACAGGAACAGCATGGAGCATGCGAATGGATACTAAGAATTTAATGGATTGCTTCTGTAATGGTGATTCAACTTTAATCTAACCTTGGTTTTGAACACATTTTTTGAGAAAAACCTTGTATAATACTCGAGTTTGGCATCACGTTTTGTGAGTTTGGCAGCCCGCCCTAAAAGTACCTTACCATCTGCTACCTAGCTAATGATTGGTTGTGAGTTGTGGCAAAACTGGGTCATATTTAATGTTTATAGTTTATCACAGTGTCAAGATCGTATAAATGAACCAAATACATGAACAGCAGATAGATGAAAGTCGATAATTCCTTTCGACTTTGCCTTGGAAGATTGTAGATCTGGTGAACATTTTAGCTTTGTGTTAGCAGACGGAATCCTTCGTGATACAAAAAATAATTATTATTATACTTTAATTTATTAGTGTCAGGGTTGGTATTATATTTGGCGAATTATGTTTACGTTTACACACAGAGGCGTAGCCAGGCACAAAAAAAAAATAAATAAAACTCAGCGTCGTAAACATGGCGTCCTTTTACCATAAACCTCTTTGCTCTGACTCTTGCGTGTCAAATAGAGGCCCTGGGATGACCCTACGCAATATTTTTATTTTTTGCCTTCGGCACATAAATTAAAGAACACGCCCATAAAACGCCGACTCATAAAATTAGTTTTTGCGAGCTGTACATATTTTCAATACATAACGCAGGCTGGCGCTGATGTCCCACCGCTACTCGCCCTCCCATTAAAATAATTGAGAAAACCTTCTTGGGCCACAAAGCTCAGTTACATATATGGAATCTTTGTTCTCACGGCCCCTTTTGTGTACCTACGCATTGGGCTCTGTATTATATGGCTCTGAATATAATATTCTTCGGAATTTTCTGATTTGCGAGTTCTTCATTTCCTGTACTTACCTGGTTTTGTTGGCCGAGTCGTGTCTGGTCTACATCAGCAGCAGAATGTGGAACTATCAGCTTGCTTTCCAACCAGCTTATTGTGCGTGTCATTGTGCCGTTGTTCGTCGATTACCAGGCACTTGGCATGTTTGTGTAAAGCCCTCAACGGACCCAAAAACCTTAAATCTACTGCGCTTGATATTCCTTTTAGGGGCATTCTGGATCCATCTAGACTTGTTCCAATAAAGGATAATTCTTCTCAAGCGATTTCATCACGTAAAAATGCTGCGAAGTCGTTGTCAAATGGCTTATTCAGGGCGCAATCGAGAATAATAAATTTGGCACGACTGGGACCTCAGTGAATAGACCCACAAAGCTATATTTGACGGTTTTAAACTCGAATATTAGGTTGCTATTTCTGGCAAATTATTTTCGACCAGTGAAATTTTCAAGAATTGTCCTTCACCTGTTCTACCTCCTGCGTGTTATTATACAAATTTTTGGTGATTACAGCCATTTTCACAGGTTTTTCACCCATAAATATTGAATTCTGAGAGTTAAAACCTCATGGGAACCTCAATCCTTCATTTAATGATCAAAATCAACTTCACAATTGGTCTCCTAACCCTAAAAAATATGGAAAACGATACCCCACAAGCCCAACTTCACTGAAACATCAAAAATACCTAATTTTGCACCTATTTTTCACCCATAACACCCCTGGGGTTGTCCGATCGGGCTGCCGAGATAGGGGGCACAACTAGGGCCAAAATTGAGCCTGTATGCGAAAGAACGATTTTTTTAGACCGAAAATTGAGGTAGATATCGGTGACATAGCGGGCGGCCATTGCGTTTTTGGAATCTAGAAACGTAAAAACAATAAATTTTGAGGGGGTAAAAAAGTTTTTCGAACCGAATACATAGCTGTATTATTCAGAGAATAATACTCCAAATGCCTGATGATGTTTTTGACACACAACGGATCTCAATCCGTTAGCCCTAGAAAACACTTGTCCAGAAACCAGAATTAACATCTCCCTGCTAAACAGACCCCGATTAGAACTAGAACGATGACGATAATAGAACCGTTTCTTCACAATTTTTTTCTGTAATTTTACTCGTACATCAGGTGGAAATAGTCTCTCCTTTTGGACTTCTAGGTCGAAATTAATGGAACATGTAGAACATGTACACATTTCACTGCAGATATTTTTGTTATTTACCAACCGCATTATTTATTATATACTTCACTGAGATTGCTTACAAATAGATCTGATAGAAGTAGGTACGCTCGATCTAACATGGCGTTAAGGTATGCCGTCCAAGTTATAATTTTGATAGACCGTTGGTGGTGAAGCCAGTGCCGTTATGCCGATTACAATGAACGTATAATTACCCGTCTGCTCTAACGGATCGATTTTCATATTCCGTCGAATAGAGGTTAACATCAACTCCATTGTGTTTCATCCTCATCGCTCATTCGTTTTCACGTTATTGCATTGTAATCAATGGCCTGGAATGTAAGGTTTTATAAGGCATTTCGGGAGGAGCAACGGAACACTCACAAATAATGGGATGTTGCCAGTTGAGTGGCTGTCTCTTCTTATACTCTGGTATAGTGCGTCAGATGTCTATTCAGCGAAAGCATTCAAATACTTTCTAAATTTTTAAAAGGTAATTGGTGCATTGCAACGGAATCGGGCTTTTTTTTCATTCCAGTGTAAGGCTTTCTGAATGAGATTATTTTCTTAATTCTGTAGTAGGTACCATTTTGTTTACTGGTTTAGGGACACGTCCCAATTCCTTCCATGTGCATTGCCCTAACCAGAACTTGATGCAGATAGGAGAGGCCATACGTTCAGAGTGCATATTGGAGAGTTCATTTATAGATCATTGAAACATCGTTCATTATGAACTTGTTAATTAAATTGTCACGTTCTTAAAACTGTACAAAAATGATGAGATACTGAATTCTACATACTGAAGTTCAACATAAAGTACTAACGCAGTAAAAACTCAGTTTTCAATGGGTTCACCTAATCTGCTTGATCAAATGGTACCTTACCTTTGAGCTCATCTTCCAATTTGCCTAATCTAATAAATGCTTACTTTTTTGGTTTATTATTTTCAATAATGAACCATTGGAATCGAGCATGAAAAAAAAAATTCTTACCCCCCTCAAAATTTGATGGTTTACGTTTCAAGGTATGTAGAATCCAAAACTGCAATAAAAATATTTCTGTCTGTCCGCCGTACGCCGTACGGGCCACTTTTCTTAGTTACCATGAAAAAAAATTGATGAAATTCGGGTTATAGGTTCCATTCGGCGTCTAGTTGGTCCTCGAAGCTCGACGTTACTGTGAGTCACTCTAAGGGGTTCAAAATAGGGGTTGAAATTTTCAAAACGCCTATACCATTTTTTTACGTGAATATTTTTACGGTTTTAAATAGTTCTTGAACTTGCGAGTTTTTTAAGACCATCCGGAGCATCGTACGTCCAGCCGTTCGTTCACAGTAAGGCCCCGAAGTTTGCACCGACAGGCATTTTCGACTCCAGTGTGAATGAAATTGTATACAATTCAAACCAAATCTCGTAACCAGAGAAGCGCCCACAATAGGAAATTTGGCGGAGATGAAATCATTGCTAGGGATCACCTGATTATATTGGCGGAGTATGAAGTCGAGTTGGTTGTTCTGTGATATTATTTCATTTGAAAAATGATGGCTCTTTTGGAGTTTGTTGGTAGGTAGTGAAACTTGAACAAACGTTGAAGTATTATTGATGGGTAAATTATTACTACGGTAAATCATTACTCAACGGTAAATTATTACACAACGGTTCATTATACCATCTACGTAGAAGGGGCTGGAGTTTTTTGGTAGGTACTTTTGCAACTTTTTTCACTCCTCATCAACAATTTCTTTTCAGAACTTCATTATGTGTGTTTCTTTTTGTTAGGTACTGTTTGTCATCGGCAGAATTATTTTAGCAACATTTAACTCGTGATTTAGGTAGGTACCTAGTAACGAGTACGGGGTTAGGTACCAACCTACGGAGGGTCTGCGATCTACATAATATGTATAGAATAGTACATATCATATTATATAGACGGGTTATCTATACATAGAGCTGTGATCTGTAACAGAAGGGTATTCTATACAAAATAATAAACCGTTGTGCAGGGATTTTCAGCGTTTTTTAATTTTCGCTCCACTGTTTATAATTATCAAGGTGCTCGTCTTTGGATCCGGATTCAGATTTCCATACCTTGGCCGGGAAACTGATGAAGAAGTGAATGTCACGTCAGCTGTTTACGACAGCTCTATAACAGCACCTGGACTATGTGTTTATTTTATTTTTTTCCTTTTACGCTATTAATTTATAGGGAACGAGGTAGTCAGTCCACTCTGCCAATATCTGTCAATATTTTAACCATTTGAATAATATTATAGTCCACGATAATCTTCATGTTGAGGGTGACGTCATGTTTGACGTCATCGCCTCTTCCATTCCAATTAGTCACCACTGTTTCATTGAAAAAAATCGCTCAGCTCCGTGCCCCTCGAATTCCAATGGGGGACGTCCCATAAAACCTGCCATTTATGATACTTTCTTGAACTTCTGATCATCACAGTTCACATTTCTCTATAATGATTCATTCTAAGTGTAAGTTGACAGAGCTTTATTACTTCCATCCTCTCGGCACGTGCACTGAATTTGAATTCAGGTAGAGTAGGAATAGGTTTGGTGACATTTACCTACCTACTTCGTCTTCTGAATGTTCACAAAATGCTTTCTCTCCAATTCGATGACTGTATTGTTTAATAGAGGGTCCGCTGACAGGTGCCTCACGCAGTTTTGAAAATACGCTCAAATTCTGCCTATGTGCAGTAATCAATAATAGCTTTTTTCCTAACTTTTTATGGCTAAATATTTACCAATCGCTGTAAGGATGATTGATAGAGCTTTGAAAGTTATTCTATTCGATTCAGCGTGCTGGAAAAAAATGAAAAACTACACCAAACAACTATTTTTCGGGCAGGATGGCACCACCGGTGCAGTGTGGCGCCGTACCCTGGCACCATAGTGATGGTGACACCAACAACTATACAGCAAATTCTGGAGGTCTAAGGAATATAGTGTCAACATTTCAAGTCTAAATACCCAAAGTTGCGGCTTGTAGCGCGTATGTAACAGACATGTACATAAATATACTATACCTACATATTATAATATTACATTATGTCACTCGACTGACGTTGGGCAGTGAGATGCCTACCATGCTGCTGGCGTGCTGGCGTATGTGAACACATTAGGTATTTGTCGAGGCTAGCGATCGTGAATAGAAGTCAAAAGTTGATGTAGAGGTGCCGGATGTGGGTTTCCTGAAGGGATCGCGAGGACATCTTTCCTTTGAACAAAGGACCCGAGTGATTCTCTGGAACAACTCGAGCATGTCTGCTCCTCACTAAGCAAAAGGAAACTAAAAGAAAATACAACATTGTGTGTCGACTCTCTCGTATAATGATGTTCTTCCACAGGGAACGAATATTAATTTAATTTCACATTCATTTCCATTTCATGGGGAGTTTTATAAAGTGTGCAACAACATCTTGTAACAAAATGCATACCATAGGTGCCTAGGTATGGTATGATGCCAGCTGTGTAGGTAGGTACTCGTGATTGCACTACGGTGGTCTCAGATTTGAAACCAGCAATATTCTGGTAAACAACTGCTATTATTGTGTATTATCATCAAGTAGGTAGGAGTGGCAAGGTGTTAGATAGAGAAACTAGGTTACCTACCACTATTTAGATCAGTGGCTCTCAACCGGGGAGCTCCAGAAGTTGCCACCCGTAGCTAAATTTGAATTTTACGTGTTGGACACCATGAGTAGATTCGCTATTGGTTTATTATTCTGTGAATAATACACCTATGTATTCGCTCAGCAAAAAATTTTTATAACACCCCCTCAAAATTTTTTCTTTTCCGTTTCAAGGTGCGTAGATTCCAAAAATACAATGTCCGTCCGCCGTCCGCCGTATCACGTGTACAGGTTTCATTTTCGGTCTAAAAAAAGCGTTCTTTCGCACACATGCTCCATTTGGGCCCTAGTTGTGTCCCTAAACTTTTCAGCCCGATCGGAATATACCCAGGGGTGTTATGAGTGAAAATGTGTGTAAAAATAGGTACTTTTTGCGTTTTAGCAACATGTTAGTAACATGAGCTTTTAAGGTATCGTTTTTCATGTTTTTGGGGACGAGAAGACCGAATATGAAGTCGATTTTGACCAAGAAGTGGAAAATTGAGGTTGTACCAGATGTTCAGCTCCCAAAATTGATTTTTTATGAGTCAAAAACCTGGGAAATCGTCTGAAATCACCATCAATTTGTAGAATAGCACGAGGAAAAGTTTCAACTCGTGGATCAAGACGATTAAATGGTACTATCAATGATCAGAGATAATTTATTTAAAAAAAAAGGAGCGTACTTTATTCGTGTTTTGGGGGCCAAAATTGGAGGAAACCACCAGAGATAGCTATATTTCAATTATTTTATATGAAAGAAACAATAAATAAACAGCCAACATTTCTGTAGGTATGTCCAATGGAATAATAAACCCATGTGACAAGGACTTTGCAGCGTTTTTTCACCGACAACCTCAACATGGTTTCTAATTAATTTCTTATTACTTACTAGAAGTTTATCTATATGAACGTTAGATATATAATTTGCGAACAATATGGTAGTTATCTTCTCAAATTAGCAATTAGCAGAAAAGTCTTTACAGTCAAGAAAATTCATCTTCAAATAATCAACCCATGTGCCAACATTTCAAATTTGTCAACATTTTCTCGAAATGTCGATTTTGAATTCAAGATCCGTCGCCCAACATGAAGGGTTTAACATTAAATTTGAGTTGGTGACAGTATTGATGGTAGGTAGATGTAGGTTGGTGCATACCTGTACCGAGGTTAGCAGTAGCTAGATGTGAGCTCCTATCTACTTACCACGTTTATGTGTGTTCCTACCTTGATTGTTACACATAAGATCTTATTACATAATGCCATTATAGGTGGTCGAAGTACGTGGTCAGTGTCAGAATGTTGCCTGACGTGCTGTAACGATGCAAATGTGCGATAGGGGTCGTATAATTAGACATGAGTTCTGCAATTATCTATGGGCTTTAGTTGCGAATGCAAACAAGGCTCGTCACGCGATTGAACTCAATTCGAGCGCGAACATCTAGAGCACGCATTCCATTACCTAAGATCTATCACAATCCAAACTGGTTCTTGATCGAGAATAATTCGTTTAAAAAATAAGACGCTGCTCAGCCACGAAGCAGGTGACACTCGTTGAACCTGCACATTCGTATATCCATGTGACTTTGTGCCTTGCAACACCCATAACCAAGTGCCTATTTGATATTGGTAGGTAGGTACTGGGCTTGAGACGGTCTTATTCGTATATGAAGTTGGTCGTATTTGAATCCCTTGCCACCCGCATTACTTCGGTTTCAATTGATTTATTTTGATTAAACTTACAGAGATTATTCCGCGTATATAATACCCACATTATGAATTTCATAAAGATCAGATGAAGTGTGTACCTATCGACAGGGGGATACATACTCGACATTTTCGTCTGCGTATGGAAACTTTATAACCCTTACAAACACAGATTTTTATAAATCCTTATACACTTCATAACTAGAACCCAAGCACTGAAAACTTTAGCTTCCGAAGCTTCGCTCGGCGTTTGGGCCAACAGCCAATTAGATGTCAATAGACCTGTAGACCTGATACGTCATTTTTTGCTGCATTTTTACTTTGATCACCCTCATTTAAAACGTCTGCCAATTCGAGTAGGCAGTATAGCTTCCTCACTTGAATCACATGAACGTATAGAATAGCTGGATATGTTCATTTGGTACATGGACCATCGGCGATCCAACCCACGTGTACCCTCAAAATTTCAGCTCTCTAGGACTACTTTTCGCGTAGTTAGAAGAGTTACAAGGAAATTGCCAACAATTCATGTTCGCGCATGCGCAGACGAAAGTTACATTACGATTCCAATGAAATTCATTTAGAACTATCAAACTATTCCTGATCGACCCTCTTATGCCAAACTAATATTCCTGAAACGACGTTGTTATGGGCGTTTCAAGTATTTCACGTTTGCGCATGCGCAGGCGAAAGTTACAGTACTTTTTCAATGATTTTTGTACGGGACCATCTGTGACCCAACCCGCATCCACCCTCCATATTTCAGCCAATTTCGACCATTATTTCTGGTAGTTATGGGCGTTACAAGGAATTACCACAGACAGCAGACATACACGGAACCAAAAAATGTTCCTCGATGTCGCAAAATGGTTGTGGAAATTTTCATTTTGGAGGACATAAATTTTTTCTTTACTCAATCACGAATCCAAGGCTCCCCTACCTTCGGTAGTGAGGTAGCAAAACTACCCCTTATTCCTGAAAAATGGGCTTCAAACTACAATTTTTTCAACAGTGTTCTGAATATATTTTTTTAAATTTTGACGAAAATTCCCCATTGCATTTGTGGTGGTCATGGGAGAGCTATTTATCTGTAGGTAAATTACCCCCCCCCCCCCCGCCAAGGAGTAGTGGGGCGTTTTCGAAACCCCCGACGTAGGATAAGTGACGAAAATTTGTTTCTGTTAATCTGCATCAAAAACGTAGTACAACCCCGCCTGAACCAGTATCCTGTCTCTATGTGTTCGAAAATTATGATTTTTTTCGTGTTTTTTCGACTAAACCCGACCTTACGTCATAAAATCACTATTTCTCAACTTGTGGGTCACTTATTTCCATTTTTCACCTCATTTTCGGATTCAGTATTAAATTTCCTATGATAACAGATCATTTTCGAAGGTTTTTAACTTCAATCAGACTCATTTATTACAGTAAAAACGTTAATTTTTTAGAAATTTAGCATTTTCGCATGATTTTTCAAAAATTAGCCTCTTCGACAAAATTGGTCTTAGAGGTTGTCAAATTTCACAAAAACTGCTTCATCTAATACTCTTTCCAATGGTATAATCAGTTTCAATAATACCTGTTTTCTTTGGTCTATTATTACTGAGCCAGTGCTGAAAAACACGGTTTCAGTGAAAGAAGCGAAGGGGACTGGATGAAGCGTACTCGCATGTCATAATTATTTATTAACTAACAATAAACAAGACATCATCTAAGGCAGGCATTTCATTATTGAAACAAGTATGAACAGATATTATGCAGTTACCCGGCAAGTTCAACGACCAAAAAACAATGTGACATGCGAGTACGCCAGTCCCCTTCGCTTCCTTCACTGAAACCGTTTTTTTCAGCACTAGCTCAGTAATAATAGACCAAAGAAAACAACTATTATTGAAACTGATTATACCATTGGAAAGAGTATTAGATGAAGCAGTTTTTGTGAAATTTGGCAGCCTCTAAGACCAATTTTTTCGAAGAGGCTAATTTTTGCAAATTCATGACAATTCTAAATTCCTAAAAAAATTAACGTTTGTATTGTAATAAATGAGTCTGATTTAAGTTAAATAACTACGAAAATGATCTATTATTATAGGAAATTTAATGCTGAAACCGAAAATGAGGTGAAATATGGAAATGAGTGACGCCCAAGTTGATAAATAGTGATTTTATGAGGTTTGAATACGAAAAAACGTGTTGTTTCCAGCTAAATCGTGGGTTTTTCATCAAAAATGTACCTTTTTTGAAGCAGTGAGTCAACTATGGGGTAATTTTTAAATCGAATGGTGACACCCTCACATCATCTCCCAAGTATTAAGTCGTTATTTTCATTTTAGTCCAAGGGTGTTGGCTTTACTAAGAATGGAACTACATAGGTACATTTTTCATGAAAAACCCACGATTTAGCCGGAAACAACACGTTTTTTCGTATTCAAACCTCATTTTCTCTCTTGAAATCAATTCCAAAAAACGTTTTGATTAGTCCGTTGGAAAGCTGACGTTTTGGCGCATTTTTTAGCTTACCTTCACCATTCTGCTACAACCCTACAAGAATTAATAGGATCACCAAGCGTTCGAAAAAACAGACGATTTTAAGATTTTGACGAAATTCACTTTTCAAACTCCATTTTCACTCCTCAAATCCTCCTAAAAAATTTTTGTTAGGCATCAGAGAGACAGGAAATTTAATGCTCTTTTCAACGGTATCTTCAAATTTGAATTTATTCTTTAAATTAAGGAAATTATAGCTGCTTTAGTGAGACGAGGTCGGAATCTCGGAAAAAATCTTAAAAGTGAAAAAAGTGGGGTTTTAAGCGGAGTAAAAAAAATGTTATAGGACACTTTTGGTCGGAAATTAGATGTAGAACACGTGGAAGAGAGGTTTTGCATCACTCATGTTACACCCTGTATATCTTTTTGAAACCAGGGGTATACCTACTCATTTTTGGAAGGGGGAATCTGGTAAACCCTGAGCTAGTAGAATCTAGTAAACGTGAAAGCTACTATCGCCCTAGTAGGTAAATGACAGCAGGGGCGGATCCAGAATTTTTTTCCGGAGGGGGTCACAGGGTAGAACAATATAAAAAATAACAAAATAACCACGAACAATACAAACCGAATTTTCTACCTTCCGTCCAATTTGTCTACTTACAAAATTAATTGTATTTATTTATAAAATTCATTGTTTATGTGAAAAATATTTTTCAATATCTATTAATTATTCAACTGATAAATGTATTTATTTTCAATTTTCTTCTAAAAAAGTGTCCTAATGTGTTTTCAAACAAATTGGCGCATTTTATGGCAGCGTAGCTAACTTCAGAGTTTGCAAATCAAAACATTGAAACCACAAAAATCTATTGTTGATCTCAGTGAATTCAGTATCGTTTTTACTGAATTTGGCAGGAAAGAAAACGAGAACGAAACAAAAACAAGATAATAATTAACAAAAATAAGAAGAAATAAACAAGGTGTAATTTGACGGATACACAAAGTTAAATTTATTGACATAATTGTATATAAAGTAACATTGGTAGGACCAAGTGTACGATTATATTCGACTAATTTTGACATTTTTGATCGAATCTTTTTAGATTTTTTATAGTTCTTTTTTGTTTTCAGTTTGTTTAACACTGTCTACCGTTTGTGTAATTAGAAATTACAGTAATTAGTGGCGAGGACATTGGAATTTCAATTTGACGGATGTTTTATGGTAAATATTTACACAGTTGTATATGAAGCAAAATTGAGAAGACCATGTGGCCAAATCAGTTTTTAATTTAAAATTCAAATTGCAATAATGTTTTGTTTATAGAATTTCTCGTAAACAAATGTTGTTTACAGTTTTTTTCAACACTTTATTGATTCCTTCCAGTCGACTGGTTTTATAGTTAGAAATTCTGGTTCTTAATCCAGTAACGAAGAAAATTAAAAGTTTCAATTTGGCGAATGCATCAGCATCATGGTAAATATTAATACAATTGTATATGAAACAACATATTGAAAAGATTATGTGGGCAAATCAAATAAGTTTACAAATTCAAATTGTTTCTGGTATTTGATTTCACAAAAACTGGGTTCGTTTTCGTTTGGTTTTTGTTTTCGGGTTTGTGAACAATTCGTTCAGCTCTGCTTTTTGAAATGCAGGCTGATTCTGGGGGGGGGGGGGGGGGGGGGGGTCATGACCCCTGTGACCCCCCCTTGGATCCGCGCCTGAATGACAGTACGAGTGAATACAAGATTGTAGGTGTTTCAGAATAATTTTCTCTGGTTTTGCATCACTCATGTTACACCTTGTATAGGTATCTTATTGAAACCAGGGGTGTATACCTGTCTACTCATTTGTGGAAGGGGGGATCTGGTAAACCCCGAGCTAGTAGAACCTAGTAAACGTGAAAGCTACTATCTATCGCCCTAGTAGGTAAATGACAGTGCGAGTGAATACAAGATTGTAGGTGTTTCAGGATAATTTTCTCTGGTTTTGTTGAACCGATCGGGATCTGCGAATCCCACAGGCTCCCCGAGTCCTGCTGCCGGGTTCCCTGCCATGCGCAGAGGGCAGAGGACGGTTGCATTCCTGCGTATTTTTAGTGGAGCTGAAGCGGCCAGAACGACCAGCTTCGGGTCTCCTGTCGAGTCTCTTCCCCCCACCACCAAGTTACCGACCAGCAGCCGATCCGCCTTCAGTTGTTCCCGGCCTCCCGACGTGGTACGAGTGCTGTTCGAAACGTTTTTTACTGTGCACTGGTGTTTATAGCGGTTTCATACTGAGTGCTCAACGCAAACCCCCTTTTGATTTTTTGGGATTACACAACCCCCTTCAAAGTAAGTCAACACTTCGCTCGTCACTTTTTAAACCCATTTCACGAGTACCTGGCGTCTGTGCCTTGTGCCTGCTTAGTGCCTTGTTTTTCTGCAAATTCCATTCGCGAAGCAAACAAAGAAACGCGAAGGCTGCTGCAGATGCGCCAAATTTATCGTTTATGGCTTCCCTGTACCTTCATTGTTGTAGTTATACACCACTGCTTTGAATCCATGTCGGAGTTTTACTTTTACACTCATCCATATCATTGTAGGCGATCATTCATCGCTACCACCGTGTTTTGAGAAATTCGCTGTGGCTGATTCTGTTGAAATCCACTCGTGATTCACACCTCCATCCAAAACGATGCGTTCTTGGCTCGGGAGACACAGTGAGATGTTTCTCTTGGCCAATGTCCGAAAATAGATCGGCCTCATTGGGAAGGTTATCATGGCTTCCTTACATGCATTACTACGGTGTGGTGTTTTGTGCGATCGATTGTATTCGTCTGATCTGATTCGTACAGCGAATTTAGGTTTCAAGTACCTACATAGTTACCTCTGATAGCGGGAATTCCTTGGGTAGCGAAGCATGCCCGATGTCAACGGCTAGCTAGCCAAGCCGAACGGCCTCTTGATACCATCCCAGACGCTCTCAAAGATTCAGCATGAGTGGTTGAACTATGCCCTGTAAACACCGGTCTGTTCTCTGTTCTGTTTTCATCATAATAATATTGAACTTGTTGATTAGGTGGAATCTACTTGCCCGGCTACGTGTGCAGTGTCCTATAAAAAGTTTTTGCCTCTTGTACGTAATCCTGTAACAAGAAATAGAGCGAACGGTAGGTAATATTGTGGACGATGATTACCTATTACCAATTTATTATTTCAACGCGACAGAAAATTTTTAAGGACTAATAAAGTGAAAAATGTTATACCTAGTTCTTGGAGTGTAAAATTCCAATAAATAATATTTGCTAACTAAGTCATGCTGCATGACAGGAACCTTACCATTCCATGAACACGTACTTTACCCATCATTAGCGAAATTATCTCGGCACCGAGGCAACTCTGTACTCCGAAATTCTCCCAGGACCAAACTTGATAACCAATATTATTCAGTAAGTGCTTAACTTTGCTCGAGTTGTTCACACTTTTATTTTTATTCCCATAAGTAGGTACCTACTAGAAAATTTTGGTCTCTGCCTATTTCGAACCAGAGATCGTTCTCAATTTACTTCTTATTACGCGCTTTGATAATTTGTGCACCGTCATGAATACCACACCTGGTCATGTTTGTTTGACGACTCAAACTTATGGCGGATTTCCAAAAAAAAAAATATAGCTATTTGGCTCGTTCCAAATTTCAGAGGTCTTTGACTAGACGGCAATTTTTTGCGAATTTTCAAAGAAAATGTAGCTATTTGGCTCGTTCAAAAATTTCAGAGATGCTCCCTGTGGAACCGGAACCCCCCCCCCCCCCCCCCAAAGGCATCGGAGATCTAAATGATAGGTTTTCACTTTCTTTTTGAATGTTCACTTGTGTCGTGTATGTTTGTCATTCTGCACGATAGGTCCCTTAATTTCCATGGTAAAAAAATCGGTTCTTGCACAGAAAAATCCGTCTGAGTAATGATGAGTTTGTTACCCAGCCCGAACGCTCTGTCCGAACATATACACATTTTTGGTCTAAAAAATCAAAAAGGATTTTAGCAACATAGGCATGTGGGGTGTTGTCAATAATGTTTTGGGGCACTGAATCGATTGCAGCTGGTCAAAAATTGGAGTTTTTATGTAGGCAAGTGAAGTGTCGTTTACTGTTTTTTTGGTCGCTGACTCGATTGCGAGTAGTTTCAGCACGTTCAGACTGCATCGAGTGATCAAAATCACAATTTTTAAAATTCAAAACACCCAGAAATGATTTTTTGACACAATTTTTCTGCACGACGTACCACTCCGGTCTCAGCGAGTGGCCAGTAAGGCAGTAATGAATGAGTGAGTGCTCTGGCAGATGAGCATTAATTTAAATTCTCAATTTTCCAAACAATTTCTTTGAAAATTCGCTCCGTAAGCCATGCTGACATGGCTAGAATGTAGACTGAGTATGACTGGAATTTTTAATTTGGCTTTTGATCTTCATGTTCCACACCTAAAGTGATCCGGAATTTCCATTATATTACTTGTTCCTAACGGTGAACAGTCAACACGACCCACAGGGGCGTGACATCGCTCTGAAAACTTTCTTTGCTTTTTTTGTGCACACCTCTCCCGTAGATTTAAACTAAAAACGAAACCCTTCACTCGATCACGATGAATTTTTACGGGCAATTAATTTGGCGAAAACAGGAAACGCGTCTTGTAACTCGAGATGGTGACTCGGCCATGCAGAACTGATGAGCTTTTCGACTTGAGTTGGTCAAGTTACATTGTTACGATGGTGGCTCTTTACCTCATGCAAAATTTCACTGGAGTAAAACCTTTCGTCGTTATTCATTTACCATAAGAAGTATCTCTTAGGTAAACACCATAATTTATAAATCTACCTATTTGGTGTAGAGACCTGGTGAATTCCACAAGTTTCCAAGCTAACTCACCAGTAATTCAAAATCCTTGGGAAGGTGCTACGGTTCGTATACCTGTTCAGTGAAATAATTTTAACAAATTACTACCAACATGACGTATTCCGTGCAAAGTTGTTAGAAGATGGTTACCTATAATCATCATTCTGGCTCTGTACACTTAGGTTTTAGTACTAAGAGGTCGTAAAACCTAAAAATTATATTTTGAACTCCCCAAGCTACATTCCAGTTAGTCCGGTCCCAAACTGGTCAACATTTTGAGCCACATTCTATCAGCACCTTTCTCAGCGATTTACGATTCTTTTGATTTCTATCCCAAGATATCATTAATTTAATTTCTCTTCATTTTCACTCAATAAATTATTTTGCTAAGATGTTTAATTGGTAAGATTTTGCTAAAATTACTCGTATTGTTATTATTTATTTTATTTCTGTTACTATATTGTCGGTTACTTGATTAATATTAGGATCGTTTCAGAAAATTGAATTCTTCAAAATACCGAAATTATACTTGTTTACTCATTTGTCGGTACGTTTGTGATTCGGTTTGCACAAACGTATGGTTTGATCACCGAAACCGGTATAACAGTGTTTTTTGCGTTTTTCGTGTATTAGTGAAAATAGACTATTTTTTCAATAACTCCGTTTTTCTTAACTTTAATACTGTATAGAAAAGCCTTCTTCGAAAAACGCAGTTTTCCAGATAAGTATAAGCAAAAACCAGAATGATGTGCGAAAATTTTGAGGTTTTTTGTTTGGTTTTTCGTTGTGCAGCCAACCGCCTACAAGGCAGAACATTTTAAATTCGGATTGAGCACCCCAAAGAACATAAATAGAACCGCTGAGTACGGGAAAACCACCACCATTTGACTGGATTAGATGTGATCATGAATAAATTTAATGTCTGGGACCAAAAGAGTTAATATTACCCATTGGGTAGGGTTTCAACTTGTACAACCCAGTGTACGTAGCTTCACGTTTGCACGCTTCTCTGGGAACTGACTCGGATAAGTTAATGGAATCGAAGTCCAAACAATGACGTTCCGTCCATTGCCGATCGGGTGTCAGAAGAAAGGGTCTGTGGAAAAGAGGGTCCTTAGTATTCGAGAGGGTTCGGCTTCAAGAGGGCGTGAACAGCTCGATTTTCTACTACGCAGTCAAAAACACCAAGTTTTCTTACGAAGCTGGGATAAAAGTCTGTTGTTTTCTCTTTCACCACTTGAAAAGTTTTCTGGGTATCCAACAGAACGGATCTGCTGGTGGATTCCGCAGAATTAATCGTAATCCCGACAGAGGATGCTGTCGTCACACGTGAGTTATTTCCGCTATCCCCCAACAGGCAGGAAACGGCGAGGAATGTCAGTCCCGAATGAAAGCACAAAGCGGATCAATACGCGAAAACAACAGGTGTCAAACATCCACAACAGCCACACCCCCAGACGAATCCTTCTCCGTCAAACCTTCCCTGTTTCCTCAACATGAACATGAATTCACGTTCTCGAAAAATCACGTACACCTACTCGGAAGTAGGGAGTTAAGAAAATCTACCAATAACTAGACCACGGAAATCAAACAAATTACTGTGTGTTCACTTTTCAAGTGTCCAATAGGTAAAAAAGAAATTATAGTAATTTTAGAAATTCAAATTGAAATATAAACTAATCTAGATGTAACTCATGGCCGTAGGGTACCTAATGTACGTACGGAGAACGAAGTACAAAATACCTACATTACCAGCGTAGAAACTATTTTATCTGACTACTGGCCTAAATATACGGTCTCTCGGATGTAAATGCGTAGATACTTACTTTTTCATTCGTCTAGTATATCTAGTTTCATCCGACCATCTCCATGAAACCTGCAACTCACCTCAACTGCCACTCAATAACCATTTTCTTAATGCACAGAATAGCTGCAGGACCCATAAAATTGATTTAATATCGATCCAAACCGAATCACAAACGTACCGACAAATGAGTAAACAAGTATAATTTCGGTATTTTGAAGAATTAAATTTTCTGAAACGATCCTAATTAATCAAGTAACCGACAATATAGTAACAGAAATAAAATAAATAATAACAATACGAGTAATTTTAGCAAAATCTTACCAATTAAACATCTTAGCAAAATAATTTATTGAGTGAAAATGAAGAGAAATTAAATTAATGATATCTTGGGATAGAAATCAAAAGAATCGTAAGCGTACAGTTATTGAATGTTACTGACGATGGTTTGATCACCGAAACCGGTATAACAGTGTTTTTTGCGTTTTTCGTGTATTTGTGGAAATAGACCATTTTTTCAATAACTCGGTTTTTCTTTGAAATGGGTTTCCACGATTTCTTCGCGAGTGATTTAGTTAGTATTAAAGTAGTCAGAGTTTCCTACAAAGTGCTCTAGTCGCCTTTGATTTTCTGACGAGCGATATCGGCGTTAGAGCACGCTGTACTAAGTACAGCATAAGAAATGTGTGTAGCAAAATTTTAGTTCGATCCGTTGTGTGTGAGGCTGGTTGTAGCCCTGTCAAAGAAGAACAACAAAAACAAGAAATAGAAAAACTTGGAAAAATAGCGATTTTTCAAACCTCCGTAACTCCGGCACCTGATGGTCCCGAGGGTTGAAATTTGGTACACATCCTCAGGGGCCCCTCGAGGATGGGTGTACGAAAAATCAACACCGGAGACCCCCCCAGTGGCGCGCGTGCGTGCGTGTGTGGGGGGGGGGGGGTAAAAACCCTACTTATTCTGTCGTGTAGACAGAACAAGTAGGTCATTTGGGCGGAAGGGCCACTTTTCTTGGTTACCATGGCGACACCAGGTCCCAGGACCTGTCAGTTTCAGAAGCGTAGGTTTCGATTTCGATTGCAAGACATCGATTAGTGTAGCTATATTCCGATAAAATGCTCCATGGAGCTACAGGGGAGCCAACATGACGGAAACACATATTGAATATCCATAGCCAGAGAACTCTGTCGAGTCGCTGTTGAACTTCGTGAAAAATGGGTACAGTATACCTATACGGAGGGAAATTCGAATGCCAACTGAACAAATGGTTGGCATTTTTTTGGAGTTTTTTTTTGGTTTCTGGGTGCCGGGGCAGTGGCCCAAGTGGCCTTACGGACGCAACGCCCCTGAGTATAGGTACTTGGTATACTTCGAAAGCTGACTCCCCTCCCACAACTCAGACCCCCAGGCTTTAAAATGTGCGTGTAATTTTCAAATGTAGGTAATATGTAAAATTAATCATAATAACTATTGTTTATTCAGATTATATATTCATTCACCGAGTGTCAAGTCAGCTTTGCCATTTTGAATGTCTTATCTTCATCATGTATGTTGTTGATGATTTTTCTGGGGTTGCTGGTTATTGGGAATCTCTCCTTTTTGGCTTTCTCTAGTCATAGCTCGAGCGTCTATTGGCCTCTACTTACCGGTGATGGGGAGTCCGTCTGGTTTTCAACAAAGAAGATTTTCGCACCGCTCGCGGCTGATGCCCCCTTCGCTTGTCCTTCATAAAGGCGGGCGTCCCACCGCACAACCTCGCGTTCCCATCTGCATATCTCATTGTCCTTGTTTTCTCAACACAATTACAGGGTTCCAGACGAAATGTAAACTTAATCGCGCATTGGATGATGTTGACTGTTGTTATGGTCAATATGCTTAAAAATATTATAGTATCGTAGTATTATTATAGTAGTAGTTGTCAATAGGGCTTATGCTTATAATATTATAGGGTTGATTTCTGCGTTCCCTCCGCACGTCCAGTTATAGCGGGCATATCGGCTTCAGTACACACTTTTCCCCAGATAGTAGGTAATTAAATCCGAAACTCATTGGGTACCAATTTGTTATATTGAACATAACCAGATGAACCAGTTTTGGTTTGTATTTTGCATATATAAGTGCAGAAAATCAATTTAAGTCTATCAAAATCGAACTGTAGGTTTCGTCTGTGCATGCATAAACTTGATGCATAATACAGTAAAATATCCCCAGTGAGCGGCGGCCATTCTGATTTTTTTTTTGTTTTTGTTGCGAGCTTTCCAAAAAAATGAAGCTGTTGCAATGTGTCCAAAATTTTCAGAACATGAGTTTTCGAATTTTTTTAATAGGCAAATCAGTTGCAGAGCATCCTGAATTCATCCCTAGATTTCAACAAAAAAAATTCTATATATATATATATATGTCACTCCAGACGATATCCGACCTTGGGTACATGATAAAAATTCCAAATTTCGCCAAAATGTTCGTACTGTCAAACAAAAGGATGAAGGGGGAGCCATTTTCAACCATTTTAAAGGGGTCAGATTTTAGTTTTTAGATGTCAAAAATCGCGAACAGTTGAGATAAAACTACTGAAGATGGTACGGAAGGGTGAATAAAGACAGAAAAATACCATTTCAGTTGTTTTTCGTACTGAATAATAGTCAAATTTGGATTTTTGAGTGGAATTAAGGGCTCAAATCAGTATTAATTCACCTGACGTTGTGTATGGTGATTCAGGACAGAAAAAGGAGTGCTTTGGCTATAAAAGTCCCACCCCCCTCCCCGTAAAGAGGGTCAAATGTGACTTTATAAGGGTCCAAAACCGATATAAATTGCTAAAATCGAAAAAGGTATAATTTTACGAAAAATGGTTTTCATACCATCTTTTTACACAGTAGGTCCAAATTTATTCGAAAATTCCCTCTTATAGCCATGATGCGTTATTGGAACTTTATGTTTTAAATTCTGTTTGAGACCTAAATATCCCCATTTGAACTTCATCTAAATCGAACAGAAAATTTCGTCTTGCAACATGAACGTGACGACATTGCCACAAGCATAGGTACCTCCGATGAACTGATGAAATTCACCGAGATTATTCGCGTAAGTAGGTTAGGTACCTTGCACCATCGTACTATCTTCATCAACCATGAACTTTTTATGGACAGATTTGACCATTTTCACTAAATATTGGTGCCTAGGTCCTGTATAGCTTCTACATATACCTGTTTAATAAGTTCGGTAATTGGGAGCTGCGTGACCTTTCAGATTTGTAAAGGCTTACAAAATTCACATCGCATTCATCTGGATGTAGCTACATATCCTTATCGGCGTTTATCCAGGAAAGTGCTGTTGAGGGTTGTTACTTTTATCACATCCTCTTTCCTTTCGATAGGAGCTGACCTCTCATGACTCTTTCTGTATCCCTGTACGTTAGAAGGCTCAACTGATATTATTTATCCTCACTACCAACATTACTGATATCCTGATTGGCACGTCGTAAATTATTGTGCAAACTAAACAGCGAGCTTAATTCGACCTTCCGGGGTGACGATACCTATGTTCAAATTGCGCTTCAGCTGACTCCCTATTTATAGCGGATTTAAATACCTTCCTACAACGGACAGAGTACTATATTATAGGTTGGTCACTATCTTTACTGGGTGTTTCATCCGATAGCTGTCATGATTTTTTAAAATTATTTTCCTACTTAGCCCGTAATGCATTTTTTTACAACCCTGCTATTTGTTCGATCCATTGTCTTCAGTCGTTCGAATGCAATGTTATTCAACTACAGCCCGAGATCAAATGTTAATTTTTGCGATTCTAAACCTGTGATAAGATCTAAGATTTTATTTTAAAGACACCTTGACAAATTAGCAGCGATGCCTACACCTATTTTCTTTGTGTTCATATAATATCTGTGACCCTCTGTTTTCTATCTTGAGTGAAATCTGCGACTAGATGGCAAGATACTATACGTCGGTACTTGAAGTAGTAAATTACTTTGTGGAAATGATTGAAATCTGCCACATTAAATACCATCATCACTGTATACGAGTATCGATGATGGGTCGGATCATGCTGCCTGTATTTTTCATTCTTCCGATTTCACTACAAATTGCTCGATTTGGAAAACAATACCCAATATAATTTGAGGAAATTTCCCTGAGGCATCTGGAATTTCAAAATAATGAATGGATTATTTACGGATGAAACCCACCCCACAGCAACACGGTGTTTACGCTTAACATACTCCGAATATGCTTCTGTGCTAATGTAATTTCCAAATCGTCTTATAATGATGTTTCTTGTTTTTAGAAAAATATAAGGCTTTCTTTTGGTTGTTTACGTAGTCAGTTCCTTTCCTTAATGAAAACCATTCAACTCTGACAAGTCTTTCAATATTTAAGTACGGTACAGGATATATGTATTTTTTTCTTGTAAATATAAATTATACCAAACCTCTTGTGTTCATACCTGCTATTGAGCTGAAACTATAGTAGATATATGGAATAATAGATCTAAACGATTAATATCAGTCGGGAAGTAACCCCAGTGAATCTCAATTCACAAGGTTCGCCGACAAAGCTGCACACATTCAGCTGCGGAATTTGTAGAGATTCGCTCCATCGCTTGTAATGTGTTTCACAACTTGCTGTGATTCACAGTTATGTGTCACTCCAGACGATACTGTCCTTGGTTATATGATAAAAACTCCAAATTTCGCCAAAACGTTCGGGGGGTCAAATTAGAGTTATTAGTCGTCGAAAATCGGGAAAAACGGCTAAAATCGCAAGCAGTTGTTATAAAATCATTGAAAGCTACTTGAAAGGGCGAAGAAAAATACCGATTCAGTGGTTTTTCGTACAGAATAGGTCAGATTTGGATTTTTGAGGGTCAGAAATTGGTATTAAGGGGTAAATCAGCAGTAGTTCACCTGACGCTGTGTAGAATGGTGATTCACGCCGGGGGGGGGGGGGGGGGGTCTATTTTGATGATAGAAATATTTTTCTCAGATTTGGGTCAAATTTGACTTTATAAGGGTCAAAAATCAGTAAAAATGGCTAAAATCCCGAAAAAAATTATATAATTTCACGAAAAGTGGTTTGGTTTCTCGCTATATCATCTTTTTACACAATAGCGCGAATGTTTCTTTGAAAGTTCGCTCTTAAACCGTTCTGCAGGACTGGAACCTTTTTTGGACGTTCTATTTTAGCTATTTTGGTTTATTATTTTCAATAATGAACCATTGGAATCGAGCATAAAAAAAAAATTATAACCCCCCTCAAAATTTGATGGTTTACGTTTCAAGGTATGTAGAATCCGAAAATGCAATTAAAAAATTTCTGTTTGTCCGCCGTACGCCGTACTGGCCACTTTTCTTAGTTACCATGAATTTCAACTGCGGGAAACATTTGATACTACCACGTGCCAGAGATGTTTTTGCTCATATTTCAGTATGAACCAATATTCGTTATAGATGTTAAATGAAAGTAGTTGTCTTGTGTCTGTTTTCATTCCTGGTCCTCAGTTACTGACAGTTGGAATTTGCCTCTGGAATAATTTTCCAGACAGTATGTTATTTACTGATCCGTGAGGTTGTGAATCCTGTATCTGCTGTTCTCGTGATTTCACGTCCTCCAGTTGCTCGCTCTGCTTCTCTTTGTCTGCGAAGGGGGAGCTCCCCAGGACTGACTCTCGGCCGATGTACCTGACGAGCCTGGAGACGTCCTGGCCCCTTCCAGATTACCTTCTCCCTCCATCGTGCTGGTACTTAGCGTTTTATCCAAGAGATAGCGTGGGCCGTGCTGAGAGATGACTCGAGGCGTTGATTTCTCCCTGATATCTTCATTCTCCATTACGGATCCTGCCTAGTTCACGGAGCTGTCGTCAGGTCGAGCTGAATGCACCAATCTTGACAGTGCTCTTCTGTTGCTTACAGGAGCGAGGATGTTTTTGCACTGATTGGTAGGTAACTGTATAGCAAATTGTTTGTCGTTCTGCGTGATTGCTTAGAAAATTATAAAACGCTGCACAGTCCTTGTCACATGGGTTTATTATTCTCGACTAAATACGATTGGGGTCTCAGTGGAGACCCACAAATCTATATTTGTCGATTTTAAACTCGAGGATTAGGTTGCTGTTTCTGGCAGATTATTTTCGATCAGTGAAATTATTGTCGCTGATATGCCTCGATTCATCTGTTAATACTACCTCCTGTGTTATACATATTTCTGGTGATTACAGCCATTTTCACAGGTTTTTGACCCATAAATATGGAATTTTGGGGGTTGAAATTAAAAGAAAACGGAGTTATTGGAAAAATAGTCTATTTCCGCTAATACACCAAAAAACGCAAAAAACACGGTTATACCGGTTTCGGTGATCAAACCATCGTCAGTAACAAACAATAACTGAAGGCACATTAGAGAGGTGAACTTATAAATAGTCAAAAAGTGAAATGTGGTCGATTGGGATTGGTTGTGAAGAAGAATGTTGATGGGAACAAAGGAAGGGAGGGTCGATTCTGATTGGCCCAGGAAGAGAATGCTAAAAAGTGAAAGGACCATAAGGTGAATTGTGGGGAGGGGGGGACCAAGCTGTTACAGTAATGAACGAAATAATGGAGAAAAACTTAAAGGAATTACATCATTCAACGATTTACCCAACTTATCACTCTTAATAATTTCGAATTTTTCAAGTACATCCAAAATGCCCCCTTTTGGGCAGAAATGAAGATTATTCAATGAACTACTGTCTGCAAGATCAAAATTTCTTCGCGAGTGATTTAGTTCGTTGAAACTTAGTTAGAACCTCAATCCTTCACTCAGTGGTCACAATCGACTTCATATTTGGTCTCCTCGCGCTGAAAGACATGGAAAAGGATACCTCGCAAGCCGAAGTTCACTAAAACCTCAAAAATACCCAATTTTGCACCCATAGAACCCCTGGGTGTTGTCCGATCGGGCTGCTTACACTCAAGATGTACTCTAAAGTATATGTAATTTTCGATTTTTATCATATTTAGGGAGATGGCGTGGAGCGAGGAGGAAATTACTATTTATATTAAAAGCTTAGTTTACGGTGTGTCTAGGATGATGAGGTCTTAAGAAATAGGGAAGAAAAAAAACACATTCATGATGATGCAGCCAGTTATGTGTGTACAATCAACATTTAGATTCTCGCAGACCAATCATATTGATCTTATCTTGCTGAAAGTATACTTAATCATCTCGTTAGTTAATAACCAATCATATGTACCGACGCGTCTTCGCATCTACTGATTACCAACTTGTTGGCCTTGGGTCGGCCATGCCAGCTCTTCCGTACGTACATCAAAATATTATTTATCGTCCCTCCTACATCGGTCAGTCTGGTCTCCCAAGTTCCACTGTTCGTTTACTGTTCCCGTCAGTAAATATAGGATATAAAATCAATCTTTAATAATTTATAATGAGCGTCCTCATGAATTATAATTTTGGTGGTTTGATGAAAGTTTTAGAAATTGCAGCAACCCCTCTCTCCTCAGTTGTTTTCTATGTTCGACTCGTCTTCCGCTATATTCTGTAAGTTTTCATTGACAATTCATTTCCTGTGATGTAGTAATGATAAACATCGTGCTTCATTAGTTACTGAGGATCTACAGAGATGGGTAAGCATTAAGTAGGTATTCCAGGGCAGCATGAGTGGTGTTAAGTGAGCCGTTCCGTTCAAACTTTTTTATTCGTGAGTTCTCCACCAGTCTGCGTTCCTATGTGTGAAAACCAATTCAGTCTGTGACAATCTTTTGGTTAATTATTTTCAATAATGAACCATTGGAATCGAGCATGAAAAAAAAATTCTTACCCCCCCTCAAAATTTGATGGTTTACGTTTCAAGGTATGTAGAATCCAAAACTGCAATAAAAATATTTCTGTCCGTACGCCGTAGGGGCCACTTTTCTTAGTTACCATGAAACAAAATTGATGAAATTCGGGTTATAGGTTCCGTTCGGGGTCTAGTTGGTCCTCGAAGCTCGACGTTACTGTCAGTCATCTCTAAGGGGTTCAAAATAGGGGTTGAAATTTTCAGAACGCCGTAGCTCGAAAACTTTCGATGAAAGGGTATGGTTTTTTAACGTTATTAAATTTGTCTTGAGCTAAACAATTTTTTGAGACCACCCGGAGCACTGTACGTCCAGCCGTTCGTGTGCACCAAAAAGCTTCGTCAACACGATCGTGAATCAAACGGTATAAATCCGGCCGGGATATCATCACTAGGGAGAACCTGATTATAATCAAGGATGGCTGTATGAAGTCGAGTTGGTTGTTCTGCGATATTATTTCATTTGATAAGTGATGGGCTGTTGGATTTTGTTGGTAGGTACTTCTGAAACCTGAACAAACGAAGTATTATTGATGGGTGAATTATTACACAATGGTAAATTATTACACAACTGCAAATTATTACATCATCTACCAAGAAGGGGCTGGATTTTGTTGATCGGTACTTTTGCAACTTGAACAACCGTTGAAGTATTATTGAAGGGCAAGTTATTACACAACGGTTCATTATACTTGACCACGAAGGTCGGTATTGACCACAGAAAACAGTGATCTACACAGAAGGGGCATCTATTTCACTCCACATCAACAGTTTTCCTTCAGAACTTCATTATTTGCGTTTCTTTTTGCCGTTTTAGTTATTGCTTATCATCGACAGAATTATTTTAGCAACATTTAATTCGTGATTTAGATAGGTAGGCTAGTAACGTGTACGTGGTTAGGTACTAACCTACGGAGGGCCTGCGATCTACATAATATGTATAGACTAGTAAATATTATATAGACGGGTTGTCTATACAGAGAGCTTTGATCTGTAACAGAAGGGTATTCTGTACAAAATAATAAACCTTTTTGCAGGGATTTGCAGCGTTTTTGCCCATCATGCGTCCCATGGGAACACATGTTGCGCTCCGCCCTACAGTAGTTTTATTATTTACTATAAGTGTTTGCGTATGTGTCACCTCATCACGTCTAAACCGCTTGACCGATTTTAATGAGGGTGGTCTCAACGTGATTCTCTGGTAAAATCGCCGAAATATCCTCTCTCGACGTATACGGGGTTTTTCTTCGCGACCCGATTGTTAGTGTTCTACGAATCACAGAGTAACGTGGTTATGAATGGACCACTTTCGACGCATTATCACACGGGCATAGTCGAATATAAATGCTACTTGTACACGTATTTTTTAATGTACTGCAATTTTTCTGTGGCCTGATCCCTACTCCACTTGAGGGTCAAAAATTGGTATTAGGGCTCAAAATCAGTAGTGATTCAACTGACATTGTGTGGGATGGTGATTCACGATTCATTTTGATGATAAAAATATTTTTCTCAAAAAATAGTGGGTCAAATGGGATTTTATAGGGTCAAAAATCAACTTATTAAGTGGTAGGGGAAAGGTGATTCAAATCACGCATGCGTTTATGAAATCGAGTTGTTACGCTCGATCCTTCAGAACTGGCCTTATGCTTTCTTTTTTACACTTTTTATACAATTTTCGTTATTTTGAGGGGGGAAGCGGATTTTTGGTTTATTATTCTGTGAATAATACACCTATGTATTCGCTCAGCAAAAAATTTTTGTAACACCCCCTCAAAATTTTTTCTTATCCGTTTCAAGGTGCGTAGATTTCAAAAATAGTGTTATAGGTTATTGATGGTGATTTCAGACAATTTTCCAGGTTTTTGACTCATAAAAAACCAATTTTGGGAGCTGAACATCTGGTACAATCTCAATTTTCCACTCTTTGGTCAAAATCGACTTCATATTCGGTCTCCCCGTCCCAAAAAACATGAAAAACGATACCTCAAAAGCTCATTTTACCAACATGTTACTAAAACACAAAAAGTACCTATTTTTATACACATTTTCGCTCATAACACCCCTGCGTATATTCCGATCGGGCTGAAGAGTTTCGGAACACAACTAGGGCCCAAATGGAGCCGGTACACGTGACATTCCATTTTTGGAATCTACGCACCTTGAAACGGAAAAGAAAAAATTTTGAGGGGGTGTTATAAAAATTGTTTGCTGAGCAATTACATAGGTGTATTATTCACAGAATAACAAACCAAAATGCAGTGTCCGTCCGCCGTATCACGTGTACCGTCTTCATTTTCGGTCTAAAAAAAAAATCTTTCTTTCGCACACATGCTCCATTTGGGCCCTAGTTGTGTCCCAAAACTTTTCAGCCCGATCGGAATATACCCAGGGGTGTTATGAGTGAAAATATGTGTAAAAATATATGTGTTTTTGCGTTTTAGCAATATGTTGGTAACATGAGCTTTTAAGGTATCGTTTTTCATGTTTTTGGGGACGGGAAGACCGAATATGAAGTCGATTTTGACCAAAGAGTAGAAAATTGAGGTTCTACCAGATGTTCAGCTCCCAAAATTGATTTCTTATGAGTGAAAAACCTGGGAAATCGTCTGAAATCACCATCAGTTTGTATAATTACACTGGAAAAAGTGTTCAACACGTGGATCAAGACGATTAAATGGCACTACCAATGATCAAAGATAATTTGGGAAAAAAAAAATTAAAAGAAGCGTACCTAATTTGTGTTTTAGGGGCCAAAATTAATGGAAACCATCAGAAATAGCTATTTCGATTATTTCACCTGAAATAAACAATAAATGAACAGCCAACGTTTCTGTAGGTATGTCCAGTAGAATAATAAACCCATGTGACAAGGACTTTGCAGCGTTTTTGGTTTATTATTCTGTGAATAATACACCTATGTATTCGCTCAGCAAAAAATTTTTATGACTCCCCCTCAAACTTTTTTCTTTTCCGTTTCAAGGTGCGTAGATTCAAAAAAACGCTGCAAAGTCCTTGTCACATGGGTTTATTATTCTATTGGAGTTCTAGAGATTTTTGTTGGCTGTTAAATGTATTGTTTCTTTCATGTGGAATGATTGAAATAGCTATTTCTGATGAATTCCACCAATTTTGGCCCCCAAAACATGAAATAGGTACGCTTTTTTTTTTTTTAAGATCATCTTTGATCATTGGTAGTGGCATTTAATGGTCTTGATTCACCTGTTTACACTTTTTCCAATGTTATTGTACACATTGATGGTGATTTCAGACAGTTTTCCAGGTTTTTGACTCATAAAAAACCAATTTTGGGAGCTGAACCTTTGGTAAAACCTCAATTTCCGCGTCTTTGGTCAAAATCGACTTCATATTCGGTCTTCTCGTCCTCAAAAACATGGGAAAAGATACCTCAAAAGCTCATGTTACTAACATGTTGTTAAAACGCAAAAAGTACCTATTTTTATACACATTTTCACTCATAACACCCCTGGGTATATTCCGATCGGGCTGAAAAGTTTCGGGACACAACTAGGGCCCAAATGGAGCATGTGTGCGAAAGAACGACTTTTTTAGACCGAAAATGAAGCCTGTACACGTGATACGGCGTACGGCGGACGGCGTACGGCGGACGGCGGACGGACATTGCATTTTTGGAATCTACGCACCTTGAAACGGAAAAGAAAAAATTTTGAGGGGGTGTTATAAAAATTTTTTGCTGAGCGAATACATAGGTGTATTATTCCCAGAATAATAAACCAAAATGCAATGTCCGTCCGCCGTACGCCGTATCACGTGTACAGGCTTCATTTTCGGTCTAAAAAAGTCGTTCTTTCGCACACATGCTCCATTTGGGCCCTAGTTGTGTCCCGAAACTTTTCAGCCCGATCGGAATATACCCAGGGGTGTTATGAGTGAAAATGTGTGTAAAAATAGGTACTTTTGCGTTTTAACAACATGTTAGTAACATGAGCTTTTGAGGTATCTTTTCCCATGTTTTTGAGGACGAGAAGACCGAATATGAAGTCGATTTTGACCAAAGACGCGGAAATTGAGGTTTTACCAAAGGTTCAGCTCCCAAAATTGGTTTTTTATGAGTCAAAAACCTGAAATCAAAAACTGTCTGAAATCACCATCAATGTGTACAATAACATTGGAAAAAGTGTAAACAGGTGAATCAAGACCATTAAATGCCACTACCAATGATCAAAGATGATCTTAAAAAAAAGCGTACCTATTTCATGTTTTGGGGGCCAAAATTGGTGGAAATCATCAGAAATAGCTATTTCAATCATTCCACATTAATGAATCAATAAATTTAACTGCCAACAAGAATCTCTAGAACTCCAATAGAATAATAAACCCATGTAACAAGGACTTTGCAGCGTTTTTGTACAGGTAATTGTGGGTTTTTCAATGGTATTGCGTACATAAGTTTGTTATCAGATTTTCCTTTTGTTGTTGCAGGGAGATGGCCGAGGTGGCGAAGAGCGTGGTAAGCGAGCCTGAGCGGCCCGAGCCTGAAGAAGTGTCGTTGCAACAACTAATCGAAAACGAGCTGGCGCTTCGGGCGCCGTCGAAAACGCACGCTTTCACCCGGGACTTCATCTTGCATGAACGAGAAGCCGCCTGCCAGAGCCTCAACGGCGCCGTTAACGGCGACACCGAGGAGTGGACGACGGTGGAGACGGTCGCGATGGAGATTCAAAACGATGCCTCGCCTAAAGCCTCCGAAGTGAAAATCAACGGCGATTCGTCCCATGCCGAAATCGAAACCGACACGTTGATTTCACTTCCAGAAACCCCGAAATCCCCCGTTCCCACGAACGACGTCGTTATCCCGGACTCACGATCGCCCGAGCCATACGAAAACGGCCACGTCGAACAGTTCGAAATCGTTTCATCCGTATCGCAGGATGAGAAGGTCGAAACCCCCTCTGACATCCAAGACGACCCTTTTGCCAAATCCCTCGAAAACCATTCAGTCGTTCTGTCGTCTCCCGAAATCCCGACGTCTGAGCCGGCGACGTGGGAAATAAAGTCGCTTGAAGACGATTCGGAGGCTGTCGTTACTGAGTCTCGAGACTCAGAAATCGTTTCCACCCACGAGCTGTCGACACCGGAAATCGTTGCGACCCACGAATTCACGACACCTGAAATCGTTGGTTCGCACGAGTTCGTGAGTTCGGTCGAAAATCAGGTTGAAACCGTCACCACCGTCGTCACCTCTGTCGTTAAAACCGTCGTCACTTCGTCTCTGGTCGGCGAGAACGAGGTAAGTCCTTAGGGATTTCCGTACGAAAATACGTCCATCTAGGGAACTGTCAGATAAAAGGATAAAACAAGTGAACTTTATCCCACAACTTTTCAGCTAAACCCTTCACATGTATTTACAGCTGTGCTGAGTGCCTCGAAAACAGGTCTGCAAGAAGCCACTGTAGAAAACTTCGTTAAATTTCCTTTCAGAATATTCTAATTTGAATCATTCTTGAAGGGTGTGAACCCCTTAAATTTTAGCTTGAAAATCGGAATTTGACGAATCTCAGTAAACGAAATAACGAAAATTTCCTGTCATGCAGCAGCATGGCTATAAGAGCGAATTTTCAAAGAAATATTCGGGCTACTGTGTAAAAAGATGATATAGCGAGAAACCATACCACTTTTCATAAAATTGTATCATTTCGTGATTTTAGCAATTTTTACCGATTTTGGACCCTTTGACGTCACATTTGATTCACTCTTTTTTCTTTTTTGAGAAAAATATTTATATCATCGAAAAAGTCCCTCTTTCTGTCGTGAATCCCACAACGTCAGGTGAATTAATATCGGTTTTAGCTCTAAGTATCAATTTTTCTCCACCAAAAATACAGATTTGACCCTTATTCTGTATGAAATCTGTGTTTTTCTGTCTTTACTCACCCTTCCATACCACTTTCAGTGATTTTATATAAATTATCCGCGATTTTTGACGCCTAAAAACTCAAATTTGTGCCCTTAGAATTTTTGAAAGTTGCTAATCGAACTCATCCTTTTGGCAGTACGAATATTTTGGCGAAATTTTTCATTTTTATCATAACCTAAGGTCAGGTATTGTCTGGAGTGACACATAAATGTATAAATAATACAAATTTTTGTTAAAATCTACGGATAAATTCAGGATGCTCTGAAACGGATTTGCCTGTTGAAAAATTTCAAAAATTCGTGTTCTGAAAATTTTGGACCCATTGCAGTAGCTTCATTTTCTTTGAAAATGCGCTAAAACTTCAAATTGCTCTAGCTCGGAGAAGGCGCATTGCAACCCAAATTCCACTTGCGCTCGACGGGAAAAACTTCCTCGGGATCTCAGCTTTCCAACGGTATGGACAACAGCTCTGACTGGTCAGAGGTCCAAAAAATGCCCAATTTTTCTCGGACATGTCAATTTTTCATCGGCAAGGATGAATCATGATTTTCACCATTCGACTCGGCGTGTAAAATTATGTAGAAAACTTACATTATTATACTTCTCTTAGTCATGGCTTGGTTGAGACTCGTATGTCACGCTGAAACACTCGATTTCCTTAATAAACCCCTTTTTTGGGATTCAGACGCAATTTTCCATCTCAATTAGTGCAGTAAAATTAAAACTGACCATACCGTTGGAAAGCTGAGACCTTGAGGAAGTTTTTCCTGTCAAGCGCAAGTAGAATTTCGGTTACCTTCTCTGTGCTACAGACCGCTTTGAAATTGTTTCATATTTTCTGAGATTCACCAAATTTTTCTCAAGCGACAATTTCAGAGGTTATCCAAATTTGCATATTCTGAAAGGAAATTTAACGAGCTTTCCAACGGTGGTCCAGGGGTGGTTTTTAACAATAATTTTAAAAATGAGTATTTTGGCGAGTTTTTTTGTTGTTGAAAAACGTGATCTACGAGGGGCAAAAAAATTTACATGCCGAAAAACACGGGAGAAAATATTGCTGAGATATTTTAGATCGAAAATGACCTGAAGAATTGATTTCCGGCTCTTGCAGACCTGTTTCCGAGGCACTCGTAGCATTACCCCAGTCAACTTCAAGGTTTTTCTAGACAAAATCAACTTCGGAAATTGGTTCATGGTATGGTCGTTAGAGGTGGGTAGTTCCTGACTGAACTACTTTGGAAGAACTAACTCCGCCAACTGAACTGCTCCTCGACTTGATTCACTTCACTGAGCGTTCGACTAGGACCACAGAGTATAAGAACCAAGGACCTCAGTATCTAGCGATAGACTGGATGTAGGAAGGGGAAACGTAAAGAACTATCGTTCTACGCATTATGAACTAAAACAAGTCACTCACAGGGCGACTGAGTTAGTTCTTGTAGTTCATGGGATACTACACGAGGAATTGATAGTATCCACTGAACGATAGTTCCTTTAGTTCATTAGGAGTCATTCAGATGGGATGAATGAATACTAGTTGAGGATTTTGTAGTCTCCACAGAGCAATATTTCCTACACTACAAACAAATGAGGAGTTGATAGTATCCACTAAATGATAGTTCCTCAGGAGTTAGTTCAAAGGAAATAAGTTGGTATCGTTCAAGAACTAATTTGGTATCCTACATCTTCGTTATAATTCAGTGTTTCTGTCGTGTGATTGGAAACTAAAAGGAAATGGAATGAACTGCTGAACTAATTCAAAAGAACTACCCCTTTCAAGGAGCTGAACTGAACATGAGACTCTCAGATGGACTGTTATCCACCACTAATGGTTGTACTGCGTGATCGGAACCTTTTCTTGTTTGAGTTCCATGTAGTTGCCTGGTGGGGAGGCCAAGGCCCATAATGGTCTGTAGCGCCAAGAGAGGAAGAAGTATCGCGATACTTTTTGCTTGTTTGAAGTACCGATGTATCGATACTATTTTCCGAATATCGTACCCCGTACTTTCTGCTTTATTATTATTTTTATACTTCTTGATTTACAGAAAACTTAAGAGATTGCTAGAACCACCGAGATGTTTGCATGGACGTAGGATCTTAATAATTATTTATCTATTCTACCCAGTACTTTCTTTCATTACTTATCCTGAAAAACCACATCTCAATCATTTTCTAAGCGAATTTTCAAAGGAAATCAAGTTATTGCATTCATTCGTTGTAGCTCACGTCTGCATAATACCATATTATACACGTGTATCGCTAGGTTTGCGCTTTACAGTTCTCTTTTTTTTTTTTTTTTTTTTTTACTTTGAATTTTGACTTCAAAGATCTTATAAAAATTACGCCTATTCTTTAGGATCTAAATATTGGAGTACAGTTTCGAGCCTTTTCCCCGATTTTTCGCGTTTTTTCATGAAAATGAACTTGTACTTTTTTCGTTGTTAGGTATTGCATTATTTTTAATTAGCTCCGTAAATAATTTTGTATTAAAAAAATAAATAACCATAATTTCAAGAATTTTCTCATTTTATCAAATGTATCGAGATTTTTAAATATCAAGACTTCATAATATCGTATCGATATTTGCCTGTACTGTTTGAAGTGTCATAAATTCGTACTAGTCTAACGTGGAAACGTCACTGATTGTGTATCCATACGAACATTGTTCATAGGGTGGATACTTTTTATGCGAGGGAACAGCGGATATTGTTACTGGCTTCGGTTCTTTCCGTGTCCGATGTTGTTTAGTCACACTGCCCCTCCTCCCTTCCTCCATTGCCTCTGCCTTGCTTTATCCTTCCTCTTCGTCCCCCAACAAGTATTCACCTCGCGATAGCCGCTCTCAGCCGCCTTTTATACTTTTCAACGCTGCATCTCCGTTTACTCGCCAGGAGCCCTATGATACGGCATTTTTTTATATTTTTTTTTGTGGACACCTTATTTTGATGAAACTGTTCAAAAAACCATTAAGGAATAGACAATTTCTATTCAGTCCGATGGTTGACCCTTCTTGAACCCTGGTCGCCTGTAATCTTCCGTAATTCTATTTTTTTCCCCTCTGCGCCCTGTAAAAGGGGTCTCCCATTGTGTTGTTTGGTTTAGCATAGGGATTGTGCAAGTACCGTTTCCTCGAGAGGGTCACAGTTATCTCGATCTCATTCATTAGAGTTGGAACCTCGAGCACAGTTTTCCCACTGTCTTGCTCAATCGTTCTGACCGTTGCGTACTGCAAAACCCGCATTCGGCGGTATTGCTGTCAAGTCGCTGGGCACATGATATTCTGAGGGTATGAGGTACTACCACGTGTAAAAATGAAGGTTCCCCACTCTTGATGTTTTGTTTTGGCTATCGCTTTTTTTTTAGGGTTGTTTAGCTGTCAAACCCTCTAAGCATCCATGCGCACCCTACTCTCAAAGCCATCTATTAGTTTCTCCTGTTTGGTGAATATGATGAGCGTAACAAAATTATCCGACTAGCTGTTGATGATTATGATGATGATATCACTAGATGGTGATGATTTTATCGCACGGTTTATAATAATACACAAATTTGTTATTACTACTACTTCAAAGTTGTAGATTGAACGACAGCAGCAGATGTTTTTCTGTATTTTTACCTCACTGTTATGACCAGAAGATGTCTTGGGCCACTAGCAGATTGTGCAATCATCCTAAGCTCCATTCATTTTCATAACGAGAGTTGGCCATTCAGTAGAGGATCGAAACGAGGGTGTTATGCTAAAGGTGGTGTAGAAGCTTTCATTTGTTCAACCAGTGTATTTTTATGTATGTGTGTGCAGATATTTAAAATACAAAAATGCTAACAGAGGCTATACCAAAGCCAAAAAAACCTCGAAATTTTGGCACTTCTTTCATCTTTTCATGTTTCACTTTTTTCATCTTTTTGTGTTTTAATTTTTTCATGTTGGCTTATAACATCTGAAGGGTGCATCGTACAGAAAAGTTCACTGCTACCCAAATGAAAGATTGTAAATTCTTCGTCGAATGACCTCTTTAACAATCAAGTTTGGCGTAGCCGTCAAAACTTGGCAAATGTTTCCATTTTGACTTTTAAAAAAACCGGCTATTCCAAATGAAAAATTTCATGTAGCTAAAGTTGTAGAGCATCAAATTCTACGTTCAGCACGCCCTCTATTTTCATCAAAATATTCCATTTTTAATTTAATTGATTAAATACTTGAAATTTTAAATTGAATATTTTGATGAAAATAGGGGGGTGCCTTGAACGCAAAATTTGATGCTCTACAACTTTAGTTTCATGACATGGCGCATCGCGCACACCTTTCAGTCAAAATGGAAAAATTTGGCTACTTTTGGCTGCCGATTCCGACCAAATCCATAACAAAATTTAATGTTTAAGGAGGTTATTCGTCGCAGAATTTAATACTCTTTAATTTTGGTAGGAGTAAACGTTCTGTAAGATGCACCCTCCAGATGTTATAAACCAAAAACTTTAAAGAAGTCCTAAAACTTCGAGGTTTTTTGGCTGCCAAATTTGTCCCGTGGTCACCCGTGTTAGCGTTTTTGTTTTTTACTTGCTTGTACCCACTGAAGGCTTGTACTAGTTGAAAAAATAAGCTTCTACACCACCTTTGTGACGTAATAAAATATCTACTGACTGCCCTATAGGCGAAGCGGAATTGATCAAATCTTATTCAGGGTTTAGCTGGTGTCGTTGGCAGGGACGTCGTTATTATTACTAGGTAACACGATTGCGAATCTGATGTTAATGTATTTACTCGGTACATAGTACTCAGTTTATAACTAGTTTGTTATAGTCAGCAACCTAACTTTCCTGAACGCGGGTTTTCAGTTTCGTACAACATTTAGTACCTATATGCATACTCAGTCTTTCGCCAACTCTTCGACCTTTACCGATAACTGGAGATCTGTAGATCAATTTACCATGTCATTATTTATGTAGGTATCTTCATGGTTTACTTTCAAACCACATTTCTTGTCAGCACCTTCTAGTGTGCATCTCCTACAATAACCCTTCCCGCATTTACTTCCCATTATTCTCTCACAGATATATGTCTCCTTGTAATGTCTTCTGCCTTTGTCCTCGATCCGTAGGAAGGTTATTCTGCACTAGGCGGTTACCTCATCGCCCGACCGTTCAACAGAAGGAGAGCAATCTTCTGGAATGACTCCGCCAAGCCTCCGGTACGGATCAGATGAAATAACGGAACCTCCTCGAGCGATTCCTTCTCTGTGGATCCCTTCTCCTTCGTCTCGCATTCCATTTTACTTTCTCTTTTTCCAAGCTACGAATTCATATTGCCGAGTATATTCTTTCCATGGAATACGCAAATTGAAGGCAGTAAACCATCATGATTTGTGTCATCTGCTTTCTGGAGATTGTGAATACTACCAGAGGAAAGCAAATGGCTTAGCTTGGTTTCATGCCTTTTAGCTGAGCTATGCCTACTCCTATCTCAATGCTTTTTCGCCATCCTGGCAAGTGCTTGCTTTACTACTTGCTGTACTACAAGCAACAATTATAGCCGGACGGTGGAGCCGAAGCCAGACAGCCACCTACGCCTATCCACCTGCCCGTCCTTGAACCGCCACCTGCCATCCCTTCCCTGTGCCTTGTTAGCTCCTCGCATCTCTTCTTCGTGCGAGGGGACGCCCGTTCCTCGGGTAAGGGTGCCGATTCCCTTATTTTCGTCTCGGTCTCAGGTGACAAAACGACAATTATTGTGTCTGGAAGTGGAAGGCAGACCATCTGCTCTCGTGGTTAGTGTTGTTGTTTACCGTCTGGCGCTGGTCCTGCTGTTAGTTCGAAACTTCCAATTGCAATACCTACCTACCAAAAAAACTCCGTCGTCGAGGACGAATTACCTACCCTTTTCTACACTTGAAAATTTGTATCCTACCGTAGAATAATGTTCTTAGGATTTAATCATTCCATAGGTTACTCTTTTGGGCTCAATGCGCATTTGCTCCCAAGTTGTCCATATTATCGTACCTACTTGATTGTTAAAAAAGTACACTATCCTGAGAATGCCAATCATTCCCTTGTTACGAAACATTTGTTTTGTGTCAAAATCTTGCGGTGGTTGCAGTGTGGAGTTCTTTGTGAAATCAACAATAAAAATGTCCTGACTGTTCGAGTCCAACAAGTTTGTTGAAGATTCATTAGGTTTTTATTACGTACCTCCTGTGTGATGATAGTAACGTCTTTTTCTGTTGCATCCTTCTGCTTCCTGGAACTCAACCTGGGTATCGTGTAGTTGGAGATTCAACAAGTAGTAGATACATCCCTACTCTATAGTTATACCTGTATTATCCTCGTCTCTAATGCACGGTTCGCCGGTTGAAATGATAAGGCAGGATGGGCGGCTCCTTCAATCATTTCCTTCCCTCTCGTATTTTCTCCCCTTCTCAAATTTTACGAGAGAACCTTTCCGGTTTCTGCAAGATATATTGTTTTTTTCTTCAGGCACCTATAGTAAATAATATAATGAGCATGTAGCTACTGGTATCGGTGATGTTGCTCGAATGGAGATTTGAGGAACTGAATAGTTTATACACATATATACCATTATTGCTGGAATAACAATCCCTTACTGAATCCTGAAAATTTGTTCCTATAGATTCATAAAATCGTTCACACTTGACAAATCAAGGTGGTTGTGTACTAATTAGTTAGCCATGTATTTGCCTACCTAACAGTATGAATGATTTGATTTGTTATCTGTCATTATTAATGTGATGAGTAGATGTAGTGAACCTGAAGAAATCGTGGAATTGTGTGATGACTGAGGTGATATTTTGATGGATCCAGTCCGTCAGTGAGAAATAATTTCTATAGGTATGCACTCTCAATTAATGGGGGCTTGAATTAATCAGTAGCTGGCACACGCTCGTACACGTGTATAGGTAGGTAGTGCATATGAATAACTAAATTAAATTCATTTTTTGCTCATTTACGTTAGGGATGGCGTTTGTGTAGAAAGTCGTTGAGAACAAAGTTGGTTTCGAAAGTCACAAATCCAATACGTAAGGTGCAGTCTCTTCTGAGTTGCCAGATGTGTCGTATTCTTCTGTAAAATGAATAATGGTTTTCGCATACCAGCTGTCAGTATTGAAGATGACCTTCTCGATTGTGATCGCTGACTACAATCTCCTGGTCCCATACTGCCGACGTCATTCAGCAGCGGAGTCAGAGGCCCCCATGAGTTTTCATTTACCTAGATGAAACTCCAGAATCTCAGAAATTGAAAGCTGGGATCCCCCAATTACGCGTCAACTTCGACATCGGTCCACCGAGGGTGAAACGCGCCTCTGAAACTCGTCTTACGTCTCTTCTAATTGTCTCCACTAAACATTATTTTACGGTCTTCCCGGCTTTTTGGAGTTAGTTGATGAAGAGAGAAATTTTTCGAAAGTTTCCAGTGAATCCCTTACTTTATTAAAGGAAACGAAAATTTATTGGATTTCTTTTTATCGAAATCGTCGCAGTGGAAACGATTTTAACTAATAACAAGAAGAAAAAATTCGCGTTCATTTATTAAAATCACTTCTATTACTATTACTAGGCGTACGCCCTTGGTTGGCTGCCGCACCATTCAGCTCAGTGCCATAATAGGTACCTACTAATTTCTTTCTTTGAAGTGGGACCCGGAGTTGAAGACTTCATTCGTGTGCTGAGTTGAGCGAAGTTAGAATCAGTTCTCGGTGAGGAGCATTATAGTAGGCACCCTGTACTTCTCATAGTCTGTCAATGATTTGAGGGCACAAAGACAGTCGTGGATGATGCTGATTTTTTTTTGGCGATTTTCGGGCCGCGAAAACTTGAAACTCATTTTGAACCCATCCTTCCGTTTGCATACAAACGAAATTGGAATGGCGAAATTTGTAATTTGTTCATCTCTTAGCCAAGGTTAGATATCGTCTGGAAGGACACATGCATAATCTCGTCGTACATATTTTTATACGTGTATATGAAAAATGTTGAACCTAGGGATGCAGAATGCTCTTGAGCGGATCCCATGAAATTTGGATCCGTTGTTATTGGTACCTTATTTTCTTCGGAAATTCGCTAAAGTTCATAATTGTGGTTGCATTATACCTATTGATGTATTTTACACATGGCTAATAGACAATAAATAGACAGTAGAGTAAACCAGGATTGGATAGTGATCTAGACAAGAGGCTCACTGCGTCGACCAGTTGGAATTCAGAGTTTGTTGCCTGTGCGACGAGAACGCGTCTAATTTCTCTATGAAAACAGGAATACTGAATGCTGCATGATCTACTGATTTAGGAATCGTCGCGTTGACAAACATTTTTAATCAGTTGCAGAGCCTGATATCATCTCCCGTAATTTCTTTTCCCACCACGTGCCCCCGGATTCTCCAAAATACACGTCTCCCAAAACCAGAAGTTCCACTCGCGTTTTCGTTCAGTGCAACTTCCAAACAAAATCTCCCTTTCATCCCGTCGATCGGCTCCAGATAGAACGGTCTCCGCCCCATAAATTAACCAGGGACCCAGTGAGAGTTCATCAGTTGTTTTAGTCCGGTTCAACTGGTAGGGTGCCTCATCAGGGAAAAAGCTGTTACAACCCACGTTTTGTTTAGGTACGACGTGAAGTAGGGATGTACCGGAGAGAGAGGTGAACTTTCAGATGGAACGGGTTCCCTAGTTGTGACTGAGCTCAGTTGGGTCTTCTGCACTCAGTCGCCCCCCGTTCCCCAAACTGTGAGCTTCGCAGTTTGCATTTTCCGACCCCAGAATTTTGATAGTTTCCAAAATTTTTTGCTCCGCGCAAAAGCCGACTTACGAGGTTGAAGCTGTTCTGATTTTGATTTACATCGCTCTACTGGTCGCGATGAGGAACAGGCTCAAGAGAAGGACTTTTTACCACATGTACCATGTAAGTTTCCAACACAATTCTTTCATGGTTGATGACGCTAACCGATTTGGCGGAATCTTCCTTTCATTATTCAAGTATATAAATGATAATATTTGTTTAAAGTTATATGGGGATTCAACCATGAAACAATCCTAATTTTTGTGTTATTAAAATAATAAATATATTGGTACGAAAAAATTGAGGAATGTGGTACAGATATCGATATACCTAGTTTTTGTACAAGTATGATACTTTCCCCCCATTTTTGTTGATTACACAAAATCATTCCATACCGTAGATAGTGATCCCAGTTATGCTTGTTGAGGTTATCAATTTCAGCTCTCATGAGTGAATGCAGTGCTTCCCAGGTCAGTGTCTTCCGTCAATATTTGGAGGCTGCGGTAGGTCAAGTTTGACGGTCTATTTCGTGTTCCGATGATTTGTAGTTAATATGTCCCGGGTTGAATTATTTATTTATTAGAACGGGCGAATCTTACAAAGTTACAGTGTGTCATATTCGAACCGACAACAATAGTACATACATAATTACAATAATCATAATAGACAATGCAGTCAAAATAAGAAGAAAGAAAGAAAATACAACTACAAAATTAACTTACATAACAAAACATAATTATTTGGAAAATGAACAAGACAATAATTATGATGTATTTTCCCTCAGTGAAGCTGTGCGCCAATCCTACTTTTGACCATCGTCCAGGGCTGGCTGAAGTAATCGGTGGTTGGGTCGTTTTGGCTGACCAGATTCGCATCTCGTGGCAGTCAGTGAAGTGGGCGGTTGTATAAGTAATTTTAGGGTGAGAAGGGTACGTGGAAAGTGTGCTGAGGTCGAGAGTACAATTGAGGTGTATTAAGAGAAATGAGGGATGTTTATGCCAGAATTAATCAATTTATGGAGAATGAGTTGTCAGCCAAAACCCTACGACCCTCCAAAGACCCCACATACACCACACACATACTTCCATTAATTCGCCACAGCTTGTATTCTCAAAAGGGACGTTCAACTTGAAGGCGACATACCTCAAAAATGTGTGCTGGACACTCCAGTTTGATTTTGTTCTCTGAGTAGTAAGTTGTCAAACAGTTGAGGCGTACTCCAGTATCGGTCGAACAAGGGTGACGTGTAACTATTACTTTAATGTCGGAGAACTCGGGAGTGTGGCGCTTCAAAAACCCCAGCATTCTCATAGCCTCACCAGCTATTAGGTCACAGTGGGCACCAAAAGACATACGACGGTCGAACTGGATCCCCAAATCGCCGACTTTTTCGAGGCGTGGCAACAATTTACCGTCAGTTTGGTAGGAATGGACTATGAGGGCGTGGCTGTGCGATAGCAAGAAACAACTGTGCGTTTACTACGATTGAGAAAATTTGTGTTATCACTGCACCACTGTCTACAGCATACTGCAAAAACAAGCAGTTCTTAGGTGAGTTAACAGTTCGAAAAATACAAAAAGAAAGAAACGTACATTCTCAAGGCAACTTGCCTCACTGTAGGTATAAATAAGAAACAACAGAGGACCTATAAGAGACCCCTGAGGCAATAACAGATAATCCTATAATAGATATTATATAATAATAGATTATTGGTGAAATTCAAGATGGTTTTTCGTGTTGGAAGAACCAACTGGTGTCCTTTCTCGGGTAAGGAACAGTTTCGTGCACGAAAGAAAACGCCTGTTGAGCCGTGTAGGTGTAGGAGTTGTAAGGCGTAAGTGCCCCTCAAATCGACTCCGTTTTCTCACGAAATGTCAAGTGCCGCTCTGTTTCTTTTCATACCGTCTCTTCAACAATTTACATTCACAATAACTAAAATTAATGAATATTATAGGTGGATACGTACATCTTTAGTTTCCGTCAACCATGAAAGATGTTTTCCCATCACGCATTATTGAGGTGGATATCTGTTCCTGATTAAAACTACAATCAATGAATATTGGCTATGCAGTGAAAGGGAGACGAAACGGAAAAGAACGGAAATTATGTAGAATGAATAAATGAGAAAGCGCGGTCATGATTACTTAACTGCATCATAACTGGGTAGATAGGCGAAAGTAAAATTAGGTAATTTGCCAGAAATGTCGTTCGTGTATGATTGTGTTGAATATACCTCAATAGCATGGTTTGGGGTCATCAGTAGATCATAGTATAATCCACCCGTCGAATTCATTCGGTTTTGGGAAACATGAAAATCTTGTGAAACGTGAATGAGGCGTTTCTCGTTCGTGATCGATGTGCATGCGTAAGCGCTGTCCGTAGATCAGTACTAAATCAACTAAGAAGTTTAATATATAATTTATGTAAAATAATTTAATATATAATAATAGAAAGGTGGTCTGCTGGCAGACAACACGCTAACTTACTAGTGCGTTGTCCCTTATTTTCGTTTGCTGTGAGTCCGGTTCCCATCTGTACACATTTACTGATGATATCTGTTGTTATGAAGGGAATATTTTGACTGTACATCTTCTATCTGAGAATTCGGTGATTTGCTCATAACATATATATATTGAGGTTACATAAAGATATTATTATTGGGACTAACAACTCCTGGATTTGCGCAATTACAAACCAAGAAATGGGAAGGCATGACACCAAAAATTTACTTCGACTTCTGAAACATCTTGTTTCATCATGTTGGTTCAGGATATCTTCGAATTTATATTATTCATTGCTTAGAGTCACATCTCGATTAAATCCAAGATGAGTTTGACTTTGAAGTAATCTTGTTAATCCCACGATCTCCAAATGGATTATAATGCAAATATGAAATTGATCTCCGCCCCTTAGGGATTGGCGTCCTCAGCGAAGAGACTCGCCCACTTATCGAAGAGACTCGCCCTTTTCTCCTTTCTCTCGACAGCACTATTCGACGAGGCGGATTTTTATGGTGGCCGGTTCTGTCTAAAGAGGGAGCAACGCACGGTTTAATCAGAATCCGGTCATCCTGTTTCACCCATTCATTAGCTACCTACCGAAGGTGAAGGTGATTCGGACATTGGGTCCCCGTCCATTTCTCCTCAAGCAAACAAGATTAGAAAATCGAAAGCGCTTTTTTCGCGGCAAGCTTGTTCGACAGATCTCTATCCAGTTCGGTACAGATCCCATGTCGATATAGGCACTTGCTTTAATAACCAAATTCTGCCATTTATGAATGAAATTACGCACGGGGTGGGAGTCCGGGTATACAAGATTTTCCAAAACTAGTAGGTAGCAAACAGTTCAAGGTCATTGGACGTTCCACGCAGATCACGAATGTGCCATATTTTGTGGACCCATCAACGGAGTTCCACCCATTTTGTGGGCAAAAATTTGAGTGTTAGTAGGTAAAAACCCCAAACGTAACGCTCAAATAGATTGGAATAAAACACTTTCTAAGGGAACTTTCAAAACATAATTATCATGTTATTTTATTCTATGATGAATCGTTTCTCGGTTTTCTGTAAAATTTCGGAAAACGTTTAAAAATATTTAAACAACATAACTTGAGGGTTGAATGGGGAATACCCATGGTTCTGATTTTCCCGAAATTTGCTTTTAGTGTGAAAAATCGAATTGGTTCGCCGGAATAGCATTTTATTTGTTTAGTTTCCAAGTTTATGTGGAAAGCGGCAATGACGTCATCAAAACTTCCACATTTGAATAAAATTTAACTACTTATGCTCACATGGGACGTGAGAAATATGAACTATCTCACCTCAGTGTCTATTTTCAAATAAAACTCGGCGCTGCGCGCCTCGCCAGGGGGCAAGCCCTCTGGACCCCCGGATGCTTACTGCTTAGAGCCTACGGCTAAAATTAAAGAAACATGGAACATGCTTTAGCCGCGCTTTTTATGATTCTGTAGCCGCACTGTTATGATTTCACTTCGTCACCAGGATACAACCAAGTGACAACCAAACAAGCGTCATTGTTTACTATCCATTTATAACATCAATTTATATAGTTATAGTATGAAAGTACGAAATAAATACCAAGAACAAATACGAAATAAATTCGTGATAAATCAAGAGCTTTCCAACGAATGGAAAACGATTTTTGTCCGATGAAAATGAAAGAAGTTTCATTTCCCTAGCAACTACTCGGTTGTACGTGAAAATCATCGTTAAAATTTCGTGACACTTCCGCGTGACATTTTTCGGATAGTTAGTCCAAGGCTAAAGCATGTTCCATGCTAAAATAATAACCAACCAAAAGAGCCATCAAACCATAAGATCTTGAATTTGTAGCTACTAGTTCGGGACTATCTTGTTTCATTTATGTAGGTAGGTATCTACCGAATTGGATTGGAGAAATTGACTGAGGTATACTTGCTTGTGGCTCGTTCCGTATTTACACTGTTGCTACAAAACTAATCATGAATTAAAAGATTCCCGTAAATTACTCGATTGCGGCAAACATGACGATATCTAGGAGATTGCACCATGTAGTGCAGAGAATCATCTCGTTCCCAACATACTCGCTTACATGAGCTTCTGGAGTTTATGCCTGGCTTGAAGATTTACCTAATTGGTACATAAAAGTCTTCAGCTGAATATTTTATAAATTACACGCAACGTTTAAAATGGATTTCAACTGTTGAATTAGGGAGGGAGCCAAACGGTGTACTATAGTCGGCTTCCTTTAAATATTATTTTTAGTTCACCTTCTTTCAACCTCTCATGGGATCAACGTATTGGCGTTTATTCGGTGCTTTCTAAACCTGTTACGAGGTAGAATTTGGGACTTCACCAAAACGTTCAAGGCGTATTAAAGGAAGGAATTTGAACAAATTTACTGGCCAAATTGAACTGATTGGATGTCAAAGTGATGAAAGTGGTAGGCGATTCAGCGAACCCTTGTTGAGCAGTCATCCAACGATCTGTACTTGCTATAAAACTAAGGGCCAACTGAGGTGAAAAGAGCTTTATCAAGCAAACCTGGTGTAACGACCGTTAGATGATAAGACAGTGCTGCTAGGCATTCGAAGAAAAGAGAAACCGTCTCCGTGGAAAAAGTCAAGACGGAATGACTATCAAGGCGTCAACTCAATTGCGTCGTGCTGTATCACCGTAAAGCCTGGGAGAAAAACATTTAAAATGTCAAGGACTCGGCACTTTGTCAGCAATTTTCATTTTGGTTTATTATTTTCAATAATGAACCATTGGAATCGAGCATGAAAAAAAAAATTCTTACCCCCCCTCAAAATTTGATGGTTTACGTTTCAAGGTATGTAGAATCCAAAACTGCAATAAAAATATTTCTGTCTGTCCGCCGTACGCCGTACGGGCCACTTTTCTTAGTTACCATGAAAAAAAATTGATGAAATTCGGGTTATAGGTTCCGTTCGGCGTCTAGTTGGTCCTCGAAGCTCGACATTACTGTGAGTCATCTCTAAGGGGTTCAAAATAGGGGTTGAAATTTTCAAAACGCCTATACCATTTTTTTACGTAAATATTTTTACGGTTTTAAATAATTCTTGAACTTGCGAGTTTTTTAAGACCATCCGGAGCATCGTACGTCCAGCCGTTCGTTCACAGTAAGGCCCCGAAGTTTGCACCGACAGGCATTTTCGACTCCAGTGTGAATGAAATCGTATACAATTCAAACCAAATCTCGTAACCAGAGACGCGCCCACAATAGGAATTTGTGAATACGGCCAATCATTGGTAGGGATCACCTGATTATATTGGCGGAGTATGAAGTCGAGTTGGTTGTTCTGTGATATTATTTAATTTGAAAAATGATGGCTCTTTTGGAGTTTGTTGGTAGGTAGTGAAACTTGAACAAACGTTGAAGTATTATTGATGGGTAAATTATTACTACGGTAAATCATTACTCAACGGTAAATTATTACACAACGGTTCATTATACCATCTACGTAGAAGGGGCTGGAGTTTGTTGGTAGGTACTTTTGCAACTTTTTTCACTCCTCATCAACAATTTCTTTTCAGAACTTCATTATGTGTGTTTCTTTTTGTTAGGTACTGTTTGTCATCGGCAGAATTATTTTAGCAACATTTAACTCGTGATTTAGGTATGTACCTAGTAACGAGTACGGGGTTAGGTACTAACCTACGGAGGGTCTGCGATCTACATAATATGTATATAATAGTACATATCATATTATATAGACGGATTATCTATACATAGAGCTGTGATCTGTAACAGAAGGGTATTCTATACAAAAATAATAAACCGTTGTGCAGGGATTTGCAGCGTTTTTCCATTGGTCTCGAGTTCAAACAAGTGTTGTGGGATATGCTGAATAGAAGAGGACTGAACCAAAAATCGCTGTTTCGCTCGCTTGTTTCTGCACTCTTCAGGTCTACTTCAAGTTCCGAATGGACTCGATTGAATCGTACATTGTATCGCCAGCTCTCATGTTGTTATTTGAATCAATTTCTGCTTTCTATTTCAGAACAGGAAAAAAGATATGGTGGCAAAAATTGGGGCTTGAAGTCAACAAAAATTACATTTTTCACTCAACGTTTAGAAAACAAGTGTGTAACCTGAGTAGTGGGAGTGGTACAAGTTACAGTGATGAACCCTCTAGAGTTAGAAGTTAACCTGCCGACGTAAAATTGGATGACAAGTAGAAGAAGATGTATTTCATGGAGTGATAAAAATATGGTGTTACGGAGCGGAACTTAGATCAAAAATAACCCGTGTTCAATGTTTCGCCTGAGAATAAGCAGAATAAGTTTGAAAGGTTGGGCTCTAGCTGGTTCCATTCGTACGTGCATGTCATCTTTCTCTGTAGAGGTTTTTCTTATGTCTAATGACGTACATCCCCTTCACTTGTGCCAGATGTTGTTTCTTACATCTATGTAGGTTAAGCTACTCATTTTCACTCTGTGTTTTTGGCAACGGGATTTCTCAACGCGATTTATATTTTCAGTCAGTTTTCGCTGCCAGCGCCCTTAATCCTAAACCTTCCTCTTCCTAGCCTCCGAAATGCATTCTTAGCCATATATGGTTTTACCTTTCCTATCAGTAGGTTTATTATGAACGAACGGTTCATTGAACTCCAACTTGATTGCCCGTGTTGAAAATTAATGTTGGAAACACCCAAGTCCGCTACGAGAAAGTAGGAATTTCTTCTGTGTTCACTCGGGAGTTATATTATCTGGCGTTAATAACTGCTCAGTGGTTCAACCGCATCCTGTTCAAATAACTCAGTTTGTACCTAGATACGGACAAATTAGTGGTACGTAAGAATAGTTCATTTGTGGGAATCAAGTTCAGTTAGTTCACTCCTTGAAAGGAGTAGGATCTTTTGAGTTAGTTCAATTGTTCATTCCATTTCCTTTTCGTTTCCTGTCACAGGACACGAACACTGATAGAACGAAGATATAAGATACCAGCTTGGGTCCTTATTCCTTTGAACTGTCATACCGTGATACTATAAACTCCTATACTATAAATTCCTCATGTAGTATCCATCGTTCCTATGAACTAAAGAACTTAAGTCGCCTTGTGAGTGAGTGAGTTGATAGTTCTTCAGTTCTTAGTTTATAATGCGCAGAACGATAGTTCTTAAGTTCCCTCTTCCTACATCCAGTATCCACCTCTATACACTGGGTCCTTGATTCTTTTGCTCTGTGATCCTAGTGAACTACCGTTCAATGAAATGAACTAAGTCGAGGGGTAGTTCAGTTGGCGGAGTTAGTTCTTCAAGAGTAGTTCAGTCAGGAACTACCCACTTCTAGGACAAATGGCAAAACGTTTGCTCATTTTGAGCAAAACGTTTGCTTCCGTTGTATCAATACCATTTCCTTTAATCATCATGGGTGATCAAAGCTGATATATTATTTCTCTTGTAGGAGCTAGTTTTAAAAGAAACTCCAGTTCCCAGTTGAATTATTTTTGTTTCTTACGATCCATAACATAGTATAGTTCATAGCTGTTCACTTTTACCAGGCCTTTTCTTGATCTCTGTGAAATTCCAGTCGTCTGCCGTTTATTCAATAACTTGAAACCCAGAAAAATGATGTTTGCTTAATATGCTTCGAGCAAGAACTAATACATTTTCTTATGTCTCGGAGAGTTGTAAACTGAGATGTAACTCTTGGCGAGTTACTAAATTTCCATCGTAAGGCAAGGAAAATTAATGTCGCTGTGGGTGGCAGCGCATTCATTTTGACGCAAAAACTATCTTAATATAGTCAGCTGAGAGTAGCTAAATAGAAAAAAATCCATGTAAACTTGATATTCTAGTTCGAGAAAGGTAAAGGCAATGTTTACAGTACAACACTATTAGAATTGTGGATTGGGTTGAAGAAATGCTTTGGAAGAAACGTGGATTGGGTTGAAGAAGTAGGTTCTTTTTCCTTATCCCACTCCTGAACACAGTGACGCAAGAAACCCTAAACAACCATTTTGTGCTCAGGAAAGTGTTCAAATAGCCACGATTTGTGAGGTTAAAAAAATTGAACATTTAGGTATTAAATTTACTTATACCTTTAAATTTATTTGTAGGTATTTGAATATCTTCTGCGAAATTAGTGGTTCTCATGCTGCATCATTTCTTAACTTGCTTGTTCATGTTCTTAGATTTGATGGGAAGCAAATAAAATGAAAAATAACTAAAAACCATTGAAAGAAATATCTATAAGGTGTGCAGTTGATTTTCTACGAATTGATAGTGAATGAGTCGTGCCAACCTGTGCATCTCCCTAAATGAATGTGTTGGTCTTTCTTGAAACAAAATTATTTCTTCTACGATGGACGTATTTTCTTTCGCCTGTTATCACCCTCATCATCAACAATCATTCATTCCCATTTTAAGTTTATTGTCCACCTGTAAGTCTGCCTACAGCAGTTGAGCGAGGAGCAGACTGGTATCTCCTGAATATTAGGTAAATAATTTCAATCCATCTTCAGTTTTTTCCAACTTACGTTGAACTAAATCGCGTGAAGATTTGTTTTGTTGTTTTCTCTAATCCATTGTGTTACTTAGTGTGTTTTTTTCTTGCGTGTTTGTTTATTTCCAGAATTTTTGTATCAAAATTTTGTTGATTTCCTAACATAATTTTCAATTGTGTGTTGTGTTGAATGTTTGGCCCGTGGCCCACTTGCCAAACCTTGTCGCTTTATATTTGCCTTTGATGTTTAGTGGGAAAGAAAAATGAAACTGAAAAATTACTTACATGATGCCAGGACTTCTGTATGAGGCTGCATATTAAATTGCAAGATTTTGGGCTTTCTCAGGTTCTTTCAAGTTTTGGGTTAGGTACATATTATCTTCTCTCAAATCGTGTAATATACCTACCGCCGTAGATTAGTCGGACGATTGGTATTCTAATGAACGACGGGCCAGAGTGACAACTATCCAATACGATGATATTGAAAAGAAATTATAATCCAAATTCAGCCAAATTAAATGGTCGATTTATAGACATGTGTGTTGTAAAATCATCACTTATTACAGTAATACGTATGTAGCTATCATTAACATACCTAGACAGTTTCACAAAGAGAGGCATTTGGCTGTTGAATTTGGCCAAGCCACTCGCTAGGCAAAAGATGAAAATTTTTGAAAATAGTAAGGTTTGTGGCATCTTAAATATTGTTGTTTTAGCTTCAGTGGCTGGCAATATTCAAGTATTTTTATTTTTTTATTTATATAATTAGGTAAAAATTGAAATTGTAAGGGCTGAGTATTCAATATTAGCCAGACCAGATCCTGTAGCAATCCTGGTCTTACGATTTCCTTAATCATGGGGATTTTGTTGAAATGGAATAAAAAATTTAATTATTTGTAGCAGTATCTGGAGATGGTATGACCATTTTCTTTTTGGAAGTCAGGTGTGAAGCCTGTTTATAAATAATGTTGTAATTGTACAGTTTCTACCTACATCAAGGTCTTCATCAGCATGTATGTAAGAGATGTGTGTGTGTCTTGTGGATGTAGGTACCTAGGCGCATCCAAGTCGTCAGTTGTATAATGTAATCATGCAAGCTGAGCAACACTCAGCTTGTACTTATACAACTGACGACTTGGGTGTGCCTAGGTATCAGCATTCACAAGACACACCTCTTACATTCATGCTGATGAAGCCCTCGATGTCGGTCGAAACTGTACAGTTACAAAATTATTTGTACATCATTATTTTCAGTCTGTATAAAATCCTAACCTTGTTTCTCAAATACATAAATATTATTTATCGATGTCTTCCATTGGCAGACTGAGTCGGTTGAAACGACCGTCACGGAGAGGAAGAAGAAAAAGAAGAGTTCTTCCCTCGAAAGCGGCGAAGTCGTAACAAATGGAAAAACGAAGAAAACCAAAAAGAAGAAGACCGAGGAAAAGGAGAACCACATATCCGTCGTAAGTCGAACTATGGATTTCATCAAATTTCCCAACATTTGCGGTAACTCGAACTCCTTCTGGCATTGCTGTGCTTCGCAAGTGTCAACGTGAATAATTTGGGTTCTCTGTTTCCAAAAAATATTGAGATGTCAGATGAGTTAGTTAAATACTCGCGGGGCGTCACGTTTCTTTAGTAGGTATCTGCTCGTAGTTTTAATTTCAACGTTATACTCGTGATTTCCGAAACTAAGAGTATAATTATTATGAAGTTCATTCATTACCTTCGGACGATCTTTAATGTAACCTGTTACTGGAGGGAGACTAAGCTGAAATCAAGATGTCGTCATTGATGCAATATTTCTTCGTATGTTTGTGTTTAGAATTATGTGATACCCAACTAGATTCCGTTTCAAGTTTATTTTTGTGTGAGATTAACATCGTTATAAATGCGTGAAACTTCTCTGTTTTGTTTCTTTTTTTTTACTAATCGTTCGACCGTCTTTGATTGATGTTTTGTGGTTGAAGAATTCATGTTGGCTAATTACTTAATCTGTATTAATTGTGGCTACCTAATAGTTTTCGTTCTATGTAAACCGTTTTGTGTTCTTCTACTAACTACTAACATTTGGAGCAGATCACTAACGGGCACCACCATCCCGCCAGTCCCGAGCCCCTCGTCGCACCACCAATCTCGCCCACTTCACAGATCTCCGTCAAAGAAGACGATCTCTCCAATATCTGCGTCAAAGATCTTGTAAGTTCCTCACTTCCGTAGATAGAAATAATCTATTGATAACCTTCAAATGGTGAATGGTTGGATTGTTTTCCGAGTTGCCATTTCCTCGAGTCCACCTGTACCTGCATCACGAATGCTGAGATTCCCGAAATATGTATCGTCATATTCTTTGAGTAAACTTCAATTCTCCCAGTTGACTAGTGGGTATATCTTGACTCCTGAGTTTTTGCTGTAAATTATTGGTTTTGTACAGTGGTAGAGCCAGGATTTGGAAAAGGGGGTTGCTAACCGGATTGAAAAAAATCCTAACTCAAAACGGGTTTTTTAATGTGTCTTTTAAATCGATATCCAAGTGCAATATTTCAAATAAAATCTTAAACTTTCTCTACAGCGCTTTCTGTCTGGTGTTGTATGAAATACCAGTCTGGATACTACAACGTGGTTATAATTATTAGTGTCATTGGCTCTATGCAGAATGAAAAAACTGCACTGCAGTGAAATTTTCTCAGCTTTCACGGAAAAACATTGAATTGTGGACATGTTTTTGGACGCGCACATTCAGTGTTTTTCCGTGAAAACGGAGAAAATTTCATTTCTTCTTGGCGTTGAACGGACAAATTTTGGGATTGAAGAAAGGCTCCCTCAACTGGTTTGGGAGGATCTCCCCACCTTGTCATCATACTCGCCAGTCCTACAGAGGCTCCATTTCGAACTTCATCCTCGCAGGTCAAAACAGGTGTGAAATTAACCTCAGGGCTCTGCTGATTAGGGAGGGTCTTCACCTCGTCATTCTTACCAGTCCCAAGAGGCTCCATTTCGAATCCTCGTAGGTCAAACAGGAATGAAATTAATTAGCGTCTGGGGAATTACAGCGTTACGTTTTTTGGTGTCTGAAATTTCGAGTTGTCTCCCAGCCCAAAAACATATCCATGTTAATAAGTACTTCACTTTAAAATGAATTTAGTCATTAATATTATTGTTAGCGACGAATAACAGAATTCAAAAGCTCATTTTATCCAGTGTATATTTCGGGCAAATTGGGGGGGGGGGGGGGGCTAGCCCCTCTCTGGATTCGCCACTGGTTTTTTTTAAAACAACTATTCTGCTGCCATAACGTTAGCCTATTTACCCAGCATTTTCCAAGCCTACTTATCGACCTGACCCCTAAGTATCGTGCCATTACCTCCTCGGTCAGAGGGTTAGTACTTGCCCGCTGTGAATGCGGTTTTACATAGCACTCCCAGAGATACCATGTATATAGAAATTCGTGGTTTCATGTCACCACCCACTATCAGGCTGCATCATCCGTGTATCCCGTTGAAAACGTCCTGTTATCTTACTATACCCCCCTTGAATAATCAAGTGGTTATTGCCGATGCCTAGGTACTATTTACCTGAATGGAATAAACCTGGTGTACGACTTCAGGTCATTGCCAGTTCAAAATATTGTTGAAAGTTCTTAGCTCGTCTCGTAAAACGCAAGAAAAAATTCAACTTTGCGACCAAGTAGTGAAGACTATTTAGCGGAATGGCATTGTGCCTTCCACCTCCCTCCTACCATTGTACTCTACCACCTCTATTTTTACTATTGAACCATCTCCTCGGTTTTGTCTGATGGGTCTCCAAAACTCGACCTTCGTCGCTTCATCTTAGTTATGCAACTGGGTACGTTATATCTCTTTACGTATGATAATGGTTACCTCCCACCACATTTCCCTCACTCACCTGATATCACCTTGTTTAGTACCTAACGATACGACGAACAAGGCGTGTCCCCGCCATTCTCACAATAAGCCGCCAAATAGCCCCGATAATATTGCATTTATTTATTTCTATCATCATCTCACACGTCCACCAAAAATGTTTTCGCTCGTCCCATCTGCTTTTTTCATCATACGGAGAACTTTGTCAACCAACGATCTCGAGGTAGGCGTTTTGAGTTCTATCGAAAATCCCACAAATTAAATGTTTTTGTTCCTAGCGTCTTGTTTGTTTATGGTTGTGAAATTCGGTAGGCAGTTGGCTGGTATCATCTTGGTGATCAATGATTATTTATTTTCGTTTATTTTTTGATGTTTTGTTTGATATGTACCAGTTTTAAACCTCTCAAATCGCTGAATAACCAGGAAAATTTAATTTCTTGTTATTTTGAAATGTTTATGCTCTTGAAGATGAAGGAAAAATGGTAACTCCAAATTGTCATGCAAAAAATATAGTTACACCCCAAGAATAAGACTTTATTATGTAGGTAACTATTTGTAATAATCATCAATATTCTAAATTGATCCAATTCTATGATGAAAATTTTGATTTTGGAGGACAACATTTAGTTCGGTCAATGCTTTTGGTTGACTGTTGGTTGACTTTTGAGTCAAATTATATAGACAGGTAGTCAGTCCCTTTCTCATCAAAGTTCTTGGCTTACTTTTTAGTTGAAGTTCTGTTGAAATAGATGAGATTATATTATCATCATCAATATGATGTTGATTCACTTAGAGCAAACTGTTCGTACCCGTAATTTGGTGAATTCGGTTGCCTCGATAAAAGGTGCTTCGGGAAGGTTCGCTCAGCAAAAAAAATATGCTTTCTGCACAAAATGTACGTACGTATCGCAAAAAAGGAAACTTCATTCATCTGAGTGCGCACCAAGGGTTGAGCTTAGTATCGAATGTGCTTGTGTAGTAAGTTCTGATTATGTGCATTACAGGTTACCCTACCTACAGTGCAATTTTGCGGTTGAATCTCGATGTTTATCAATCTTGGTTCAACGTAGGATAATGATGCGAACCCTCATCAAACCCCGTACCTACTCGTTATGTCGCGCGAATAAACCGTGTATCAGTGATAGGCAAAAATTAGCTATAGCTAACGACTAAAAGCTACAGCTAAATTAGCTGAAGTTTACCTTAACTAGCAGTTAAATGTTTAGCTATTAGCTATTGTGGGACAGCTAAATTTTACAGCTTAATTAGCTGTCAGTTGACATTTACAGCTAATAACTATAAAACGTTAGCTGTTGGTGGCAGCTAATAGCTATCTGTAGCTGTCAGCTAATAGCTAACAGGTAACCTTTTCTTGAGAAATAGTATTCGTCCTCACGAACAGTTATTAGCTAGCAGTTTTAGTTTCAGCTAATAACTACACTTTGAAACATTTTTTGATCGAATTTAATCGCTTTGACAATTTTACCATTTTGAACCATTTCTGGCTTTTTTCAGGTTTTAATCAGGTTTTATTTGTAACGGCCAAAACATGGCAATACAAAAGTCAGGCAGAGACGTAAAACTAATGGTAAACAAATGCAAAAAACATCAAGATGATGATTTTGACAAAGTCTAGTGAATTTTCTGGGGCAAAAAGCGAATACTCCCGTTATTTGCTGTTATTATTTTTCATGAATATATGACTAATAATATAATTATAACACCTTTTTGGAAAACGCAAATTGTTGGTAAAATATAAAAAAACATAGGTATTTAACAGTAACCCAACACATCTGAGGGAGCAAATGTTCCAGTAAAATATAACAACAAATTAAAGTTTTGTGTTGGTCAAATATTTTTTCGTTATGAAAGATATGGTAATCCGAAAAAATCTATCAGTAGAAGTCCCAGAGAAGAGAAGTCTAGGGAGCCCCAGGAACTCAGGGGTGGCCAAAAGTAGTGCATAAATACGTCAAATTCACTTTTTACCGGAGACAATTTACTGGACTTGGTCAAAAAATTCAAAAATTGTTCAAAATGGTAAAGTAGACAAAACTATTAAATTCGATCAAAAAACGTTTTAAAGTTAACTTACTTATTAGCTAAAATTACAACTGTTAGCTATTAGTTGTTGGTGAGGAGAAATACGGTTTTTTAAGAAAAAGTTAGCTATTAGCTGACAGCTACGGCTATAGCTGTTAGCTGCTACCAAAAGCTGATATTTTTTATAGCTAAAGTTATTAGCTGTAAATTTCAACTAACAGCTAATTTAGCTGTACAATTTAGCTGTCCCTCAACAGCTAATAGTTAATTTAGTTGCAGCTAAAAAAACATAGCTACCAGCTAATTTAGCTGTTGGTTAAAATTTTAGCCAGCTAATAATTTAGTTAGCTGATGTCCAACACTTCCTCGTATTTATGGTTCCCACGGACCTTATCCGTATCCGTATCTCCTTCCAACCCCGTAGGACCTGTTGATTCCACTTACGAACGTCAAAAAAAGTTAGCTGCGACATCCGCAAACGGTGACATTGTAAAATTCCTGATCGATACATGCAGAAAACCACTCGAAGTAATCCATCGATGACAAATTCGTGGACATAATATCTCGATGGCTTGGAATAACTGTTTCAACAACGTGTCATTACATTCTTCTACCTCAAACTATATTTCTCTTGTTTTCATTGATCCCGTTATGACTTCCAGTTTCAACCGTACCCATTCACGTATAATTCTACTGCACCTTTAAGTACTGTGGTTCACCCCCTTCACATCATACAAAATCACTACCTATAATAATTTTACACCGATTTAGTCGCTTCCCTCGTAGAGCTATAAATTGTGGGCGCTTTTTATAATGTCGTAGATATACCCATAAATTCCGTTCTGTGGCATAAGAAGTAAATTCTTGAGATAAATCATGTATTGTAGTGAAAGCCGACAGGTTGAGGTCATTCGTCCATTTTCTCCATACTTTCGTTTTATGCAAATTTAGTGACGGAGTCGTGTTGCTTGCCAACGTGTAGTTTATTATACCAAAAGCACCGTTTTTTAGATATCATGAAAGCTGCTGTCATGAAACAGCAACTTTGCAGCTGCTTGTAGTCTACTTCTACATCTGCCTTATTTTCCACTGTCAACTAGGCTGACAGTCTCTTAGTTATGGCTTAGTTATGGACCAAATAATGCTAGAATGATCCATTATCAGCATGATCGGATACCTTAGGTTCCGCGAATGTTGGAACTACATAATACCGTAGTTCCTTATTGCATGAGTCCAACCTTGTTTCCAACGAAATTTTCATATTTCCACTACAACTTAACGCATGATTTTTTTTCTCGTTTATAGATTCTTATTATTTGATGGCGTGACTTATGTATTGCATGGTTTTATTTTTGTTTTTTCTATTAGAAACTTAACTACGTCAATGAGGCCACTAAATCCACCAAGGCACTTCCTTCCGAAATTCCTGTACCACCACCTGTCTCTATTAGAGAACTTGTGAGTATCATCCCTCATTCTTTAACATTCATTAAGCACGGGTTTTTCCCCTCTCTTTGTTCCTCATCGATGACCATTGAGCATAAGCGCTTCGATGTGTACTGTAGTCGACAAACGAACATTGTGTGCGCACGCGCGCGCGCGTGTGCGCGCGTGTGTGTGTGTGTGTGGGAGGGGGGGGTGTACTTACAATGAATCTCAAATTTTGATTGTGCCTGTTGTAAAATGTTGGAGATTCTCTTGTATCTACCTATTGCAAACCCCTGGTTCCCGTGATGTCTGTTGGGGGTCACAGCCCATCGCTAACCCACTGTAGTTCACAGCATGTTTGCAGGTTAGCGTCATGGCTCTGGTTCAGAAAAAGTAGACGATTGCTTCTCTAACCATTCGAATATAAATAAGACGGAAGCATACCTATTGATTATCCTTCCAACCTACGGAAAAATGTCCAGCTATATATGCTTCTGTCGCCACTGTGTTCAAAGAAATGTTGATTCACGTTGAAACTAGGGTAATTTAAACAAAATTCCATGGATTTATAGATTAATCCGCAAATCCGCGGACAAGTTTTCATGGTTGGCTTCCTTGCAACGGGGATCTGAATCATCAAGCAGTGCCTGTTGGGTCACGTTTCGCTGAAACGTTGAATCACTAGGCCCCATCTTATTTATACTCAAAGGTCTAATCCCACTTCAGTTTAATCCTGTCCTTGTTGCGTTCGGAGAATTGATCAATTCAGACACCATGGGAACTAAAGGTTCCTTTGCAGTACAGCAAAGTCAATCCCCCAATCTCCTGCAAAACAGTCAGCACCTCACACCACGTTATTAATCTATAATAATTGTGTTCCAGATTCACAGTAGAGATAAGCTTTGTTGTTATCTGCATCATTTATTGCCTTTCCCATTACCCATCCCTAAAAAGAAAAACGGAGTTATTGAAAAAATAGTCTATTTCCACTAATACACGAAAAAACGCAAACAACACTGTTATACCGGTTTCGGTGATCAAACCATCGTCAGTAACAAACAATAACTTCCCTGTTTTTACATTGCTAATATGTACCTACTTCACAACAATTTGAGTTTTTGATAATTTTTTTGTGCTAGGTATCTTATTATTCACACCAAGCAAAGTTTGGCTTCCATGTAAAACGCCTGGAAAATATTTCTTTACGTTTCTTACAGATGTTCGTAGCTTTGGCGTGTATTTTTTTTTTTTTTGCATGGATTCTGATTGTTTTCTCCTTAATTTACACCCACAGCGGCGCAGCTTTGGCGATCTACATAAAGCTTGCGAAAACCTCGACGTTAACGTTAATGATAACAATCAAATCGACTTGCACTCAGTAAGTATTCCTATTTATTCTTTGTTTATGGGTCGTTCCCACTTACAACCCAAACCTTTTCTGTTTTCTTTGATTTCTGCACCGTTTTTCTGCAGTTTTCGAAATCACTCGTTGTTTATTAATCATGACAATATTGAATTTCGGCTATACAACCGAACTGGTTCAGGATTCATTCATTAAGTTTAGTGAAAAATTGGGATATTTCTGAACTTTTTCTTCGATCGCCTGTGAATCTGAACAGACAAAGCACTACTGCCTTTGTTGTAAATCACATTTGGGTTTAACTGAAATACTCCTGTGGTATCCTTAAAACAAGGTTCTAACACCCCTGGGAACTTCCATGTTTTGCTTGTCATGTTTCATTTTGGATTTCTAATCATTCTGAAGCCCAAGTTCCTTGCACCTTTAGTTGGTATCTTGAAGCTCTCAGCATCATTATACAACGTGCCGGAATTCACGTTTAGCTGGCTCTAATTTAGGAACCTATGTAAAATCATTGTTACGAACTTAGTCATATAATCTATAGGCAAGTAAGTCATTTCACTCGTTCTGGTATTACTTTTGTAACGTTTAATTTCCCTATTCTGTGAGAGAAAAAAGTCAATTCGAGTAGGCAGTATAGCTCGGCTCACTTGAGTCACGTGAACGTATAGAACAGTTAGGTAGGCATACAGTGGACAGGTGGAGTATCCATGCGTGGGTTAATGACTAGTACTATTTGAACCCTCCAAGTTTGAACTCATTTCAATTATGTTTAAGGTAGTTATGGTGTTTCAAGAATTTCACGTTTTCGCATGCGCAGAAGAATGTTACAGTACTTTTTCAATGAATTTTGGAATGGGGCCATCTGTGATCCAACCCGCACCTGACGTCCAAGTTTCAGCCCATTTCGTCTGTCATTTCGGGTAGTTATGGACGTTTCAAGGAATTGACCACTAACAGACACGGAACCAAAAATGTTCCTTGATGTCTGAAACGCAAAATCGTAGTAGAAATTAATCATTTTGGAGGGCATACATTTTTTTACCTCATCACGAATCCATGGCTTCTCTACCTTTGGGTAGTGAGGAAGCAAAAGTATCGTTTGATACCAGCCAACCTTGCTATCCTGGTAAGTAAATTTCTCGGGTTCGCTAGGTGATGTAGAATAACCTATAAGGTAGGAGGTAGCTTCTTATTAAGCTCTGCTGCATGTCGAAACTAACGGGTTTCGTTAACAATATTTTGGTTGTAGCTTTCTTCCAGCTTTAAGAGCATGGGAACCCATCTATAGCTCTTATGAAGCTACTTTTAGTAATGATTCTATCTAATACCTACAATAACTTTTCCTTCTACTTTTCAATTTTGTTGCCTCCCATTGGTTGATTTGATAACGTACTGATAGTGTGGGTCCTAGTTTTTCTTGTTGGATTACAAGGATTTTTCCTCTTTCTTCATGCTGTGATCAGATCGAAACTTTTTGGGGCTGCAAGCAGATACCCTCCTTCAGGAACTATTGCTAGGTACCTTCTCGTACCAATATATGAAACTCACGATCCCCGAACGACAAACTGACTGAAATTTTACCCCAAACCATTCATTGTTATTCCTGAAATGTTGTTCTTAATTTCCTGAATTAACAATTTGCTTTGACCCTTTGAATTAACCCTTTGACAGATCCTACAAAATTTTCTACGTCAAAATTAAATGCTGGTGTTATTGATTTACTTGATCTAAGAGCGTGGTAAATAGTAAATACTGATGTGTGGTTAGCGTGCGAGATCATTGGGTGACCTCTCCAGGATTGATCGACCCCGTCCAATCATCACAGGAGTCTCCGTCAAAGAATTGGTAAGACAACAGACATTTAAAAAATTCCCTAGGTGCGTAGGTATCTTGATCCCATCCTATATATTGTAGTTTATATTCTGGTGCTGGGTTTCGTCGGCTCCACGTAGCAGTCTGTTATTATTGTAATGCCCTATAAATCCCTGCATATTCTTCCTATATTTTACGGTTAACCACTGTTTTGATTAGTACTCAACCACCCCTTTAATAGCCCTGTAAGTATTGTTAATTTTGAATCAGCACTCTTGGTGTCCATTTGTGACAGTACTGCAAGCCTGTCTGGGACAAAACAAGATAAGAATTATTCCTCCTCCACTTTCTGCCATTTTGAGAAAATCCTCAACCCAAAATCCCTGTATTGGTGTGCCTGTAAAGGAATGGGGGTTTTTTGCAACAGTACCTCGATAATCTGCCAGGGGCGATGATCCTTCCAGTGGCCAACTCTTGAACTAAGAATGGAGCTCGTTAGTATTTTTGATTCAAAAAACACAATCTTCTGGGACGCAATTCCTTTAATCAACTGAAACAATCTAAGGCTGGAGCTGGCAAACAAGACAAGTCATTTATCTAATTAATAGATAGTAGTTGGTACCGAACTGCGGATTAAGTTTAACCACTTTCAGTTGTTACTCTCATTCATACGATTACTTTTGCTGTTTCATCTACCACTTTTACGGCTTTGGATTGAGTACATATTTCTCTCTCATATTCCCTAATTTCCTGTTATCCTCCTATCGAGATGCCAGAATCTCCGAACACTGCGATGCTACTGTGTGTATACTCCGAATACTACTGTGATGTGGATTTTTCTTTTTTTGATTAGTCCAGCTGGTTGCTAACAGCAATCTTATCAAGCGAGCATTGTTTGCTTTGGCACGCGCCAGCTTATCTCTTAGCTACTGCTTCCCGATACCCTCATTAGATTTATGCGTCAGCTTTATATTTATAGTGCTTATCTTTCGGTTCATCACTCATGTGGTTGGTGTAGGTAGCGTTTTGAAACAGTAGCATAAATAAAATGTTTGCCATACCTATGCATCATAGAAGCTATTGAAGTGTGGAAGCTACGAAAATGTTCTGTTGTGGTGCAAATGTCGTCTGGTAGTTTTTTTTCCCCCTGTCAAGTGAGTTTCAGAACTTCACTCTCAATGTATAGTACCTTAACCCAAAGATCTCGTTCCCCGGGTGGCTTGAATTGATTTATAGTTACCTAATTTATCTTCTGGAAGTTAATGGAATTGGTTATTCCCAAATAAATAACTAAATTTAACTAATTTTGATGGGGAGGTTCTCGACAGATGACTAGGTAATAATTATTTGCTGATTTTCTCGAGAAATCAGCAAATAAATATTTAACTGATAAGTTACTCACAAAATGTATGGTCGAGGACAGAGAGGAAGTTATTGGGGAAAAGAGGTTTTAAAATTGACAAGATCGGATAAAACTCCTTTCGCTTCGACCATACTTATATAACTTTCCTATAGGTCTTATTTTATAATTTATTGCGTAAGCATTCTTACGGCCCAACAGTTCTAGTAGAATAGCGTACCTACGCACAAAAATCTCCCTTCTAATTCTAAAATTACCTTCTAATCACTACCTAACTATATATTAGGTGATGTTATTTGGTCTTCCCCCCCCCCCCCCCCTCATTTTCCTTGTATTTAACCAATCATGGAATCGAATCTAATAATGGTTGAAACTGTGCATGTGGCTTTCTAATGAATTGCATGCAGGCAGCGAACTATTGGCGGACCGTATCAATCGAAAACAACCTCAACGAACAGTGTGGTCGCCGAGTCGGTAGGTTGGAGGTAAGTTACTGGGTTCACAGTTTGACTGAAATGTTTGAATATTATTTCTTTTTTTGTACATATTTTGCATGCCTGTGGTTGCGGTACAGTTGGGTATCACATGCTATTATTTCACCTTTATTTTTGCTGTTACGCTTTGAGAAGCAGTGTTGAACATGTGGAGTTTCTAGTGCATACGAGTGCATAATTATTTGGTCTTGGAAGATGCAGCCGCTCATGTAATAGTAATATCCAAACCTTTGAGTATTATAGGTGAAGAAGGGCTATTACTATCAGTTCAGGCCTCCTACATTTAGGTGGCACGGCAAACATGGCATGGATATTTTAAGGGTTAGTCAGTATCCATGTGCGTTGTATTCTAACTAAATCTGCTGTTGAACACACTCATGTGAGATGGTGCATAACTTACTGGTGTGCCAAACAGGTGATGGTTTATGGATGATGTAGTGATTCATACAGTTAATCTCAGTTGTTTAACAAATTAACTCTATATTTTTTTTTATTCGCTTCCATTGAACCCAAAGTCATTTTTTGTATTGGAAGAAGACTGCTAACTATGGATACTAAAGTATCCATGCCATGTTGTTGGCCAGGCGATAGAGGTGGTATCTCTAGGAAGGAGGTGCTTCCAGAGCCATTTTTGTGTTATTTATATTGTAAGGGTGCAAATTCTCATTCAAACCCACGTACACGCCGTATTGATGACATTGTTTCTCCTAGGAACTGTCTATTATGTCGACAGTAGGTGTCCACATTAGGTCATTTATGTTCCTTCTAGCGCGGGGAGGAGATTTTTTTTCCATGGTGTTGGCATAGTTTATCTGTACTAGGATGGGGGTTATGTGTTGAGATGTATTTTTACAAGGGGTTATGTTTACAAGAGGTTCCGTTACGTTGAGGTACCTAATTTAGTTTATTTACTCAAAAGTTGTAGATTAAGGACCCCCTTTGTCAACATTGGTTCAACCATATAGTTCACTATGTAAAAATGTGCAGTACTAGCGGAAAACAATTTGGCTAAAGCAGGATCCCTCCATTCTTGTCATAGACCCTACACTGTTTGGAGTAAGTATAGACCCTTTCTCTTGCTGAATGATGTTTTGGAAAGATTTGTGATGGCAGGCATCACACAGTCTTTCCAGTCATGTTTACATTGTTACAGCCACGTTTTCTTTTCATATCCATTTCAATACATCGCTAAAGAGCACTCCTAATGACTCACGTAGGAATACTTACAACATAACTTTCGTATGGACTTAAAGTTTGAAACACATTCCTGTAAACTGGAGTACTCAGCAAATTGTATTAAACAAAATCTGGGCGTTTAGTGTGGTAGCTGTTTATTCTAATTATCTCCAAACCTTGCTGTAGTACCTGTCTAGTTCCGTTTGTGTTTGTAGGTACACGAAAGTATGCAAATGTAGGTTCCTGTTTATTTTGTTTCTGACCCCCTTAATGAATTAAATTATTTCGATTTTATTAACTAGAATTGTCCTAATGTACACCTAGTTTCCTTCACTTAGCTCTGCACCAAGTAGGTCCTAGAACATCTACAAATGACACCTCCCTTTAAAAAAAAATAAGAAAAAAAGATGAATCATATGTAGCGTTGAATGTACCACTAAATCACCAGCTTTTTCACTGAACAATCATGTGAATGCATTATGATGTATGCATACAATGTTAAAAATCAACTATTGTTATGATGACAAGCTTATTACCACCTCAGCTAAATAATTTCACAGCTACAATGACAGTAGTTTGTAATATAATATATATACTCACCACACTTTAAACCAAAGATTTCTATTAAGTTGAAAGCTTTTTATTAGGTATTTATAAACTTTTTTTAAATTCATTTGCAAACGAATGATTATTTTTTGCTTTTCGTTACCAAATGAGTAATTATCAGTTATAACCTCAACCAGTGGGCTATGTAAGCATTCCATTATTTTTATTTCGATGCTGTTGGAAGCGTTGTTACATAACAAACGTTCATAAAAATAATTATTAGACCGTTTATAAACCCATTTATCATGAAAAAATATTTCGTCGGCAACTTGAAATGTAATGCCTAGGGAGGTACTTTGAATGTGTAGGTACCTCCTAATGTGTCACTTGTAACAACGTACTAAATGTGTAAAAGTTCTTTCAATATAATAATCATTATTCTTATTAGAAATACTTATACATAGACGTTGAAGCTTCCTGAGTTTTGAACTTCCGCGAGTTGATTCTTTCAAATTCGTTTATTTATTTTTTCGTATTTTTTTGCACACTTCTTAGTTCAAACATACTCACGAATGCCTAAATATTTTGGATGACGCTAGAATTCGTCTCACCCATCACAAGCACGACAACGTACCAATCAAATAGTACACGACTTCCCAATTTCGTAGATTTGTTACGTCTCACCTATTTAGAATAAATTATCCTTCCGTTGATCAGAAAACAAAATTTTCATCCGATTACTCATGGTTACCAGCTTGAGTGTTTATTGAATAACGTCCTCCTCACTGCGATTTTGGCATTTCATGTGCGGTTCTGAGGTTTGCCAATTAATTTCAGAATCATTTACTACTGATGAAACTATCACACACAAAATCTTGACAATTTCAGTTTTACATGTTGATTCGCATACATAACAGTAAGAGAAATTTAAATCACAGAACCCGAAGAAACGCCAGACCCTCGTGATTATATACAGAAATAATCAACATTCTACTTTCCTTTTTTTAGAAATCGAGTTTCAACAAATTCGATCAGTTGAGTAAGAAGTCGACAGTGCTACATGTACGTTCTTCTGGGTCAGAAAAAGCATCGAAGACTTTCAATCAGGTACGTTAATGATCAAATTACTCCATTATCTACACGACTAGGTACCTCAGATCCTAGAAGGTGAACTCCCTTGCTAGAGATTGGTTGTCATTCATTTAAAAAACTTTTTGCGTTCAGCAATCGAAATAAACATTTCATGTTATCATGACCATGAATGATGAATTAATTTCTAATAAATGATAATTAATTTGCAATTTTGCAGGGTGAGCCTCAAGGGACGAATCCATCTTGTAAGGCTTGCAACAAAACGGTCTTTGCAATGGAACAAATCAAGGCAGAGCGCGCTGTTTGGCACAAGAACTGCTTCAGGTGTCAGACATGCAATAAGCAACTTACGTAAGTTGACATGCTGAATTCCTTTTTCTTTTCTTTTTTTTAATTCTCAAGTTGTTTGGTGCCTTGTTCTTTGGGTCATTGATAGTAAACAGAAATCACGGTATGGAGGATGAAATAATCGCATTCATACTAAATCTAATGTGTAATGAGTTCTGGACACGTTTTGGAAGTGTGGATTCATTAACAAAAAAATAGTCCTCCACTGAACAGAAATAGGAACAGCAAAACAACCGTTGTCTCAACAGCTTGTGGCTTCTAGAATAGCCAAGAGGACCCACGTGAAGGCTAGGAGTGGAATGTACTATTTCCTACCAAATTCACGTTCATTGATTTAATATTGGTAGCCGTTTGAATTTATGAGTAGTGGAAGCTAATGTTCTTATCATAGAATGAATGTGTTATACTATAGAAGTTCTAAACTAAGTAAGTTTTTGGGAGCATCATTAGTAAAAATTTAAACATTAAAAAAATTATAATTTACAATGGTCTTTATACAGGTAAATTTAAAACTAGGAAAAATAGAAAGGAATTATTCAGTGGTGTGGAACCCAAAAGCTCGGGATCAGAGAACGGGAATTACATTAAGGATGGCAGCCTTTCAAGAAAAACCCGCTTAAAACACAAAAATTAAGTTTGGATGAATAAGTAATATACGATTCTGATTTTAGTTGTAAGTATGCTTTAAGTCAAAAGAAACAGGTATTTATGGAATCGGATTTGAAATTTTGAACTGTGGGATGGTTAACAAATTAGTTCTCATGGTTTTTCAGATGAAGTTGAATAATGAATGGTTGTTGATGATGAATTTAAGGGTTTGAAGTAGGTGTAATTGCCCGATTATAAAAGGTGACTTACGTGGAACAATATTGAGGTTGGAAATCTACGTGGTTTATGTAACAAGTTTTATAACTCTGTCTTGAGTTATTTCGAGGGGCTTTAAATAGTATCATCCGATCCACCCCAAGCTGTGGCACCATACTTGATGTTGGACTGTACTAAAGCAATGTATAAGGTGTTTGCTGAGTAATTTCTGGGTTCTGTAAAATAACTACATAATTAGTTGAACGAAGTTCATTTTGCAAGTTTTTTATATTGGCACTCCCATCTGTGCTGAATGTCGGTTGCAATGCCCAGATATTTGGCTTGTGATGATTTAATAACTTCAGGACAACAGCGTGGTTGTAGAGTAGATAATGAGGAACGCGATCGAGTATGAAATTTTAAAATTATGTTGAATGTGCCACCCTCGTGGAAACCTGTATCGCCATTGAACTCTTGCGTTTTAACCTATGTGAATAAGATTTAAAATCTTAAACACCAACTCATCTTAAACACTACATAGCAATTTAAAATTGCTGTGTAGTGTTTAAGATTATTTGGGATCGTGTTAGCATGGGAAGCTACTAATAATTATGCCACTCTCAGGCCGATATTTATCTATTAAGGGTAAACTGAGTCCGTTATTAACGCACAGCATACCAACTTCTTGACTAACTAGATTGTACAGTTCTGAGACAGCCATTTTCGTAGTTCATTTCAGTTTTAAGGAAATTAATCTTTTGGACGGTACTTGATCGTTTGCCAACTTATTTGTTACAGAGTAGATATCTATAGTAGCCACGAAGGCGAACTCTACTGCAAGCCACATTTCAAAGAACTTTTCCAGCCCAAAGCTGTAGTTGAAACAGAAGAACCAGGTAAGATTTCTTCAACATTCATATATTTTCACATTACCTAGATAAGTACTTACAACCCGTAGTAACTTACTATCCGTAGTTCAAACAAATATTTAACGTAACTATAATTTATATCTATGAGATTGGAAGATTCGGCAGTTTCTCCTAACAGTGGTTTTGGGCTCAGTTGTTGTTATACCTATGTCTTTTTGGGTAATAATTCTTGTAGTTTTGGTGTTGGTTGAATTTTCTTGTCCAAATTTCTCTCTCCAATTAAATTTACACACTGTTTGTAGAATCATCGTTTGTTCGTTTTTTTCTACTTAAGTAAAAATGTACTGCTTTAGAAAACAAAAAATTATAGGCATGGAAAAAGATCTATTGAAGAGTATCCATTGGTGACTGGCATCTAGTAACGTCACTCAATGAAGTTTTTCCTTCACGCCGCAGTTTGGATGTTGGCTAAAACATGACTTTCATCTACTTTCGACTATTTCTTTATTTAACTTTACAATTTCAAACTGATATCCAACCTTGTGACAACACTCCAAAAGTCTTTGCGTGATACACATGAACCAATATAGTGAATACATGGATACTCCTGCCTCAACCGAGGCATGGATAATATCTGCCGAGTATCCACTAGTGTATCCATCAAATCTTTTAGTACCTACCTAATGAAATAACAAAGATCGTAGTCCTTATTTACATGGACGATGTTTCAGTTGGTGGGGAATAGTTGTGGTATTTTACTGAATGACAGCTTGAAAAGTGGATCTCTTGCTACGTTTAATTCAGCATTACGACACACTTACTCCCTCTAATTCTGTGAGGTGTGGAATTTATGTCCTCTCTTTCATTCAGCATAGCAGAGAAGAAGGCCTGGTGTAATTTTTGCTAGGTACTTATGTAGATGTGGGTTGTTCCTTTGGAAAGTCAACTTTTCAACCTGTCATCACGCCGAGCCATGAGAAGACGCACCCAAAGTTCGAAAGAAACGGTAGAAAAGAGAAGAAATTGCATTGGTTAGGTTGTGTAATGTGTAACTCGAAGTCCTCTCCTTCCAAAATATTCCGAAAGTAGTAATGAATTGTGTGGACGAGGGATAATGGTGAGGAATGAAAATTTGCATGCTTCTCTCCCACTTCCATTGTTAGAACCCGGTCTTTGGAGGAAAGTGTGGGTAAGAATTACTGAAAGTGAGAACAGCCTTAGACTGACTGCCTGCTCTCAGTCACTGTTAAATCCCGTTGATGTTCGTATCATACAACGAGACTGATTCACTTCGTAAGTTTTGTTTTCTTTTCGGATTTCCATCTTGGATACGATGTCTTTCATCCAGTAATTGAGTCCATTCATATATCTAAATTAAACCGTCTGCAGATGCCTTCGAATCCGAACGTCGATACTTGGAATTGCCGATCTAATGTGAAGCATATTGTGTAGAACCAGCGACAGATGTTGCTATGATTTTTTTTTCACTAGTTGCCATAAAAGTTATTCGTTAGATGTTGGTTTTAGCTAGAGTTCGGATTCATTTCAACTCTCATTTCTCACCCCTTATCATTTATTATTTTTGGCTGACTTCATGAAAATTAGGTAGGTACTCAATTAATACACATTTCAAAATACTTCACTGTAATTAGTTCATACGAAGACAGACAGATTTGTATTATTTTCATTATTAATTTTCTTAGTTTTCGATCCCATTATGTTGTGACCTTGAAACATAAAATGTTCATACATATTGAATATAATCTACCAAAATTTGCTTCATTTAATAAAAATTAGTTTCAGTGCCTCGTAATGTGCACAATGGTCTCACAACATTTGATATTATAGTCATAACTGTTAGTTCTATCTAACTGTAATTTGATGAAAACATGACCGTTTGAAATATTTATGGAAAAATGGAGCAGAACGGCACAGGCACAGAAATTATCTTAACGAAAAGAGGATCTTAGATTCATAGAAACTTCGGTGTTTTCGTTTCACCTTTCAACATTTCTGAATTTTGTGGCAAGCACGTAATTTAAGGTTGTATCCACGTTAGAAATCCTCATTGAGGAAATTATCGAAGTGACTGTCTCCATTGTTACCTACCAACCCAATTTATTATTGTATATCGTCCGTTTTTATAGTGAGGCGTCGGAAACCAGAAATGATAATCAGGGAAAATCAACCCATCGAATTGCCTCCAGATGTCGTCAGAGGTATATAAACTCTGAAGGTTTTGTTTTCGTATGTTTCTTTCCATTAAACTTCCAGGCCATGCAGTTTTGTTTGCACTACCTACCACGAAAAATGTTTCACTTTGTCATCATTCAATTTTGTTGAGTGTTGAAAAACGAAGTTTTTCTTGTTAATAACAAAATGTAGTTGACCTCTGTCACTTGTCCACTTACTAGCACTAACATGAATGTGCACTAACCCACACAAAACTCGAACTACCTCACGATCACATTTTTGCCCTCTGTACATTTTAAACATTCGCGTTTTTTCCTACATTTATTTGGGACCCGATATATTTGGGTTCCATGATATGCATTCAAAATCCGATTATGGGGTTCACCGAGAGGGTACACTCACCATGCTCAGGATACTTAAGATGGCCACAACCTGAAGCTTCGTTATTTTTCTATGTTAAATCAAAAAGATAGCTTTAAATCTGAAAGTCAGACAGTAGTTGGTTGAACATCATTTGAATTCCTCAACCGTTGTAGATGAATGCAACCAAATAGGCGTCGCTTTCTCCATATTCCATGGGATTCATTAAAGAACACGAATATGTGTTCGTGAGATGGAAAGGAAAAGCTCCATTTTCGGATGCTGCCTCAGAAGGCCGAGCCATCGAGAGGCAAGCAGGTCATCGGAATAACTTGCACTTGGTCGAATCATCCTCTGCCAGCACGCAGTATTAGATCATTTACTTGGTCAACAACGCACAGCGGATTGTTGGACCCTCTTGGCCACTCGTTGGGAACCCATGCTACCTACGGCGTTTGGTCAACTGCCATGTCCATCTCTCCCAGTCCATAATCGTGTTACCACGTTTTGTTTTTACGAAAGTATGATTCTATGGTAAAATGTATCAAGAAAGTTGACGGCCACCATGCGGTCATTCCCTAGTACAAGATAATTGGATAATTATAATGGTTTGGGGTAATGCGTTGATAACTGACCATCAGTTGTACGCTACCAGCCTGAACTGTAATTATGTGACTTTCCGTACCTTATACGTCGTGTCCTGTTGTGTCTGTAACTTGTGACGAAATTTATAGTGGTAAATGAAACATATTCGGAGGAACGCCACGAACCAATTATATCTGCCCTTCTCAACAAAATTGTTATCGTTATTGTAATTGGTCTTGAGCCGTGAATATAAAGGTCCCTAAATAAAAAATAAAATGTTCGTTTTGTTATTAGCAATTCGGACCGGATTTTTTCAGGTTTCCGGATATAATTTCTTATCAAGAACTTTATTTGCCATCGTGTTACTGACTAGTGCCTATAGAAGTGAAATGTCAATACACAAAACAAGTTTGCTTAGGTTGCGTGGTAGGCCGATTTAGAGTTAATTAAAAGTTTTACCATTCACTATTAAGATATGACTCAGTAGTTTCGTTTATCCGAGAGAAGGAATGGGGGACCTATTCAAGAAAAAATATTCCTTTGAGCACGATAACCCATCTGATGTTACGTAAACTCAAATTTCAACTTCCGAAGAAATACACATCCGTCGCCTACGATTAGGTATCGTGTTGATATTTATTGGTATTCACGCAAAATTTTCCACCTACCTCCTCCGTATGTTGGTAAATGACCATATAACACCCGCACAATATTTAAGGTGCACATGAAGTTTAAACATATTCTCACGTGTATTTCGTGTGAAATTCTTTCGTTATGCGCGAATTAATTTATGCGAATTCATAATAACCGAGCGTATAATCAGTACAGACGGCATCACCAAGTTGTAGCCTCATAAACGATTAGTCCCGTATTTTCCCCTACTTTAAGGGTTCAGTGGTTAATTATGGTGCAGCATCTCTCCGAGTTAACTACCTATCCTTAGATCCCTATCTGACATACGCGCGGCTATTAATTTTCTACTCACGATCGAGAGTCTAGTAATAACTAGTAAACATGCAGGTAGTCTAATAGTTCGGTCGTCATTCGTCGCTAACTAACTTTCGAAAAATTACTTGTCGTGGAGTGTGTATACTTCAGAAACTAATTTAGATACCTGTGTTATTCATGCTACAATAGAACCTGTGCCTTTCAAACTCCGTCACTTATGTGTTTTTGAATTGAGCATACTGCTGTGGTATGTGTTTCTCACATTTTATTATACCTTCATAAAACTTGAGAAATCTCTCGAACACCAGCCAGTCATTTATGTAAACTGTTTTTCCGAAATGAAATGAAATTTTCATTCACGGCACGATAATAGTAATAATAAACCATTTATTTCGGTCGAACAAGACTGTTCACAATAAATCGGTTGAGAATTAAGCCCTGAGCAGCGTACACAAGATTTTGTCGAAAACCCACTTTTCCCCTCTAGAAATATATTTCTGCGTCAAACAGAAAACGCTGCAAAGTCCTTGGCACATGGGTTTATTATTCTATTGGAGTTCTAGAGATTTTTGTTGGCTGTTAAATTTATTGTTTCTTTCATGTGGAATGATTGAAATAGCTATTTATGATGATTTCCACCAATTTTGGCCCCCAAAACATGAAATAGGTACGCTTTTTTTTTTTTTTTTTTTTAAAGATCATCTTTGATCATTGGTAGTGGCATTTAATGGTCTTGATTCACCTGTTTACACTTTTTCCAATGTTATTGTACACATTGATGGTGATTTCAGACAGTTTTCCAGGTTTTTGACTCATAAAAAACCAATTTTGGGAGCTGAACCTTTGGTAAAACCTCAATTTCCACGTCTTTGGTCAAAATCGACTTCATATTCGGTCTTCTCGTCCTCAAAAACATGGAAAAAGAAGCTCATGTTACTAACATGTTGTTAAAACGCAAAAAGTACCTATTTTTATACACATTTTCACTCATAACACCCCTGGGTATATTCCGATCGGGCTGAAAAGTTTCGGGACACAACTAGGGCCCAAATGGAGCATGTGTGCGAAAGAACGACTTTTTTAGACCGAAAATGAAGCCTGTACACGTGATACGGCGTACGGCGGACGGACATTGCATTTTTGGAATCTACGCACCTTGAAACGGAAAAGAAAAAATTTTGAGGGGGTGTTATAAAATTTTTTTGCTGAGCGAATACATAGGTGTATTATTCACAGAATAATAAACCAAAAACGCTGCAAAGTCCTTGTCACATGGGTTTATTATTCTACTGGACGTACCTACAGAAATGTTGGCTGTTCATTTATTGTTTCTTTCATGCTTCATAATCGAAATAGCTATTTCTGATGGTTTCCATTAATTTTGGCCCCCAAAACACGAATAAGGTACGCTCCTGTTTTTTCTCTTTTTTTTCCTTTTTTTTTTATAAATTATTTCTGATCATTGATAGTACCATTTAATCGTCTTGATCCACCTGTTGACACTTTTTCCAGTGTTATTCTACAAATTGATGGTGATTTCAGACGATTTCCCAGGTTTTTGACTCATAAAAAATCAATTTCGGGAGGTGAACATCTGTTAGAACCTCAATTTTCTATTCTTTGGTCAAAATCGACTTCATATTCGGTCTTCTCGTCCCCAAAAACATGAAAAACGATACCTTAAAAGCTCATGTTACCAACATGTTGCTAAAACGCAAAAAGTACCTATTTTTACACACATTTTCACTCATAACACCCCTGGGTATATTCCGATCGGGCTGAAAAGTTTCGGGACACAACTAGGGCCCAAATGGAGCATGTGTGCGAAAGAACGATTTTTTTTAGACCGAAAATGAAGCCTGTACACGTGATACGGCGAACGGCGGACGGACATTGCATTTTTGGAATCTACGCACCTTGAAACGGAAAAGAAAAAAGTTTGAGGGGGTGTTATAAAAATTTTTTGCTGAGCGAATACATAGGTGTATTATTCAGAATAATAAACCAAAAGAACCACGTGAATCAGTTGAGAATCGAGCACTGAGCACACACAAGATTTAGCCGAAAAACCCGCGGGTTTTCAGCATTCCCCCCCCCCCCCCTTATAGAAGTAAATTTCGAAATTCCGGCAACGTAAGGCACAACTAGACAGTTTTCTGCGTCGAAAAAAAAATAATCACTCAAATCGGTTGAGAATTAGAGCCTGGGCAGCGCACACAAGGTTCTGTCACACATAGACCTATGGGTTTTTCACGGATTTGGATTCAGGATGGTCTGAAACGGATTGGAATATGGTTCTTTTCATTTTCGGCTGAGTGTTGTCCTCTTCTGACCAAATCAAATACACAAGGGCGTCTCTTATTACTGAGGGACGTCCTAAAAATTATGACAAAAAATAAAACATTACAAGAAAAGCTACGCACGACTATAAATGACTAGGGGCTTGAATGAAATAAGTCGTATAGTCATTGCTCGAAAAAACCCAATGATGTTGGTCTTAACCTCAGAAAACTCAAGGTAAACAGTGGGTAGGTAGGTACCTACATTTCCCTGATTGCTTGCGTTTAACACTGGATAAAAATGCTTCCGATGACAACAATAAATGATTCACGTCATCCTCTTTATAATTGTAAACTCCTTCAAAACTCGGTCAGTCCATTGTGCTAAAGGGATTTTCGAAAGCAAAAGACAGGAAACCCCTTTATTGGATAGACGAGGCAGTAGTGGGTGTGGCGTGGTGGCGGAATCTCTGCAGGGAGCTCACCCGCACGCATTCGGCTCATGTTGCTCCCAGAGACTCGCACGACTTCCTTCGTGACGCGATGTCGGTCCGACTCTTCAAAAGATACCCTCCTCCGTCTCCCTGTTCCGGTAAATCAATCAAGTTTCATTCACATTCCAAGCGAATAATTACCATACTTCTGAAGGTTTTCTAATAGTTATGCACCTAGAAATTTCCGTAGTCTTCCGTGATTATCTTTATTCATTGTTTAAACTTGGTTGCCATCACGGATTTCGCAAGAATTTTCTGCTCATGTATTTGTGAACTTGTGACGAACATTTTTAAATTTTCACCATTTAACGGTTTTGTTGTAAGACTTACTGACGACTTTCGTGGCATTCCTTGAGTAGGCAAATAAAATCTGCTTAATTGTTTCACTGCTTACCAATACAGTTGTGATATTTTTTCTTTCTTTTCCGAAAATTATTTATTGACTGATGAGATTTTTGGACGGCGGTCACGATGGTCAAATTAAGAGTATGCGTAGGAACAAGGGAAAAACTAGGTAACGTGGCTTCCCCTCATCAAGTTCCTCTTGATTTTCTACTTCAGTTGTGGTGTGCAGAAAGCATCGATGCCACAAATGTCCCTCCAGCCCTCTGTCCCTGACAGAACCCCTTCGATTCGGTGGGTACCTTAAATTCCACCCGCAAAACTCGTAAACCCCCCCCCCCCCCCCCCCTCACGTACAGCTTAAAATTTCGAAGCCCTGTATTTCAGCTTAAATTCAACTTGTGATTTCATTTACTAGTTTTGAAAATAAATTGAATAAGTAGATGTGACACTCAGCAGCTCTAATCGAATTTATCACTATTTTTGCATTTTTTCAACTTGGCGCGAAGAATTTGCTCTCATGAACATTTTGGAAAGAGCGTATTAATCCGTTTTTATCCCCAGAATTAAAATGTTCGTACCCGTTTTTGTTTCATTTGTCAAATTAAAACGAACTAAATTTCGATGAAATTCGCGGGGCTTAAATTTGTTCCTAAATTACCAGTAGATGTGGGTTACTCTAATTTCCCATCGTAGTTGTAGCGGCCCTACACATCCATATTATGTACCTATTTGCCCTTCACCCTGTCCACATACGAACAATCGAAGTAACTCCACATTTCGCGGTGTTCCGTAACTCGTTGTTATCTTCTTAATCTTGCTGGTCCCAAAACTTTAATGTTTTCCTGGCCTAGTATGGATGGTAGAGGTGCAGGTATTTATGTAGCTAAATTTAATTTAATAAATATCCCTGAATTAGCATTTGCTGGTTGAATGAACCTGCATTATTTGAGAATCCCGAAATAAAGATTTCGAAAAAAGTAGTAAAAATACTGTAAATATTTGGGGCAAAAGATCGAATGGGTATACCTCCAGCCCAACTACGAATATTATATAATGGCTCACATTCATTCCAAGTACATAAGTAATCTTAATTCCGTCTGATATTATCTCCAGGAAATAATTATAAGATCTGTCGATCTGTGTCATTATGAGGTTTACCTACCTTCCTTCCTAATACTACCGTAGAGAAGTCCGTATACTATTTACTCAGGCATCTTCTCACCGTTATACTACCAGCTCTTGAGGTTTTGTTATGTAACATTCCACACCGTTGTTTTCCACTCGATTGCGATCCTTCTTTCATAACCAGGCATCCACAGAAATGCATAAGACAGCGTGATTTCTCTAGCGGCGATTTTATTCAAGTGCTTCTAGTTCAGTATTGGCTATCACCAACACTAGTTCGTATTTTTCATTCTATAGTCTGTTTAGAGTTGGTTAAAGTTGAGTTGAACCTTTCAATGGCGTTCTTATCGATCTCTTTTCTCTCCAGTAATATACGTGAACTAGGTAGGTGCGTTTGATTCTGATGGCCAGTCGTATTTCTTGGCGTTTTGGGGACAGTATGGAAACGAATAAAAGGTTTTCAAATGAATCTGTGCCGCGGTACATCCGGGACCAATCGAGTTATTGTATCATAATATCCAATACTTATGGTGCATTGGTAACAAGATGATAATTTCTCATCGTATCACTTTCTTCAGCAGCTCTCATACCTGCAGTGAAAAAGGAAGTTCTCATAGTTGACAAAGTATTACAGCCGAAATGCATCTAAATCCACGACGCCAACCTTTCGATTAACTTGTTATTCACATAATTTGAATGCAAGGCTTACATCTACTGATAAATACTGTAAATATTTGACGATTGTTTGAAAATACACTCAAACCAACACTTGTTACACAAAGAAGTTGCGCGCGACAAAGGATTAGCAAGCAGTTCGAATCATTGCACGTAAAATTGAACTGTGTCGCTTGAAATTTTAATCACAATTGTTGGGTCTTTACCAATCTTGAAACCCTTGTTTTAATGGCGGTAAAAATCATGTATAAACTGTCTTTATTTTATTAAAAATTTATTAATGTATCAATAATATTGGCTACTGGGAATCGCACACGATTCTGTTTTTACTTTTCTACCGGGTTGTATAACAAACATCATTTGTAAGGTATACGAATAAGGAAGGGCGTTGAAATGGTTGGTATTAACGTATGTAATCTTGGAATTTTCGTGGGAGGAGGCTAGGGCGTTTGATTACGTACCCAGCCAATTCTTTATTCATAAATCTTGGTTAGTAGGAATGGAATGTAGCTACGTAGGTACTTGCAGAATGTAAGAATCGAGAAAACTCCCACGTGAAAACTATTAGGTACCTACGTAGACTTTTTCTTCGAGTAGTTACTATCTATGTATACCTGGATCTCCTGTTGGGGAAGGACCACAGTCAATTAGGCTCAGCGTAGAGAAGGAATTAGCATCCAATTAGCTTCCAAATCGTTCCCTTCTCGGAGCCTTTTCACACGTGTTCCTGCTCTCCTTTACGCTTCCCTACCTCCTGTAAATGAGTGACACACTTCAGCCCCCCCTCCGCTCGGTATCCTCTACTTTCATTGGAACCTGCCACAGTTTCCGAGACTTTTCAGTGCATTTCCAGCCTCAATATGGTTCATCTCTCAGACTCTGAGGCCGGCTCGAGTGGTAGTGTGTTGATTTTACAGTTTGAATTTTATGTCTCACTGGATGATAACTCCTCAAAGCATGACGTTGTAAATAATATGCATGCTTTAGCCATAAGTACGTACCTACCTCCATCATAATTGCCTTCTTATTAAATAACAAATTTTGTTCTTGAACGTCCTATGTATACATAATGTAAACGGTGATAATCACTTCTCGCTACTAACACGTACGTAACATACGTTACCAACCTACGTACATTTCAATTTTCCTTATCAAGGACTTGATAATTTGATTAACGTGCCTTTTGCCTTACATCATGTTTATTGGTGCACTTTATTTTCGTAATTGAACTGTTTGCACTAAAACGAGAAATTCTAGGAACGTTGAGAAGTATCCAATCCAAAGCATACCGTGAACTCTATAGAAAGCTGTCCAAAGCCGCCCTATAAATGGACTCCGTTACCTGAGTGCGTTAGCTGACTTATAATATGTTCTGTTCTTGAAATTACGAGTTTTCGAACGGGTGAAATTAACTCGTGTGATTAACTATACTGGGTAGTCCAACAGGTGGGAAAAGTGGAGACAAAATAATAAAATATCAATTCTGAATAAAACAATGAAATAACTCAAATTTTACTAGCTGGTAATTCATTGATCCTACGAGTGAAACATTTTACTTGAGACAAAGTGGGGACGGGATAGTCCAGCCATTTATTCACTAATTTCTTTACGTATCAACCTCAAAGGACACAACTCTGTAAAATGTAGGTACTTTTGTCGAGGTCGATTCCCATCTTGAAAGTTATCAACTTCACAATTTTTTAGTTGCATTATATGTCTCCTGGAGATGTGTTTTGTTTTGGATACCCCTGTCACCCATAGTTCGTTCTCCTTTCATTCACTATCAGTATTGTTAACCGTACTCCTAGGCCTTAGACGTTCTGGGTGATTTCCCTGAATTAGGAATCCGTTGATCAGTTTTTTTAAATAGACAAAATGTCGGTTCTTGCAGCGAGCGACAAACCGGATCTGGGGCTGGAGGAACTGAGCTCGCTGAACGTCAAATCTCGGTTCCAAGTCTTCGAAAAAGGCGACAACGTGGACGGCGAGCTCGAGCGATCACCCACGCAAGTCTCCGTCAAAAGATCGTCCAGCATCCTCAGTAAACTGGCCAAGTAAGTGAAGATCAGCCTTTCATTTCAAATCTAAGGCATTTTCGTTAGTCCGTCTCAGCTTTTAGCTCCATATAGTCAAGTAGAAAACGGTTGATTTTTCCTAAGCTCCTAGTTATATTTAGAAATGCCACGTTTTAGAACCATACTCCTTCCTAATCTCAAAATGCTGTACTATGAGCGACATCATTGGGTCGAAAGTTGACCGATTTTTTCCTGCCTACTTACCTCGATGTATTTCGCATCTATATTAATGGCGGATATTAAATGAGGTCATGAAATAACTGTTTTATTCACCTGGTTTTTAAAATTAGGTACCTATCTACTTCCAACCTGTAACGTCACAGTAGTATCATGAGCTCGAGCAGTGGTAGCGTGGGGGAACGCCTTGGTCTATTATTACTGTAGGATGCTACAAAGTCATCATGCACTTCAACTTTGTTGTTGTTTTTTGGAAGGTAGGTCAAATTAAGGGGAGAAGTTAGGGTAACGGGCAAAAGCGAAATAGGAACGGTCTCAATCTCAATCTTTACTTTCAAATGTAGCATTGAAAAATCCCCTTGGGTGTAGTCCGTAGGAAATAATTACGAAGATCTAGTGCCTAGGGCCTTTTCTCCCATCCATCAATCGGGTTTTAGGCGGGACGCTTCATAGTGTTCTACGTACAACTACATCATCAACTGGCACCTCGTATTCCGGAAAATTTTTCAATTTCGTTAAATTTTGGGTCAACGAATTAGGTTGGAAAGACACGCTAGGTAAAACACCGAAACTTTGAAAAGTCTTTGGCAAACAACAAACAGATATGTGTGATAAAACCACTCGTTATGCCTATTTTCAGCGACAGGCCCAAATTGAAATGAGGAGTAGGGGTACCTTCGATTACATAAAGTCGCATCATTTTTCTTTGTTCTGCACTTAGTTTATTTTAACATCCTGGTAACATAAAATATCGTTCTTACTATATTTATTATTCGAAACGGCGATCCCCAACTTGTTCTTTTATTTGTATGTTCGTGAGTAATTACAAAGTTGGTCTTTCCCACGGCCGGTGAAACCCTGAGAACGTCGACGATTCTTTTCACAATTTCACATCGTCCTTCGTGGAAGCTCGTTCCCTTCGGTCTCCCAGCTTGACCACCTGCGCTTTCTATTGACTTGCTCCGGGATGAAACGGAATTCATCAATTTCATCAAATCTGCGCATTGACAACGAAATTGCAAATTGAACCTCTTCACTGATAGTACTTCGCGTCCCACGGAGAGAACCATTACCTAGGATTCTTCATTCTGTATTAATTTGTTCATAAGCTTTTCCCTGCCAGCCTGCGTATTTCACGTTTGCTAAATTTTACTAACTGTGTACCTAAGTGTTTCCAACCACCTTCTCGTTGTCCCGTGAGAATGTCCTGAGCCTCATTTTCCGTGTTCCTCTGCAGGTTCCAGAAGAAAGGAATGGACGTGGGCGTCAGTGATGAAGCTCTGAACGGCTTCGTCTATGAGGGGTCATCGTCCAGTGAAGAAGAAGACGACGAAGGTAAATATACTTTAACAACATAACGTTGTTATGTTATTTAGTTTTATTTCCAGGTTTACATTATGCTGACATGTGAAGTAGGTACCACTCGGCGGGCACCTGCTTTGGGGTTTTCAACCTTCATCATTCATCGTAGATCTTCACTAAATTCATCTGACTGGTATATGTAGTTCCTCCAATTCGATCCCCCCCCCCCCTTCCGCCCCTACGCTAAACCTACTCAATTTCCTCATTTCTTCTCCTGAGACTGCGCCGAATCTCGTATCTGTTCTGTATACGCCTTTTATTCGTAGATTCCTTTATTCCCCTCCCAATTCTGTTTTAGTTAGACTCTTTATCTACCTAAAACTTCTTGCAATATTGCAGACGAAGAAGAGGAAGAGACGGGTGTGATCAAGTGCAGGAGGAAACAGAAAGAGAGGCCAATGAGTTTCGGTAAGATCGACGACGTCAAGAAAAACTGGGAGTGCGCTACTGACCAGGCCACCCGGAGAGAGATGATGCGTGAATTAAAGAAGGAAGAGCTGCAGAACCTCAGATCTCGACTATTCATGGTAAGCAAAATCTAAGAGTGAAAGTATTTTTACGTAGGTCTTTCATATTAGAATTAAGATGGAATGCCGAGTGGAGAGATCCTGGAATCGCCTTTGGTCATCTGGATTGAGGGGGTGTCAACACTGGGGACCAACGCCATCAGTTCCCCCATCGAGTCTTGGTCTCCTCTCCCTGTCTTCCTCCTGAGGCTATTTATGCTCAGCATAGACTGTGGCCATCTTGTAGCCAACAGCTATTTGTGCTTAGCTACTGCAGTACCTATCTACTTTGTGAGTGTAGTAGTCATGGCAGGTACCTGGTTGGTACCTACTTACTGGACATTAGGATGAAATTGGCTATTCCGGTACCCAGTGCCCCGAGGTGTGACCTGCTCCTGACTCCTAGACCCAGTTCAGGACCTAATTGCTAATTACAGCCATATCTGGCTAGCAGATCTCATGCGATGTGGACCCCAAGCCTCAGGAGACATCCTCCGTGTGCCGCATCCTTTACACCAAGTCTTAGCCGAGATGCCTGAGAAGGCAGCTGGCTACCTATGTGGAGGGTGGCCCTAGAAACCGTGGGGAAATGGTGCGTCACTTTGTTGTAATCCGTCAAGGTGTACCCATCTCATATTCAACTTCCATGAAATACAGTTTCCTAGGAAATACAATATATATGTTGTTTTGATTTGTGGTTGTCGTCAGTTTTGTTGATGTTCGATGAATTCGTAACTATTGGGAAAGTTCTTCATAATATTATGAAATAAGACAAGATACGTCGACATCGGCTTTAAATCACGTAAATATTTGTATCCATGTTTTCTTTCTATTTGTGTCAATCCTGCTTACAATTCCACCATCCCACTGTACTTTGGCAAGATACGTAGCCTAGAAGTGTCTTTCATTTTAGATTTTTACTGTTACTTCCGTTTTCAGGGTAAACAGGGAAAAATGAAGGAGCTGTACGAACAAGCCGTAGCAGATAGCGAGGGTAAATCTCCCAGAAAGGACTCCGAGGGTGACATCGTCAGGAGCGAAAAAGCCAAACTGGTCAAAGAAAAGTTCGAGAAAGGAGAAGTGGTTCACTCAGATTCGGACGAAGAAAGCAGAAATAAGAATACGGTTAGTTGATACTCACTTCAGCGAATTTTGGAAGAAAAATAATCTCCTGTTTGTAGTGTATCTACAATTTTTATTAGGTAGGTACCATATTTGTGATGGCAAACGAAAGGATAAGTAAGGTCAAAGCTGAGCAATTCTCGAAAACAAAAATCGGGTTTAAAAAAATGGCTTAACAAAAAAACATGAAAAAAGGCTAAAAAAGGGGGTGGCTAAAGACAATCGATGTTTCAGGAGTCAATAATTGTTCAGAATAGCTAAAGTTGCCAACAGTTGTTTAAATTCACCAAAAGTGTACCTGTAGACGTATAAATACTACCTATTTTAATATTATATCTAGGTAAGTAGTCTATTTTTATTTTCAAAAAAGTGGGTCGAACTGGAGTTCTTGGGGAGACGTCTCCCTAATTGCTTCAAATTCTCAAAAATGGCTGAAAGTCACAGCATTGAAAGTTCGCTTTTGTAGTAATGCTGCATGATTGGAACTTTTTGTTGATGTTCTTGAATTGTTTTGAACAAACCTCATTGGGATCAGTCTTATGGGCTGTGGAGATAACGTATCTTCAACATCCTTGAATGGAACAGTGGAAAATAATTCCTCACAGTTTCATTCTCGTGGTTTTATTTTAAAGCGTAGGGGCATAATTATCCCCCACTCTAACTGGTTTCATCCTCTTATCCGCCTTAACCAAACCCAATTTAAATTATATTTTTTTTGTACTTAGTTGAACGAGGACATGAGCGTTTTCGAAGAAGGTATCTCCAAGAAATCGCGAAGTATCTTCCTCGAGATGGACGCGTCGGTTGCCAAGACCGCAGCGGCAGCCCCAGTATCGCCAGTCCCACAAAAAGAAATGAAACCCCGACAACCCCGTGAGGTATGCTCTCGATTCTATAATCAACAAGTCCCATTATGTCGCTAAAAATTAATATATGAAATCTGCGGGGACATTCGTCCATGATCCGCTGTCATCGCTCTTCGATAATTCTGTCGGATATTGTGACGAAATTATCAGTGGTCCCTAGTTATGTGGTAAACGCCATCTAATGGTAGAACGATGGTGGTGGATTCGGGGTCGCTAGCTATTGCAAAAGCAATTTTTAACTCTATATTTCTTACTATAAGAAATAATTACTTATTCTTTGGATCTCGTGCAAACAACTAAACTTTTATTGAAATTAAAATCGTTAGGTTCGTAAATACATATGTTTTTTAGCTCTAATAATTTTTGTTACCAAATTTTAAGTATGTGCTGTTGAAGGTAAGAAATTTAGACTGCCGAAAATAAAAATTGATTAAATAATTTCGCATTTGCGACACTAGCCCTCGCTTGCTAGCCTAGCCCTCGCACCTCAAAGTAAATAATATCCTCATCAATCCTTTCGTAAATGTACCTATACATTAGTGGGAAATCAATAGGCAACCCTTCGGGGTAGATAAGTGGTCTGGATGTTACAACAAAACACCTGTGTAGAAATATTATAACAGTTGGACAGAACAGAGCGAGCAGAAAATTTAAGAAGAAGAAAAATTATCCTGTCGACCAAGATTTGCATTCAGGATAATATAACACAGAGTAATTTAGCTTGAATGTGGGTGGTTCAGGTTTCAACTGAAACCCTATTCAAAGTGTATCTGCACACGCCTGATGAGAGCGCTCTTGAAAATCAATCGCAGACTTGTTTTGAAGCGCCAATTTGTGTCCACTGCAAGAAATTCAGTATTGTTGAGTGCTTCCGTTACTATTTAATCCCTAAAACGGCAAAACACAGAATCGAAAGTAAAGGAACGATAGTGCCTGTTATTCGACCACAACGTACTCCGTAATTTACAGCATTCACATTAGAGATACCTCATCAGTTCAGTTCAGTTGAGTCTTCCTGGGAGATACGGTCAGCTGTGTCTCGTTATGGTCCACCTCATCGACATACGATGCCGGATGTTAAAAGACCCAATGCCTCTCAACCGTAGGTATCTGAGATACGTCGTGGTAGAGTTCTGCGCATGCGAGTTTGAATCTTTTGATACAGTTCACTGCCCGGATCTCCTAGGATCACTCTAATGTCGGTTACCTCGTTACTTTAACCACTCTTGACCAATGACTTCGAACCATAACACGACCGTTCAACATTTTGGTGGGGCTGCAGGCTTACCTCTCCAGACAAGCTTCCGCAGACATCGTGCGATCAAGCGACAAGGTAGAAGACGTCATAGTTGAAACTGCCGATCTCTCGTCCAAATTCAAATTTTTCGAAACTTTCAAACCCGCCGAAAAAGAGAGGAGGGCATTCAGAATCACACCACCTCGTGAAGGACAAGTCAAGGTTCCAATATACGACAATATGCGTGCTGATTTTGGTTTTTAAATTTAACACTAACAGCTTTTTCCATTATGTCCTCTACTGTCGTGTCAACATTAAAGATATTTAAATAATTTCAAACGTTAGCTTCATTCAGTTATTCGAGAGTACAGCAAATATTTGAAGCCTTTATTTTCAACACTTTTTTTGCGAAAATAAAACGTTCGAATTATAGTTCGAAATCGAACTATAATTTTTAGTGAGAGAACCTATGAAAATTTAATGCGATTTTTCATGTTTTTTATGGTATTTCCTATGATTAACTGTTTGTGTTTAATTTTTTGTTGCGAATTCATAACTCCCATCCCCCCTTTACCCCATTTCACACTAACGCTAAGTCCCTAGGTACTTGAGTGCTTGCCTTAACTCACTTTTGTCTTGGTTTTCAAACTGTTACATGCAACCGATAGTATTGATCTTAACCACATACTAGTGAAACGTTGTTGTTTGATCTCAAACTTGATTTACCTATAACTGCTTGGAAGAATTGTCTCAATCGATTTATGCCTACTCCCAGTAATATGGCAATTCCATCTCATTTTTTGCATTTGAATGAAATTTAGTAATGAAATATTTATGTTTGCCCCCTGGGAAGCGGCCAGTATTTGAAACGCGACTGGCTTCAATGAATTTTAAATGTTCATGGTTCTGCAGACACCACTCTGCGATTGTAACTCGTGACCAGCCGTGGCAGCTGATCTCAATGGCCTAGTCAAATGACTCCAGTCGCACGAATCTGAGGAACAAAAATTGGGAGGAGGGGGCACGAAAAATTGCTTCCTTTAGTTGGAAGTTACCCATACAATAAATGTTTATTGTTGAATGTGGGCTGGGTTTACTGTTTCTGCCCCCCACCCATCCCTCGATCTGACTCATAAAATCCTCATCATCACTTTCTCTTGATCTCTTGACTAACACAAGGCAATGTCTCACACTAATGCCATTCCCAAGCCAGCCAAACTGTGGGAATTGCGCTGAATGCCTTCTCTCACTTGCGCCAGGGGAACCTCCTCCCAAGTGCCGACTGATCACAGGGTTGAGCCGCTGTTGCCAGTCGCACCACAGGAATATTTATTACCTTGGGATGTTAGTTCAAGTATGCCTAATCTACTAATATTTGGTTGGACAGACTGATTCGCCTGAAAGGGAAATCTACCGGGACCCAATGGTGGTGAGGTGCGATGATAAACTGGAAGAGGAGGCAACAGTTCTCAAGAGCCAAACCACGAGCAAGATGCTTTCCATGTTCAGGCAGCTTGAAGAACAGAAAGAAATTATACCTGACGGTAAGACTCATATTACTTATGTGTTTAGGGATTGTCAAATTATTCCATGTCTTCACCAAAAATACGTACGTGGTTTTACGTATGTATGTATCTACAGGCTTCTAGTTAAAAAAATGGATTGGTGGTCATTCTGTGAATTCCGACACGCAAATATGCAACGTTTTTCATTGGTTACTACACAGTTACTACCTTCTGTTGTAGCAACCATAAAGAATATCGCACTCGAAAGAAACAAGAGTCAATAGCTACGTTTTTCATTGGTTACTACACAGTTACTACCTTCTGTTGTAGCAACCATATGTTGATGGCGAGTTCTATAATAAGTACAGTAAATGCAACATTATACTTGTAGAGTTCAGTGAAATTGTGGCTTTCATTTTTTCTTGACATTAAAAAACTATATCTAATTTCTCCCTTGCGAGGGAAAAACATTAAACATGATTTAATGTTTTTCCCTCTCAAGGGAGAAATTTAAACTGAGATCAATCCATCGGTTACGTTTGTTTTATATGGCTGTCTAGGACCAAAAATCTGCTCGTAACAGTGTAATTGTATGACAGACTCTCCAGAAATGGACATTAGTCTTGGGTTTTTCTTTAGACAAACCTTCGAATTTCAGCCCATCGCTTTCACCATTACAGTTATGGGTGTTAAACTGCGTACGTGTACATCATATAGTTGCCTCTTGCATCACCTAGGTTAATATTGCTCAATGCTCATCTTCTTTCATAGGACCGAAACCCAAGAAGTGTTTCACACCTCCTCCCGACTATAGAGGAAGTGAATCGGAAGAAGAAAGCGAAGAAGAATATGATGAGGAGGAGGAGGACGAAGAAGAGGAGGATAGTGAAGGAGAAGATGGCGTCGTCAAGTCTTCCTACAAGGTCAAGGACGAATTCTTGGAACAGGTGAATTTAAATCACTCACAGAATAAGGGACGGTGAATTTAAATACAAATGTAAATAATAATGAAATGAACCCCGTACCAAATGTTCTTGGAGTATTGATGGACTTATTCCAAACCCAGCTTCAGTTCCAATATGGTTGGTCAGTGGTTAGAGCAAATTTCCTCCTATTTAAATCTGCGTTATTGGTAAGTCGCTGATTTCACAGTGGTTAGTCATAAATATCAGTTAGGTAGCTCCAAAAAAAGTGGTGGTTTGTGTACCTCAAGCCACACTAAAAAAGAGAAGTCCAGTCATGCAGCATGGCTTAAGGAGCGAATTTTCAAAAGAAATATTTCGGGATATTGACCTGATTGGGCACTCGTTGAGACCACGGTGGCACGTCGTGCGGAAAAATTATGTTCAAAATCATGGTTGGGCGTTATGAACAAAAATAATTGTGATCTTGATCACTCGATACAGTCAGAACGTGCTGAAACTACCGCAATCGATTCAGCGAACAAAAAAAAGAAAAAAAAGTTAACGACACCACACAGCTACATAAAAATACGCAATTTACTGGATTTTGGACAAGAATTTTGTAAATTTGGTACTCTGGGTGCGTCTAGTCGGAGTGGGACTAGTTGCAATCGATTCGGCGCCCCAAAAAAGCTTGATTAACAACACCCCACGTAGCTGAAATCCTTTTTGTGTTGATTTTGTGGACCAAAAATTTGTAAATTTGGACCGCTGCGCAACAGTGCGGAACTAACTTATCATTACTCCTGCGGAGACGGATTTTTCTGCGAAAGAACGAATTTTTTACTATGGAAATGAAGGGACTTACCGTGCGAAATGACATTATATACAACAGACTGAAAATCTATAATTAGATCTCCGATGCATGAAACGGATTTTGGAGGAGTTTCCCGTTCACAGGGGCGTGCGAAATTTTAGAGCGAGCCAAATAGCTAGATTTTCTTCGATAGTTCACTAAAGATTGGAATGGGTTAGGTCCATGATTTTCAATTGTATTTTTTATTGATGAAGAAAAGCTTCAAAGTTGTAAAAAAAGGGGCTCCTACGAAAAAATTAGTACTCCCCTAATTTTTAAGATTGAAAGAAATTTGAGATGTTTGAAAAAAGGCGCAATACTACATCAAGCTATCAGTATTTTTTAAGGCGCCCACACACGGTCCAACCGTCGGACCCAACAAGGGGTGGGGAGAGATGAAAACGCCTCCCATTCCCTACTGTTGGTTCGTGTGTGGGAGGACGTCCAACCGTTGGATCCGACCAACCTGGTTGGGTGTGGTCGGATGGCAAAACCGCCCAACAAACATGGTTGTGCCCTTCCCCCTCCATTACTCCCGACCAAGTTGTACCGTGTGTGGCGCTGTCGGACCAACTTCTTCTTCTTCTTCTGTAATTTTTTGTTCGTCTGAAGCAGACACACGTTGTTTTACGTAATTTTTATCAGTTTCTCCTGTTATCAGTTGTGCCAGTACCTCAAGATATTGGAGTTTGGATAATTGGTGTTTACTGTTACTGTTTTGTTATTATCATGAGAGGTGAAACAATGAATTGTACCGAAGTTGATGCAACAACGGAGTTATTGGAAAACTATAGGATTCACGTTCGGGAAAAATAAAAAAACGCGGGAAACTTGGTCGGATTGGGTGCTTGTTTGGTTGGATCGTGTGTGAAGCGCCGTCTGGTTGGCAGGGGGGCGCGTTTTCGCCTCTCCCCACCCCTTGTTGGGCCCGACGGTTGGACCGTGTATGGGCGCCTTTAGTGTCTCACTTCTAACACATTAGTATTAACTTGAAACCTTAGTGTGTTCCTAGTCAGAAGTGGCTTTTGTGAGGAAACTCCGTTTTTCAGTCGGATATTAGTCACAGAATGTTGAAATATTGATCAGGCGATCACCCAGTTTTCAATAATAGAACTTGCACCTTGAGTCTGTGTAACTGATACAGTAGTTAATACGTCACAACCCTACATGATATCGTATTCTTGAATTTTGTGTCTGTCGTAGGCTCGTAACGCTGCTAAAGCCCGCCAGCTGGCAGCTAAATTCGAGCAGTGGGAACCCGAGAAACACTCAGCCAACAACGCCGTGACCATGTTGGACTCGGAACACGCAAGCATCGAATCCACGAAGTCCCTAAAAGCCAAATTCGAGTCGCTCAAAACGGATACCCCCACTGAAAAGTCACGACCGAAAGTCAACAGATTTGTTGTAAGTATGAGTGACGTTTTTCAACCGATTCCCCTTAGATTTTTGTCGTATTAGTTGCGATTTTATCGTTTTGAATCATGTTATTCATGACATTGAAAGCAGCCGATCTAAATACGAAATCAATTCAAGGAAGTAGATTCCATCGTCATGTGCCAGACATACACCATTTCGCCATGAACAAAACATTCCTTCATGAAGCTGTAAATATTGCTGTTCTCTGTAAATAATTTCCATTTTATCGTGGAAACCTCTATTTTCTGTATGGTCTAAGAGTTGGCCTCCCACAATAACTATGTCTGTAATGATTGGTCCTTGTACCTTCCGTCAAAATAGCTGTCACTTCGGAAATTTCAAATTTGAACCGTCGTTAGGAGTTCGTTTGATGCTCACGATGAAGCCTGATTTCCAAAAATCCCCGTTTCAACTGTTTTTTAATGCATATCCATTTTTTTTCACTACGAAATAGATTTATTATGATTTTATAGTAATGGGTACGGTAAGTTAATCGTCATTAGTCATGGATTTATGCCGAGTATCCAGCGTTCACTAGTATTGTAATTTCATCAAATCTTTACAAGTAGGAATGTCTTGGGCTAAACCATAATAGCTACCATATTATATACCATCTTATCTCTAGTTTAGAGTTGAAAAAAAAAAAGATATTTTCGCTACAGTTTCCAAAAATGTCAAACTCGATCTCGCTATTTGTTCCAAAAATCCCATTTTCAACTGTTTTTTAATTCATATTCATTTTTTACTATTCGAGATTGATTTTCTTACGATTTTATAGTAATGGGTATGGTAAGTTAATCGTCGTTAATAAATCATGGATTTGTGCCGAGTATCCAGCGTTCACCAATATTGTAATTTTATCAAATCTTTACAAGTAGGAATGGCATGGGCCAAACCAAGATAGCTACCACCTTATATCAATCTCTAGTTTCAAGTTAATTTTTTTTTTTTTTTTTTTACAAAATACGTGGTTATTCCTCATTCCACTCAGATTGTTCGCTACAGTTCTCGTCATAGTTTGTCCTTGTTTTGACAGTCAACGAAGATTTCTTCTAGTAATCCCTCATAAATATCGCGGAATCTGTTGTTTCTATTTTGGCATGAATAAACGTATTATTTTATACCCCAAGTGCCCAATTCCTGGGCGTATCAAAATTACTCTATTTTTTTAAAATTAGCGACCCCTTCCAGTCTTCGTCTGTTAATCGCCAACTCTTGGAGTCACTGGACAAAAAACTTTTTATGAATAACAAATGTCTTTAAAATTGGAATCTCCAATATGATCTAATCTCGCTACAGTGTCATAAATATTGTGTGCGCTTTGTTTTTTGAAACAGCCAGCTTACTAAACGTTTCAAATTTCGTTTGGCTCGTCCGTTCGGAAGAATTTGTTTTCCCATAATGGCTACCCAGTGTGATCCATTACTTCTGAACCTTGATCTAACTTTGAATGAAGCATCGTGTAAATTTGCCTTCAATAATCCTCAGTAAGCTGCCTGTTTCTTTTCATATGATTAATCTATTTTTTTGCATAAGTCATTTTATGCTTCCTCGTGACATCGTTCATCCCATGCACATCGCAATCCTAGTTTTGAACCTGGTCATTGCATGGCGAACATATTGTTACACCTGATAGTTACCATCGTTCTTAATTACCTATTATCAAAATTTTATTTATCATCATACACCTACCTATATTTATCTCTAATGCATTTTTTTCCTCCGGTTTTTTATCCATAGTTGGTGAACGTAACATTTTATGTTATTTTACTCCAGTCATCATTATAAGCTTAGTTTTTAATTCCTACCAGTTCGCATGATTCGTGTCCCAGAGGTTTCCAAAACTAAAAATGCCATCATTATTTTCAATCATCCTCGAAATACCACTACCCAAGTTGGAGCAATTCGCAGATTTCGACCTCCGCTGTCTGTTCAAATCCAAAAACAAACAAGTATGAGCCTCGCTCCTTACTGTGGTCAGAGAACTAATGCCTGCATTACTTCCATTGACTACCTACATAATCTCTTGAATTTTATTGCTGCTTGTTGAATTGCTATCACAAAAATTGTCCAGTATTTATAATGGGTACCGTAGATGGGGCAGAGCTGGACGTGCAAGGTTAACTCGGACAAAGGCGCCAAATTCGAGTTAGCCTTTACCAGGCTCTTCCTTGTTCATTTAATGTGAAAACTTCTGGTTATCACCCGAAAACGATTAATGCCCCAGTTCAAGGGTAGTAAATTCGAGGGGAGACTTAATTTTTTCTCGTTTTTTTTTCCTTCTTGATAAACTGATTTCTGTGGATTACATATAAATTTTGATTTTATTTCATTTTATTACAACGTTCATCGTTCCAATTTGGAGTTTTTATAGTATACTCGTATTTATAGTTAGATAAAGCGTAATTTTGGTGCTACATAAATTGTTCTTGCCTCCTGCTGCCTCAATTATCTATTTAAAAAAAATAATTAAAAATCGTGTCCAGGGTTTGATATACAGTCGTACAAAGCAAACAGCAATAAACTTATTCTTCAGGTTTACCACACATGATTTTGTCAATCTAGACAACCTTTAGAAAACTGTCTCATTTGTGGTAAAGTTTCATTTTAATTGGTTGAAATTTATGAGGAGTGTCACTGGAAAAGGTTGTTGAGTAGAAACGTTTATTATTTTCATTCATATTCCTTTTATTATTACATATTATATTATGTATTATGATCCATTGCTTTTTTTGGGTTAGCTTGCATAACTAAACCCCGCTTTATTCTGCAGATTTCCTAGTTCTTTATTTAAATTGTTTTCCATTACCAACAAGGAAATGGCCATAGAAAAATTGCCTTGTAGACTGAAATCACTAACCTCGAGAAATCAAATACACAGTGATTGGAGCGAGGGTCTCGTACATAATTTCAGATGATAACTGTCCAAATAGCCCTCCGAGCCATCCTAATGTTGACTGAAAAATGTATTGGGGATTTGTTTATGGCAGCGACCGGCTAACAAGAAAAGGCGCCGTAGCTCGGCCAACCACTCGATCTATATAACTCAGCAATTAGCTCAAGTGGCCACTTCACTCAAAGCTACGGACATCCGTTCTTAGACTAAGTATTTCCCTCATCAAGCTCAACTGAGCTTTCTTTTGTGTGGAGAATTGTGTGGTTTTTCCTTCGTTTTCCGAGTTTTCTTTTACATATTAGTATCTCAACACACACGTACAGAAAATTCGAAATAACAGTGAACGGGATTTTTCTAATTCCAAGGGGGTAAGAAATAAGTACTGGTCTGGTTGGGAATACATATTAGTGTATGATTACTGACACGATTGCCACCAGATCATTCTTTATTCATTAAATAAACAATAATGACAAAAATCAATTATGGTTTGATTATTGTTCGTGACAGCAATCAAGTAATAAAACCATCAGGATGGCAGATTACTAATTAGTTGCGGTGTAGCTTTGATTAAACTCGATCAGAGTAGATCTGGTTACTTCTCTATACTACTACTTTGTGTGGGATGAGTGAAAATTTGACATTGAAAGCCCAATAACTAATTAAACAGGAGGATTTAAAGTAAGTTGGCTTCCTGTTAAAGGGGATGGCCAGTGTTACCACCTCACCCACTCGTTGTTCCCTTATTAATTCAGTTTTAGCATCCCTCAATATCTGTCATCCTTATTGTACTGTTGATTTGATCAGCAGCAAACAAATATTTTGTACAAAATTTATTGAATCACAACAACATGTAAAGTAGGTACCTGTTTCGGTCTGCATAAATCATTGACCTGTGTAGTAGGTTATGTAGAAACAGTTGTAGGTTCTCTTTCGACTTTCCCCTGATACATCGACTAGGAAACAATTGTTTTTGACAACTGTAAGACTATAGCTACCCTGAAGGACTGAACTGACGTACGATATTCCATGACTAGAGGACTGCGATACCTTCTGACGTCATACGCCACCTGCATCATACTTTGCTAAGGTAACCAATTATACTCCTTTTTACAATACTCAGCTCCAGAGGACAAGAAGTATAACTTATGGATAACGGTTAGCATGTAAGTCTGTACATACAACAACAAGACTACTGAACATACTGAATTCAACTATGAATTTTTCTATTGATATCCGAAAGTTAGTTACCTATGTTACATGATATTCAATACCGTTCATCCATTATACTCGTGCTTAATAACTCGAAAGATCAAGCCCTGCTTGCTGTTGGCATGATCAACTGACTACTTCATGCCGACTTTCGCTACCTACCTACCTGTCTGTCAGTGATGTAGAAGCATTAATAAAACGAAAACTGTTGGCATTGTTGAGAAATACTACTACCACAGCACACTTTAATTTTCACCTTATCGGTCTACTTATTATTTTTATGTAATGAACCAGACCAGTTTTTGAGCTGGTGGAGTTTTAGTGGAAGATGTCAAAGGTTTTGGGTAACTTTGCTGAAGCCTCATATGAGACCATGAACTTGCTTTTCCCCCAACTCCTCTACTCGAAACATTCTCTTCAGCAACTGATTTTATATAACTTCGATTCCAGCAGATGGCTAATTGAATTCTGCACACCACACTGTATTAGGTAGTCTACTTCAGGACAAGCCCTGCCTCTTTACGTGGTGACAGTTTTCCGTCATGGTAGTACTGTCGAGATAGTGCGGCCCTTGTGTACACGTGACATTCTGTTGGTCTGGTTATCTGGTGACAGTCAGTTGGAACAGTGAATGATTTTTTTCTGCACAGTTGATAAGGTGAGATATGGTGCGACAGTTTACTGTCAAGGCATATACGCATGGCAGTAAATGTGACAGAAGCTGCAACTGTTAATGCAGTTAGTAAACCACCACCGTGTAAACAAGGCTTTATTCTGTCAGTAGGCGCCCAGAAATACAGCTACCCACTAGAAATGAGTCTCACAGCTTCTGCAAAATGATGTCCCTTTGCAGTTCAGTGGGAACAACATTGGCTGTTTCGGGCCTAGCTATGATGAAGCCCCCCCCCCCACCAGTTTTAACCTCAAAACATGCCCAGGTGAATCCATTAGTGATAACTGGGGACAGTGAGTTAGTTGATGGAGGGTAGCGAGCTGACACTTCCCCCTACCTACGCCAACGCCGTCTGGCGTCGAAAAAATCCACTAAACAGTTTCAGAGGAGAGAATCTTGCATGAACTATTCCTATTCCTATTGAACTATTCCTGTACCAGCTTGTTCTTGATGCTCAAGCCTCACGCGCTGCCAAGGATGGTCATTTCCATGGTATCTACAGCTATACGCATCAAAAGGCAATTAATTCACCTAATAGGTAGTACCTCCTACCTTTTTGAAATCTTCCGCAAGTAGTTCCATTCATTTCAAATGTAGAAATCGGTTGATCGACTCGCAACAACCCACCCATCAGTAATAGGTAACCTCATCACTTGAATACATTATCCTATAAACCTTCACTGTGTTTTACGTCTTACAATTAATCAAGGCTTTCTCTCTACCCTACCAACCATCCGCATGGAAATGTGACAACTTTTTTATTATTTTTGCACGCATGTCATACATGGCTTTTGTTTCATAGCTCGAATCTTTATTACATCATTTGTAACTAATTCGTTGTTTTTAGAGTGTGCGTTGACATTGTCGTTTGTTCCGTTTTCTATAATTTTTTTAACTTGCGACGAAGCACGATGTGAGCATGACCGCATGAGTCATCGTTACAAATTGAACAAGGTAAGCCCTGAAAGTGTTCATGTAAATTTTTCATGTTGAATTTGATGTCATGTTAGCATTATATTGATCATATTTGTTGCCTTTTACTCGAAAGCTACATTTTATTTATTTAAAAAAATGAATATATCATTATTTATCATACAAGTACATAACTTTGATCAGTCGGATTTATCTGACCGTGGCTAGAAGATGAAAAATTACCAATTCCGCCAAAACGTTCGTAATGGCAAAGACGAGTTTGAAGAGGAGCAATTTTCGAAAACTGGAGCTTTTGAGGTTTAAAAAAAATCTGGACATATTGCTTAAAATCAACATCAGTTGGTGTTTCACGCCTAAAGCGGTATAGAATGGCGACTGAAACCGTAATAGACCATTTCCCCTAAAAGTTGGGGTCTAAAATCTCAACAGGTCGGTAAGAAAGTTGCGTAAATCTTTAAAAATGTATATAAATTCAGTGGAATAGAATGGTGATTGGGGACAAAAAACTGTTTCAAAAGTCCAAAATATCCAAGTCAGCATGAAGAAGGAATATTATTAAACTTTCCTCAGATTTAATAGTAGGTAGGTACCTACTTTTATCGGACTTGTCCAGTCATTGAACCAAATTTTGCAAACATTGAATGCATGCGCGAAAAGTTAAATTCAATTTGCAAAAGTTGCAGTCGTGCAGCATGACCATATGAGTGAATTTGCGATGACATTTGACCTCCAAATGTCTAAATTCGCTATTTTAACCCCCCAAAAACTAGCATTTTCCCCGAAAATTCTCTAAAAGTTCAACTCATTTTGCGGATGTTCAATTAACTTGGCTACCTCTGTATTAATGGAAATTAACATAATCTGATGTTTTGTTATTTATGTTGCAGTGAATTGACCAAGATGGTAGAGCCCGACCCGAATGTCCTCTCCCCCTTCATCTCCGAGAAGGTTTTGTGCCGAAAATAATAATTTAATCTCACAGTATTTAATTATAAAGTCGCGACTCTCATGTATGGGTGTTACCGCCAGTAGACGCTTTTGCTATTATGAGGTGGCACTTCGTAATCTAGTCTGGAAATCCGTTATTTTGTAATGTGATTGCAAGTGATTGATAAGAAGAAAAAATAAATGTTTTATTACTCTTGTGATTCTTGCCTCATCCTTTCACCTGTAGTTTTGTATCGAATTTCTTAATTTAGCAGATTTATTTGGATAAGTGTTATGAACCACCTATGTACCTACCTATGATTTAATGTAAGGTTTTCAGTTGTGCTTGTTCCAGCATCGCTGACGGTATGTATGCAGATATATTATTCGTTGGACAAATGTAGGGGTTAAAAACGTTCAGAACACCAAAAGTCTATGACGCATTTTCAGTATGGAGGCGCTGTTCTGTTTGTGTCCTTTTGGGTGCTGAAGTTGATATGGAGAATTCTAACTTCTTACGAGTTTTAATTATGAGGATTAGTGGGGAGAGGAGTGTAAAAAGCCTCGTTTAGTGAAATGTCTCTATCCTGAACACAGTCCAATTTGTTGTTCAGTACGTTTTGGCTCGGCCCCTGCATGATGTTGTTTTGATTGGTTGCGTCCATTAATTATCTTTCTGTCCCTTGCACGGTGTCGTTAAATTCGTCATTCCGGTTGTAGGAACCCGCTGTCGTGACGCTCTGTTCAACGTGCGACAGGAAGGTCTACCCCCTCGAAAAAGTGGAAACCGACGGAAAGACGTTCCACAGGCAGTGCTTCCGTTGCTCCTACTGCAATTGCATATTGAGGTGAGTTCACAGATCGTCGTCAACCTTGATGAGTGTGTGATCATTTCCGAGTATAACTAAGATGGAATACCTTTCCTTAGAGTTGATCCTTGTCATTTAGATTGATTATTCTGTTGAACATACTTACAGAAATTTACTGTCCATTTATTTTTCCTTTCATGCGCAATAACTGAAATAGTTATTTTTGATAGATACCACCAATTTTGGCCCACCAAAAACACGAATTAGTTTTTTTTTTTAAATCTACAGATTACCTGTGATCATTGATAGTGCCATTCAATTGTCTTGATCCACCTGATAATGAAAAAATCTAGTGTTATACAAATTTATGGTGATTTCAGACAATTTCCTAGGTTTTTGGCTCATTAAAAATTAATTTAGGAATCTTAACGTTCGTTACAACCTCAATTCTTCACTCTTTGGTCAAATTCAACTTCATATTCGGTCTTATCGCCCTAAAAAAACATTGAAAACGATACGTCAGATGCGCATGTTCACTAAAACCTCAAAAATCCCTCGAAAACGCTATTTTTACACCTATTTTTAACACCCCTGGGTGTATTCCGATCGGGCTGCCGAATTCGGAGCACAACTACGACCCAAATTTATTTCCAAATCGAGGCCCAAACTGTGTGCGGAAGGAAGACGATTTTAAACCAAGATTTTAGACCAAAATTTAACGTATTTTTAAGGCTGAAACTTCGTTAGAACCTCAGTTTTCCACTCTTTGGTCAAATTTGACTTCATATTCGGTCTTCTCGTCCCAAAAAGCATGGAAAACGATACCTCAAAAACTCATTTTAATAAAGAACAAACAATACCTATTTTTATGCCAGTTTTTCACTCATAACACCCCTGAGTATATTCCGATCTGGCTACAAAGTTCTGGACACAATTAGGGTCCAAATGGAGCACCTGTGCGAAAGAATTTTTTAGACCAAAAATCTACGCGGACGGACATCGTATTTTCTGATCTGCGCTCCGTGAAACGTAAAAAAACAAATTTTGAGAGGGAGTTAACATTTTTTGCTGAGCGAATTTCTTGGCGTGGGACTGTCCATAGATCGTTTGTTTATGAACTGGCTTTTTTTTTTTTTTTTCCCTCTTTAATAGTAGGTATGGCTAAGCCAATTTACAACAGTTGAACAAAGGAGTTGTAAACTCAGGAAAAAATAAATGAATAATTAAATTATAAGAAAAAGTCAACCAAACATCACTGGCATTGGTGATCTGAAAAATGGCGCCTGAGGGAAGCCGATGGATCGGCAAAGAAGTCGAATGACGAATTCTGGAGGAAGGCATTGACTACACGTGGCATCCGGTAAAGGGGGCGCTGGAGCATGTAGTTGTGGGCAGCAAAGGGGACGTGGAGCAGTGGTGTATTGTGGGTAATGTAGCCCGGCACGTTGAAATTAATCCTGGCAAGCAGAGCAGGACAGTCCAGCATGCCATTCACCAGCTTGTGGTAGAACACCACATCTGCCAGCAGTCTGCGGCTCTCCAGACTAGGGATGCCATAATCCGCCGACAGCCGTGCGTAATCCATACTATCGGCCGGTATCCCCAACTTAAAGGCGACATAACGAAGGAGTTTGTGTTGGACCCTCTCCAGCCTGTCCTTATGCCCCCCATAGAACGGGGAACATACTGGGCTAGCGTATTCCATGATTGGGCGGACCAAAGATTTATATAGCAGTACTATAGCCTCGACAGAGGTGAAGTCCCGAGCGCCCCTCTTCAGGAAACCCAACATTCTTAATGCCCTTGCCGCCACAACATGCACATGGTGGTTAAATGAAAGCCTCTGGTCCAGGAGCTCCAGCCTAGCGAGAAGTGCACCCCCAATCATATTTATGAGTGATCGATGCATTCCCGGGATCTTGTGTAGGATGCGACCGTGCACTTTGCAGGATTAAGAGACAGGTGGTTCTGCCAACACCAGCCCAGAAGAGCGTCGAGACCTCACTCAAACCGGAGGTCAGTGGAAGACGAGATTGTACCATATATTTGCAGGTCATCCACAAACATAATAAGTACCCGCAGTCCATCTTTGAAGCAGGGCACTGGTGCTGTTGATTATCAAGAGGAATACGAGAGAGGGCCAATGTGGGAACCCTGCGGAATACCCGAGGAAGCATGAAATGGCAAAGATAGCACATTCTTCAACTTAAAAACCAGTAAAAAAACAGAGAAAGCGAATGTGATTCGCAGGGCAACAAAAACAAATTGGAAGACGAAGAAGCATCTTGTATCCATTTTGGGGTGGAAATCAGATTCTGGCGACAGGCCCAATGTGGGCGTGGTGAAAAACATTTTTACTCGACTGAGTATGTGTGGACGGGCCACTTGCCGTGGTAACACTAGGTCCCAGGACCCACCTGCCAGTTTCTGGAGCCTAGGTTTCGATTTCGATTGCAGGACATTGATTACAGTCGCTTTATTTCGATAACATGCTTGGTCTATGGAGTTAACACAAAGGAACTTCCATAGACGTACTAGAATATTGAATATCCATAGCCAGAGAAATCGGGTCAGTCGCTTTAGAACTTTGTGAAATATGCCAACACAGTGATGCAGTGTACGGAGGGAAATTCAGATGCCAACTGGACAATTGTTAGTTGATCTCTAGTGTTTTTGGGTGCCGGGGCAGTGGCCTTTTGGACGCAAAGCCCCTGAATGCAGGGATGGCGGTGTGTGTAGTACGTTCCTCACGAGGGATACCCAGCGCTTGGCCATTTAGGGGCTTACCAGAGCAGTTAGCCAAGCCTGTGACTGAGTTAAATTTTTGTGAAAACTCCGCAACGCAACTTTCGTTTTGTCTGTCGATTGTACAGCAATGAATATTTTTAACGACTCCCAACATTTTAAACGAGTTTTAATGACTATTTTAACGAGTTTTAACGACCCCCCAAAAAACCGTTGTGTAACACAAACGGTGGGTACAGCTTTCGTACAAGTACGCAACCACGAGGGACATTTTATGTCTTAGCGCTCCCTCCCGCACCCACACCACGTACTTCGTACTTGAATGTTTTGGTCAAGATTTCCAACGAATGGAGGACGAGTGCCGTCTTATAAGACCAATGATAACTACGTTTGATTGTGCTCGTTGATGGTTGCGATGTAATGGTAAATCGAGAGCTTTCCAACGAGTGGTGAACGATTTGTATACGATGATGACCGGAGAAGTTCATACGCATTCATTAAGCAATCACGCTCATACCGCAGCTTGTCGGCCACGCACTCCGCAGTGGTTAACGTAATATGGTTAGGTAAATCGAGAGCTATCCAACGAGTGGTGAACGATTTTTGTACGATGATAACTGGCGAAGATAAAGTTCCGTAGCAACGAATCGGTTGTAAGCGAAAATCATCAGAAATATTTTCGTGACGCTTCTCCGTTATATGTCCCGCGTTACATTTTCGAGTTTATGTAGCAAAGTAAAGACATAAAATGTCAATAACAAAACAAGTAAAATTAACAAACCCAAGAACAAGTAATTTGTCTCCCCCCCCCCCCCCCCACCGTTTATTGATTTTTGTTTGTTTGGGTAAAAATCAGAATTGATTCTAACATGAAAGAAAGGGTGTTCATTTAACTTTACGGTATACCTTCCTAGGTTCAGCACACAGAAAGGAGGAACAGTGAGGAGCAAATTTCACGTTTGAAAAGCTTGAAGTGCAAAACAATTCCTGTAGAATGAATGAAGCAACTAGAATGAGAAGTAGCGCTAGAATATTCTAGCGTTCTGGTGAAAAACATTTCTGTAGACAGTATTATTTTCTTTCGATCCATTCGATAATATCTCATGGAAATTATCGGAACCTCCCTATCATAGCACGCTGTTATAACACGCTGCGTCTTGTCCGCAGGATGGAGTCCTACACCCTCAACAATGGCCAGCTCTATTGCCTCACGCACTTCAAACAGCTGTTCATCACCAAAGGCAACTACGACGAAGGTTTCGGGTCAAATCAACACAAACGCAAATGGGAGACACCCGCCAACTGAACTCGAACAATAAAAATAACTGTAAATTTTAAATATAAAAATACCTATATTTTTATACAATATTACAACACACAAATATATACAAGTTGTATATTATGGTATATATTCTTTTCAGTTTTATTTATAATTAAGTTTGATATTATGAGTTGAAATTTGCATGCGTTCTTTTCCCTTCAAATCCCAATCTACTGTGATCGATGTGTTGTAGTTTTGTGACGATCAAAATCCGCAAGTCAAAACCTATTTTTCTTTGTTCTGCTATGAAATTCCTTCAACAAATCTAAGCTGACCATGTGAATAATTTTTGTCTTTCACTTATCGAGGATATTCTACTAACCTTTGAATGAAACTGTAAATATTTACTCCCATTATTATACATGAATATATTCCATGAGAAATTGATGTGAACAATTTTATCATTGTAAATTTCTATTTTGTACATTTTCTTTTTTTTTATTTATGAGATTTAGGATTACGTTAGAGGTAATGGTTAGCGATTCATGTTCCCCCTACAGCTTTCTTATATCCGGCCCATGTAAATAATATTGCTCGCGTCACCATTTATTCCAGTTTTTTGTTGCTGTGAAACAGCTTGTTTGTGTTTTAGATTGGAATCGATTAAATATGTATGTGTACTATTTTCGATATAAAAATTGCCATAGCTTCTTTAGAAATGTTCTTCCCTGTGTATGCGTGAGGGAGAGGAAAATGTCTGTTATTTCGAGGTGCATTTTCGTGGTTTGACGACAAGTTGTTTTTCATTGTTTTGTCGATGACCGCGTGTATTTTTGGTTAATTTTTGTTGTTTGAGGAACCGAAGAGGGAAATTTTCCGTACAATTATTATCGTATTTTCCGTTAGTGTATTGTCAAATAAAATTATTCATGAAGAAATGTGGGCTTTTGAGGTTCTTTGTTTCTGTAAGTCCTACCTAATCCGTGATGAATATTAGGATTTCCTCGGGCTGATTCGACTGCAGTACATTACAGGGCGTCCAAGAAATCCTCTCCCCTCCAATTTATTTTTAGGCTCGACCTCACAGAAGTGGCCAGGCCTTGGTTTTTTTTCACACTTGGACAATTTTCATTATTTTGATTAGAAAGAGGCGGATTTCCCCATTTTCGACCATGCTGAATCCATCGAGGAAAAAAAACCCTGCAAATCCCTGCACAACGGTTTATTATTTTGTACAGAATACCCTTCTGTTACAGATCACAGCTCTTTGTATAGATAACACGTCTATATAATATGTACTATTTAATACATATTATGTAGATTGCAGACCCTCCATAGGTTAGTACCTAACCCCGTACTCGTTACTAGTTAGGTACCTACCTAAATCACGAGTTAAATGTTGCTAAAATAATTCTTTCGATGACAAACAGTAACTAAAATGGCGAAAAGGAACGCAAATAATGAAGTTCTGAAGGAAAATTGATGTGGAGTGAAATAGATGCCCCTTCTGCGTAGATCACTGTTTTCTGTGGTCAGTACCTACCTTCTGGTCAAGTGTAATGAACCGTTGTGTAATAACTTGCCCATCAATAATACTCCAACGTTTGGTCAAGTTGCAAAAGTACCGATCAACAAAATCCAGCCCCTTGATAGATGAACCGTTGTGTAATATTTTACCGTTGTGTAATAATTTGCCGTTTTGTAATAATTTACCCATCAATAATACTTCAACGTTTGTTCAAGTTTCACAAGTACCTAGCTACCAACAAAATCCAATAGTCCATCACTTATCAAATGAAATAATATCGCACAACAACCAATTCGACTTCATACAGCCATCCGTGATTATAATCAGGTGCTCCTTAGTGATGAAATCCCGGCCGGATTTATACCGTTTGATTCACGATCGTGTTGACGAAGCTTTTTGGTGCACACGGACGGCTGGACCTACAATGCTCCGGGAGGTCTCAAAAAATTGTTTAGCTCAATACAAATTTAATATCGTTAAAAAAACCATACCCTTCATTCTAAAGTTTTCGGCATAGTCGCGCCATTTGGACCATTAGTAGAGATTGCGCATGCGTAGACGTGAAAAACGTCGAACCCAATATTCGACAAAATTGGCTCACATTTTGATGGTAGTTCAGGGTTAGTCCTAGTTTGTCCCGCACGATGGTAGTACAGGGTTAGGTCCCAATTGTTCCCGCACGAATTTCGTCGCACTACGATCAGTAGTAGCCAGCGCTTGCGCACACATGAAAAATCTCGAACCAAACGGTCTAAATTCGCTCACATTTTGACGGTAGTTCAGGGTTCGGTCCTAATTGGACCCACACAAATTCCGAAGTAGCAACTGCCCATGCGCATACACCTGTTGAACCACCAAAACCCACAGCCGTATGGTCCCAACAATATAATATTTAGATCATTGTTTAAATCTTGTTTACGGGGAATGTCGCTTCTTAATTTCCCCAATGACTCGCGTTGTTAATTGAAAAAATCCTCTATCGAAAATATCCTATACAAAATACTAGGTAGGTACCTAACCTATATTATGAACACAGACAAATCCACCCGTACTACCAAGACCAAGCAGTGTACGTCATCCGCGGATTACTCTTGAATCTAGACCATGTTTCTTCTAGAAAACGGATTGAAAAGCATTTTTATGGGCCGTTAAATTAATAAATATTTTCATGATTTAAATCAGTCTGAAAACAAAGGTCAACTGTCGATTTTTTTACTTTCATTCATATCAAATCAACCGTGATCTTAATTTTTTCCGTCAGGAGAGCAAAAGGTGAGGTAATTCTGGGACCCTGTAGAGCACCTGCTATTTATCCAATACAAGAGGTTTACCTATAAGTAACACAGGATTTTATTTTCTCTTTCCAGTTGTGTTAGGTTGAACCTGGTGGCTGAGCTGAATCAGGCGGCGGAGCTTCATTCTTCTTGCTTGCATCTCCTTTCTCTTTGAACCTGCCGCTAGGGCACTCGTGCATCAGGAACTTGCAGAAACAAAGGTTCATCATAGTCGCAATGTAGCAGGTGACGAACACCCCTACGATAACTGGAATACCGAATGAAATGAATAAATTGGAAGTAGGTACAGTAATCATTACACGTTTCTGGGACTGTGGACCAAGTAGTTTTTCCGCTAGGAGCTGTGAATTCGAGTTTCATTTATTGTTAGTGCTATGATCGCCTCTACGGGTAAACTAGTGATGGGCGTTGAATAACGGAACTGCTTAGAATAACCGGTTATTGCGATAACTGGTTACGAGAAAACCTACGTTATTGGAACTACTTCGCTTCTCCTAGCAAGGGAGGTGGTTGCCTTCGCTACCCCCACAGAGGTAACTGTCTCGCTCTCGCACCCTTTGATGTTGGGATGGTATTGAGTAACTACTTGCCGCCGATAACGCTTTACCTCGTAACCGGTTATCGACTTCCTGACAGTTATCTATCAGCTTAGGACCTTCCGCTTCCCTTTGACGTGTGATGGTATTGTACGCTATAGGACACAGTGTACATATAGCAATCACTCTTTACCCTTCACTCCATACGTAACAGTTGATGGTATCCTTCAGCTTAGTGCCCTTCAAAAAATTAAGGGTTATTCCTGATTCCCTCAGTTCAAGTTATCGAGTAATAAACGTTAGAAATGTTGAAGGGTTAAAAACTAGTCCCATAATGTTTTGCATTCCAGTTTTTGTGATGTAGGAAGTTCAAAAACGTATTGCCGATAATTAATTCAAGATTTTATCTACCTATCACATTAACTGTAGATAGGTACCTACCCATAGTTACCGACCTACTAAACTCAATTTTATGGGATCCCAGGGAGGACAGACGGATTTTTTTTGAGATTAGTAAATTCTAATATTTTTATTCCTCTATCAACAATTTACTTCTATTACATTTATGGTCAGCATTTGTATGTAAGCCCCATTAGTGTAAGTGACAGATTCACAAAATGAAGCAATAGGTAGGTATCATACGACGAACTTTTCGTCATCCCTCTCATGTGAACATTCATGTTTGCCTCTCTACCCCATCCCTAAACTGGTAACCGGTTATCAGAATAACCGGTTATTGGAACCGGTTACTGACCGATAACTGTTAGCGAATAACGCGTTATCAGAAAATAACGCTTTAGCCCATCACGGGTGTAGTTTACTTTTACTGCTTAAAAACATGCTTCTGTAGCCGCACTGTTATGATTTCACTTCGTCACCAGGATACAACCAAGTGACAACCAAACAAGCGTCATTGTTTACTATCCATTTATAACATCCGTTTATATAGTTATAGTATGAAACTACGAAATAAATACCAAGAACAAATACGAAATAAATTCGTGATAAATCAAGAGCTTTCCAACGAATGGAAAACGATTTTTGTCTGATGAAAATGAAAGACGTTTCATTTCCCTAGCAACTAATAATCGGTTGTACGTGAAAATCATCGTTAAAGTTAAAATTTCGTGACACTTCCGCGTTACCCATCCCGCGTGACATTTTTCGGTTAGTTAGTCCAAGGCTAAAGCATGTTCCATGCTAAAAATAAACCTGGGAATAGGTGTAGGTAGCCATTTTGTTTACCTAGACTCTCCTCATCAACGAGTGTCTAGTTGGAGAAGTGGAGCCAAACTTGACTGAACACAAAACGAACCCTAAAGCAGGGTTCACATCCATCCGGAGACGTCTGGAAATACGGATAGGGGAAGCTAGTGAAAAGCAGTGGAAGGGATGGAGGGGAATCGCGGAAGTTGGGAAGGCGTTCATAACCATCCGGAATTTTGGCTGACAACTCGTTTCCCGCGCTTCCTCCCACAGCTGTTTCGGTTGCCGACGCCATTCTGTATGCGCAGTAGTGAACTGCGCAGATGCGGAGCGGAAAATATCTGAAAAATCAGATGCGTACAGTTCGCTTCAAAAGTGCTTCTCCGGAAAGAATATTCCCCCCTCCCCAGCTGATGTCCAACCAATCAGCTGCTCGTACGCACTTTCCGGATGGATGTGAACCCTGCTTAACACTGCAGCAGTCCTCATTTAGAACCAGCCTTGTTTCAAGTGTTTAGCAGCTTCATTATTGAATAACCTGACTACTTTGTACGACGAATTCATTCGTTTGAGGTAATTTTAACTCGTGTAATTTCACTCAAATATCTCCCAACTCCTTTTCCCAGTCACTCACCATGACTGTACATAGAGGTACATTGATTGTACTAATAGGTAGGTATACTTCTTTTATTGGCTAGGTACCTTCCTACTGGTACATGACGTTAACATAACAAAAACGCTGCGAAGTCCTCATCACATGGGTTGGACATACCTACAGAAATGTTGGCTGTTTTTATTGTTTCTTTCATGCGCAGTAATGAAAATATCTATTTTTGATGGCTTCCACCAATTTTGGTCCCCAAAAACACGAATTAGGCTTGGCTTTTCTATTTTCTTTACAGATTATCTTTGATAATTGATAGCACCATTTAATTGTCTTGATTCGCCTGTTGATACTATTATAGTTTTACTATACACATTTATGGTGATTTCGATAATTCCCAGGTTTTTGATTAATAAAAAATGAATTTTGGGAGCTGAACCTTCGTTACAACCTCAATTCTTCACTCTGGTCAAAATCGATTCAATATTGTGTTCCCGCCCCGAAAAACATGGAAAACGATACCTCACAAGCTCATGTTACTAAAACACTAAAAAACCCTATTTATACAGAGGGTTGCAGTTTCGGAACACAACGGCCCAAATGGACTTGGTGAGGGAAAGAAGGAATTTTTTTGGACTAAAATAAAGTACTTCATCGAATTTCGTGCCATCTTGCAATGTGGAATAAACACCAAATAAATAAACCTTTAGCTTACCACTAATTTATTAAGTACAAAGCTTTTCGCTCAACTTCTGAGCATCATCAGGTAAGTACACACATGAACACAGCTTTGTACTTAATAAATTAGTGGTAAGCTAAAGGTTAATTTATTTTGTGTTTATTCCTCATTGCAAAATAAAGTACATTTAAATGGATGATACGGCGTACGGACATCGCATTTTTGGAATCGACGCACCTTGAAATGTAAAAGAAAAATGTTGAAGGTATAAATTTTTTGTTGAGTGTACATTGGTCTATTATTCCCACCACAATAAACCAAAATGGCGCTCGTTACTTTAAAAAACAGGGAAAACCGGACGACAGGGGTAGACTCAAACACGAACTTTAGAGCCCTGGGGGTGTTACAATCGTGACAGCTGTTAGCAGTAGCTGTCAATGTGAACCACCTAAAACTAAGTAAAAGCATTATGAAGTGAAATGGGGACAATCGGCGACCTAATACTTTCATATCCCTCCATCAGGACATAACAACACTGTGAACTACGGTCTGTGAGAAACTCTGACCCTTCACTCGACCAGTGGTCCCAACCACACGCGAAAAGTTTTCCTCATCCTCATAATGAATTTGATCTATAGGCTTATTGTATTGTAGGTTTTGCTACTTCGCAGGTTTGTCATAATTTGAACCGAACCTCCGCAAGTGATGGCTGAAACCGTCAACATAGTCGCCGGAGGGAGAGTCACATGAGGCCCTGGAGATGAAATCGGAACTGCAGTGCTTCTATTGTCTATGGCTGTGCTCGGCTCAGGCTTAGTCGTTCTCGTCGATGAAGTGACTGGAAAATGAAGATAACCGAATATTCACAGTGAGACACCCCTCCTGAAAAGGGGGGCTCAAGCAAAAGCATTGGCCCAACATAATCCTGAAGCAGAGTTCACAGCGATGTCGGGGAGAAACACGTGAAAGATATTCATGAAAATGGGGACAACTATCATCTGCGTATAAAGAAACGTGAAATCCTTGCAATGCCCATAACTATATGAAATAATGAGCTTTGTTCCAAAAGCGCGGTGAGTTTCGTAATGCATTTGTCTCAGAACCCATTGCGCACGTAAACTCGGTTCCAAGCAGCTTCACTTCCGTAACTCTTCACCATGTTCCCACTGCCATGGGTGTAGAAACTTTCTGCACTCAGTTCAAGAAATTTTTCGAACCCCCCAGGGATGAGTTTCCAAACTCGAACTGAAGGAAACCTTCTGGGAACCTCCCTACAATTTCATTTCTCTGCAACTCTCACGCTAAATGTGCTAGACGCCTACTCAGGTCTCATTTTCGCTTTTTCTGTTTTCACAAAGAATAGCTGCTCTTTGCAGTGTTAGGTATGTTGTTTTTGAAGTGATTCTTTGTGCTGGAAACAAAAATCACTATGACAGTAGGTACATAGGAAGCTGGCCTGGCTTGGTGGTGGCGTGTATCAGGTTATCATTTGATGGTTATCCGTGTGCTATGACTGATGCTACACTAGTGCTTGCGGTGTTTCCATCTGCAAGTTCCGGATGTTCCAGCCGATGAGTTATTGAACTGAGAAAAATCCCCCACCTTTTTGGTTCGGGTTCGAAAACTCAGTTATGGTGCTTGGAACAAACCTATGGTCAGAAGGAGCTGATGGTAGGTAGGCAGGCACCTGCCTCCTAATGGCAGCTCATCATAATGGAGTTGTGTTTTGAGGAAACACGTTTGCCGATGCGCAGACAATAGTCTACTTTTTTGGTAGTTGAGAGCGTTTCGAACTGCTGAGTATAAATAATATCTCATCTTTTCAACGTTGTCCGAGCCACAGGGACGTGCCGCCATTGAGGTTGTATTTCGGATTGGGTCATTTCAAATATAATTATGACGCTAAAAGAAAGAAATCCGTAATTAAATATATCCGTAGATCTAAGGATAAACTTGCAAGGTTGGCTTCCTTGCAACAGGGGTTTGTGTTGAGAAGAACAACAGTTCTGTTCTGTGCTGATGTGCTCTAAGCAAAAGTGTGTGCATTTGTCTTCCAACTAATAAAAACCATTCCAGTGAATTCAACTATTTTATTCTAAAACCTCAACAGAAATGTCCAAAGGGCAATCTGTTGGCGTCTGGTATCCTTTGAAGCTTGAACGAATAGACTGGAATGGAATCCATCCTAATTTTCACTCACAGGTTGCCTACTCACAGTAACCAACTCCGGTAGGAACTTATTGTCGAGTTGGTGACAGTTGAGTGGAAAGGTTTTTCGAGCGGCCTCTAGTGGCATCAACAACTTCAATTACTGTTTCTTTAGACTGGGGATGTGAATATCAATACCTACATCGTTCAAATTGTAAAGCCCTTGAAATTTGCTTTAAAAAAATGAAATTTTGAATACACACTGAAGATGTGAATACAGCTTCATAAATAAAAACCCATTTTCAAATGAAAATAAGCCTATTAGATCATTCGAAATGTTATCAGCTCCAGTTCTCAAATTTGATGAAACTTACTCATACTACTAGGGGCAAACTATATGTCGAGTTCAAAAGTATCATATAGTTCAATAGTATAGTATGGGAAAACATAATAACAGTAAGCATATAACTATAACTGAAAAAAATACCGGTTTCAATACAGCAAAATAAAAAATATTGATTTTTTTTAAACATCCCTCTTAGACAGGTAACTACCTACAAGTTACTCTTCTTCTCTTCCATTTTGCACTGTCGAAGCTAATAAAGTAGCAAGAATAACAAACAATCCTGAGTGACAGACCTTAGAGATATATATATATATACCTTTGATTTAAAAAAAGGGTAAGATTTATCTACTCTTATTTACCTACTCCAAGAAGCAGCTCATGTGCTTTGAGAATTAAATAACAGAAGTGCTCTTCTCAAATGTAAACGTCCGAGGTAGGGACCTATGTACGTGATTTCGTCAAATGTACCTACCCTTTCATCTGAAGACCCCTCGCAAAAGGTTACTTTATAGAATATAAGATACTTTATAGGAGAGAAGGCAAGGAAATGTTCATTATCACAAGAATTACACCACCCGTCTCCTGATACACATTACCTGTGTGAACCCTGCTTCAGCCCTACTCCACCCCCAAGTTCCCTCTGGTAGTTTCAGAATAAAATAACCTACCACGAACCCATGTGATTTCTACACACATAATAGCCATAATATTAGACAATACCCATGGTTTGTTCGGACAGACAGTCCTGGACCAGTGCAGGATGGAACTGCGTTCTGAAAATGAGGGGTTAGAACAGTCCAGGATTGGGTCCTGAACTGTGTCTGTACTAACACACGCTGATGATCCCAAACGGACAACCTGAAGCACTATAACCTTCCACATTGAGAGCAGAAGCATCGAGTGCGCATGTGCACGAAAAACCCCAACTAGTCCCGAACCTTCATGGACTATCTGTCCAAAAAGCTCTTGATCCAGGACTATTTCTGGCACTGTCCGGATGGATAAAAGGGGCGTGGCTTTGATAGAATGGTCCAGGACTGTCTGTCCGAACATCCAGACAGGACTGTCTGTCCGAACATCCAGACAGGACTGTCTGTCCGAACATCCAGACAGGACTGTCTGTCCGAACATCCAGACAGGACTGTCTGTCCGAGCCTCCAGACAGGACTGTTTAGCTTACCAGTTGTATAGGTTACAGTAACTGGTGAAGAGGCGTTAGTGGGCTCTGCAGGCGATTCAGTGGTAGTTTCATTAGCGGCTATCGCTGTAGTTATGTTACCGATTGAAGTGGTGAAATTGTTTGCTTTGGTAATGTTCTGCGCACCTGGATCATGTCATGATTCAAGATGTTACTATAAAACTCCTTTCATCTAGTTAATTAAGATACTCTCATGTCACTACATTTCAGTTCAAATGGTAACAGTTCCTGTTTTATGCTAGGTACGCCTGTTTAAATTATACGTGGGAGCAGTGCTGTTTTCCAACCATTACGTACACTAGGCAGGACGTTCCTAAACTCTCTTTTCCCCTGTGCTCGCCATGCTCCCCTCGATCCAAGCATGGGTGTGAGTGTGAACGCGGGAAGGCGTGCGTGAAGTGGGGAATGTAAACATTGGAAGGTGGAGGTGGAACGCCCCATGCCAAAGCACCGCCTTTTTCGCTTCGAGAGCGATCACGGGTAACCCGTCCTGTGCCTCCCCCAAGCCGTGCCCCACCTAGTGTGCTTATCTACATTCAAATACACAGAAGCGAAAAAATACGACCCGTGCCCCGCAGCTGTTTCCTGTCTGTCCCCGCATAGTGTGTGAGAACCTTTACTGGCCACGAGACTACACACATCATCCAAACGTCGACTCCAAGGCTTAGAGCAATGTACTTGGTGAAACGAGCAATCAATCAATACGAAAAATGAGAAGGAATATTATATGGTCTCCATCCCCCTTCACCAATTTTTAGTTCCCACTGTTTAAGCCAATGAATTTGAAATTTGCACGTCAACCATCAACAATTTCAAACCCCCATCACACTGACTGAACCACAGGATACCTCCCATATTGCTCCAGAGATTCATCATTTCAAGTCATTAAGAAAAAATAAAAACCACAGTCATGCAGCATGGCTATAAGAGCGAATTTTCGAAGTTTTCGGCATCTTCCTCCTCCGCCTAAAATTTTCTGAAAATTAATTTTCGGCCAATGTTTTCCCAACTTGATACCATACAAAATTAAAACAGGAGTAGTTTTACGCAAAGTAAAATTTGGGGTGGAAGGAGGGGGAGGGGGAAATCAAAAATGTTTTGAATACCAGAAGATTAGGTATTGGATACGTAACAATTTTTTGTTCCATTTTTTGCCGAGTAACACCTCGGTTTGTAGATTTTCCAACGCTGAACACGATGGTGAAGTCAGAATTGCGATATCCCATTCCGTTATCAGATTAGAGCAGACGAACCAGGAAGAACATCTCAAGAAATAACCATGTTCCTTCATCTTCAAAGTGCTCCAGTTTGAGAATGGAATGAGATATCGCAATTCTGATTTCACCATCGTGTTCAGCGTACAAAAACCTTTAAAATGAGGTGTCACTTGACAGACTTTTTCATTTTGGGAATTTATGGGTAATTTTCCCCCCCTAAAATTCCCCAAAACTCCCCCTTAGAGTGACCCGATTCTGCCCATCTTCGAACTTAGCCTGTCGATTGCCAAGACAGATTTTTCGTGCAAATTTGAACTTTTTATCTCAATTCTATCGAGAGTTATCGTCTGGAATGACACATACATATATAAATATATAAATATATAAATATATATATAAATATATATATAAATATATATATATATACATATAATTTTTGGTGTCTTTCGGCAGTGAATTCAGGATGGTCTGAAACGGATTTTGGTATAAAAATCTTTCGGAAATTCGAGTTTTAAAAATTTTGGACCGAGAACAATAGCTTCCTTTTCTTCGAAAATTCGCTAAAAGGCTAAGACAACGCTTGGATTGGGCTCAGGTGTGCGGATCCATTCGGTTTACCTTGCACACATCTGTTTTAGCCGGTGAGTCTGAAATTTAGTCATGTGTCGTCAACCACCAACAATTTCAAACCCCCACCACATTGACTGAACCATACGATACGTTCCCAGAATGCTCTCGAGATTCACCAAGTCATTAAGAAAAAGGCTAAAACAACACTCGGATTGGGCTCAGGTGTGCGGATCCATTCGGCTTGCCCTGTACACGTCTGAGCAAAACAGGGTGAATTCTCAAGTGTACAAGAGTCCTCCAACAGCCATGGTGGTACCCCAGGACCTAGTAAGCTGGTCAGCGAGGGGCATGAGACCTATGTAGCCGAAGTGCAGTCTCCTTAGGGAGTAAACCCTGACAGAAAATCCAGTAACCCTCAAGCTGTGACAAGGCACTGCCTCCCAAAAGGTTGGGCCACGGGCTCTAACAACCCACTCCCTTGTGAAACTATGTTTCAAACAAAACCCAAACAAGAAAGAAGGGTACTCGATACTTGTGTATTACACGTCCCCCGAGCTTTATCAACTACGATTTTGGGAATCGACTATCATGTTATGGGAAACACGTGCAAATATGAAATAGCAAATTCCACATCCTTACAACCAGTTTTGAAGAGGAAAGAAAACCATGTGAACGAGTCACCAAAGTTCTCGCGAACCATACAAAAACAAAAGAACAGAGTCAAACTGCTAGCCTGACTCCACGTCATGAAACAATCAGTAAATAAAACAGTTTGGGGAGAAGAAAACACCGCCTTTCTCCGTTGTCTCTCGTATCTGTGACGCTCTACACCATATGATTTGAGCTTCCGTGTCATGTGACAGTGGAGCCATCCGTGGACTAACACTGGTTCCTTCTATGTGGAACTGTAATTGTATCTTTCAAGTCAAGGCCAGTCTTCAACTACAGCTCCGGGTGGCTTTACTCAATCATATGACACACAAGCTCAACACCAGGGCTCGTATGGCATCGAGTGTCACGACACGACAGACGATGGCAAAAAGCGGTGTTTTCTCCTCTCCAAACGATTTCCTCCTTCACTGAAACTGCCTGCACTGTTAAGCTCAAGCTAGCAATTTTGGTACTTATCGGTTAACGGGAGGCCACTCATCTATTCAGAAGTCCCAAACAACCTGCTCATTCACGGGATAGTTTCTGGGATTGTTTATCTTTTTTGAGATGCGAGCGCTAGCGAGCATCCAGATCGCTTGACAATGCATTCCACTAGTCTATTCAGAAGTCCCAAACAACCTTCAGCTTTTTTTGTAAAACAAATTTGAAAGAATTGTAAAAAATCGCGTCTTTACCCAACTTGGTACCGCCTGCCACACGTTCCACGTTTGCCATCATTCGACACTGACTGAAAACACATCCAGACAACGAACGAAAGCGATAACTAATAATTCAGAAAAATAATAATTTAAATAATTTTAAATCGTTAAATGAGTGGCCTCCCGTTAACCGATAAGTACCGCAATTTTACTCTGTCACTTCCTTTTGTATAGTTCGTGGGAATGTTGGCAACTCGCTTTTCCCATAGTTTTGTTCCTCTTCAAAACTAGTTGTAAGAACTTGCTATTTCATATTCACACACACGGGGAGCATGGTGCGGGGGTATAGCGATAGTAGACATGGAGTATAAGACCCCAGAGGGGACACATAATACACAAGTACTGAAAGGAAGAAACCAGACTAATCCAAAGGCTACGACCCAGGCAAGGTAATGGAGGTTTCAACCCGAGAAATGCTGGAGTACCGGGCAACGCACTTCATGAACTGCAGAGCGTTCATTGTGTAGCACAAGAAAATGCTTCTGTCCCCCACTCTGTGTGGATAACAGTAGGAAAACCAAACATTTCATTCACGAGGCTTACAACTTCCGACAATTGAAAGAACAGCAACAAGTAATACTGGAGAAGTCTTGACGCTCAGAAACGACATGGCTATTTCAAGTGACGCGAACTTGGGAACTCCAGTAAAGAATTTCAGCTTATCCCTCGTGTTGTTAACTTCGAGTAATTTTTAAATTTAGAATTTAATAAAACTCATACACTCAACATGAAAGAAACCACCATAACGAACAATATTATAACCACCAAATATGGTTGCAGTTTCTTTGGTATCCAAGTAACAAGAGTTATGACCAATCTGTCATAACTTGGTCAAATTATTTCGAAATTTGATGCAGCTCACTTTTAATTTAGCTAGTAGGAAGACTGATAGGTAACAAATCTTCCAAACCTTATATAAAACAATTAACTGAGCTGATTTCAGCTTTTGCTGTTGAGTAATTATTCAAAAAGTACCTAATAAAAATATTTTCTTCACTCACCTCACATCTTCCACCTTCTTCAGTTCTTATGAGGAAACAGAAGGTACTCTTAATTACGATAAAAATCAAGTCCTGGGGTTTAAAACCCAAATTTTTATATAATTTTTTAGTACAAAGTAAAAATTAACGGTTGGATTTTGCAACACGCTCCAGCTCGTCCTTCTTCTTGATGGCGTAAGAGTTGGAAGAACCCTGGAGGAGAAAAACTATCATCAGAAAATTCCGTATTTTTTAGTACGAATCCAAGTAGTTCCAATATCTTAGAAACTGGTTGATCTGTTGAAAGCTTATTTCCATAACGATTTACCTTAGCTGCGTTGATGAGTTCATCAGCCAAACACTCGGCGATGGTCTTGATGTTTCTGAAAGCGGCCTCACGAGCTCCGGTACACAGCAACCAGATGGCCTATGAAAACACGAATCAATCAATAGACAAGGTGAAATGAGGGTTATTATGATACAGGAATCTTGAAGGCTGCAGCAATATAGGTAGGTCAACAGGTAAAATAAGTTTGTGGAACGAGAAATGCAGATGTTACTTCGCGCAGTAAACATCGTAAGCTATTCATCATTTCAGTAAAGAAATTCGAACTGGCAAATCCATTATTTAATACACTAAACGGGGACAACTAGGTATGAAGATACAGATCGATATGATTATTTTCTGTTTACACTAGTAGTTATTTCATGAAAAATTCGATTTGACAACGTCACTGGATGACACCGGTGGATATTCGGCAGCCTTCACACAGGTTCAAGTTTTTATCTTTCTCTAACTGACGTTCCGGTGCTTTCTTTCGACATCTGAATCGGTACTGCGGATTCGATATCATCGGAATATCCTAAGAAAAGCGGTGGTATCGTATCAAAAGATTTCTACCCAAAGTTCAAAAAACATACCTGGATAAAAGAACATTTAGGTTGGTTAAAAAACTGAATAAAACTAAGAAAAATCAGTAACCATCAGTATCAACCATAATTATGCAGAGATTTATCGCACTATGCACAAAATTTGGCAATCAGGACAAGTCAAGGCGGAGAACTAGAGATAAAACAACAATCAGTGGGACACAACGTTCTGGCCGGCAATTAATTCCATCTATATTTCTAGATAAATTGATATTTTTGAGCAGTTGAACAGAAAAAGAATGAGGCATTTAAAACCCGTTTGTATTTCCACTGGCACAGCTTTGCAATTTTTCCTGGATTTCTTGTAATTGTTTACTAAAAAACAAACTGGAGGTATTACACATGATTCCCAATCGAGCTTTTGCCTTGTCATAGTAAAACTGCTCAGTAAACAACCTTGGTAGATCAAATGATAAGAAATTGTTGGTACTGATACCAAATTACGGATCGAAACAGTGGGACATAAAAACAGCATAAAACAATATTAAGGCAGCGTGAAAAGGTCTAACTAGCTGTAGATTAGTTATGTTTTAGCCAACGTCCAAACTTCGACATGGAGGAAGAACTTCACAGTGTGACATCATTTTTGATGCCGGTAGGTAGGTAATTTTGGAAACCAAGTAAATTTCGACATGGAACTCCACTCATTGGAATTTCATCAGTTAACAGCGTAAAATAAGATTTGAGGAAAAAAATCTATTAATAATTACAAACCATGATGTACTCTTCATTCCCCTAAAATTGGAGGACCCTCAACCAAGTGTTTTTATGGAAATTATAAAGTTCCCTACGAATGTTTGGTGTTTTATCAGGTTTTAAGGAGACTAGCCAGTAATAGTAACGGATATAAGCCAGCAGCATACTTTAACGCAAAGCCTGGATCAGCGATGCCTACAATTACATACAAGAATCGACCCATTTGATGTTTATTTTCTGCCTAAATTAATAAATATTCAGGATCGACATCATGATTAGCTTTCACTATACTTCAATTTAGCTTCCAATTATGTCTGGTGAAGGAGTTTTACCTGATTTACTCTCCTGAGAGGGGAGACGTCGACGGCCTGCCTTCTGACGGTACCAGCACGACCGATACGCGTCGAGTCTTCTCGTGGGCCAGAATTGGTGATAGCCAAGACCAACACTTGCAGCGGGTTCTAGCAGAAACGAGAAAGAGATAAACAATCAGAGAACAAGACTTGAAATTGATACATAAGCTGTTAGGAAGGCTTGGCCAGGATCGCCGAACCAGCCGCAATAAACTTCCTCCACAAAACAACTAATCTTCATCATAATACATATTATTATACCGTAATAATGTGAAATTATTAAGATCCAGTTGGTATTATACTAGTACTCCGGCACGATATCTTATCAACCAATCCTTCCTGTCGTTCAACTTATCAACCAATCCTTCCTGTCGTTCAACTTATCAACCAATCCTTCCTGTCGTTCAACTTATCAACCAATCCTTCCTGTCGTTCAACTTATAAGATGGTATAAGATGATAAATGCCCCCAATGTTTTGGTGATACAGACCCCTCACAAAAATGCCAAAACCGTTGAATGTCAAGATACCCGCAGATTCAGGACGAAAATGGAAAACAGGGGATAATTTAAAAAAATGATCATAGATTTATGGTGAATCTGCAGCGGTCGTAACTATGGACGAATTTCAAAGGCTGGCTTCAAAATCATCGAAATCACCAATCCACCATCTTTGGATGCTTGAACCATTAGGCAACATCCCTCGATTGTTTTTATATTCAAAGAGTAACATCACACCACTTTGTATAAGCGAGCTAATCTGAAGACTGCAGTCATGTCACATCGTCATTTCATGCTTACATTTCAAACAATTTTCCAGTTCCAACTCAGTTGTACCGTACAAGTACGTGGCATACGGTACGATCTAATCAATCATGATCAGCAACACAATCACACCATTCTGTATAAATGAGCTAGTTGGAAGACCGCCATGTCACCATGATTTCACGATAAGGGAAAAGTTATGAATAACTTGAAAAATATTCATAAGGAACAACCCACCCAATATGAACTGTGTGAAGTGCTTCACCACGTCCAAGTTGCCCTCAGCTCTCATAATCTTAGGCACACAGGGCCACATCCCGCGACAAGGTCAAGGCGTTCCTTCAGCTGGATGGTTGGAGGGGAGAAGAAGGGAGCGTTAGGGTAGGATATCGGTAAATGTAAGGCAGGGGGTTGCCGAAAGATTCCTGACCACACCACGGGCTTCCCTAGCGACATTTTTCACATCATTGGAAAACTCAACGCAAAGAAAACACTTCAGTTCATACTGGAGAGCAAGAAGGAAATACAAGGGCTGAACCAGCATTTTATGACTGCTGTGTCGTAAGTTATCTACCTGATGTGTACTGTATGCAATTTACATGACTGTTTCGTTTTGGAAGCTGGATAAATGGAAGCTTGAAAGAATCACTATCATGGAACTCGTTCAGGAGGTTGTCCCACGAGCCCTTCAAAATCCTCAAAAAATGCTCTTCAAGTATTGCTTGGTGGATGGTGTAAGTATTAACTTACAAAACACTCCATAGATTACGTGCATCCTCCTTATTTTGAACGACCTGTGCTTCTCATATGGTGATTCGGAAAAACATCGTGCGATCAAAAATTATGCATCCATAAAAATTTAATTTTGGTTCGATGCAACTCTAAGTAAGTAGGAAGAAAATGTTTCATGGGTTAGGGTTGTTGATCAATGTTTCAACATTGATTTCTGGTTGTTTATATAGAAGCTGAGAGCATGAAAACGGAAGAGTAGGATTAGGAATGTGAGGTGAAGTGCGAGTGGTGACAAAGTACGAAGTTCTTCATAGATCAGGTACACCATGGCTACTATTTTGTCAGCGACACAATGACACCATTTTGCATAAGTGCGCTAGTTTTAGGGATGTGTCAAATAACGAGTAACAGTTACAAATAACATGCTATTCGAAAATAACGAAATCGTCATTAGTCATTCTATAAAGTAGCGGCTGGAAAAAAAAAACGAATGACCGAACACAGGATACATTTTACTAGTAAACTATCCATGAACCGAATGACGCGTCTCAAGTACTTATTTAATTTTGCTGTCCATTTAAATTTCCATAAGTGACGGACATCGAAGTAAAACGCTACCGTCTGTTACCAAGATTGCTAGGTCGACAATTTTTTTCTCCAAGATCTACAGATTTTAAAAATGGTGGGAATATAGGTTAGTCATAGAAAATCCAGTTTTTTTGGTCATGATCCACCGATCGTGACGTTTCTATACTTCATTATCCGTTTCTATTCCGCTATTCTGTTACGGTTACGTTATTCTGAGGTCTCGGGTACGCTTCATTTCGACTTTCAAGGCGTGTTCGATCTGCTGTTATTAAACTTTATTTCACTCTAAAGTATTTCATGGACAAATGGCGGGTGTATTGTAACAAAAATGGCGGGGGGAAAACGTGGAACAACGGAAAAGTGTGCTGTTTCAACATTAAAAATAGCGAGCGTTTCGCATAGGTAACAAAAATAAATTAACAATGGGGAAAAAACGGTTGTTTTTTTCTGCTTATCTTTCCAAGTTGCTTTTTGAAGCAGATTAAAATAACATCTACTTTTTTGTAACAAACGAAATGTAACGTTACGTGAAAGTAGCAATAACACCCACCCCTTGCCTGAAGACCATAGCGTCCTGTCATTTCAAAGTGGACGGAATATTGACTCAAATGTTAACATTTCAACTGGTTTGGAACAACTGTGATACGTATCTACAAATAATAGATTTGTTGCCCAGTTGCCCTCAGCTCTCATAATCTCGAGCACACAGGGCCACATCCCACGGCACGGACGAGTAAATCCTACAGCTGGTATAAGGAAGTGGTTATGGGAGAGAAGAAAGGGAAATGTACAAGGATAACAATAAGTGGAATAGGTGTCGGCAAAGGATAGCAGTAGGACTCACGCCCGTGCCATGGGCTTCCCTAGCGATATTTGTCACATCATTGGGCAACATGACAGTAGTTGAGGGAACATCAGAGTACTTAACACCAGTTTAAGATAAAGAACTATGATCAGTTATTTAGGATAACGACAGGCGAAGCTATTGCACTCAATCAACAGCATCTCAAATGTCTATGATATCATTTCAATCAATATTAGCCTGATCAGCGACACAATCACACCATTCTGTATTTAAGTGAGCTAGTCTGAAGACCGTCGTGTCATCTCATCATTTCAAGCTAACGAAATAGCCGTCCATTCGGCTAGGGAACAAGTTCCATGGTTAGCAAAAACCTTATACCCGTGGAATTCTCAAGTGCAAAACAATACCAACCATAACTAAACAAATTTGTCAATCATTTCACACGTCTGTCCTTTATATCTCAGATGCCTCAGATAGATTTGATTTCCTGGGTAAGACGGCCTTGGTAGAAATTCTTCTGTTGACTTGTTAACAGTCTTAAACCAATTGCAGCAATCTGGCTACACCAAGACATTATGCATGATCAGCGACACATTCGCACCATTTTGTATAAGTGAGCTAGTCTGAAGACCGTCGTGTCATCTCATCATTTCATGCAAAAAGTGGCAAAATAAATCGAAGATATACCTACGCTAAATCAGGATTTAACCATTTATACTTTCTTTTTTTTTGACCGAGCAAGAGGTTTCCTTAACAAAACCGAGACCAGAACGCAATCAAAATGAGCATGAAAAAAGGTTGGATGAAACTACATAAAAAATAATTATAGGAAAGGATATGGTTTTCAACAATTATCAGATATGGAAAACTGAATTTTCAAGAGTACTTTACATGAAAACTGAACATTTTCCATAGATCATCTGAAAATCCCTGAAAATTGAAGCCATTTGAGATCAACGTTAGATTTCTCTTTAGATACGATTCTTAGAGATTGCTAGAGCTCACAAAAAGTAAGCCTATTCACTAAGCCAAAGAGACATCTCTTTTCGGTCCGACTCTCTCTTTTGGCAGAGATTTTTATAGTATCCATGACAGGGTTAATCGGTAACTTCTAGAAGAGAGAGTTGGCGGCCACCTTGCCATTTTCGATCTTTTTCAGAGAGACACCCAATTCTGTACTTACCTAATTAGGTGTCTTTTCTCGAAAGAGAGTCTCTTTCTCATTTCTCGTTTGTTTGATAGTGATCGTGTATCATCCTTTGTTCATCGGCTACCATTATCTGTCATTTTGATTTGTTTTTTCATCTCTTAAACTAAGTCGACTATTCATTAAAAATACACATACATATTATGGATTCATGAGTAAAAACGTCTAAGTAGGTACAGGGGGTTGAGAGCTATTCAGTAAAATAGACGAACCTGGGAGTCACTGGAAGAGACTGTCTCCCGAGGGAGACTATCTCTCCCAGGACATTTTCAAAATAGATGATCTATTTTATGTTATTTGTTATTCTGTTTTTATAGTGTTCCTAGTGACTTAATTTATGTTTGACTTGGTATGCTGGGTCGTATGGCAACCCAGACTATGGGCAGCTCGCCGTTTTTATTGTAAATAAAGTGGTTGTTCTCTCTCTTAAGTGAATAATGAATTGATTTTGCACAATAATAATTTATTGCCACAGCTGAAACCTTGGGATTTTCAATCAACACCCAACTTCAGAAAGAATTAAGAGGTTACTCGAATCGAAACAAATCTTTTCTTGTCAAAACCACCGTATAGACGTATAGAGTAAAACTAGAAAACCGTTGAAAACTGAGACCCAGGCAAGTTCAAGGCGTATAAGTTTGAATAGATTATGCATTTATTCCAACTGATACGTTAGTTTCCGCAAAATTCGAATTTACTGGTTAGGCGTTTTTGAGCTCATACAACACCGCTTTCCACAGACTAGCAATTGCTGATGGTCGTATCTAATGTGAATATTACTCGTACGAACTAAATCACTCTCGAAGAAATCGTGGAAACCCATTTCAAAGAAAAACGATGTTATTGAAAAGTCGCATATTTCCACTAATACACGAAAAAACGCGAAACATACACTGTCACACTGGTTCGGTTATCAAACCATCGTCAGTAACAAACAATAGCTCAAACAATAGAAGTAAATTTTTGTTACTAACGGTGGTCTGATCGCCAAAACCGGTATAACAGTGTATTTTTCGCTTTTTTCGTGTATTAGTGGAAATGGACAACTTTTCAATAACTCGTTTTTCTTTTCTTACTCGTACGTCGAATCCCTAAGAAACGAAATGAGCAGAATAAAAAGATATATGTGGAGGGAAATGAGGACAAACTATGAGCCAGTGCTATCTATTCTATTTGCGAATAGCTATAGTTGCTTGGTTCTATGACAGGGTGAAATTTCCTGATTTTACCGGGTCCTACACGCGCGTAATCAAGTTGGCAACTTCAATCAAATAATTACTCACGTCGCCAGTGAGAAGATGGATGATTTCGAAAGCGTGTTTCACGATTCGAACAGCCATGAGCTTCTTGGCGTTGTTACGACCGTGCATCATCAACGAGTTGGTGAGTCGCTCGACAATGGGACACTGAGCTTTGCGGAATCTTTTGGCCGCATACCGCCCAGCAGAGTGGGGTAAGTATTTAGCGTTCTTTTCCTTCACAGCGATATAATCCTGAAAATTAAAATGTTTCGTTAATTATTTTCGAAAACTAATATAGAAACGAAATAATATTTTACGACAAATAACTGAAACCACCCAATAACAACTACGTTTATGACGACCTACCAAGTAAAGTTTGGTCTGCTACACAGATCTGGAAAAATATAGTTTATGACATCATATCATATAGGCCCAGAACTTCGTTTAGAAGGACAGCCCTCTAAATAATACAGAGTTCCTAGGAGATACGGTTGCTCAGATGCGTCGGCTGTATGAATGATGTGAAAAGTCTTCTGCGCATACGCCAAACTCGTACCATACGGCTGACGTACTCGGCCGTATACATACGGCCCACCCTCTCGATCCGGTCAAAGGTAACGACCAGACGGCATCTCATGTTGACAAACCGTTGCTACTACTCGGACCTCGTGCTGTGGCGAAATCGCAATAACCTACCTTTCAAACCGTTTCTCTGCTCAGGAGAATCAAGAGGAGAGAGAAGTTGTTATGGAGACACACATCATTGGAGAAAATCAGCAAAATGAACCACAATCGGATTTTCGTTGGAGTGAGAGGATGAAGATAATGATAAACTTTCTTGTTTTAACTGAATTTAGCAACAACAAAACAATCAAGCTTTCTTTGTTTAGACCTATTTTTCCCTCATAATAAAACCTCGCTTCACAAATTTGTAGCTGGTTCTGCAATAGCACACACTTTTATACCAGTTGCAAAAGCAGCCAAATACCTATTGCAAAACCAGCTATATCCTACCTTAATTTTGCTCTTGATCAATTATTGATAACAATTCGTTCAAGAGCTGGGGGTGGTTTCTTTCGTCTATGGGTAGAATTGGTGGTACTTCAAGATACAGCCAGGAATTGACGTCACTTTGAGATAGAGGTGTATCATACTCAATTGTCTCCCGTAACCCATGGCAACGGATTAGCATCCATGTAACTCGCCCTGCCAGCCTAGGCGGTATTGGTATGGATAGATAGATAGATAGATAGATAGATAAATAGTTTATTTACAAAAGAACGTGACAAAAAACCTCCTAATATATGGGAAGAAAAATAATAAACAATACGGCATGGTTGTTGTAACCGTCTGCCGGAAGTTTTGTTCAACATTAATTATGTTACAATGAAGCCTAAAAATGAACATGAATAAATAAACGAAATAATAATACCTGAAATTATAATCACACAACTGCCTATTAGTGGAGAGGGGAGAGACCGTTTAAAGAAAGTTGAAATTACCAACCAGGAACCTCCGATAACGCCAGGCCATCCTGCAGTACCGTACTAAAGGACTCCAGTCCGGTCCATTTAAAATCGAAATCGCTTCGTCCCGGGTTAGTGTTCTACGGTCAAATGCGACTGCACGAAACTCAGACATTATTGGGCATCTACACAGGAAGTGTATTGGTATGGTATGACTCTCTATTAGAGAGTTCCTAGGAGATACGGCTGGTCAGATGCGTCGGCCGCATGTCTCGGAAAAGTGCTCTGCGCATGCGCCAAAATCGGCCATATCCAACAGCTGACGTATTCGGCCATATATACATACGGCCCAGCCTCTCAATCCTGTCAAATGTAAAGACTAGACCGCATGTCAAAGTAACTTGACATGATGAAAACCATAGCTACTGCTCGGACCTCGTGCTATGGTGAAATCGTGATCGGGATGAACTTCCCTACTACAATAACTTTTTCACAACCCAAATACCTACCTCCGCGTTTCAACTCAAGAGAATAATGAACCAAGAGGACGGAGAAGTTTTTATGGACACACACACACATCACTGGAAAAGAGCACCAAAATGAACCAGAACCCACACTTCGATTCATGTAGGAGAGTGAGGGTGAAAAATTGATTTAAACATTCTTCCTTTAACCAAATTTAGCAACAACGAAAAACTCAGTAGGAGGAACTTCCTACTAGACGGTATCCGTCACTGCCGCCGCCTTCATCTGACCGTCACTTCTTGCTTGGAGCGGTGACTGCAAGCATTCCTTTGATTGAAACGAGCGCCTTTTTTTTTAAAACCTAACAACTGTTCTAATTTTGTCTACTTCAAATACCTACCTACCTAAGTAATTAGCTTCAACATGGAGTATTCGTCCCTGTGCGATGCATCTTTTGTTTTATATAATACAGACCATACAGTAAACAGAACAAGCAAACAGAAAGGTAACATGCAGGGGACGAATATAGCGCACCAAGTGAAGACGGTGGCGGTGACGGATACCGTCTAGTGAACTTCCTTACTTAATCTGTCAAATTACATAATAAAATATGATACCATGTTTTCTTATTTAATTACCAATCAGCCAGCCGACGACAAAAAAAAACGGAAAGCAGCCTGACAGAGGTTTAGGCCAAATTAAGCTAAACAATTGAATGCATTAAATTAGTAGGTACCTATACATGAAGAACAGGAAAGCTAGTAAGCTGATGTTTTTTATATGTACATCGTCAATTATGGGAATATAATTATTGGTAAGAAGGTACATTCGAAGTCGAATGACTAGGTACGTCTACTTAGGATTACCAGTCATACAAATTGGCACAGCTGGTTCTCAAAAATCTCTGCGTGACTACGTGGTTGAACGGCTGTAATTCTGACAATGATTATGATGGTAGGTAGTACAACACAGTTGTTTCTACAACCAATCTCAGTCCGACTTAATAATATACGGGTAGGTACTTCGCTAGGTAGGTTTGAGGAACGATTACGTTACACAGGTGCTACCCCGCATTGCCCATACCAATACCGCGAGTCATCAACAAAGGGTTGCCAGATATCAACTGCGATCATCAGACGAAACGTTATTAGTGGAAATTTACCTGTAGAGACATATCAGCTACTTGGACATCTTCACAGCTCCACCTTCCGAATAGCTTGATTTCCGGGAGGTCAGCCGCTGGGGGAAGAGGCATGGAGTCCATACCATCATCGCCAGTTACAACGGGTTCTGCATCCCAGTCGTCACCCATTTTGTATCTGGAATCCCCGAAAAACCGACACTTTCAAATAACTGAGCTATTGAAATAGGACTGAAACTATAATAACTCAACATGAAGGAGAAAACATAGAAAGGATAAGGTTAGCTAAGGAGCACCACGTGTAGAGGCATGGCGCTACTTTCCCGTAACGAAAACAACCGAGTTTAGTAACGGATGGGTTTGAATCAAACTAAATGAAACTTCCACAACTGACTTTTATATAAATTTGGCTATAATTTTGTCGTTATTATGGAACTTACCAAGAATAAAATATCCCTACACAAGTACCGATGTCACACAGACACAGAGAAAGAACCAGTGTTGCCACCAACACTGGAACACATCGCTGGAATTAAGTTTGCCAACGTTACAAAAACAGTGGCAGGGTTGAAAATATTATGATTCAAAGGATTCACCGGAGAGTTATTGATTAAATTTCACATAAATTTATCGCTTAAAATACAAGGAGAAATGAATTTTATTCACAAACTTGTTCTAGTCCGAACATTTCATAGTATCCATCCTTGCGGTGTATGGAAATGAACTCTGAAGTACCTACCAGGTAGTTTCTTGAATGATAGGTAGGTAATGATCAATCATCAAGTAGGTGTAGGCCCTGGTAAATTTTCAAGATTTCGATTTTAGACAACTAGTTCATGAAGTGCTTACCTGACATGATTGATTTTACTGAAAACGCCGGATTTTTCAAGAACTTCGGATATACCTGCACAGGGTTTACATTAGGTACCAACTACGCATAGATTATTTATTGTTATTATTATATTGCACCAAGACGAAGAAACCTTTTCACCTGAAAAAAAAAAACCCTTTTCGAATCAAAATCTGATTAATCCTCAATATTAATCAGATGAAGTTCAATCGAGGACTTACTACACGAAACTTCCCGCCTTTTCTGGACTTTCAAGTTACCTACCTATATAACTGATGACTTGTAGGATACCTATATTATATTAAGTTCAAGGTAGTTCTTGCTCACGAGCTGCCTTGTATTCCACTTTAAACAGGACCTTTTTTCCAATATTGCCATCATGCCTACATTTTGGGTACGTAGGTAGCACCTTTATGTAATCAGCTAATCCTGATACACCCCAAAAAATGCTCATATCGTCTTAAAATATACTCTTACATAGGTAACATAAATCGAAAACGAAACATAACATGGTTCTCAACAATGTACAAACAGATGGAATTGGTACTTTTATTAGATACCTACCTAATAGATTTGCTCTGGGGTTTTTCCAAGTCTCTAAATGAGAGGTTCATGGTCCCATAGGCCTAGGTCAAAGGAGTTCAATTTAGATTTTACATTGGATAATAGGGGCAGGATTCGAGGTACCTATTGTCACGATACGACTCAGTGAATCAACTTGGAGCCTTAACAGGAAAATTGGCACGGCATTTGACGTATCCTGATCTGAAACCCCGTTGTGTGAATGGGGCTATTCATCAGAATGTGATCGGATGTCTTGTGAGTTGAAGGGAGAGGGGAGAAAGTCTATGTATATGAGGGCTCTTCCTCGACTCATCTCTTCACTGTGAACTGTTAACGCGCATCATGAACAGCTTCACCGCCCTTTGCCTCGTCGCATCCGTCATCGCCCTGGCCCAGGTACCTATCATTCACACTACAATCATTAGTTTGAATACCCAAGACCTCAAGATAGGGAGAATTTCATTCTCGAAACGTCGTGGTAAATAACAAATTTCACCAAACCATACCTACATCCCTGAATATAATAGTATCACCCACATACCTATCCAAAAATATACCCATCCAAAAAGCAGCTAAAACCAACTCCCTAGTACCTACCTAATGCGATGTAGATAACTTTAATCATACCTTCATTTCTCTAAGCAGATACTTAAATCCAACCTGTTACCTAGAGCCATAACATTGGAATTATTGGAATTGACACTACTACTTATTGTTGGTTATTGTAACATATTCATGTAGGGACGTGATAAATAATATAATTATTATAAAGATAGGGACTTGATCAAAGTAGACATTTCTAGGAGACTGCCTAGAAATGTCGACCACTCGTTATGTGGTATTGTGGTTACAGGGCTCCCCTCCGAAAAACGTCAATAATTTTTGGAAACACGCCCTTATGGGGATTTGTTGAAGTTTGTCATGGTGTCATTTTGGTTCTAGTACCTACCACGATGTCTACCATCTCATTATTATACTATACCTACTCATTACCTCATTACTAATATGATTCTTGATTCATCGACCTAAAATCAAGACGATTGAAGAATTACCTAATTGAGAATAATTCGCCATTCAAACCGCATAGGCTTGTATAAATAATCTATACAATTTAATTTATACTCCGGTACCTTGGTAGGTACCGGCTTGGTGCGAAAACTGTACCTGTATGCAATTCCTTGAGGTTTTACAAAGTAGCTGATGCCAAAACCCCGTAGCGAATAGGTTCAAATTCAAATCCAAAGACATTTAAGTATTTTATTACCCACTACTTGAGCAATTCCTTGATGATGGCAGGGTAACCCTACAACAGTAGTTCCTTCCACAACTCGAGACGGGCCGACGAGCGAGAGCACAGCGAGCGGAGCCCCCAAGTCACCGGAGGAAGTCAAGCAGAAAATCAAAGAGCAAGTCGAAGCGTTGACGGAAGCCTGCAAATCTCAGTCCAAGATCACTGGAGGTTGGTTATCACTTCGAATACCTCAGAGGCTATTCGAATGAAAATGTTCATTTCACAACTAGAAATCATAAACGGACCTACCAACCCACGTTTTCAAAGATGTTGAAATTGGATGTTTCAGAACAAGCTAAAATCGTAGCGACCCAGGCGATACCCAAAACAGAATCTGAGAAGGTAAGGAATATGACGCTCATTTGGTAACTATTCATTATAAGTGAAAATCAGTCTAGAAAAAAAAATACAGGATAAAAATAGAAATACCTAGTCTATTTCCACGTAAAATAAAAAATTGTAGACTCTACGAATCTATCGTGTACTGATGATGGTGTGACATCCGAAACCGGTCTACAATTTTTCATTTTACGTGGAAATAGACTATTTCTATTTTTATCCTGTAGTTTTTTGCTATGGATTTCCACTACTCCGCCGCAAAAGTTATATCAGTCTAGAAGACTGAGAAGGCAAGGAATATGAATCTCATTTGGTATTTATTCTAAGTGAAAATTAGTCTAGATTATCTTTAGAGAGTTATTACCTATTTGTCCAAAATATTTCTGTATCTTATACCTACTCGTACATAGAATTAAAACTGCTGATGCCATTCAATGACTACCTAGTTTAACAGCCCATGCGTTGCACACAGAATAGTTTAGGGTTATTTGAGCCGAGCTGCCCCTCTCTCACTCACCACATCCCTTACCGATGGTCAGCCCCAAGTTGCATTAAAATCCCACATCTAAGTAGGTATATTCACTACACAGATACATTTAACGGCAGTTTTCCCTACCATCTTCAATTACCCCATTCACGGTTCGGTAGTAACGATTCTGATTATCTCAGATTCAAATCTGAACTGCTCCAGGTACATTCCTCAAGTTTCATTCAAATCGGTACATCCAGGTAATTACTTATGATTGCAATTAATCAAGATTGCGGTATTAAGGCGGCTCCACACATGCGGTACTTGCCAAGTACCGAGTAACTCGGTGACTCGCCAAGTTACTTGGCGAGTGACGAGCTCCTTGCTCCACACATTCGTGGATAGACTACTACTACTACTTGGCGCGTACTTGTCTCCTTTGAAGCGGGGAAAAAACCGACACTGGACGGAGCCTCCCCAAGTACGGTTACTCGTGACTCGGCGAGTACCGAGTAACCCATCCACACTACTAGGAAATCGGCAAGTATCGACTCGGTACTTGGTGAGTACCGCATGTGTGGAGCGGCCTTTTATAGTCGATGTACAGACAGAATCCCGATTTTATTGCTGAAGGCGCGTAAGGCTACCTCTCCTTCAAGACCGCTCGGTCTCGCGGGTTATGCATAACCTCGCACTCCAACCATTGTAGTTCCTATTACCTACCTGCTCAAGATTTAGATGCTTGTTCCAACGGAATTGCTCGATAGGTAGATATCTATTTTACCATGCAGTTTTTTTGTACCTAATCTGTTTACATAGAAGCAGACGAAGCTCACAATCTGATTCCACTCACACAGTGAAGCTCACTGGTTCCATTTGGTACATTGGTTTTTCTAAATATTAGAATTTTTTGTTCATAACTTGTCATTGCTTCGAAGCGTACAGTGGTAGGTAGCGTAGCATTGAAACTGGCGAGCTTAACGTATTTTACTAAAATTCTATACCTTTCTACTACTTTGGTAGGTATACTTATGCATAACTTACCGTTTCTATTGAGTGTCCACTTATGGCGAGGCTCTCATAGCTCCAATACTCAGCTAATTGTAAAATATTCTACCGAATTATGAATCACAAATGTCCTTGTTTTTTACAACCTTTAATACTATGTATTTCGAATTTCTTACAGTGTTTCTTGGAGTGCATCTACACCGGTCTTCAGCTGGTGAGTACCTACTTACCTAAAGTACCTATATAGCTAGTTACCTATCAATAGTTGTACCATAACGTTGCCTAAGACTGCAATTACTTATTTACCTACTGCTACCTTTTACAAGAAAAGCCTCCTCTCACCGTGAGACGGTAGTGTAATCAACAAGTTTGATGGTTAAAAAATCAAATTATGTTGGCAGACTAAAGATGGGAAGTTCAACGAGCCTGCCGCCCGAGCTCTGGCTCAGAAGAGATTCGGAAACGCCCCTGAAGACCTGCAGAAAGCCAACAGCATGATCGACACTTGCGTCAAAGAAGGTTACCAACTTCCATAATATCGACATTAGGGGTATCACTGGTATTTCGGTGGTACTGATAACCAGTTTCAACGGGTATTAACGGTACTGCGCTAAAAGAGAACGTGAATGACTGTTACTGTTCGAGTCATCGCAGTACACGTATAAAATATGTTGTCCCAGACAGCTTATTAGGGTCAGTGGTTGCCAACCTTTCCAAGGCTCCCCCGCCTCCTCTCCTGATCGAGTTTTAATGTTCACTGTTGACACCCCCTGAGCTGTGCTACATTTTTGAAAACTTCACGCGTCAACGAAAAATTAATGTATTGAAACTAGGCAAACTAGGAACAAATTTATTCATTAAGAACAAATGTATTTTCCCCTCAATTGGACCTCTGTTTTCGAACATGTTCCTTAACGACCTTGATAAGTTGATAAGCGATGGCATGTTTATAACAATATTGTTAGACCACTTTTGAATGGGTTTCGGTCGCTTTATTCTCAAAATGAGATTTATTGATCAAATCTAGACTTGACGAATTCACGCTATGATAATCAGCTGGTCTTCTGTCTACTATAAATTACCACGATTAGGTATACATAAAATTAGGCACAACTGACCGTACTTTGACAGTTGAAGGGAATTCAAGAGTTGCGCCTCTCACGTTCTCGTGTACGCTTGTATTTTTCATTTAAACTTTGTCCACATCAAAATGAAAACATTTCTAGCCACCACAAAGAAAAAATCTATTTATTTTACAGACACGACCGAAATATGACAACCCCCTATAAGTAAAAACCAAGATTCGGCAACCAGGGAATCCTGGGACAAAGAAAAACACTGATGAATTACCTAGTTTTAAAAGAATTTCCACGCGACATTGCATTTTTTTGCCACTGGATCAGTGAAAGCATGATTTAGCAAACAGAAAAATTACGTTTCCATCTAAAACTAAAATTTGATCAGAAACGTGAAAAGCAATATCCAACATAATTATATTGGTGAGTCATAATAATTATTATGGAATCACAGTAATTAGGTACCTAATTATTGTCTTCAAGTGTTTTCTTTCGTATGATTTCAGTAATCGTCAAGGATGCCAATGAGAAGTGCGCACTCGGCCGCCTTATCAGAGAATGTTTTGTCAAGAACGGAGCTAAGGTACACATTTTCCCATACTATTTCAGAAGAATTGTACTAGAAAATACTAATAACTGATCTGAAGCTACCAAGCGGTAGCTCAATGTGTACAAACACTAAACTATACTAAAGCCATGTTTATTTTTCTAATTATAAAATCAATTCAAATGAAATGAGGTAGAATACCCAGTATTGAACATATTTTTACAAGTAGAGCCTATCAGCATAACCAAACAATGTATGAATATTAGTATTTATGGAGTTGGCTCAAATTGTAAACTGTGTACATTGAACGCGAAATACCAATTAGGAATTTTAAGTTGTTTAATATACGACGTGATTTATCGTGTTTCAGATCAATTTCTTTCCCAAGCCGTGAATAGCAGGGCAAACGTCATTGAACGAAGGCTGAAACCTTAATGTTAGTTTTGTAAGCTAAGAATGATGTGAGAATTTTTTGAAATACAATTTTTCTAACGCAAAACGAGAATTAAAAATGTTTTTTGTGTTTTCCCACCTCTTTGAAGTGCTCCCTAGTAAGTAGGTACCTACTGAACCTCAACCCGATGTCTCTATGTTGGTCTCATGAAATTACAGTTGAAAGAACAATAATCAAAGTTTGGTATTTGCCTCATTATGGAGTACTATCAACTGGTAATGGACAGAAAACGTGAAATATTGAGTAAATTGAACCGCCAGGATGTACGGTAGGTACGAGTTGAAAAATAAAATCTCCAAAATTCGCGATGAATTTTTTCTTGGTTGAACATGTAAAGGTAACTGCTAACTTGGAAGGCAGTACGCCACAGTTACAACGAATCCAGGTGATATTAGTGTGTAGTACGTACCAATTATTATTTAAATATTTAGAATACTAGTTATATTCGTCGAGGTCAAATCAAAAATGTCACAGTTCAGCTGGAAAATTTATCATCGATAAAATACTTCAACTGCATCACCATATTTCCAACAGGAATACCAGGAAATATACAGCACTAGAACTCGATACAAGTATCAATAGAAATACTATACAATACTACCAAGCACAAAAGGAAATATGATGAATATGGATGTGTATGGTGGAATGGAAATATTTGGTACATTTCTGTCGACTAAACATGAGCAATTACTTGTCACTAGGTTTTATAGGTATGTATTAGCTTCAATAGTGTATGTTGTAGGTCCATCCTGTCTAGTCCATAGGCAGCTGAAAGAATACCTAAATGCAATCCACGGCAGTACCAAGGTATTGAAGGAAATTATCAACAACTTGTACATTTTTGATAGGTAATCTGAGAAAGTACTCCATAATAGTACGTGGGTACTTGTAATGAAGGAAAATAATCGGATACATTCAAATCAAGGTATTGCATGTCATTAAGACATAATGTTTGTTCGTACTGGCTTTTTCTGCCGGTTAGGAAACCATCCATGATCCAGTGCCATCTTGATAAGGGTTTGGTAATGGCTGGGAATCGAGAAGGCAGTGCATGGTCAGTTCTCATCCGCCCGATTTTCTGTGGACTGGAATGAAGATCAGAAAACTGGCTTTGGACAGCCGGAAAAACATTGCGAACAGCCGGTGTTGGATACTATACATTCGGAAATGAGTTAGACAACCACTTCGAATGGCCCAACACATTTGGTCACTACGAAAAATCCTAATGGCATAAAATCCATGGGGACGTTGTGTTTGTTTATACTGGCTTTTTCTGACGGTAAGCTGACTCCTAGAAAACTGAAAGAAACCACCCATGATCCGATACCATCTTGATAAGCGTTTGAGAAGGTTTTGAGTTTGATAGATAGTAATCATTGTGAATCGAGAAGGCAGTGCATCGTCACTTTCTCGTCCAACCTGTCTTCCCTGTACTGGAATGACGATCAGAAAACTGTACAGTCCGAGACTCCCTGCAAAAGGCCAAACGCGTTTCTGACGGTCAGATTACTGTCGGATGGTCACTAGAAACAAACCTATTCTCTTTATGTTCCAGCGTTCAAAGCAAGCACTGCCTCTGCTATCCATACTAAAAGGTCCCTATTAGTTTTTTGGGGATAAAGACCCAGACAAGCAACCAGAACTGTAAAATAATATATTGCACAACACAAAATATTCACTCAGAAGTTAATACTGGGACTGCAAGAAACCATCAGATAACTTTTAATCTAAATGTATTTAGCGATACCTACGCCTTACTGAATAGACGCTCCTGAGCACGACACCGGTGAAAACGAGTAAGTAGGTAGCAAATCATAATAGATTAGAGAAGGGTAGCTTCAACAAATCAACTGACTTATAAACAAATTGCGTAATTTATTAGAATCCATTCATGAGACGTGAAGAATTACAACTTTTAAAAGACAGTTCGACATAAAATTTACAATGGGACAATATTTTTCCACGATACAAGACATTTTTCTGAAGAATTAACATTATTCGTCTGTCACAGAGAACCGAAGAGTGCTTAGTCGTAACAGTGAGGTTAATCTTTCCTTTAAAACTCTTCACTTGATAACAGAACGGTAACAATATATTATAGTCGAAGAAAATTTTATTCAACAAGATCTTGAGGTGGGTAGGTACACCAAACAGTTTTTGTACTAAGAAAGGTGGCATATTGTCGAGGGTAAATAGGAAACCATTCAATACGGATATAAAGGAATAATTAAACTTTCAACTTAGCACGAAGCGAAAAGATTAGATTGATATAGGATACGTGAACGTAAATGAATAGAAATATCTTGATAGGAGTGTGATACAAATCAAGAAACCTCGTAGGTAAGAGGTGGTGGCATTCGAAAATTCAATGTCTGAAATATATCACCCGTTAAAAATGTGCAAACTCGAAGTTTAAAAAATTACCTACTGTAAATGAACTGGAAATTTGGATGACCTTGGACCTTTTCTATACTGATATCAAAAAACCAATATTTTTTGGATTAACTGTGTGAACTAAATTCGTCATGTACCTGTTACAAGTTAGTGAAAAAGAAAATCCACCACCCCGAACCAAATGATGATCCACAAAATTACACAACAGCGAAAATCTTACATAATTTTATTTACAAAACACATGGCAACAATAATTTTTATTTATATTTTTTTTAGTAAAAACATATTTTCAACTGTAACTAACAATACCGCGACACAACTTTAAAAATGAAAAATATCACAACGCATTACGAATACAATAAATTACGTGATAATTCTAACAAAACCAAGCCGAAATAATCTAATATACAACATATCTTACAAATTTACAGAATTTCTATAACTTAATCTTTAAAAAATATGGGAACTCTAAAAAAATGCTTCATATAAAAATTAAGATTTACCTAAGTCAGTTCAGCGTGCTTTTTGTTCTGATGCTCAAATATTTCAGGATGAGAAGTGATGAATGCAAGAAATACGGAGAAGGGTTACTGGTCCCCAATTTTCATTTTTCAGTTAAATTTCAAAGGAGGTTATAATTTCAGTTGTGATACAAGCAGCAGGCGAATTTGAATGAGTGCCCCTAGCGATTGATTTGTAAACTAGCTAAACTGTTTTATAAGATAAACAAAATGAGTTAAGATGGACAAAACCATTCTGATAGCTGGGATTTCATAGTGTCTCCAGTGGCCACTAGGGGCGCTGATTCCAATTTTCCACCAGTACCTATGAAAGATTTAATACTGCATTTGTGTGAATAAATGATGAGATATCATGCCAATAGGATTAAGCTGCAAAGGGAAAAGAAGAGAAACCTAGCAATTGATAAAAAAAGTTGACCAGATGAGGAAGACACCTTGTTCTTTTGTTAAAACTGTAATTCGTTTCAAATTTGTAATTCACAATATTGAAAATGGAGACCTGTACAGGTTATACGAGTAAACCACGTATTTAATTATACTACAAAAAGAATAATTTTAATGCAGAGTTGAAATGGCACCTTTATTAATATTAACGAGTCACAGTTACACATTTAAGTACTAATTATTGCGTGGGAAACAGCAGGTAAGTACATTTCACAAATATAATTGATACCAGCTATAAAATGAATGACATTTTTCCAAAGCTACACAAAAACAAAAGTTCAGGCTGAATAAATTTTATTCCGCTAAAGAAGTATGTGGGTGGGACCGGTTGGAGGGGACTGGACATCAGGGAATGTCCCTCGGAGAGGGTTTGAAGCGACCCATGGTGCATGATGGGTACGTGGATATGCTGGATTTGGATGATGGGGTTTTCGAAAAGGACTTGATGCTGGACGAAGAACAATCTTTGGTTGTCCGCGAAGTTGTGGAACATTTTGACGGCGAGCGGAGTGAACCGCGGGAGGCGAAAGATCGCGATGTCGACACCTTGAGAGCCTTCATTTTCTTCACCTTTTATTTCAACAAAACCGGGGTTTTTCAAGAGAGAACGAGCACGTAAGTTTAATTATTTTGTCAAGATGCTAGATCTAATATTGTTTCCCTACTATCCTACTTGAATCGAAAAATTCAGCTATGGAATAGACTTCAAAACATTCAAAAAAGGTGTTCGTTTTCAAAAATAAAGTATCTGATTGTGTGAATCAGTAGGTATTTATCTCATTAAATTCGGTAGATGAATTTACGTTTGTTACCAAATCAGGATTATTATGATAAAAAATATGTAAAACCCCAAGTAGGTAGGGGTCAACAATAAACTGTGAACTGAGCTCTGAAGTAAACATGGATGCTCCCAATATGGTGGAATCGTAACATCACAGAGGAAGGAATGGAGAGGATAACTCAATAACAGTTAAATGTAGTAAATAAAGAGCTCATGTTCATCTCGCTAATTTGTTCCGAGTTCAATCAACAGGCAATGTTCAACGGTTGGTCAACCAACCGTTCAAATATGAACTTCGGACAGTGTCTTTGCAAAATAAAGTTGAAATACCACGATTTTTTAAATATTTCTGAGAGAAAATTACAATTATAAAATGCAGATAAGTAGTTTTGGACCAGACGTCTTGTAAAACGGTACAGCTCAGTCAGTAGATACACAAAAATAAGAAGAGGTGTGGGTAAAAATTCTAATTAGATTGTAATGGATGGCAATTTCAACTTTTGCAGGTACCTACTGCCTTTTCATTGCAACATTTCACTAAATATGGGAGTTCTATGAGAATTTCCCATAACAAAGAAATCACTGCGTATTCCACCAACCTTTAGTTATTTATGAAGTATGTAACAATCAGCAATTCCGCATTCTCAGGTTAGAAAAAAATCAAAAACATAGCAACAGCGGTTATAAGATTGGTTAGGCACCTACTGAGAGCTTTTACCAAATACAAAAATCATTGGAAAGTAGGATAAGGATTCATATGGGAATGTACAAAAGTAGGTGAGGCGGTTTCAGGGGATATCTTTCAAAGGTGCGTTCATGGGTGATGGGGTGGGTGGAGGTTTGGTTCTCATCGAAATGTTTTTCGATATGGATTTTATACGAGAGGCAGATGTGTCCTTTGATGTCCGTAGATGTCCGCTTGCTGAACGTTTTTGAGAGCGGAACGAAGCGCGCAAAGACGTCGAGCGCTTCAACAGCTTCCGCTTTCTCACCTACATTCAACAAGATTCTGAAATTTTCGGAAAGCAAACAGAAAAACAAAAACAAGGTTTTAATAAAACATTTTTTAGTCAATGTGAGTCATCGAGTGCAAAACGCTACGGACGGACAGCAAGCACTTGAGTCAGGCTAGACATTCAGCTAGGCAACTAGAAATGCTGACGTTAATTCGACGATCACAAAGAGCCATGCAATGAGATTTCAACATGGACGAGGACAACTGGAGTTTGTTCATTTGAGATGAAATTGAAAACAAATAACAGAAAGAAAGATGACACGAAACAGGACAATGAAGTAATACACTGAATGAGAACAGATTATGAGCAGCTATCCATATAGACAAGGCTGAGTTCACAGAAGAAAATGGGGGGAAAAAATGGAAATGATGAACCACAATGAAGAAAACTTGCCACTACCAACTGCGGTTTTCGAATCATCTCAATGCAGGCTGGAACGCAATTACTGACTGTTTCAAACTATTTTATAAGCTTCGTTCTCAGTGTGCGTTCTGCCAGTTCCGAACGGTTCTGGGCAAGCGCAGTCGAGTTTTGTCGTTCGCAGTGCCAGAACGCCGAGTTCTGCGTTCGCAGTGTTTTGCGAATCCAGTTCCGAACGGTTCTGACAGTCCCAGATTTTTTTCGGAACTGTCAGAACTGGAACTCAAGAACGTAGGTGACGCATGCGCATTTAACAACGTTCTGAAATCGTTCGCAGTGCAGAAGGCGGTTCCTCAAGTTCCGGAACGCCCCGGGATTTTCCGTCCCAGTTCTTATGAGTTCGAGAACTGTCAGAACGCCCACTAAGAACGAACCTGAAGACAAGTCCGAGCAGTACAGGAAATAAGGTTGGACCCACAACGTCATCACTATCGTGGTTTGGGGGGTTTCGTAAATTCATGAAATCAAGAAAAAACGAGATTACAGCAGTGTAGGAGCTGACCAATTTGTCGCAACAGGAATTTTTGGACTTACGGCTAGCTACTTCATCTCATTTAATTTCTTTATCAGGTTATCGGGGAACTTGCTCGTATTATTTTTGTTTATAAAACGCATTATGAAACATAAACACGGAATGATATATGTATTTTGCGTTCCAACCACTCTGCAATTTGCAGCTACCGACAGAAAACCTCAGAAGAAGAAGAGCAATAAATCCAACATCTCGCTCACTACAGCAATATCTGAGCCTATACCACGAGTAACGCGCAGGTACCACACGAATTCACCAGAAAAATTGGAAGCGGAATGAAGATACCCACATCCTAAACAGTTCTAGGCGACGAGCCACGAAACGATTACAACATCACACAGATGAAGAATACACTTATTCTGAAAATAACTACAATAGACGAGTAGGAAAGATATCAGAAAAGATGAAACAACAAAAAAGAAATGAACGGAAACATGAACAATTTGTGAATTTGAAACACAGTTAATGTGGGTACCCAGGTAAAGAAATTAATAAAAAAATGGAATAAACGAGTGATAATTTTTAACGGAGTTTGTAATCATTAACAGACATTCCAGTGCGTTCGAGTGTCAAAGGACATAGGCAGGATGCAATAAAACTAAGAAGATATTGATAATGTAAAAACACGAAACTATGCATCCAACATACGTAGCAAATGAGATATGCACAATTATAATTTTTTTAAAACTAGTTAATCACAAGACTAGAAATCAACATTTAAATAAAACATCGACGATGAATAATCGATTTAAAGAAGAGAATGAAATGCTAAATAGGTGCCAACTACCGACAGGATTTATTTAAGACAGGTATGAAAGAAATGTCATCGGCCAACTAGGATTGTTAAGGATGTATTTAATAAGGGGCAAATAACATAACAATATTATGAGATTATAAAAAATATAAAAATGGTAAGTTCATGAGGATTTACTACCAGTGGGAAGACTGAAAGAAGGGAGAGTAAGGTACGAAGGATAAATATAGAGAAGGGATGTAGGGGAGTCCCTTCGGGGTGAACAATTAAGGCAGCAAACGTGAACAAACCAAGTAGCTATATTAGTACGTACGTTAATAACTTTTCTCAATAAGAAGAAAAGTTAATTCGTGAAAATAACTTGAAGAATTAGGAACTGTCAAGTACTAACTGTGGATGGATTACGTCTACTTATTAAAGCCCATTCATGGAGGCACCTACCTAGGTAGTTAGTCGACAGAAATTGTTCCTAATGTTAGAAGTCAAGAGGAAATCATCATGAATGATCCAGCTAGTTCTCAGATGAGTCCGGCGCAGAAAGTAATGCTCAACAAGATCGTGTTCCAGCCACACAGAGTTCGGGAACTTTTAACTTATTCCTTGCACTCTATTGCAGTCGCACCGGGTTCAGGAACTGAGTTTTTGGAGTTCCATCAATTTTCTCGACACGCCTGAGATTGGTCCAAGAACTGGAACTGAAGCAAAACCAAGAAGAACCTTCCCAAAATCACATATTTTTCATGAACAACTGTGGGTCGGACCGATGCTACTGGAGCGCTACCTAGCGTATTAGTTCGAGCTGTTCCAGCCATGATTTCTTGGACCAATAAAGTTCAAGAACTCACTCTCATCCTCTCCGGCCCTGGTCCAGGAACGTTTGGAGCTCCGTGGGCTGGAACATATTTATGCACCTATTCGCAAGAGGTTTGTCCAAACAAACGAAGTGTTGTGAGTGAAAATTTTGTAGTTCGCTTTACAGTGAGGAATGAAAATTTTGTAGGTATCGTGCATAAAATTTAAACCACAGTTAACTAGCAAAATAAGTGTAAGTGGAACTGATGAAGCAAAAATATAATTTGTGAGCAGCCCTCAAGAAAAAAGTTGTATGCAGATAGTTTTGAACGAGTCCTACGTTTACCTGCTACTTAAATCCGTTGGGTCATATCTGAAAATTCAACAAGCTTTCAGAATTCACGTTCAACTCTGGCATACATTTTAGTTACAATCTGAATTCTTCTGCATCATTATTATTATTACTATTATTACTATTTATTTTTATCATTTTTTTTCTCCCCAAATACCAAGGCGCAGGACAACCACGCTGAATCCAGCCAGTAATTTAGTGAGCAGCTATTTAATATTAACCAGCAGTTAAACGAGGGATTTAATTTTTTTTAAATTGATTTTGGAATAATTTGAAAATTATTAGTTGTTGTTCACAATTTTTGAATAACGATTTACCTTAATTATTATTCCAGCAATGAACGAATACGGTGGTAACTACCCAATTGTTGAGACGCCTACATGGCCTTCCTCCTAGTGCCCAATGCCATTATTCAAGCTCAACGAAATTTGTTGGTATTTAATACTTATCGGTCGAGGAAAATATAGTGTATCAACACTTGGTAGCCCACATCAGATACGTTACGATAAGACCTCCACCATAGAGTATATTTTTTTGTGAGTGTAGGAAAACAAACCGAATAACTAAATAAGATTAAAAGATATGGCAAAATTTCTCGGTTAAACATCGTCGATATTTTACCTTTCGCCGTTTTATATAAACAATTACGTTACTATGTACAAGATGTATCACTTATTATTATTCTCTACCTCAAACACACAAATTCCGTCATACTTGCACCAAAACTGAGCCACCGACAACGGAATCCAGGCGCGGAGTAGAGTGCGGATTCGATAATCGAAACGTCGTATAAAAAGATTTTGTCCAACGGATCATGGACATACAGTGTTCCTGCGATACCAATTAAATAGAAAACGACGGAATTTGACTTGAAGGAATTCAAGTCCGTGGGTTCCTTTTTCAAAACTGGATAAATCAAAATAGAGTGGCGCATATCAAGAAATCTAGGTACTTACAATGATCAAGGTAGGCACGAATTCGGAAGATTTCATAACAAATAAATAGGTAGGTATTAATGAAATTGATTAGGTAAAAATCCACCAAAACCCTTATGTATCCCATAATGAAACACGTTGGCTTCTAAAATCTTCCTTGTTGGCATATTATACATTTATCCGATTACAATATCGATATGAATATGTAGGTACACAAATATATTTTAAATTCCCTGACACTACGTTCAAGGAAATATTGAAACTCGCATGGCTGAAATATGCGCCTGTATTCGAGAAATACAACGTGGAAAACGTTATGGTGCGATCAAAGCTACCAATGTGGAAGTAAAATTTGGAAATACAAAATTTTGGGTTGGTAGCTCAGTTCTCGACCAGCGAGGTGATTATTGAGCAGTGCATCGCTAAACTAAGCGTTGTTATAGCATCACATACAATACCAAATACTCGTTCAGTTTAATGTACATGTTAGAGCAGTCTACCATTTTCAGTTGAAGTTTTGTTATCCCCCAGAAACAACTAATGGTGATTGAATTATTGACGATTAATAACAGTTGATGGTGGAGATTCATACAGGTCCGCAAACCTCCAACATAACTCCACATACCAAAGACTTGATTGATATTTTCAAGTTTACGCTGAAAGGACCATCATATTATTAACCGTCAATATTATCTACAATATACGAGCATCACTTGTGGGCTAGTAGAACTGAGAGTTAGGGTATTTGGTAATTCTGGTGCGGTTTACCTCCTCAGCCGATGGCTGCATGGGCTGGCACCTCGGCTTGGTGTAGTTCCTCCGCCAGAGGTAGTAGAGGAGGACGGCGATGATGAAGATGAGGGCGATCCCGCCAATGCCCAGGATCCAAACGGAGGATCCGGACCACTGGAGAGCCTGGTGGGCAGCTTTGCAGACAGCGTAAGCGTTCTGGGCTTCGATCGAGCCGTTTGCCAGGCATTCGCTCTCATCTGTCGACACAATTTGTCAGCCAATTTGTATGAATTTCAGAAATTTCAGAGTACAAGAACAGCAAAACAGAAGGATCATAACCATCTGGAGTGAATCAAACCCATCAGGTTAGGGTCGCGAATCTATGACGGTAAATGTATTCACAAGATCCGTAAGATTGAAAAATGAGCATGGAGCGGAAGGCTGGCTACAGCCGTTGTTATTTTGAATCTATATATGCAATATGAATATAAGCACAATCTCCAAAAGTCGAAAGTGATGGCGCCCATGGGGATGGATAGGCGTTTTACATTGTAAGTCATCTGACGAAGATAATAATGTACGGGTTACATCGACGAGCTAATTGATACTGCTCACTTGCCTACAAGGATGTCAACATTAATATGGGCAGACGTGATGCAAGTGCTTTGTCACACAAAACCGATTCTCGTTAGTTTAACAATCAAACACCTCTCGACATAAAAATCCAATAGGTACATGAATGTCTCGAACTACACATAAATTCAAAATTCCATTCAACACTTACAGTAGGCTATGATAACCATCCACAATGGAACGTGGTTCTTTGAATTCTATTGCTTGAAAAACGGATCAATTTGATTATTTCTTTTCATTCAGTAAGAAAATCTATACCAACTTAGATAAACGGATGCCTTATCACTATGTAAATGTTTCCTGGGAAATCATGGAGCTCAAATAATGCTCGCATTAGTTCAAACCAAGTACAGTGAACGCATATTGTAGTGTGGGATCAAGAATTCATATTATTCTGTAGAATTAGACAAGAACGCTGACTTTTCCAGATCTCTACAATTTTAAGAGCTGCCTACATTGCACCGACAATATCGAAGTCTGAAAATAATTTAGCTAGAGACTTCGGTTTGTGGAGACTCGGATTAAATAGGTAATCAAGGTTTATAGGATTGTTTCTGGTAATGGGCCCTTTGGCTTGGGTAGGTACAGTGCCTACTAGTGATGGGCGTTTAATAACGGAACCGCTTAGAATAACCGGTTATCGACCAAGAACCGGTTACTGAGATAACCGGCACGAGAAAACCTACGTTATTGGAATAATTACTTCGCTTCTCCTGGGCACTGGGCTTGGGCAGTACTAAAGAGACGGTACCTACAGTCTAGCCTCAAATAGGTAACTAACTGTTTTACTCTCCCACCCTTTGACGTGGGGATGGTATTGAGTAACTACCTGTCGCTGATAACGCTTTACCTCGTAACCGGTTATCGACTTCCTCACAATGATCCATCAGCTTAGGATCTTTCCCGTCCCTTTGACGTGAGATGGCTTTCCTGTAGTGATCAGTCTTTACCCTTTACTCCGTACCTTACAGGTTACCTACCTATTTTAGGATGGTATCCCTCTATTGACAATTTATTTCTATTATATTTATGGTCAGCATTTGCATGGAAGTCTCGTCTTCTTCTATTTCACCTTGTCCTCCGCTTGTATTCTACTGATCTCCTCTCACTTTTTAATTCCTCATTCCCTTCCTCATCTACTCTCATGTTTTAAAATTGTACGGTTCCTATTTACTGTAAGTTCAAAGGCCTTTAATTTAGTTCCCTTATTGCATATCATATTTCAATCCTATTTTCATATGAATAAAGTTTACAAGTTTACACGCCCCATCAGTGCAAGTGACACATTCACAAGATGAAGCAATAGGTAGGAAGCTATCATATGACGAACTTTTCGTCACCCGCTCTCAGGTGAACACTCATTTTTGTCTCTCTTCTCCGTAAACTGGTAACTGTTACCAGAATAACCGGTTACCGGAACCGGTTACTGACCGATAACTGCTAGCGAATAATGTGTTATCAGAAAATAACGCTTTGGCCGATCACTAGTGCCTACTTATTTCAATGACTTGATAGTGGGTGTCCAAGCGGCCAGTTCTTTTCTTCTCCTTTCTCTTGTTCTTGTTGGCTGCGTATCCTTGTTTGTTTCTTATCTTCAATTTGTTAACTCATCTGCAGTGTAGGTACCTAATTTCCCTTTTTTCATACACTGCATTTTATCTTTCCTTCCTTTTTATTTACTGTTCCTTCTTTTCTCGATCTGTTGTGTTTCACTATCCTTACTGCTCAATGATAAGTACCTACGAGCAACAATGATAACAAGTAACTAGGTACGAGTAACTTACATCGGCTGTCAACATGAAGAATCCAGGCAATTACATAGTTCATACCTATCATTGAGACATGGTTCTACCACTTCTTAAAACTTGAATGGTATCAAACAAACAAAACAACGGCAATTACCTATTCAGAGCTTGGAGTTAGATTTCCAATAGCCTAGCATTTTGTAATCTGAACAATTACATTTCTGCCTCAGATTCAAGGAGAATAATCAGTTTCGATGATCCACAATCTCAAGAGTAGATACATTTTATATGTTTATCGAACATAAAAGAATACTACCACCTACTAAGATGATTCAAACAGGTTGGTTGACTGTATCTGTAACTCGATATGGTAAAGACCATGTAGACTTACCTGCATCCAGATCCAACTGATCCTACCCTACTCAAATAGGTACCTAGTCATATCCTAATCATACAACTACAACTGAACTGACGAGATGAGACGGGGTAATATGATAACGTACGTAGCATCCATCCATCCATCCATGAATGTCTTACGGCTCTCGGCCGCTTGTACACCCACCATTGAGTATTTCAGTGGAACAGTCTCTCAAGCATCTAGGCCTAGGAAGAAAGTATGGCTGGAGAAGTATCAACAACCTCCTGACCTAAGACCTATTTAGTATAGCTTACCAATGACGGTACAGTTGAATTGCGGGTCGACGTAGATGGAGTGTTTGAGTATCCAAGTGTTGACCCTGACGCAGTTACAGGTCGAAGGAAATGCTGAACCCAGCAAGGCCGGCGGCAGTCGCAGGTTCTCCAGCTCGCAGAAGCTCGAGAGCTGGTTGATGGTGACGACCTCCAACGGGTTGTCCGTCAGGTTCAGCTCCAACAGTTGAGGGAGGATCCCCGTATCTGGGATCGTCGTCAGCCGGTTCCCAGCGAGAGACAACGACTGAGGAATCGTAATTAATCTTGAAATAAACCGTTAAAATAGTCCCAAATGTCAATTATAAGTGATTAGTCTCTTGGAAAATCATTTCCTAACAGATCATTTTCAAGCCCAAACCTAAAAACTTGGGTACTTGGGTTTTCCTCGCCCACGCCACAGGAAATTTATCCATTAGAGAATAATTAAATTGAACAATATGGAATGTGGAGATCCAACTTAACCTATATATGTTGCATTCATTTTCTGTTCGAAACAAGGAACACGTGCATCACGTTGAATGCATTGGGCGACGGGAAATACTTGGGTGTTCAACGTTCACTCCATGCACTCAACAGGTATACACTTTCGGTGCCATTGCCGGCAACGGCTCCCGCCTTAGCAGTATCAAGACCTGTACAGCAATTTGTGACAGTCCGTATGAGTATACCCCTGAATGAGAAGAAGGTTCACTGGGGCACCACTGATTGTATGCTGAATCTTCAAACTCATCAAGTGAAATGTTGCTAACATAGCGTGTCGGTCAGTGTGTTCCAAAATCTTTTTGTGATGAATTTAAAATTCTCATCACGGTGGCGTGGAAGGAAGGTGAGTGAGTGAATTTAGGTAAAGGAGAGAAAAGGAGGAAAAGTCGCAGGCGGCTGTAGTCAACCGAACATCTACGACTTTTGGAGGAGAGAGAGGTGGTGTGGAAGGAAGGTGAGGAAAAGTCGCAGGCGGCTGTAGTCAACCGAACATCTACGACTTTGGAGGAGAGAGAGGTGGATGAGGGAATTTTACCTAGGCGGCTGTAGTCAACCGTTCATCTAGGTAAAGGAGAGGAGAGGAGAGGTCCCTTGTCTAGGCGGCTGTATTCAACCGATCATCTAGACAAGGAGGAGGAGAGAGGAGGTGAAATTCCCAGGCGGCTGTAGTCAACCGATCATCTGGGAGGTAAGGTAAGAGAGAGAAGAGAGAGCTGGTTAGAGGAAGTGTCGAATGAATCTTGAGCGCCAGGATCCGGGGTTTTATAGTACTTGGGGGCCTCTCCCTCCAGCTCCTTGCAGGGAGCTGGTAGTGGGGCCCCAGGTTGAGTAACCCTGGGTTCTGTCGCCTGTCCCCACTCATATCTTTATTTACGGAGCTTTAGTTTGGCGTTTGGATATTGGTGAGAACTTAATATGATAGGAGTGTTCCCGGGAGGGACTCACGACAGAGGTCCCCCCAGTTTGAACCAATATTGGTGCTGAAGGCGCAAGATGACAGGAGCTGAGGGCTACGGCAAACAAGAGGTGGTCGCTGAAGGCGCAAGATGACAGGAGCTGAGGGCTACGGCAAACAAGAGGTGGGGCTGAGGGCGCAAGGTGGCAGGGGCTGAGGGCCGAGGCAAACAAGGGTTGAGCTGAAGGCGGTTCTTAAGTCTAGGAGTAACATGGTAGTATAAGAGAGGATTAACATGGTAGTATATGAGAGGATTAACATGGTAAGTATATAACATGGTAGTATAAGAGAGGATTAACATGGCAGTATAAGAGAGGATTAACATGGTGAGTATATAGTACTAGAGTAGAGAGAGGATTAATAAGGTAAGTAGATAGTATTAGCATAATTTAGAGTTTAAGTAGGTAGTATTAACATGGTGATGAGTTACAGGGGGTATTTACAAAAGATGAGTATTTACAGGGAGTATGGGCAAAAGATGAAGGAGTAGCAATGAGAGATGAATGAGTATCTACAAAAGATGAATGAGTATTTACATATCTATGGACAAAGTTGGTTAACCGAAGGGAACGGGGTGTTGGAATCCGCCGTTTCCTGGGTGTGGTGAGTGCGTGGCGAGTGGTAGTGAGTGTGTGGGTGTGGTGTGTGTGCAGTGTGAGGGGAGGTGGGTGATGGGTAAGATGGGTGCCACCCTCTAACAGTCTTTACGTTGGTGAAGACTGATAGAGGGGTCCCTTCACTGCCAGGGTGGCGGTGAAGGGGGAGAGCTGTTGGGAGCCGGTACCCGGGACGTCGCGGAGCGAGGCGACGACGTCGGGGTCCGTTGGTTGAGACGGAGGTGATGTGTGTTGTTTGTGGTGTGGGGGTGGGCGGGGGATTGGTGTGGTGTGATCGGTCGGGGAGGACTGGGGCTGGTTTGCACCGTGCCAATGGCACGGTGTGGGGCTTTCCGTCAATCAACAGGGTAGCGGTGGATTGTGTCGAGCGGATGACCTGAAAGGGCCCGGCATACAGGGGTTGAAAAGTTTTATGCATGCCGGGCTCTTTCAGGTACATGTGTGTGGCGGTGAAGAAGCGTTTGGGGTAAGTGGTGTCGTTAGTGGGTGTTGTGGAGTGTAGCGGCTCCCTGTTAATTGACGGTGTGTAGTTTGGGGTGAAAATGTCGGCCGGTAAACGTAGTGGGTCTTTAAATGCATTTTGTGCGGGGCTGGTTTGGTCTGAAGGACGAGCTGAAGTGCGTAGGCTGAGTAAAATGTAGGGAAGGGATTTTGTCCAGGAAGGGGAATTTGTTGAAGTAGAAATGGCCTGTTTCAGGACCGAGTGCCACCGCTCTATTTTCCCGTTGGATTGGGGATGGTATGGGGTAGTGTGGATTTTGTGGATGCCGAGGGAACGTAGTAAATCGGAAAAGTGGGCGGACTCAAACTGCCTCCCTTGATCGACCGTGACTGTTCGCGGACAACCGTAACGGCTAACCCATTGAGTGAGGAAAACCGTCGCGACGGCGTCCGCGGTGATGTGGGCGAGTGGGATGCATTCTACCCAGTTGGTGGCACGGTCGATCATCGTGAGGCAGTATTTCTTCCCCTCGGACGGGGGAAGGGGGCCCACTAAGTCCAGATGTACATGTTCCCACGGGAGGGAGTCGGGAATGGTTTGAGGGGGGACATGGGGGTGGGCCGAGACCTTAAACCGCTGGCACTTCTGGCACCCCAGAACCCAGTTACGAATATCTGTGTTCATGTGGGGCCAGAAGTACCGCGTCTTGATAAGGTCCCGGCTAGCCCGAATGCCAGGATGGTGAAGGGAGTGGTAGTGGAGGAACAACTGCCGCCTCTGTCCCGGTGGGACGTAAGGGCGAGGTGAGTCGGCCGTTACGTCGCACCAGAGGTTGAGGGGCGGCAGTTGTTCCAACTTGGAGGCGGAAATGAGGTTGGAGAGGGCTGGATCAGTGGAAGGGCTTTGGTGGGTTTTGATGGAATGGGGGGAGGGGAACGGCAGTAACTCCGCCACCGGCGCGGGGATAGGGGTGGGCCGGGAGAGCGCGTCCGCCACGCAGTTGTCGGCCCCCGGCAAGTATCGGATATCGGACGTAAATTGCCCGATAAACTCGAGTTGCCGGAGGCGACGCGGGGAGGCGGATTTGCGGTTCTGTAGGAGGGCGTGGGTCAGGGGCTTGTGATCGGTGACGACAGAGAACTGCCTGCCCTCCACGAAGTCACGAAAGTGCTTGATGGCTTCGTGGATGGCGAGGAGTTCTCTGTCGAACGTGGAGTAATTTTTCTGGGTGGGGGATAGCGTTTTGGAAAAGAAGCCTAGGGGTTGGGGGGTGGCGCCGGTGTGCTGATGGAGCACTGCCCCGATGGCCCAGTCGGATGCATCGGTGGTGATGGATAGGGGGGCGTGAGGATCGGGATGGGCCAATAGAGCGGCGTCTACTAGGTCCTGTTTGCAAATTTTGAAGGAGGAGATGAGTTGGGGGGTCCAGGTGATGGGGCGGTTGTCATTTTTTTTGGAGGGTTGGGGTATGGCGTGTATGAGTGGTTGTTGATGTTGTGCTGCGTGTTTTATGTGTCTGCGGTAAAAGTTTAACATACCCAGGAAGCGGCGGAGTTCCGTCACCGTGCGGGGTTGCGGGAAGTCACTAATGGCGTGGACCTTGTCTGAGAGGGGTTTGATGCCCTCGGATGAAACTTGGTGGCCGAGGCAGCGGACGGAGGGTTGGCCGAGAACGCACTTGTCCGTGTTAACCAAGAGGCCCTCGGAGGAGAAGATGTCGAGGATCTGTTGGAGATGGCTGAGGTGTTCTTCCGGTGTCCTGGAGGCCACCAGGACGTCGTCGAGGAAGCAAAAGACGAACGGTAGGCCTCGCAGGATGCTGTCCATATAGCGCTGCCACGTCTGTGCAGCGTTCCTCAACCCGAAGCCCATTTTCACATATTCGAAAAGTCCGAACGGGGTAATGATGGCGGTTTTTTGGACGTCGGGGGGGTGAATGTTAATGTGGTGGAACGCCCTTGAAATGTCGAGGGTAGAGAAGATAGTAGCACCATGGAGGTGTGACGAGAAATCCCGTAGGTGGGGAACATTGTAAAGATCCGGCGTGGTTTTAGAATTGAGGCGCCGGTAGTCCCCGCAGGGGCGGATATCCCCATTGGGCTTCTGCACGATGTGGAGTGGAGAAGCCCAAGGGGATTTTGAGGGGCGGACGATGCCGTCGGCTATGAGTTTGTTGAAATGTTGCCGGGCTTTCGATAGTTGCAGGGGGTGGAGTCGTCGGGCTTTCGCTGTGATGGGGGGGCCGGAAGTCTCAATGTGATGTTGGATGGTGGAGATGTGGGCAGAGGGGCGGCGGTGGGGGCGGTAGTTGAGGAGGAGGCGTTCAAATTGTGTTGGGGGGTGGTTGATGGCATGTATGAATCCGGGGATGGGTGTTTTTGTGGCGGGGTCAATCAGGCGCGCATTCCGGACGTCGACCTGGAGACCGAAATATGCAAGGAAATCGGCCCCCAGGATCGCCTTCTCCACGTCCGCCACGGTAAATTCCCACTCGTACGCGAGTCCGCTCATATAAACTGAGGAGCGGTACGTCCCGTACGAGGGGATGGTGGTACCGTTGGCGGCGTAGAGAAGTTGCCGGTAGCAGCGCGCCTGACGACGGAGGATGTTGTTGGGGAATATTGACAGCGCCGCCCCCGTGTCCACCAAGAAAGGTACATTTGTTTTCTTGCAGCGCAAGAAAAGTCGCTGGTGGGTTGGGAGGGCGTTGTGCAGAATTGCGGAGGTAGGTATGTGTGCCGGCGTTGGCTGGTCCGCCGCGAAGGAGACGCGGGGCAGTTTCTTGCCGTTCCGGAGGGGGGGAACGGTGGAGTCGGCAGGGTGGCTGGTCCGTTTGGTAGGAGGTGGTTTCGTTTTGTTCCGGGGAGGGGGAACGGTAGTGGCGGGTTGAGTGGTGGTCGGAGGGGGTTGTGCCCTGGAGGCGGGCGTGGAGGGTCCGTTCCGGGGTGGGGGAACGGTAGCGGCGGCGTGAGTGGCGGCCGGAAGGTTGGTCGCCCTGGTGGCGGGCGGGTAGGATCCGTTCCGTTGGTGGCGGGGTGAGGGTTTTGGCGGCGCTGCAGGCGCGGCCGGGAGGTTGGCAGCCGTGGCGGCGGCGTAGGAGGGGTAGCGGGGCTTGGTGGTGGTGGCGGTGTGAATGCGGGCGGGGGGGGGGGGGGGTTGGTCATGGTCCCCCCCGTGTTGGCGAGGAGGGGGGCCCGCCGGATTTACCGGCGGGCGTCTGCGTTTCCCTGCTTAGGGGCGAAGGAGCAGGGGGGTTGGCACTTGCGGGCCTCCCCACCGAAGTTCACATGATAGAAACAACGGTGGGGGGGGTCCGCAGGGAGGTAGGTGGAGTTGGTGGGGCGGGTCGAGGTGGATGCGCGCGCAGCGGCCGGGGATCGTCCTCTGCGCTGGCGGGGAGGGGATGTGTTGCGGCGCTCGGGTGAGCGCTGGCGGCGGCGGTCGGCGGAAGAGTCGCGTCGGCGATCCGCCGAAATGGGTCGACGTCCGTCGAGGGAGGGTGCCCGGCCGCGGTCTCGGGATTTGGTGCGGTCCCGGAGAGGCGGGGGGTGACGCGGCGTACGCACCTCGCTGACGGCGGCCGCAGCGGCCAAGTCGTGAACGGTGTCCGCAAGCCGCAGGAGGGGCTCGTCGGGACCGTCGAGATGGCTGGCCAGGGCCATCTGGATGGGGTGGGGAAGGGCACGTAACCAGAACGTGCGTGCGATGTCGGCGGTCATAATCCCCTGCAGCTGGTGTCGTAGCCGTCGGTAGAGGTGGGAGGGCTTCTGGTCGCCGAGGTGTTGAGGTTGGGAGAGGGCGGCGACTCGGGCGATTTTCGACGGCTGGTAGGTGTTGATGAGGCGGCTGCGGAGGTCGTCGTACGCAGCGGCGGCGTCGGGGGAGATATCTGAAGTTTGCAGCAGGATCTCGTAGGGTAGCAACGAAATGATCCGGGAATATCTAGTCTTCTGGCTGCGGATGTTGGCGGCCGAAAACGCAGCGTCCACTTGGAAAAACCATAGCGCGGGGTCGTGCGTGTAGAAGGGGGGCAGCGACAGAGGGAACGCTGCGGATGCCGTCATGACGTCGGTAGCGGTTGCGGCCGTAGCGGCGGCGGTGGCGGCGGCGGGTGCTGTGGATGTGGCGGAACCGGCTGGTGAGAGGCTGGTGAAGGGGTAGTCGGCGTCCGTCGTCGCAGCGGTCGGCGGCTGCAGCAGGGACGGCCGGAGGAGCGGCGGCGGCGGTGAGTTCGGGTCCATTTCTGTAACTAAAATTCAAAAATTTGACGTGGTTTTGAATCTTGAAATTCGCAATCGGCGGGAGCGGAGGTGTGTTGAGTTGAGAGTTGAGTGGTTTGGGCCAAGAACTGCGAATTTACACTGACTGATTGAAATTTGAATTTAAAATGTGGGACACCGAACTATTTGACTGGGGCGACACATGAGGTGGGAAGGAAGAAGGTTGAGTGAACGTCGGGTTCACCACTGTGATGAATTTAAAATTCTCATCACGGTGGCGTGGAAGGAAGGTGAGTGAGTGAATTTAGGTAAAGGAGAGAAAAGGAGGAAAAGTCGCAGGCGGCTGTAGTCAACCGAACATCTACGACTTTTGGAGGAGAGAGAGGTGGTGTGGAAGGAAGGTGAGGAAAAGTCGCAGGCGGCTGTAGTCAACCGAACATCTACGACTTTGGAGGAGAGAGAGGTGGATGAGGGAATTTTACCTAGGCGGCTGTAGTCAACCGTTCATCTAGGTAAAGGAGAGGAGAGGAGAGGTCCCTTGTCTAGGCGGCTGTATTCAACCGATCATCTAGACAAGGAGGAGGAGAGAGGAGGTGAAATTCCCAGGCGGCTGTAGTCAACCGATCATCTGGGAGGTAAGGTAAGAGAGAGAAGAGAGAGCTGGTTAGAGGAAGTGTCGAATGAATCTTGAGCGCCAGGATCCGGGGTTTTATAGTACTTGGGGACCTCTCCCTCCAGCTCCTTGCAGGGAGCTGGTAGTGGGGCCCCAGGTTGAGTAACCCTGGGTTCTGTCGCCTGTCCCCACTCATATCTTTATTTACGGAGCTTTAGTTTGGCGTTTGGATATTGGTGAGAACTTAATATGATAGGAGTGTTCCCGGGAGGGACTCACGACACTTTTTTTTGATCGCTGGTGCCTACCTAACAGGCAAGAAATTACTTTTAGTTTGAAATTTGTACCTTGCGTTCATTAATCTGCTAACAAATGATCCACCTTCCCGAGGCAAACCCCGCTTCCTTCGGTTCAATTTAGATGTTTCACTAACAGGTTGATTCCTTGGAGCCGCTCCAACTGCAATTAGTCGGATGTTCGGGGTCCTCATCGTTACATGAGATTCATTATCAGGACAACCCGCAGTTTGGTTTCATGCAGCGCGAGATGGTTTTATTTATGATTTTTATCGCGTTACACCTTTTGAAATACTTGAGGTGTTCAACACTCAGCTGTCAATAATTACACTCCCTCAGTCCCACTGTTTCTCGACCAAGCCATAATTTTATTTAGAACTTTCACCACTGTATGTATCCTTCTGTACTGCATGGAGAAATGGAGATCCTACTGTCTCCCCGTGTGACGGTAGCTATTCTTGAGTCGTTTGTTTTTCCGGTCGAGATGGGGGTCGTTTGGTGAAAGCCTAATCTAGAGGGGGGCTCTCAAGGGTCCACCGTCACTCCCCTCTCACTCTGTCACATGGTACCAGAGCGTGGTCAGTATGCGCTGAGTAATTCACCATACTCCATCCACTTTTTGTGGACTTACCAGAAGGATAAGCCCAAAGGTTTCCAGAAGGATTCCTTTACAAACATCCTGTCCCTTTGATAATGCATACATCTATCGGCTTCCCCACCCCCTTTCACCCCTTTAGAGTATCAATATAATTAAAATATGCTGAGCTCATTTGAAGGAGATTAATGCCATGTCCCACTTTACAAGTCCCAATAGTTGTTCCATCCCAACGATGGAGGTTGATCACCTAGAGGTTGCCCAGATGAGCACAATTCACTGGACAACAACCTCTGACAACATTTTTTCTCCGCCAATCCTCGTATGTAGGAGCTTCGTTCTCCACCAGTAAATATTACTGAGGAAGTACCATTACCTCAATCGATATCCCTTCTTAGCCGTGAATCTCGCTGGTCTAGGAGGGGGACTCTGGAGGGCCCACCGTCACTCTCCTCTCACTCTGTCACACTGTCACATAGATAGTGGTCTGGATGGAAAAATACAATCTAATATAACTTTTCAACGCTTGTTCTAGCACAATAATTATTACAAGCTTGTAAAATGGTGTTTCATGAAACAGGCCCCTACAGGTGTCAGGTATGCATTTTTGGCTCTGAAAACTCCAATACCCAACTAGGTATTTTGTAACCCTCCAAACTTATATACTTGCTTCTAAATTAAATGATGAAGTATCGGGGAGTATATTTTCTGCCGAGTGCGTAGGGGCATCTGCTCCAGAACAACAAACCATCACAACTTATAGCTTGGTCTGAGACCCTCAAGACTTGGACGTGTTGCGGGTATAGTATAATCGTCACTGACCTGAACCAAGTTGGTCATAAATCGCTTTCATCACTCTCTTCAGGTACCACTTACCTAATTTATTTAGATCAAAATCAATTATTTATAAAAATAACTCATTTATGAAAACGAGTTTGTTTTTATGAGATAGTCTTTGAGGCCAAGGAAAGAACGCACTTTCTGTTTGTTGGTAGGTAATAGGTACTTGATGTCCTACCAAGAAAACCTTCAGCTCTACTCCAGTTCATGAATAACATGGAACTTAGGCAGGGAACTGCGTACAGAAGACTGAACTAGACAGAAGTGATATCTATACAACAAATTATAAACCTTTATGGAAGCAGTCGCAGCGTTTTTCTGGATGAGTTGTGCTGCTTTTTTCGGATTTTCTCTGGATATTTTTTAGCCAATGTTGCTTCGTTGTAGACAACTTTTCAGTTTTGAAGATGGGAACCAAGGTTAATGGATTTGTTGGAGTGAATGATTGGGGAGAGCTCGGCGAAAGGACAATCTGTATGTTAGCCATAGACTGATGAAGGATGGTATTGGTATTCGAACCCTGTACCTGCCAGAACCAACTAATAAAATTCAGGGCCTCACGACTTGAAGAATTCTCATTCTTATTCTTCTCCATTTGCTCGCCCTGTCTGGAAAATTAATCTATCGATACGTCATACAAACTGTAACACTACGAAACAGAGTGGGTCAAGTTTGATTCTGGGCGGATGAAAAATGGCCAAAAAAGTGGTGAAACTAGCTAAAATCGCCTGAAGTAGTAGGTATACGTAGAACGGAGACTCGAGAAAGAAAAATACTTCAATAACCGAAAAAACAAAAAATTCGAATGTTTATGTGGTCAAAACCGCTAGAAATCGTCAAAAATAGGAGTCACCAACTTCGAAAATTCGCTCATAGGGTAATGCTACATGACATTTTCATTCCAATTCAAGTTTCAATTGTAGTTAGTGGTTCCTTTTCTACTCTAGACTCCGGTCACATAAAAACGAAGCTGCACTTGCAGGTGATAACAGAAAGACAACCCGTTATTTTCCACGAATAGAAAAGTTTGAGAACTTATGAGCTCTGTAAGATCAACATAAGCGATATGAAACCTTCTGAATGCGAACGGGCGGGACGTAGGTATTTTGTGTTTGCTTGGACGGAATGAGTTTTTCACGTGACACCGCCTCCACCGTCGGAGCCATCCAAATATTTGCTCAACACAGCCCAGCAAATAAGTCATCGCGCTATGACGATATTTTCGAAGTGTCCTGCACTCATACTGGTTCGGTGTTATGTTATGATTATAAGGGTACAGAACTCGTATCAAACGATGTATGTACAAGATCAACTACAAGCCATCGAAGGGGTACTTCACCGACATCTGTAATTGGGTTTACAAAGGGTTGGGGGTACACCAACATATTCAGGGATCCAGCATGAGAATGACGGCTCAATTGGAAAACTGACAGTACAGTATTAGATTCTAACTTTCAGGCGTGAGAAGAGATAGGATCGGATCTGAATATCAGTTTTCAAATAGTCGGGGAGCCTCGGGAGGTTCACTGCCAAAGACTTGAAGAAGTTCCCCCACCATTCCGATTCAGTATTCAATTTTCGTTGATTTACCAAAATCACAATTTTACAGAATTATCGCGTACATAATTCCGATTCTGTTCAACTGATCTTAGGGGGATTTTCAGGAGTTAAATCACCAACAATACTACACATTCATAAAAAATGTCACGGCATGACTGTGACTTGAGACGGAAAAAATTCCAGACATGCGGCATGATCCTACCAGCGAATTTTCGACACACCATCCTGTCAATTTTTAAAAAAATTTAATATTACCGGTGGTTTTAGCCATTTTAGCGAATTTTCAAAGAAACTGAAACTATTACAAGGGGTCCAAAATTTTCAGAACATGAATTTTCGAAACCTTTTTATAGGCAAATGCGGTTTAGATGCGGTTCATCCCTAGATTTTAACAAAAAATTATATATACTTATGTGTCACTCCAGATAACTGTCCTTGGGTACAAGATGAAAATTCTAAACTTCGCCGAAACGTTCGCATTTCCTACAATGGATGAGTTCGAAGATGACCAATTTTCTAAAATTCTAAGGGGGTCAAATTTGAGTTTTTAGGGGTCAAAAATAAAAAATTGCGAACAATTTATATAAAATCATTGAGTGATATGGAAGGATGAGTAAAGACAGAAAAATATAATTTCAGCTGTTTTTCATACAGAACAGGGATCAAATCTGGATATTTGAATTTGAATTCTGTTTCCTCCTTCTTTACATTATAAGTAGATGCGTTTACATTATACAATAGTAATACCAAAATAATATTAGTGCCTTCAGGTACCTAAAGTCTACTATGTAGTTCTATTTTACATCGAAGGAAAATGTAAGCCTATAAGCATAGCTTGTGCTGCCGTACACGAGTCATTACTCTTCCTCACTTGTTCTCATATTTAAGCTTAATTGGGGGTGAATATGGGGGGGAGGGGTCAAAAATTGGTATTAAGGGCTAAAATCAGGATTAGTTCACCTGACGTTGTGTGGGATGGTGATTCACGACGGAGGAACTATTTCGACTATGAATATATTTTTCTCAAAAAAAGTGTTGGTCAAATTTGACTTTATAAGGGTCAAAAAACGGTAAAAATGGCTTAAATCATGAAAAATGGTACGGTTTCTCGCTATATCATTTATTGCATCAATATGCGCATAATACCCTTCCCATCCATTAGTTTCTCATTTTCATGTAGGGGGGCACCACCGGTTGGGCACATCTACAGATCCGAAGACCTACAGATCTGCAAATCCGTTTTAGAGCATCCTGAATTCATCCCTAGATTTTAACAAAAATTTATATATACTTATGTGTCACTCCAGACGATACCTGCCCCTCGGGTGCACGACGAAAATTCCGGACTTCGCCGAAACGTTCGTATTTACAACAAAGGATGAGTTCGAAGATGACCGATTTTCTAAAATTCTAAGGGGGTCAAATTTGAGTTTTTAGGGGTCAAAAATAAAAAAATTGCTAACAATTTATATAAAAACACAACGGGCATCAAATCTGGATGGGGGGGGGGGGGGGAGAGATAAAAAATTGGTAGGTATTAGGGCTAAAATTAGGATTAGTTCACCTGACGTTGTGTGGGATGGAGATTCATAGAAATATTTTTCCCAAAAAAAAGGGTTGGTCAAATTTGACTTTAAGGGTCAAAAATCGGTAAAAATGGCTTAAATCATGAAAAAATTGTATAATTTTATGAAAAATGGTACGGTTTCTCGCTATATCATTTATTGCATCAATATGCGCATAATACCCTTCCCATCCATTATTTTCTCATTTTCATGTAGGGGGGCACCACCGGTTGGGCACATCTACAGATCCGAAGACCTAGGTACAGATCTGCAAATCCGTTTTAGAGCATCCTGAATTCATCCCTAGATTTTAACAAAAATTTATATATACTTATGTGTCACTCCAGACGATACCTGCCCCTCGGGTGCACGACGAAAATTCCGGACTTCGCCGAAACGTTCGTATTTACAACAAAGGATGAGTTCGAAGATGACCAATTTTCTAAAATTCTAAGGGGGTCAAATTTGAGTTTTTAGGGGTCAAAAATAAAAAAATTGCTAACAATTTATATAAAATCACTGAGTGATATGGAAGGATGAGTAAAGACAGAAAAATTTATTTCAGCTGATTTTCATACACAACGGGCATCAAATCTGGATGGGGGGGGGGGGGGGGGGGGATAAAAAATTGGTATTAGGGCTAAAATCAGGATTAGTTCACCTGACGTTGTGTGGGATGGAGATTCATAGAAATATTTATCCCAAAAAAAAAGGGTTGGTCAAATTTGACTTTAAGGGTCAAAAATCGGTAAAAATGGCTTAAATCATGAAAAAATTGTATAATTTTATGAAAAATGGTACGGTTTCTCGCTATATCATTTATTGCATCAATATGCGCATAATACCCTTCCCATCCATTATTTTCTCATTTTCATGTAGGGGGGCACCACCGGTTGGGCTCATCTACAGATCCGAAGACCTACAGATCTGCAAATCCGTTTTAGAGCATCCTGAATTCATCCCTAGATTTTAACAAAAATTTATATATACTTATGTGTCACTCCAGACGATACCTGCCCCTCGGGTGCACGACGAAAATTCCGGACTTCGCCGAAACGTTCGTATTTACAACAAAGGATGAGTTCGAAGATGACCGATTTTCTAAAATTCCAAGGGGGTCAAATTTGAGTTTTTAGGGGTCAAAAATAAAAAAATTGAACAGTTTATATAAAATTACTGAGTGATATGGAAGGATGTGTAAAGACAGAAAAATTTAATTTCAGCTGATTTTCATACACAACGGGCATCAAATCTGGATGGGGGGGGGGGGGGGGATAAAAAATTGGTATTAGGGCTAAAATCAGGATTAGTTCACCTGACGTTGTGTGGGATGGAGATTCATAGAAATATTTTTCCCAAAAAAAAGGATTGGTCAAATTTGACTTTAAGGGTCAAAAATCGGTAAAAATGGCTTAAATCATGAAAAAATTGTATAATTTTATGAAAAATGGTACGGTTTCTCGCTATATCATTTTTTGCATCAATATGCGCATAATACCCTTCCCATCCATTATTTTCTCATTTTCATGTAGGGGGGCACCACCGGTTGGGCACATCTACAGATCCGAAGACCTGGCCAATAAGAGTAAACGGAAAAAAAAATTCAATACAAACGAGCAATGACTGAGCGGCGGAGAGTGGTATCCTGTTGCTGACGTCATTCTCCGCGAGGTTGATCTTCCTGAGCGTCGTCGGGAGGAGCGGGGTGATGTCCCTGATGGCGTTGAGGTGGAGGTCGAGAACTTCGAGGTTCGTGAGAGGCTCGAAAGCTCCGGCCTCGATGATCGTGATGAGGTTTTCGAAGAGATACAGGTAACGCAGGGATGAGCCGTACGACACGAAGCTGTCGTTCTTCAGCGTCCGGATACGATTCACTGACGCGTCCAAAACCTGAAACCAACCTCATCTAATCATGTTTATGAAACAACCATTAAGTATGGGTATATTATTAATTATACAAACAATCTTCACTTCCTTAATCACAGGCATCATCACTAAACTCATTCTGGATATCCAACATTTTACTCATCAGTATACCTACTAAGAGGGGTAATTGTACTATTTATCTATATATCCAGCATAGCCTCAAATGAAAAATTCATATACAATATATTTATGACCATTAATTATAGTCCACAGAATGAATATAGTGGGCATTCTATTTCTATTCCTAGAAGAAAAAATAATTATTAAAAATAATTATTTAAGCGTTTATAACGTATGCCCACGAAAAGTTGGGTGAAAAAATTGTATAATTTTATTTTTAGGTACTTGTGAAACTTGAACAAACTTTGAAGTATTATTGATGGGTAAATTATTACGCAACGGCAAATTATTACACAACGGCAACTTATTACACAACGGCAAATTATTACACAACGGCAAATTATTACACAACCGTAAATTATTTCACAACGGTAAATTATTACACAACGGTTCATCTACCTAGAAGGGGCTGGATTTTGGTGATCGGTAGGTACTTTTGCAATTTGAACAACCGTTGAAGTATTATTGATGGGCAAATTATTACACAACGGTTCATTATACTTGACCACAGAAAAAGGGATCTACGCAGAAGGGGCATCTATTTCACTCCACATCAATAATTTTCCTTCAGAACTTCATTATTTGCGTTTCTTTTTGTCATTTTAGTTACTGTTTCTCATCGACAGAATTATTTTAGCAACACTTACTCGTGTCATCACTAGGGACGCTCTAGCAATCGGGAATTGGCCCGAGATAAAATCATTGCTAGGGATCACCTGATTATAATCAAGGAGTATGAAGTCGAGCTAGTTGTTCCGTGATATTATTTCATTTGAAAAATGATGGCTGTTTTGGAGTGTGTTGATAGGTACTTTTGCAACTTTTTTTCACTCCACATCAACAATCTCCCTTCAGAACTTCATTATTTGCGTTTCTTTTTGCCATTTCAGGTACTGTTTGTCATCGACAGAATTATTTTTAGCAACATTAAACTCGTGATTTAGGTAGGTACCTACCTAGTAACGAGTACGGGGTTAGGTACTAACCTACGGAGGATCTGCGATCTACGTACATAATATGTATAGAATAGTACATATTATGTAATATATATGGGTTATCTATGCAGAGAGCTGTGATATGTAACAGAAGGGTATTCTATACAAAATAATAAACCGTTGTGCAGGGATTTGCAGCGTTTTTACAATTAAGATGACCTCAGAGTTTAAGCTTAACAACACTAGACCAATTCAGCATGTTTCGGATGATTCATAATGCGAACAAACATAGACGCATACAACAAGATCGACAACTGAGATTAATGGTGCAAAAACTTTTCAAGCAGCGTACAAACTGCAGAATACTGGAAAGAATCGTGCAGCTGATGAAAATTTACCTCTACGCTTCTTTGGAGAACGGGAACATTGTAGAAGTTGCGGTTACTGCAGTCAGCCCCCACCATCTTGAATACCCTGTTGAAGTGACACACCAGACCAGCTTTGACTCCTTCGCCGCCATCGAAAACTGCTAGAAAGCCGATACCTGAAACAAACAATAATTTTGATGTTATTAAAGGACATGGGTAACTGGAACAGTGAGATTAGGTACAAATACATGTGAATACTTAGTACCAACTCTTAGTCTTGGTGACTCTGGTCTTGGTGTACAATGACGTGTGTGTGAATGGTATGTAACAGAGTGAATATAGTGTAAAAGATCATGAAATATTCGTCACTAAAAATGCGTAAGGGCGTATGTTACACTATGGCTTTACACAGAAATTAATGTTGATTATTTTTAATGTAGTTCACAGAAATATTTTTTCCGCTATAGGGGTTTTCCATATGAATGTTTTACACCAAACATAACGACGAAAGAGCCAGACAGCGAATTTCGATAATTAAAAAGCTTATAACTTTAAATGTACATTCTAGTTTGTCGCGAATGCTATAAAAATCAAATATACTCGCCCCCACATTCTCAAGGCCAAATCCATTACAATGTGACTGTTCAAAGTATAATGAACAGTATTTTGGTTTTGAACACTATTCAGTATCACAAGAAGTAAGCAAAAAAAGTAACAAAAAGTTAAAAAAAACCCATTTCTTATGCAATTATTTTCTTATTTTATTTCCTTGTATACTGTTGGTAATTCATTTATACCTATATTTTATTTGTAGTTTGACATTAGTAATTCTACTGGGTTACACTAAGAGGGAACTATTATGTTTCTATGTACCATGGCTAAATAAATATTTTAAAAAAAGTATCAATTTAAAGCTGGTCACAGCATAATGAGTCACAAATACTGAACTCTCATCCATGAGATAATTTGGAAGATAAAAACGTGGAAATATTCAAAGAAGATAGGAAAAAGTGGATTCTCCGTTGAAAAACGATGTTATTTTTGAATAATTATTATGCATTTAAACGTCAAAGCTAGATACGACCGAAGTGCATAAGCACCAGTCCCTTTTAATCCTTCTTTAATGACACCGTAAAAGCGCCAGGTGCTCTCGGGAGACCGTTCCACAGGAGTTGTAAAAGCGCCAAGAGGACTAACGGCTGTGGGAGTTTTCAACGTCATTTGAAAGATCGCTTTCGTTCTCCTCACGGGTCTGTTCATTTAGTAGTTGACGTACTGAAGGGCGTGCAGGCGGAATCATACATCAAGATACCGTGACGCAAGCATTACGTGATCAGAGTATGCCCGTGGGGCTATTAGAAGAGGCTAATACAATAAATACGGAAGAAAATGGTGAATGAAAAATGGTAATTGAAAAAAATTGAAAAACTACGATAATGCTGTACGTATGCTGTATGTAGATAATAAAAAATTCGTTCTTGCACAGAAAAATCCGTCTCTGTGAGGGTAATGATGAGTTCGTTAGCCAGCCCGATCGCACTGTGCGCAGCGGTCCAAATTTGCAAATTACTGGTCCAAAACATTCAAAACAAAAAGGATTTCAGCAACATAGGCATGTGGGGTGTTGTCAAGTTTTTGGGGCGCTGGATCGGGAGTCTTAGGGGGTTGTTTTCTCTAGCTCGCATTTTCTAGTCGGACGAAAGTCTGACTAGGCAGAAATAATAAATGAGGCGTCGGTCGCCAAGTGGCACACGTGAAGTTTCAACTTTCTCCTGCTATGTGACAAGTTTCCTTCCCTGTCAAACCCAGAACGTGCCGTATTTGAACTTCAAGCTCCTCCAGACAGATTTCCAGACTCCCATCGTCAACTATTCCATCGCTCGTAATTCAAAGTATGATGAGTAGACCTTCACGAGTACATCCACTCAAGAATATACAGGAGAGATTTTAACTGTTATGCTCATGAGGCCCTGCATAAGAAAAGGAAATAAAAAATACGTTCTTGTGTAGGAAGGTTGGTAGTTACTACGTTGCAGTTCTCATTTAAAACTACACAGGTATATGAAGTGGGCGACTAACATATGCCCCTCCTTTTCTAATTAGGCTATCCCAAAGTGGAACCATTTGAAAAACGCTGCAAATCCCTGCACGCACAACGGTTTATTATTTTGTACAGAATACCCTTCTGATACAGATCACAGCACTCCGTATAGATAAACCTTCATTTTATATAATATGTACTATTCTATACATATTATGTGAATTGCAGACCCTCCGTAGGTTAGTACCTAACCCCGTACTCGCACTACCAGGTACCTACCTAAATCACGAGTTAAATGTTGCTAAAATAATTCTGCCGATGACAAACAGTACCTAAAATAGCAAAAAGAAACGCAAATAATGAAGTTCTGAAGGAAAATTGTTGATGTGGAGTGAAATAGATGCCCCTTCTGCGTAGATCACTGTTTTCTGTGGTCAATACCTACCCTCGCGGTCAAGGATAATGAACCGTTGTGTAATAAATTGCCCATCAATAATACTTCAACGGTTGTTCAAGTTGCAAAAGTACCTATCAACAAAATCCAGCCCCTTATTGGTAGATGAACCATTGTGTAGTAATTTACCGTTATGTAATTGTAATAATTTGCCGTTGTGTAGTAATTTACCGTTATGTAATTGTAATAATTTGCCGTTGTGTAATAATTTACCGTTATGTAATTGTAATAATTTGCCGTTGTGTAATAATTTACCATTGTGTAATAATTTACCCATCAATAATACTTCAACGTTTGTTCAAGTTTCACAAGTACCTACCAACAAAATCCAATAGTCCATCGACTTCATACAGCCATCCTTGATTATAATCAGGTGCTCCCTAGTGATGATATCCCGGCCGGATTTATACCGTTTCATTCACGATCATGTTGACAAGCTTTTCGGTGCAAACGAACGGCTAGACGTACAATGGTCTCAAAAAATTGTTTAGTTTGAGATCAATTTGCAAACGTTTAAAAAAAATCACACCTTTCTACTGAAAGTTTTCGAGCTACAACGTTGAACTCCTACTTTTTGCCCCTTAGACATAACTGAAAGTAACGCCGAGCTTCGCGGACCAAAACTAGACCTCAAAGGGAACCTGCAAACCAAATTTCATCAATTTTGGTTCATGGTAAGTAAGGAAATTGCGAAGTACGGCGTACGATCAGACATTTTTGGTTTATTATTTTCAATAATAAACCATTAGAATCGAGCATGGAAAAAAACGCTGCAAAGTCCTTGTCACATGGGTTTATTATTCTATTATCTTATTGGTCTACAGAAATGCCGGCTGTTTATTTATTGTTTCTTTCATGTAAATTAATTGAAATGGCTATTTCTGGTGGTTTCCACAAATTTTGGCCCCCAGAACTTGAATTAGGTACTACGCTCCTTTTTTTTTTCTTCAAATTACCCTTGATCATTGATCATTGATTGTACCATTTAATCGTCTTGATCCACGTGTTGACACTTTTTCTAGTGTTATTATACAAATTGATGGTGATTTCAGACGATTTCCCAGGTTTTTGACTCATAAAAAATCAATTTTGGGAGCTGAACATCTGGTACAACCTCAATTTTCCACTCCTTGGTCAAAATCGACTTCATATTCGGTCTTCTTGTCCCCAAAAACATGGAATACTATACCTCAAAAGCTCATTTTACTAACATGTTACTAAAACACAAAAAGTAGGTACCTATTTTTATACTCATAACTCCCCTGGATATATTCCGATCGGGCTGAAAAGTTTCGGGACACAACTAGGGCCCAAATGGAGCATGTGTGCGAAAGAACGATTTTTTTAGACCGAAAATGAAGCCTGTACACGTGATACGGCGTACGGCGGACGGCGGACGGACATTGCATTTTTGGAATCTACACACCTTGAAACGGAAAAGAAAAAATTTTGAGGGGGCGTTATAAAAATTTTTTGCTGAGCGAATACATTGGTGTATTATTCACAGAATAATAAACCAAAAGTCCTCCCCCCCCCCCACCCTGAAAATTTTTAATGATTTCCGTTTCAATGCATGTAGAATCCGAAAATGGAATTTAAAAAATTCCCGCATATCCACCCCTTCGTGGCACACCTTGACGGAGCCTTTCAGAATCGCATTAGGTAGGGAAGTGAGTTCGCCATAAGATTTACAACCTCCAGTTTTGGTTTATTATTTTCAATAATGAACCATTGGAATCGAGCATGAAAAAAAAAATTCTTACCCCCCCTCAAAATTTGATGGTTTACGTTTCAAGGTATGTAGAATCCAAAACTGCAATAAAAATATTTCTGTCTGTCCGCCGTACGCCGTACGCCGTACACCGTACGCCGTACGCCGTACGCCGTACGGGCCACTTTTCTTAGTTACCATGAAAAAAAATTGATGAAATTCGGGTTATAGGTTCCGTTCGGCGTCTAGTTGGTCCTCGAAGCTCGACGTTACTGTGAGTCATCTCTAAGGGGTTCAAAATAGGGGTTGAAATTTTCAAAACGCCTATACCATTTTTTTACGTAAATATTTTTACGGTTTTAAATAATTCTTGAACTTGCGAGTTTTTTAAGACCATCCGGAGCATCGTACGTCCAGCCGTTCGTTCACAGTAAGGCCCCGAAGTTTGCACCGACAGGCATTTTCGACTCCAGTGTGAATGAAATTGTATACAATTCAAACCAATTCTCGTAACCAGAGACGCGCCCACAATAGGAATTTGTGAATACGGCCAATCATTGCTAGGGGCCACCTGATTATATTGGCGGAGTATGAAGTCGAGTTGGTTGTTCTGTGATATTATTTAATTTGAAAAATGATGGCTCTTTTGGAGTTTGTTGGTAGGTAGTGAAACTTGAACAAACGTTGAAGTATTATTGATGGGTAAATTATTACTACGGTAAATCATTACTCAACGGTAAATTATTACACAACGGTTCATTATACCATCTACGTAGAAGGGGCTGGAGTTTGTTGGTAGGTACTTTTGCAATTTTTTTCACTCCTCATCAACGATTTCTTTTCAGAACTTCATTATGTGTGTTTCTTTTTGTTAGGTACTGTTTGTCATCGGCAGAATTATTTTAGCAACATTTAACTCGTGATTTAGGTAGGTACCTAGTAACGAGTACGGGGTTAGGTACTAACCTACGGAGGGTCTGCGATCTACATAATTATGCATAGAATAGTACATATTATATTATATAGACGGGTTATCTATACATAGAGCTGTAATCTGTAACAGAAGGGTATTCTATACAAAATAATAAACCGTTGTGCAGGGATTTGCAGCGTTTTTTTATCCAGCGGCGTCGACGAGGTTACAATCGTCCGCGCGACGGCAACCGGCGTTCGGAATCTCGAAGCTCCGCTAGCTCGGAAACAGAAGGTCGCATATCCGGGGAAGCCGTGATAAATGAAGATGAATCTCCCAGCACCCCCTGCCACATCTTCTACGACCCGCTGAGCTTCATATCAACCCACATCAACCCTCTCGAAGATCGTCACAGCCAAGGGATCATCCTCTCGAACAGGAGTTGATACACACGAATTTAATCACCGCACCATCTTGAACATATCTGTGGGCCTCTCGGAACAGGCCCGAGCGGTAATGTGGTGTTCGCGAGTGAGAACTTGTTAACGTTGTAATCCGCACAGTTGCTTTTCGAACTACTCGTACTTCCCGCAACTTCGCCACAATACCGAGGCCAAACATTACGGCATTAGCCCCCATTGAATTGGACAGCTATCGTTATATATTGCTACGCTCCCTTACTGTTATTAAAAACGCTGCGAAGTCCTTGTCACACGTTTTATTATTCACAGGTTTATTATTCTATTGGACTTACCTACAGAAATGTTGTTGACCATTTATTGCTTCTTTCACGCGCAGTAATGAAAATAGCTATTTTTGATGGTTTCCACCAATTTTGGCCCCCAAAAACACGAATTAAGGTCGGCTTTTCTATTTTCTTTACAGATTATCTTTGATAATTGATAGCACCATTTACCTGTCTTGATTCACCTGTTGATACTACTCCTAGTGTCATTATACAAATTTATGGTGATTTCAGACGATTTCCCAGATTTTTGACTCATAGAAAATGAATTTCGGGAGCTTAACCTTCGTTACAACTCCAATTCTTCACTCTTCGGTCAAAATCGGTTTAATATTCGGTCTTCTCGCCCTAAAAAACATGGAAAACGATACCTCACAAGCTCATGTTCACTAAAACCTCAAAAATCCCTCGAAAACACCTATTTTCACACCCATTTTTCTCCCATAACACCCCCGGGTGTATACCTTTCGGGCTGCCGAGCTTTAGATCACAACTACGACCCAAATATGTTCCCAAACGGAGACCCAAACTGTGTGCGGAAGAACGACGATTTTAGACCAAAATTTAACGCAAATTTAAGGCTGAAACTTCATTAGAACCTCAATTTTCCACTCTTCGGTCAAAATTGACTTCATATTCGGTCTTCTCGTCCCCAAAAAACATGGAAAACGATACCTCAAAAGCTCATGTTACTAATAAAACACAAAAAATACTTATTTTCACACCCATTTTCACTCATAACACCCCCGGGTATATTCCGATCGGGCTGCAAAGTTTCGGGACACAACTAGGGCCCAAATGGAGCATGTGTGCGAAAGAACGAATTTTTTAGACCGAAAATGAAGCCTGTACACGTGATACGGCGGTTGCATTTTTGGAATCTACGCACCTTGAAACGGAAAAGAAAAAATTTTGAGGGGGTGTTATACAATTTTTTTGCTGAGCGATTACATAGGTGTATTATTCACAGAATAATAAACCAAAACGGAAAAGATATGCATGGCTGGGGGGGGGGGGATTCAACAATTTTGCTAAAATTCAGTCAGACGAGTTACTCTTCATATGCGGAAAAATTATATCTGATACCTACCTCCCCCCTAAAACCACCATCACAATTTTTTTTTCGCTCCCTCTCCTTTTTGTTGCCATTTCTCACAAAAGACTCAAACGATTTTAACGAAATTCACATGAATTACTCTTTAGGTGGGTAAGAAATGACGTCCCATACCTCCCATCCCCGTCATTTTATGTACTCCGAGGGGCAATCTCCTATCTCCATGAAGCCGTGATGGCCAACTGTAAGGATATTAGTAGTACGGGTAGTAGAGCATGATGCTTGGCGAACCCCTCACCAGTACAGGGATGTCGAATACCAACGCAGACAGCAAACACCAAGTTGAGCCAGCTCGGGGTTCGCCAGACATTCGGCACTCGGCGAATACTGATTGTTTGGTGAATTCCAAGCTGCTCGGCCTGGTATTTTCCAAATGGCGAGCACCTTGCGCCACACATGCGGGGTTCGCCGATCATAGTATGTTCTGACGAATGTTCGGCGGAAATAATCTAGCGGGAAGGCAACAGAATGGACGTGAACGAACTCACGATCGCTGCAGCAGCATTTGTAGTTCTGAGCGCCTGGGTATCTCCAGCTGAAGAATAAGAAAAAGGAGAAGAGTACAAGGAGAAGATGGTTACCTACATACACCCCTTTTTTACATGATACCAATAAAACCTTAAAGCATGTTTCCAATGTGTGCTGATGTTTTCAATAATTTCTTTAGTAATGTGGGTCAAAATTTGGCTCGTGACTTACCTAAATTCGACACTCCCATTTCACTTGTTCCCGAAAACCTGGAGCAGGAGGTGGGTGCTATGAAGCACAGTTCCTTTAAGCTAAGCTCAGTGACAGAATCTGACATCATAAAAATGATCTTGGAATTGAAAGGTGGCTCTTCTCCAGGGTGGGACAATATAAATTGCGAAGTTTTAAAAAAGTGTAAAGATCAAATTTCTAAACCTCTTTGTTTTATTATAAATATGAGTTTCAAACTGGGTATTTTCCCTGATATCTTAAAAATAGCTGTGGTACTTCCGTTGTTCAAGGCAGGGGATAAGCAAGACGTTAGTAATTATAGGCCCATTTCCCTAGTGAGTAACATCGCAAAAATTTTTGAAAAATGCTTCAAGCAGCAGTTAGTACGATACTTAGAAACTAATAAGTTGTTGTATGAAGACCAATATGGTTTTCGTACGGGGAGAAGCACCCAAGACGCGACGTGTAAATTGAATTCTTTAATAATGCAAGACTTGGACAAGGGTAAAAAACCGTTAGCAATTATAGATCTTATGAAGGCTTTTGATACCATCTCCCACGACAAATTGCTGAAAAAAAACCAGTCATGCAGCATGACTTAATGAGCGAATTTTCAAAGAAATATTCGAATTAATGGCTATGGTTTTGTTTTGCTTCGAACTCTCGTCTTCAATTAATACTTCTCACATTATTCAATCTGACCACTCTAAGGGGGTGGGGGGGGGGGGTAAGAGTTTAAAGATTATCCTAGTTTTGGGTAATTTTTGCGCACTTTAAATGCTCTAATTTAAGAACGGATTTAGATATCTAAAATCCGATTTCACCATCGTGTTCAGCGTGCAAAAACCTTTAAAATGAGGGGTCACTTGTTAGAAAATAACATTTTGGGGATTTTTGGGTAATTTTTGCGCACTTTAAATGCTCTAATTTGAGAACGGATCAAAATATCTAAAATCCGATTCCACCATCGTGTTCAGCGTGCAAAAACCTTTAAAATGAGGGGTCACTTGTTGGAAAATAACATTTTGGGGATTTTTGGGTAATTTTTGCGCACTTTAAATGCGCCAAAACCCTCCTTAGAGTAGGCCAATTTCGCCCATCTTCGAACTTAGCCTTTCGATTGCCAAGATAGATTTTTTGTGCAAATTTGAGCTGTTTATCTCAATTCTATCGAGAGTTATCGTCTGGAGTGACACATATATATATATATACATATAAAAAAGTGTTAAATTTCAGGAATCGTTTTAGAATGGTCTGAAACGGATTTCTATGAAGAAAATTTCCAAAAATTTATATTATTTAAATTTCGAAGCCATTGCAATAGCTTCATTTTCTTTGAAAATTCGCTAAAAATGGAAAATTTAGGAATCAACTCTACACCTCTAGAGTGGGTCAGGAGTTACTTATTCAATAGAACTCAATGTGTGAAGTTAAATGGAGTTCAGGGTTCGTTCAATACTTTAGGTGAGTTCGGGATCCCACAAGGCACCGTACTTGGACCGATTTTTTTCATCTTGTACATAAACGAAATTGGGTTCCTAGCTGCTGGGGGTAAGACGATATTGTTTGCTGATGATTCAGTATTATATTTTTCCTCAGGCAGCTGGACCAGTACCGTTGAACTTGCTGAAAGGGGGTTCCAAATTATTAACTCATGGTTAATTGAAAATAAATTAACGTTAAATTTAAATAAAACCGTATGTCTCCCGTTTGCTTTAGCATCGGCATCTAGTCCTCCGTTAAGCTTAAAATTGAACTTACATGGACCAAAGTGTGACATTTATACTTGTTTGGATTGTCCGCCTGTGACTAGATCTGAAAAAACGCTGCAAATCCCTGCACAACGGTTTATTATTTTGTATAGAATACCCTTCTGTTACAGATCACAGCTCTATGTATAGATAACCCGTCTATATAATATGATTTATGTACTATTCTATTATATGCATATTATGTAGATCGCAGACACTCCGTAGGTTAGTACCTAACCCCGTACTCGTTACTAGGTACCTACCTAAATCACGAGTTAAATGTTGCTAAAATAATTCTGCCGATGACAAACAGTACCTAACAAAAAGAAACACACATAATGAAGTTCTGAAAAGAAATTGTTGATGAGGAGTGAAAAAAGTTGCAAAAGTACCTACCAACAAACTCCAGCCCCTTCTACGTAGATGGTATAATTTACCGTTGTGTAATAATTTACCGTTGAGTAATGATTTACCGTAGTAATAATTTACCCATCAATAATACTTCAACGTTTGTTCAAGTTTCACTACCTACCAACAAACTCCAATAGAGCCATCATTTTTCAAATTAAATAATATCACAGAACAACCAACTCGACTTCATACTCCGCCAATATAATCAGGTGATCCCTACCAATGATTGGCCGTATTCACAAATTCCTATTGTGGGCGCGTCTCTGGTTACGAGATTTGGTTTGGATTGTATACAATTTCATTCACACTGGAGTCGAAAATGCCTGTCGGTGCAAACTTCGGGGCCTTACTGTGAACGAACGGCTGGACGTACGATGCTCCGGATGGTCTTAAAAAACTCGCAAGTTCAAGAACTATTTAAAACCGTAAAAATATTTACGTAAAAAAATGGTATAGGCGTTTTGAAAATTTCAACCCCTATTTTGAACCCCTTAGAGATGACTCACAGTAACGTCGAGCTTCGAGGACCAACTAGACGCCGAACGGAACCTATAACCCGAATTTCATCAATTTTTTTTCATGGTAACTAAGAAAAGTGGCCCGTACGGTGGACAGACAGAAATATTTTTATTGCAGTTTTGGATTCTACATACCTCGAAACGTAAACCATCAAATTTTGAGGGGGGGTAAGAATTTTTTTTTTCATGCTCGATTCCAATGGTTCATTATTGAAAATAATAAACCAAAACGAAATACCTAGGTATCCATATGGACAGTAATATGAAATGGTCTACAAACATAAGCTATGTTACTAGACGACTCCGTAAACTTATCTTCGTTTTTTCACGCCTGAAAAGAATATTAAACTTGAAACTAATGAAGTTGCTCTACCACGCATTAGTTCAATCAGTTCTATTGTATGGACTTCCAACTTGGGGTGGGTCATACATCTCTACTCTGAAGCCTGTAATCATAGCACAAAAAATGTTGATAAGAATTATTAGTGGAAGTAAATGGACAGCGCATACCGAACCAATTTTTAAAACGTTAGGAATTTTGAATTTTGATAATTTATTGCAAATGAATAACATAAAACAGATATTAAAAGAGAAACTGTTCATTCATCCTCAACACGAAATTACTACTAGATATAAGACTAATAAATTTATCTGTGTCCCCCCCTTCCAAACGACGGCAGCCCAAAACTCTTACTGTTACAAAGGAATTTTATCTTTTAATAAATTGCCTACTTTATTAAAAACTAAACTGCTAGACTCACCAATAAATTCTTGTTCTATTTTGAAGAAACACTTCTTAACAAATTAGCATGCTTAGATTTATACAATTTAATTAGTTCTCATGTAATTGATTTTTCTGTCGTTTCACATTATCTCTACCACTAGTTTTCCAATGTAAACTTACTCAAGCTGTATTGAGCAATAGGTTTATTAATTGTGTTATATGTCAATAATTATAAATACAATTATACACCATAAAATAATATAATTTACATGTTACCAATGAGTGCTTGATTAATGTTGCAAGTTGGTACATTAAAAAAAAATAAAAATAAAGCAAAATGTTTAGCCGACTCTTCCCCCTAACGCGGGCAACATGCTCTTATTGGGGGATAATATTTCCGTTACCATCTAAGTTACATTGTGTATATTTATTTTTATATTGTGGAAATAAATTCATTTCATTTCATTTCATGTATTTCTATTCATTTGTATTATTATTCATTTTTGCCCAAGCCGTTGTTGTCACAGCCACCATTAGCGAATTTTCGTAAAAAATGAAACTTGCAATGGATCGTAGGGAAGGTTAGGTGATAAATCACAGCGGAGGAAGAATTGTGTGATTCACAGAGAAAACCTTCCCGACTCAGAGAGCTTAGAACCCGAATGTGTGGAAGGGGCTGATGCTCGACGTTTGGCGAACGTTCGTCTCCTTTGAGCCAGGCTACTTAGGCGCCCCATACACTATACGATGGCCTGCAGGCGGTTGCCTCAACATATGAACGTAAGATCAATGTCCTAAGACCGACACACACTACCAGTCGACCACCTGCAGGCGACCGAACTGAACTGTAATTTGTGCCTGAAGACACCACACACTGTGCGACAACTGCCTGCAGCCAGCCTTCAGTCGGCAAACTGAGACTGCAGGCAAACTGATCCAAAACTGCAGGCCAGCCACGTTTCACTGAATTGAAAACCGGTCAAAAACGCTGCAAAGTCCTTGTCACATGGGTTTATTATTCTATTGGACATACCTACTGAAAGGTTGGCTGTTCATTAATTGTTTCTTTCATGCGTAATAATCGAAATAGCTACTTCTGATGGTTTCCATTAATTTTGGCCCCCAAAACACAAATTAGGTACGCTCTTTTTTTTTAAACTATCTTTGATCATTGGTAGTGCCATTTAATCGTCCTGAACCACGTCTTGACACTTTTTCCAGGGTTATTATACAAACTGATGGTGATTTCAGACGATTTCCCAGGTTTTTCACTCATAAAAAATCAATTCTGGGAGCTGAACATTTGGTAGAACTCAATTTTCCACTCTTTGGTCAAAATCGACTTCATATTCGGTCTTCTCGTCCCCAAAAACATAGAAAACGATATCTCAGAAGCTCATGTTACCAATATGTTACTAAAACACAAAAAGTACCTATTTTGGTTTATTATTCTGTGAATAATACACCTATGTATTCGCTCAGCAAAAATTTTTTATAACACCCCCTCAAACTTTTTTCTTTTCCGTTTCAAGGTGCGTAGATTCCAAAAATGCAATGACCGTCCGCCGTACGCCGTCCGCCGTACGCCGTCCGCCGTCCGCCGTATCACGTCTACTGGCTTCATTTTCGGTCTAAAAAATTCGTTCTTTCGCACACATGCTCCATTTGGGCCCTAGTTGTGTCCCGAAACTTTTCAGCCCGATCGGAATATACCCAGGCGTGTTATGAGTGAAAATGTGTGTAAAAAAAGGTACTTTTTGCGTTTTAGCAACATGTTGGTAACATGAGCTTCTGAGATATCGTTTTCCATGTTTTTGGGGACGAGAAAACCGAATATGAAGTATATTTTGGCCAAAGACTGGAAAATTGAGTTCTACCTAATGTTCAGCTCCCAAAATTGATTTTTTATTAGTGAAAAACCAGGGAAATCGTCTGAAATCACCATCAGTTTGTACAATAACACTGGAAAAAGTGTCAACACGTAGACGATTAAATGGCACTACCAATGATCAAAGATATTTAAGAAAAAAAGAAGAAAAAAAAGAGCGCACCTAATTTGTGTTTCATGAGCCAAAATTAATGGAAACCATCAGAAATAGCTATTTCGATTACTACGCACGAAAGAAACAATAAATGAACAGCCAGCATTTCTATAGGTATGTCCAATAGAATAATAAACCCATGTGACAAGGACTTTGCAGCGTTTTTACACACATTATCACTCATAACACCCCTGGGTATATTCCGATCGGGCTGAAAAGTTTCGGGACACAACTAGGGCCCAAATGGAGCATGTGTGCGAAAGAACGATTTTTTTAGACCGAAAATGAAGCCTGTACACGTGATACGGCGGACGGCGTACGGCGGACGGACATTGTATTTTTGGAATCTATGCACCTTGAAACGTAAAAGAAAAAAGTTTGAGGGGGTGTTATAAAAATTTTTTGCTGAGCGAATACATAGGTGTATTATTCACAGAATAATAAACCAATAATTGCTATTATCAGCTGATTTGGTGCAATCGTATTTTTATTTTCATGCAAATCTGAATTAACACTAATTCATGTAAAATCTGAATTAACTAATTTCGAAATGTTAACATACCAAACAACATAGAACACGTTAACATAATATTAACGTATTTTTATACGCGTATTGTTAACATAACAATATTACATAGAACAGAATGAAATAGAACTAAAAAATAGATAACAGAAGTAGAGTCAATATGCGGGTCCTGGCGCATTCCTGTTTGAACATGCTCGTCAGTCTAACCAGCTGCTGGGGGCCTTAGCGGGTGGCGCCACCCCCTCAACCCACCCTTACCAACCCCCTCACCCGCCCATTACCAACCCCCTCGTCCACCCCTTAACCCCCCTTATCACCCCCTCACACCCCCCTTATCACCCCCTCACACCCCCTTATCGCCCCTCACACCTCCCTTATCACCCCCTCACCCCCCTCCCCCTCACTCCCTCACACCCCTCGCCCCTCACTCCCCTCACCCCCCCCCACTCACCCCTCACCCCCTCACTCCCCCCTCGCCAATACCCTCATCCACCCCATTACCCTCCCCCCCCCCTGGACGTTGTCCTATCGCCCCCTGCCGCCTACAACCGCCCCCTGCCGCCTCCAGACCTCCACCCACCGTTTTGACTATGAATACCTACCTACTTAATTTTATCAGTTAACCATAATGACGACCCCTTTCCACCATCTTGGAATTTCAGGAATTCCGTTTTGATTATGAATACCTACCTACTTAATTCTATCAGGTAAGTATAATAAAGTACCTCGGAATTTCTGGAAATACGGTTTGACCATGAATACACCTACCTACCTACTTGACACTCAAAACAGCGGACTTATTATAATACCCACATACTTATGTAAATATCAGGGTGAATGTTTGAAATTTTGATACCCAGACATAATGAACAGTCATTATTCTACACTCTTTTAGAACGTAAGCCTATCATGGTTTGTGAACATCCTGTTTGAACTTGGGTACCTACCACTGGATCATCCTAGGGGGGCTTGATGACGTCACCTAACAACCAACTCCAGACCCCTCCTCGTCCATGCTAAAAGCATTATGAACAAGAAGGAAAAAAAGAAAGGAAATAATAAATAAACGAACCGAGGATCAGGGATCTACAACCCCATATAAAGTGGTGATGATTCACTTCCAGTGAACACACCAGAATCATATGAATCCAAAACCCATTTCTGAAGAACCCGACGACAGCAGACCTCCTGAGTCGGTGTCTGGAAAGTCTGCTGATAGGTTACTAAATAATGAGTTACTACTAAGAGAATATAATTATTGTATCTTCGTCATCGGTGTCCGGTGGGGTTACACTGCTCTCCAATGGGGAAATAATGTCTGGAGAACCCATGCGCATTCTTTTTGATGGTACTTCATCGTCACTGCTTTCCTCTTCTGAAGATGAGGTAATAACGATTAGACGGTCATCATCTGATTCTGAACTTTTAGTTGAATGAAGAATTGTCTATGAATATCTGGAATATGCATTAATTTTTACAATAATAATTACCTATTATTATTACCAAGCTATATTTTCCCTAAATATTATATATATAACGGAGGACCTCGTCCATTTTATTTACCTACAGGATGAATACTTTTCCATACTTTCAAATTTAACCTTATTTACACAACTTACCAGTGGTGGGATTTTTGTAATATCTTGAAGACTTCATGAAACACTGGCTATATGAAGCCCCAGTATCGAACGTGAAGCACATCTTACTCCACAGAGAGACACTTTAAGCTCGTTGATGCCATTAAAGTTCTTCCATTCTGTACCCCGCCGGCTCGAGTGATGATGAAATACCGGGCCTCGGGCGATATGGGGTTCAGCGCGCCTATTTGAACGTGATCGCGTCCAACGTTACAGAAGCGAACAATACTGGATCGCGTCCACCCGCATACCAGAGACCTTATGTTTTGGCCTGTATTCCTCCAGCATAAATGTAGACATGTTTACTACTACCCTTCTAGACATGTGAGAACATAAACCTATACAACAACCTGTTTGATCAGCTCTGTATTATCATCACTTACAACCCACTTTCCAAATGGGCTACATTTAAAAATTAACAAGTACCTATTCCCCCGTAAGTGGATGGGGGTGGGTCCATTAAGCTGTCCAAGATAGTAGCTGATGGAAAAGCATGTCTCAGTGTCCCAAATGACGACAACCTGTTTCGCCATTTTAGCAAAGTTTGTCCCACGTCGTTCAATGAGGGCATCAAAATACCCCCCATCGCTATGATTCCCCACCTCCCTACACGACATTTAAATTATTCTAAGCGAAATCACACTAAATGTAAAGAAGTTCGTGTGTCCCAAGAAGATCGTGGATAGGGAGTTGTATGACCACAGGAACATCCTAATGCTAGAAGAAGGGGATATTACGTAGGAAAAACGCGAGGAAAACCTCGGTTAGCGTTGAAGGAAAAAAATACGAGAGGCTACATCAGCAAGCTGTGGGATCCTCGGGACTCATCCGTTTCATCCAAGTCGTTGCAGTCGATAGAATCGATTATCTTCACCATCCATTCTTTGAATTTCCATCAGGTACCTACCTATGCGTACTGTATACCTATACTTTGAAATAAATATACTTAGGTTAATATCCGCTAGAAGCCAGAGAGAAACCGATATTACCCTGAATGGAACCACTTTTAAATGTGTTAAGGAATTCAAGTACTTAGGTACGCTCTTGACCAATGAAAACAGAATAAGCGAGGACATCCAAAAGCGGATAGTCGCAGGAGGGAAGGCTTACTTTGCTTCTATAAAACTGTTCAGGTCCCGTCTCTTGTCCAGGAGAACCAAGCTTAAGCTCTATCGCTCCCTGATACGTCCTATAGTAACCTATGGTTGCGAAGCTTGGACGCTAACCACCAAAGACGAAAATGCTCTTCTAGTTTTCGAACGGAAAATTATGAGACGAATCTTCGGAGCCAGATGTATAAATGGAGTTTGGAAGATTCGTAACAACGCTGAACTAGATCAACTGATAGAGGGGGAGAATTTGGTGAGGTTCGTAAAGGCACAAAGACTAAGGTGGTTTGGTCATGTGCAACGGATGCCTGAAAACCGGATTCCTAAGAAGGTGATGAACCAATCATGGGCTGTAGCGCCAGAAGAAGAAGAAGAAGAAGAGGTTCCAATGTTTCAAATGTATACCCACACCAAAATAGTAGTTTGAAACACATATCATCAATTTCGCAGTTACAAATTTTTCCTACTACCGCAGCCGCAGATACCTAGGTACTGTACAATCATCGTCATTGAGTCAGATGCAGAAGAAAGGATTTCAACACGAAAATTCACACATGTCAGTGAAAACATATCCTTAATAACTGTTCGCGAATATATATACATATATATATATATATATATATGTATATATATATATATATATATATATATATATATATATATATATATATATATATATATATATATATATATATATATATATATATATATATATATGATAACTAGTAGGTACCATTTGAAATGAGTTCATACAGATTTGTTGGCTATGGGGGCCCATACAACTACTAGGCACTTACAATAAAAATAAATAATAACTAAATAATTAAAGTAGGTACCTATACAATACAACATCCAGCACATCAGAACCCGGAATAATTGATATTTGAACCGATCATCTGCGGGATCGGTCAGGCACGTCACTGGAGTCGTTCTCGCCAAAAAGATCCGAACATTTATGAAGGTGCAGTCGATAGCATCAATCATCTTCCCCATCCATCCTTTGAATTTCCATCAGGTACCTATGCGTACTGTATACCTTTACTTTGAAATAAATATACTTAGTCATCTCTTGCATACTTTGCTATCATAATACACGCAACAGACTGATTCCTTGGAAAATGGGGTCGCTAAAATTCACTTTTTACCCGTACTCAAGGATTGACACTCACTTTTTTCCCTTGTCACGTGGTACAGTGTCCAGTAAATTTGCTTTTATTTCTTTGATGAAGACCACTTCGATAGTGCTTGAAGATTCACCATTGAACACGAAGGGTAGTAGAGCCTTCCAGCTTTTTTTTTCAGAATCGAGCAAGGATTTTCCAACGATGAATCGTCTAGCACAGTTAATTTGGGACAATTAAATTGAGCCAAATCATCCAAATATGAGGGAGTAACTCTCTTAGTAACCTGTAGAAATTCAGGTATTTTATCGTATTACCATCTTCCCATGCCAAGTCGTTGATTTCCTTGCGACACTTTCTTGATTGTATGGTGTCTCCTCCTCTGTAGAGGGTTGTTGGAGGTAGGCAAAACGAAATGTTTTAGGAGAAGAACGTGCAATTTGTGATCGTAGCATTCAAGAAATCGTTAACTTGCCTGGATGCTACACAGATTTATGGTTACCTGTATAAATTACCTTTGTGTGACTACAGGATTAGGAGTTTCGAGGTAGGAGGGAGGGATTAATGGTTAACACACCAGTACCGTTGCACGTTCTATCGACCCTGTGCCTTCGATTTCATCTAACGAATCCTGATTGGACTCACCTGTACTTACGAGGAGATAAAACAAACTATTCAAAGAGGATGCGAACCACTGCAGGGAGAATTTTACATTTTGTTGATTATGGTTCGATACCTACGAACCCTATAATGAATACTGCTAAATGTTAACTTGAGATGGAAGATAAATATTGTCGAAAAGCTGCATAAACCTAAACGATGTCGTTATCACAGGTAGGTGACTTACTTAACTAAGAATTATTATGATAGAGGGTTCCAAATATATTTTATTGACAGTAATTCATGTTGGATCGAAAAAGCAAGGGCAAATACCCTTGAAGAAAAAAAAAAAAAAAAAACTTGACAAAGATGTTAGCATCAGTTTTCCGAGTCAGCAAACTTGTAGAGTACCCAAGAAATCTACTTGTCGATTGTGGGAAGGAGTTGTACAACAGCTTTGACTGTAGCGCCCACACAGAGCTTCAGTTGTGGAGATCGAACAGTGGATGTAGACAGAATTTATTGTACGAGGTAACAGAAGGTGGGTAAAATTAATACCTACCTACCTATGCTTCTTGATCGCTACAATCATCGGATCCATAAGGAAGTAAAAATACCAAAATACTAAAAAGAAGAAATGGCAATGTTCTGCTCAAATGGCTTGGTTTTGATGACCCACATAATACATAGGGAAATGAAAAAAGTTGAATTTCAATCTGTACTACCTATTTCAATGTGCGCCACTAATACAGGAGATTTGGTCCTTCCATCTTCGGGTGGGATGATTTCGTAAACTTTTTTCCCCGTAGGCTAGCTCCACTCGTAGATTCGACGAAAGGCTGGACGAACCAGGTGATCTCAAAAAAATATTCCCGATTTCGAGATCAAAGTAACAAAATTAGTACCTAGGTGGGTATGCAACAGTATCGTATTGGCATTTTACACCCCAGATTCTTTCTATGTTGAAAATGACTGGTATAAAACAAGACATCATCAAACATCTAGACATACTACACTCCATACAGTTTTGGTATTCATATGCCATCTAGCGTTAATCCTCTGGACTAAAGCGAGAGCCAGTGACACCGTCGGAAAGACTTTGTACATAACATCTATTTTACCTACCTTAAAGTTCCGGTAAGCCCGTATGACGGTCTTTGAAAAGAGAAACAATCTTAGTGTAAATCTATATACTTTGGATATAATATGCTACGCCCTGTTTTAGGTAGGTATCATACAGCCCAATGCGTTTTACATTTCAATCTGCTGTACTTGAAAGGTGGTGAAAACCGTCATTATTGGTTTATATCAAATTTAAGTATGTTAGTCAGTAATCAACTCAATGTGCACCTGCACGCTAGTGAATTTGATGTAGTACTTCAAGAAATATCAGAGTGAGTGTATGGGCAAGCCAGCGAAAGAGAGGCTTAAAGAACATGAATCTGTATCATTTTTCCTCCTATCCGTTATCAACTTCCGAAACGAACCAAATAGTTAAATTAAAAAAATATATATACAACAACATAATATGTGACTAATGTCCCCTTATGATTTACGCAGATATTGAGTATTTACTGAGAGATATAAGTTGTCCCACCTACATTCAAATAATAATTTATTACAATGACGCTATTGTGAACTAAGGATAATGATCTGCATATACAAACATTTGCAGGTCTCTATTTGGTCCTTATATGTAGTACAATACCCAGCTGAGAGCTCGATCAGTTGCGGAATTTTATAAAGATTACTACAAATTAGCCTACAACTCCGTCTTGGGGCGATCCGTGATGAACAAGCCCAAGTTCAAAGATTTCAAATGGTAACCACTGACTCTGTATGAAACTGGTTAACAGACCAAATTTCAACCCTAGATGTATCTTCGATGAAAATTTGGCAGGGGTTCTCATGAACCGGGAAAAAGGCATGTTCGATATGCCCACCTATGTCGGATGCGTTATACTAGAATTTTCGAAATCCTGCATGCACCATTTATTATACGAGTATGATAGTACTTCGTCCCTCTCTTGGTGGTAGACATAAGGTAGAGTTGTGCTGTATGGTTACGGATGCGTTCATCCTAGAGTAAAAATTCCTATGACACCGTCGTCTACGAGTGCAATATACGACAATTCCAGTAGGTAGTTAACGTGATTGATTTCAGCAACTACTCTCCTAGGGATCATCCCTTCATTTTCTCTTGCGAATAAGAAAGCAGTTGGGAAATTGAAGTATTGAAGGGTGAGGCAGGGTTGTAGGTATCCCTATCAGACTAATCACAAGGCGCAACACCTGAATAACTTCTTTTAAGGCCTTGGGTAGGTACAATCTGTAAGTTTGAGTCCATTCAGGACAAGACAAATTTGGGAACATGGGACTAGGGGGTTGGCCTAGGACAAAGAGCGTGGTGTCTGATGGATAGGACTGGTTCATCCGAGTTGAAGGTTTGCAGTTCGGCGAGTGGACTAAATTGAACAGAACGGCCAAACTCCGGATGCAAGTAAAGATCTACACCAGAAGAAAGATCTATGTCATCCCGCTCACTCAACAAAGAGTCCCCAAGCTTGGATCCCACGCTTCAGGTATGAGACCAACCATAACGAGAAACTAGAGGAGGTCAAGGGAGTTGTGATCTGACCTACATCACAGGCTAAAAAGGGCATTCTGTGCCCAGTTCAAGTATGCCGAAAAAGTGACATCATACTGTCTGTGGCTGGGCTCCCACGCTCAAGACCACATGGTTGATCGGCGTCACCAGTAAACTGGCGCAAGAGCCAATTTGTGGTACATAAATTGGATTTCAGACCCCGTGTCAAGCAAAGCCCTGCAGACTACACCAGGAGAGGTAAGTCTGAGGACACCCGAACTATAGCAGTGGGAAGTAGTTCCCCCTTTGACCGTGGGAAATGAAAGGAAGACCTTTTCTTTGAGAGAAGTGAACTAGACTTAGAATGATCCCCATAAACATTCCTACTAGTGGACGTATGAGAACCGAAGTTACTCGCTATGATCGATCGGTGGGGCTCGCTAGACTTCACAGATAACGTGGGCCAGGCCTATGACCTAGGGCGGTTGGTGGCACAACGGGTCCAATAGGGTTATTAAGATCTACTCTATTACTAATCAAAAGAGTAATGCAATGAATCCCACTTCTCCTGTGTATGGCAACATTAGGTTTCAGCAGAGAAGGGTCCTTCAACACCTGAGGCAGTTCCAAACAGTAGGCCTTTGGTGTTTCAGTCTAATTCGCCCAATGATCTGCTAGTTCTTACGCCCTGTCATCTCCTGGTGCAGAAGCCCCCCTACCGCTCTACCGGAAGCTACGGTCAGCCCTTCTCACTTACGGGATTGGTAACGTTATGAGAGCTGAAAGGGAAGCGCAAATTAGAACTAACAGGAGCCTTAGAGTCTACCTCACCACCTTTCACTCCCTTCCAGGAGCTGAGCTTGAACTTTGAGTTAGAATCTGAACCACTGAGCTTTACTTTACGAGTACTGGCTCTGGCAGGAATTTCAGATGATGGGCATCCACAACGACTGCCAGCAAGGTCCTAACTAGACGAACGGGAGCCCTCGCCTGTTTGGTGAGTTGTGGAGGGGGAGGGGGTTGTGTCGTACTCTAATGCATGATGAGAGCAATCTGAACAAGAATCAAAGTTGACCGGACATCAAGACGGTTGCGAGAACTACTAGCACAGTGGGTACCCCTGAACTGGAAACTTGGGGGCCGGGGCCTGGGAGCCTAAGGTTTTGGTTTCCCCGTATACTCTTAACTGTTTTGATGGCAGATCGTCCGGATTCCTCGTTGACATGGAGTAGGATGTGGTGTGATCCTCCGCAATGGCACTGTTGGAGTGAAGTGCAGTGCTGAGCGGAGTTGTGCTTCCACAAAAAGCAATGAATGCAGAGTCCAGTTGATCTGATGAACTCTCGACACTGAACTAACGGAACTCTTCGCAGTGGTATAGGGAAGCGAGGTCCTGAGCAGTGATGACTTTTGAACCGCTCCCTCGTGACTGACCGAGCGAGGGTGGTCGATCTGTTGTGCGAGGAGTGGGAGGGGGCCTGGGTTTTCGCTGCTTACTGGAACCCCTTTCCTCAGAACTTGATCTAGGTCGTGACCCCTGGGGAATCATCTGGGCAAATTTGAGCTATTTCGAGGAGCTGCTTGTATGAGAAGATCTCGTCTTCCAACTCCCCCCTGGTTGAACTTGTCCTTAATAGCCGGATCCAACTACTGAGAAGATCTTCGAACAGAAGGATGGATGCCAGTTCATTAGTGGAAGTCCCTCCATTGAACTCACCCAGCTCCAGGCAGATGAGAGAAATCCGTCAATCATCCAGCTGCTGCAACCTTGGGATGAGTCTACGGTTGGCGTGCTAACCTATACTTGCCCGAATTTTCAGCGCACAGTGCTTCATGCAGTTCGGGATACCTGTAACCATATCGACGGAATGATGATTGCACTTCAGGGCTAAGTTGATTGAGAAGTGCTTGGTACTTTATTTCATCAGGCCGTGGACCCAGAGCTGCCCTTTAGGTTCCAAAGGAGATAGGACAGAACGGGTTTCGGGACCAAAGTCAAGCGTACAATCAGTTTGCTTACCTTAACAATGAGGATCTCCTCCATGGCATCCTCAAAACCCGCCTGAGCCACATCGTTTGTAAGAGATCGATCCTGAACTACAAACTGCTGTACTAGATCCTCTGTTTTAGAGGTCCATTGATCTGCAGTTAGAGCTGGGCCCACCTGAAGGCTCCAGGTTTGTAAGGCCTTGTAGATCCTCTTCTGATCCGTGTTCAGCAGAGCTAAAATGGCCACGTCGAGGATAATTTTCAAAGACGGTGAAGTCCAGTGACAACCTGACTACTACAAGTTAGGCGAATGACCGCAGTTGAGCTTAACCTCACACGCCATGGGCAGAACTTCCCGAGTTTCGGCACCAATGAAAAGTGGTCAGACCAGTGGTGGCTCTAGATCATGAACACAACTTTATATTCGACAAAATACAGATGTTTTTAGGTACAAGTTCGGACTATTTAATAGAAAAATTTCGCAAAGTCAGAAAGTCTATTCACCTAAGTGTGTAGTGGCTTCTTAATAATCCACACAATGAATCACAATATTAGAATTCACCCCGGGCCCAGTGCTGCCTACCCAGGCACGAGATTGCCCCGTTCATTCCTATATTTTCTCGCTCTTAAGATCAGTTAAAATTGCACACCCAATCAGCTCGATAATCCTAGAACAATGTCCCGCTCGATTGAATAATGATCCTAAAAGAATAATCACAAGATTAAGAGCTACTGAGCATGGATCAAGAGTTCCGTTCATGACCGAATCATGGCCGCATTTGACGGTATCCTTGTACGGCGGTCAAACATGTTGATTTTATGTATGTTTGAAGTATTTTGGTTTGAATAAAACGAAAAAGAAAACGCTGCAAATCCCTGCACAACGGTTTATTATTTTGTACAGAATACCCCTTCTGTTACAGATCACAGCTCTCTGTATATATAACCCGACTATATAATATATTATGTGAATCGCAGACCCTACGTAGGTTAGTACCTAACCCCGTACTCGTTACTAGGTACCTACCTAAATCACGAGTCAAATGTTGCTAAAATAATACAGCCTAAAGGAAAATTGTTTATGTGGAATGAAATAGATGCCCCTTCTGCGTTGATCACTGTTTTCTGTGGTCAATACCTGTAATGAACCGTTGTGTAATAACTTGCCCATCAATAATACTTCAACGGTTGTTCAAGTTGCAAAAGTACCGATCAACAAAATCCAGAGATCGGTTCAAATATCAATTATTCCGGGTTCTGATGTGCTGGATGTTGTATTGTATAGGTACCTACTTTAATTATTTAGTTATTATTTATTTTTATTGTAAGTGCCTAGTAGTTGTATGGGCCCCCATAGCCAACAAATCTGTATGAACTCATTTCAAATGGTACCTACTAGTTATCATATATATATATATATATATACATATATATATATATATATATGTATATATATTCGCGAACAGTTATTAAGGATATGTTTTCACTGACATGTGTGAATTTTCGTGTTGAAATCCTTTCTTCTGCATCTGACTCAATGACGATGATTGTACAGTACCTAGGTATCTGCGGCTGCGGTAGTAGGAAAAATTTGTAACTGCGAAATTGATGATATGTGTTTCAAACTACTATTTTGGTGTGGGTATACATTTGAAACATTGGAACCTCTTCTTCTTCTTCTTCTTCTGGCGCTACAGCCCATGATTGGTTCATCACCTTCTTAGGAATCCGGTTTTCAGGCATCCGTTGCACATGACCAAACCACCTTAGTCTTTGTGCCTTTACGAACCTCACCAAATTCTCCCCCTCTATCAGTTGATCTAGTTCAGCGTTGTTACGAATCTTCCAAACTCCATTTATACATCTGGCTCCGAAGATTCGTCTCATAATTTTCCGTTCGAAAACTAGAAGAGCATTTTCGTCTTTGGTGGTTAGCGTCCAAGCTTCGCAACCATAGGTTACTATAGGACGTATCAGGGAGCGATAGAGCTTAAGCTTGGTTCTCCTGGACAAGAGACGGGACCTGAACAGTTTTATAGAAGCAAAGTAAGCCTTCCCTCCTGCGACTATCCGCTTTTGGATGTCCTCGCTTATTCTGTTTTCATTGGTCAAGAGCGTACCTAAGTACTTGAATTCCTTAACACATTTAAAAGTGGTTCCATTCAGGGTAATATCGGTTTCTCTCTGGCTTCTAGCGGATATTAACCTAAGTATATTTATTTCAAAGTATAGGTATACAGTACGCATAGGTAGGTACCTGATGGAAATTCAAAGAATGGATGGTGAAGATAATCGATTCTATCGACTGCAACGACTTGGATGAAACGGATGAGTCCCGAGGATCCCACAGCTTGCTGATGTAGCCTCTCGTATTTTTTTCCTTCAACGCTAACCGAGGTTTTCCTCGCGTTTTTCCTACGTAATATCCCCTTCTTCTAGCATTAGGATGTTCCTGTGGTCATACAACTCCCTATCCACGATCTTCTTGGGACACACGAACTTCTTTACATTTAGTGTGATTTCGCTTAGAATAATTTAAATGTCGTGTAGGGAGGTGGGGAATCATAGCGATGGGGGGTATTTTGATGCCCTCATTGAACGACGTGGGACAAACTTTGCTAAAATGGCGAAACAGGTTGTCGTCATTTGGGACACTGAGACATGCTTTTCCATCAGCTACTATCTTGGACAGCTTAATGGACCCACCCCCATCCACTTACGGGGGAATAGGTACTTGTTAATTTTTAAATGTAGCCCATTTGGAAAGTGGGTTGTAAGTGATGATAATACAGAGCTGATCAAACAGGTTGTTGTATAGGTTTATGTTCTCACATGTCTAGAAGGGTAGTAGTAAACATGTCTACATTTATGCTGGAGGAATACAGGCCAAAACATAAGGTCTCTGGTATGCGGGTGGACGCGATCCAGTATTGTTCGCTTCTGTAACGTTGGACGCGATCACGTTCAAATAGGCGCGCTGAACCCCATATCGCCCGAGGCCCGGTATTTCATCATCACTCGAGCCGGCGGGGTACAGAATGGAAGAACTTTAATGGCATCAACGAGCTTAAAGTGTCTCTCTGTGGAGTAAGATGTGCTTCACGTTCGATACTGGGGCTTCATATAGCCAGTGTTTCATGAAGTCTTCAAGATATTACAAAAATCCCACCACTGGTAAGTTGTGTAAATAAGGTTAAATTTGAAAGTATGGAAAAGTATTCATCCTGTAGGTAAATAAAATGGACGAGGTCCTCCGTTATATATATAATATTTAGGGAAAATATAGCTTGGTAATAATAATAGGTAATTATTATTGTAAAAATTAATGCATATTTCAGATATTCATAGACAATTCTTCATTCAACTAAAAGTTCAGAATCAGATGATGACCGTCTAATCGTTATTACCTCATCTTCAGAAGAGGAAAGCAGTGACGATGAAGTACCATCAAAAAGAATGCGCATGGGTTCTCCAGACATTATTTCCCCATTGGAGAGCAGTGTACCCCACCGGACACCGATGACGAAGATACAATAATTATATTCTCTTAGTAGTAACTCATTATTTAGTAACCTATCAGCAGACTTTCCAGACACCGACTCAGGAGGTCTGCTGTCGTCGGGTTCTTCAGAAATGGGTTTTGGATTCATATGATTCTGGTGTGTTCACTGGAAGTGAATCATCACCACTTTATATGGGGTTGTAGATCCCTGATCCTCGGTTCGTTTATTTATTATTTCCTTTCTTTTTTTCCTTCTTGTTCATAATGCTTTTAGCATGGACGAGGAGGGGTCTGGAGTTGGTTGTTAGGTGACGTCATCAAGCCCCCCTAGGATGATCCAGTGGTAGGTACCCAAGTTCAAACAGGATGTTCACAAACCATGATAGGCTTACGTTCTAAAAGAGTGTAGAATAATGACTGTTCATTATGTCTGGGTATCAAAATTTCAAACATTCACCCTGATATTTACATAAGTATGTGGGTATTATAATAAGTCCGCTGTTTTGAGTGTCAAGTAGGTAGGTAGGTGTATTCATGGTCAAACCGTATTTCCAGAAATTCCGAGGTACTTTATTATACTTACCTGATAGAATTAAGTAGGTAGGTATTCATAATCAAAACGGAATTCCTGAAATTCCAAGATGGTGGAAAGGGGTCGTCATTATGGTTAACTGATAAAATTAAGTAGGTAGGTATTCATAGTCAAAACGGTTTTCCAGAAATTCCAAGATGGTGGTAGTGGAGGGGTGGGGTGGGGTGACGTCATAATGATTATTTGATAGGTACAATTAAGTTGGTAGGCATTCATAATAAAGGTTGAGGTGATGGGTGAGGGGGGTGGTGGTGTGAGAGGCGGTGAGGGTGGCGATGGCGAGGGGATGAGGCGGGGGGGGGGAGGGTGGTAGGAGGTTGATGGATGATGGGAGGGGGGGGGGGGGGTGATGGGTGAAGGTTTGTGGGCGGAGAGGTTGGAGGAGGGTCTGAGGTCTGGAGGCGGCTGGGGCGGAGTGGGTGGAGGCCTGGAGGTGGCAGGTGGCGGGGTGGGTGGAGGTCTGGAGGCGGCAGGGGGCGGTTGTAGGCGGCAGGGGGCGATAGGACAACGTCCAGGGGGGGGGGGGGTAATGGGGTGGATGAGGGTAAGGGCGAGGGGGGAGTGAGGGGGTGAGGGGTGAGTGGGGGGGGGGGGAGTGAGGGGCGAGGGGTGTGAGGGAGTGAGGGGGAGGGTGGTGAGGGGGTGATAAGGGAGGTGTGAGGGGTGATAAGGGGGTGTGAGGGGGTGATAAGGGGGGTGTGAGGGGGTGATAAGGGGGGTTAAGGGGTGGACGAGGGGGTTGGTAATGGGCGGGTGAGGGGGTTGGTAAGGGTGGGTTGAGGGGGTGGCGCCACCCGCTAAGGCCCCCAGCAGCTGGTTAGACTGACGAGCATGTTCAAACAGGAATGCGCCAGGACCCGCATATTGACTCTACTAACAGAAAACCGAGCAATGAAACTACTTTAATAGTAAGAACTCTGACAACTGATTTTCATTATCAGTTTCCGTCAAAAATGTAAGAGATGAATAATAAACTTCTGCAGAGGAGAGGGAGAGGTCAGAGTTGGGAGTCTCTCTCTCTCTTTCTCTTTATTTTTTGTAGAAGTTCAACAGTATACCGTAGGCCTCGTCCTTCATTCTTTTATTAGAATAATTTTTATCTTTAATCTTCCATAGACACGGTTGATTCCTATAAATTTTTATAAATCCGGAAATAAACTGAGGTTTGTTGTCCATTTTCACATCAGTCCGCGCTTCAGTCCGCAAACCCACCAGAAATACAAATGAAGAAATGGCCTGCAGTCCGAGTGCGGTAAACTATAGAATTCCAAGACGGCCGGTCATGAGCCTGCAGGCCGACTGAACAGTGTGTGGCGCCGGGCATCAGATCAAGATCGGACAGTCCTGCGACTGCCGCTTGATCTCTCGTCCGATCCTCGCCTCCCCGACACACACACACCTTCAGTCCGCGCAAACTGCAGTCCACGATGTTCAAGTTAACTGATGTGATTGATGATCTGAAGCTCCTACGTCATTCCGGGTCTCCATCAGATTGTGAAATCTTGCAGGCGGCGATTGCTCGTTTGGAGGATTGGTGTGACTTGAATCGCCTTCATCTGAACCCCTCTAAGTGTTCGGTCGTGACGTATCATCGCGTGGTGCACCCAGTCGCGTTTGATTACACTTTGTGTGGCACTCCGCTGCAAAGAATGAGTCAGGTGGTCGATCTTGGTGTTCTCTGTGATCGGAGCCTGTCCTTTTCTAGCCATATTGAGCGACTCGCTAGCAGGGCGATGCGGGCTTTGGGCTTCGTCAAGAGGAATACGAGGGAATTCACAAACGTAGACGCCATCGTTTGTCTCTACAAGGCTCTCGTGCTGCCCATTTTGGAGTACGCTTCCACAGTTTGGTCCCCCTCGTATACGATCCACAAGTACCGGCTGGAACGGGTTCATAGGAACTTTTTGCGCTACGTGGCCTACAAGATGGGAATCCCCTCTGACGATATCGACTACGCCTCTCTTCTGAGAAGATGCAAACTCGAGACTTTGGAAAAGCGACGTTGCACATCTGACTTGGTGTTGCTCTTCAAAATTTTGAACAACCAAATCGATTGTCCCCCATTACTCTCCAAAATCCAGCTCGCCGCCTCTCGCACCAGCACACGTTCTTCGGTCCTCTTCGCCGTCCCTTTTTCCCTGACCAACTACGACAGAAATCGACCACTCCATCGACTAGTCCGCACAGCAAACCTCTTTCTTTCTTCAAATCCTCAGTTCGACTTCTTCCATTCCCCCCTTTCTACTCTAAAGACTTTGCTTTCTTCTTCCTCTCTCTCTTTTCAATAGTTTCAACCTTTCTTTATTTTTTTCCCTCCACTGTTTTCCCTTGTACTGTTTCTCTTCTATTGTAACGTAGACCTCTTCACCCCTCTGCTAGAATGACATTAATATGCAAAATGTAATTGGGCTTGCCCGTATAAATAAATAAATAAATGTGTGTGTGGGCGATCTTCTATGGACTGACAGTCCAATATCTGCAGTTAATCGTATAGTGTATGGGCCCCTTTACCGACTCTGACCGGAGCACCCGAACATCGAAAATCCGGGGTTTGACGAATCGCGAACATCCATCCACACCACTTGGTATTCGGCTAACGTTTGTTCGGTGTTCGGCGAATCCGGTATGTGTGGAGCCGGCTTAAGATAGGTACAGTAAGTTCCTACTTAGCAATTATGCTGTGCAAGTTGTGCTTTTGTCCGACACATCGTTTTAATGCGATGCTGTCCAACGCACACTCCACTCATTATATTCCGGGAGTGTTCAGTTTGAAAGCTTCGAAAATTATTTCTCTTGGTGTTTACGGACTCCGCGAGACGAGGTCGGACCCCTGGATTGGATAGCCCCGTGATGGATAGGTGCGAAGTGCTTTCAAACCTCCGATTTCCGTTCTAACCCTCCCAACCATCACCTCATCCCTGGAAACCTTGATTACCTCAAACGAGATGCCTCGCCCGTCGCCTCCCTCTCGATCGTTTTATAATTTGTTGAAGGTTCTCGTCCTATGGAAACCGACCGGACGAAAAGGGAAGACCACGCCAATCATTTCGGGGGGAAAAAAACCCGCGATCGATCACCCGGGTGAACTCCTGGACTGTTTGATGAACCAACAAACAAGCATCCATCAAGGGATGGTCGAGAGTCTTGAAGGCTACTGAATCAGACGCGGAGGTAAATATTTGTTTTTTCAGAAGCTTGGACCCACTTGAGTGTTATTGCACCGGTTGAGTCTGTCTAGGATATCCACGAGAGACATTGCCAAGACGTTCGCCTCGAAAGAATCGATACCAGTGTTGCAATCGTGTGAGATAAGACAGAAATTTAACTTCAAGGTTGTAATTTTAAACACAGCCGTAAAAATACAAAATATGAAATTAGTATCATAAAAACAGAGGCATTCTAATTAATTCCTCTATAAAACTAATAGTGACCTTTTCCTGAAGATTTTTCACTTCTGTACACAGAAAAAAACCAGACGAATTTCAACTTCCTAATTTTCTGAAAGTTCCCAAAGCTAATGAAACTATAAAATAAAAGTTTACGAAAAACCAACGCAATCCTCTTAGACGTGAATCCAGGTAAAAATCCTTAGAACAAATAAGTTTGCCGTTCATTCAACTACTTGCCAAATGTCTTCCGCAGTAACTTGATGATATTTTTAATAAACTAATTAAGACTCGGAAGCGAGGTGGAAAAAGTTGCTACGCATCAAGAGTTAAGAGGGGAAAAATGGTTTATTAAAAATTAAAAAGTTTGCACAGTAAAAAGGTAGAGAGGTGGATGAAGAAAAAAGAAAAACGAACGGAAAAAACTTGGAAGAATATTCAGTTTGAAATTACCTTCAGAATGTAAAGGGGGTGTTGGAGTGCGACTGGAGACGTTTTTTGGCGCAAAAAGGGAGTTGAAAACGAGTTTAGTGCGTGGAAATAAGTTTTTCTTTGTGCTTCCTTCTGAAGGGAACATTGTCGAGTTATTTTCTGCACTTATATATAAAGAAGCAGATGTCGCAACAAGAGGAATAAAAAGGAGGGAAACGAAAGAGTGGAAATGACTGGGGATGGGAAAGACTTGGCAATATCCGCTGTCAGCGTGGATATCTGACGGTGTGGCGAGTGGTGTTTCGAAGTCACCTTATATGGGAAGGCCACGTTCAAACGCATACGTTTTCCAATTCAATGAAAACTCGTTTTCACACAGAGGGATCGACCAAAAGTAAGCACGCAGGAAAGGTTTTGTGCAGAGTGAATACAGAGTGAACGAGACATGAGGCGTTCCAGCATAACAGGTCAAACTATTTCGAGGGGCATTTTATGTCGCCTGTTCGTGTTCAGTATCTCTAGTTTCCCCCAATCTCAGACACCTGCATTTGAGATGACCCAATTTCACAACGTCTTGAACCGTAGTAAGCTCTCTGAATGCCATCAGTCAGTTCAATCATTATGTAATCAATTATCAAATATTTTCCACACTATTGTTGACCATACAAATGTGGAATTATTTTTAGAATAGTTTTTGGTGAGAATTATTTAGCCCCAAGGAACTAGAATTTTAGCCCCCCCCCCCCCCCCCCCCCGAACAAATACTTTAATTTTTCGTCATTGTTATAAATTTTTAGCGAATTATTACCTAATATCATTGATATATGTATAAAAATTATAGAATCCAGCGATGGATTCAGAATGCTCTGAAACAGACAACTTCAAACCCACGTAGACGATACAAATGTTGGACCCTTTTCTCTGAAGATGATCGCTCAAGTTTTTGTAAATAGTAATGAAACGGGACGAGTGAAGTTAATAGGTACAAACAGTTGGGTGTAGAAGGCGGATTGAGGTGTCAGCCGGTGATGTAAGAGTTTTGAAGTTGCGAAGCCAAGAAGAACCATCAATTTGATTTCCTCTAACTCTGGAAGCAGGTGGTTTTCCTCCAACTTCTAAAGACTTGATCACCGCAGTTGAGACTAGCTAACTTGGCAGAACAAATCTAACCGAGAAAATCCTGACAGACAGAGAGATATTTCCACTCTTTTCTGCCATCGGAAAATTGGATTCTCTTCAGCAGGACTACAATTTTGAAGGCAATGAAAATGAAATAGTAGGAATAAATTGGAATTGGATGGGGGAACCACCTGTTTCAAAGCGGAAATTAAGGTTTGTAGCTAGGAAAAGTTCTCCTTCTGTGGTAAAAAACTGATGGGCATATTACTTGAAATTCACTCTGCCCCAAGCAGAATGGTGAATATGAGGAGGAGCAGGAGTATGGCGAATAATTCTAACTGAAAGATGGAAATCCTTTCGAATACACGTCATTTAAAAATAAGTTCTCTTCTAAACCTACGACTGGAAAAATAAAACATCGATGAATACAGAAGAAACTACTAGTTCAGCAGGTACCACATTACAGATGTTCATGTTTTTCGTCGAGTAATAATAATAATAATAATAATAATAATAATAATAATAATAATAATAACGAATACTGAATATCCACATATTCATTTGATACTTGACTGAAATGGTCTGTAGATCTTAATTATGTGCGTTCTCCTTGGTTAATTTCTGTAGGTCCTGACGCGTAAAACACTAAACGAAAGCTCGGTGAAGAAGGAAGTATCTGTTGGGCATTATTCCCAATAATGTTGACGACCTATAACTGATAACTATGCCGTTCTGGCGGAATGCCCCGACTATTCCTGACACATAACATCCGACTTTTACAGACTTTGTAGTTTTTTCTGATTGTACACTGCCCACCCGCTTGGCGTTAAGTTTTTCTTCTCGTCTGTACAGTTCTTCCGAATTATTCACAGTTGAATTAGGGGACGATCAACATTATTGACAATACTGCATGATATTGACAATAATATTGATCGTCCAAGGTGAAAAATGAGTATTGATGGTTGATATTGAAGCGATAATGAAAGAAATCCAGATTTTCTGTTCTCCGAGCGTCAATATTTAAAAGTGGAGGGAATATTGGGCGTCAATATTATTGTCAGTAATCAGTTCGTGTTGCACTCTCATCAGGAACGGACATAACGTTTCGTGTCAGAGATATATGGATACTACGGGATATCGCGACACCATGGATAGAGATTTTGACAGTTCAGCTGGAACAACGGTATATATTATGATGAGGAGAATCGGCCCCTTCGGACATTCATTGAGCAATTGGACCATCTGTAGTAATTTGTCGAACGTCCTTTCGTTCATTCTAAAATAATTTTTGAAGTCTTCCGCATCTGTTGAGCTGATTTCCCTCAGCAGCCTTATATGAGAATAATCTTCACGTTTCTTTAACCAGTCTTTCATCCACCGTTTTCTCTGTACTCGACGAATACTTTCAACAGCCACAATTATGGCTAGACATGCTTTCTTTCGATTGCCCATGTTCTCAAAACACACAAAGGCACTTGGAAAAACACAACTTCACTTGCCTGAATGACAGAAACTGACGCACTGAACACATTTATTGATTTAAAGCATTGACAATAATATGGGCCGTGTGGGGTAAGCCAATATTGATGGTGACATTGAACAGGAGGATCAATATGATTGATGTGATGAATGTGTTTTAGCGTACATCCACCACGAGTGGTACGAGCGAGGATGTGCCCGGAATTTGGTTATGAGCGAATCACCACCATGCCCGAGATCTTTTAGGAAGTGTGTCCGTTGGTTATGGGCGTACCACCACCATTCACGGATACTTTTAGGGTCGTTGCCTGGTTTGGTTATGGGTGGACCACCACCATTCCCAGGATCTTTTTGGATGTGTGCTCCGCTTGGTTATGGGCGGACCACCACCATGCCCGAGATCTTTTAGGAAGTGTGTCCGTTGGTTATGGGCATACCACCACCATTCACGGATTCTTTTGGGTTAGGAGAGCGAGACGAGTTAAGGAGGAGAGAGAGTAGTCAGCGACTAGAGGAGAGCGTAGAATGAGGAAAAAGTGCAGGAGACGAGTTTTTATAGGCTTGGGAGCTGTCTCCCTCCATCCTCTAGCTAGTAGAGGATGGTGGGGATCTCCAGGCTGGCCCCCGACTCTCTTGCGTCCTCTGTCCCCACTTCTAGGTTTATTTGGCGAGATCTTATTTCTACGTACAAGAGTTGTGGTTCTGGGAGGATACCATGACAATTGACAATGCTGATATTGACAATAATATTGACCGTGACGGCCCGCTTAACAGAAAGGTGTGACTCGCCGGGCTCTACCGGGCGTGATGCGAACCGCATTCGAGATGAATAAACGGATAAAGGGCAGGAAACCAAATAGTAGCACCTCATCTCATCATCTCGAGTCAACTTTAACTCCCTCAACTACAGACCTCAATTATAATACTCCTGACGAGTAAGCTGTAAAAGTAAAACACTTCGCCGGAGGATCGTAATGCAAACGACCACCATTTCCGTCAAATCGGAAGAATCTTATTTCTATTAGTCGTTTTCCAATTACAGTCAACCATTTATTATAATATGCGACCGTCTTACAAAAATGGAAGCTTCCACGATAAGGGTACGAAACCCCAGGGATAGAATGTAAGACTAATTTGAACCAGAAATTTATCCTACCCTTTCGGGTAGTTTTAACTGTTCAGATTTTCATCACTATGTTCGACCTAGTCTCGCTAAACGGCCAACAGGTACTCCCTATATATTTAAAGGGTAAAATCAAAATTAAGGATACCGTTGGAAAGAGCGTTAAATTTCTGCCAACGAAACTTTTTATAGAGGATTCAACGGATGAAAAATCGGTGTGAAAAGTAAATTTGGCTCAAACTGCGAAATCAATAGTTTTTTTCTCTAATAATGGTTCTGCGTCCGAAAATCGATATTAGAATTTTACAGGTAATGCTGATTAGGGAAGAAGATGACGTTTAAATTCAGAAAAAGTGGGGTTTCAAGAAAATCTAGTGTTTTAGCGTGTTTTTTGACCTGAAAACGAATATGAAGAGTTGGGCACCGACTTTTAGGTACCCGAATCGAATGCTCCCTCTCTCGATGGTTTTATAATAGGCTGTCTGTATGATCGCTTTGGTAAGATATGTAACATAGGCATGTTACCCGCTTCATCAATTTCGTTGAATATAAATACGAGTTCGGACAACTGTTGTGGCCCTTTGTACACGAAATGAAAAAATATTCATCAATCAACGCCTATGGTCCCTTTATGCAAACAAGTCAATCAACGCTTCCTCGTCTCGGGACTCGAATATTACTTCGTCCAACTGAATCAAGGTAACACGATCAGAGAAGGACTCGCGGAGGGACTCGTCAGTGAGATCCCCATGCAATTTCGAAGTACTGGATCAAACAGCGTAGGCGAAACAAAGCACCTTCAGAGGACAACCGTAACACAATGGACAGTAGAGAACGACCACCTCTGGAACATTCGAAACCTAAATAAACTTCCCTACACACTGTCGTAGGTATTCGACTCTGAAATGATCCTGCTCTCACAGGTCTCAGCACGAAACTGAATAGTTCTTTCCCACAACAGTTGTTCAATTCATTCAGACTGTTATGCAACTCCCGATAATGAGCGCACAGGGGGCGAAAATAATGTAACGATCTATAAAATAAATAATATAAGAAGAAAAAAAATATTGAAGGAAGAAAATAATGTAACGATTCAGGAGGATAAAATTATTCTGTGCAGCTACCAGAATGACGACGGCTTGTGAGTTAATCCAGTTCAGCTTCATCAAAGATTTCAACAGCCGCCCACCCAGGAACCTTCCGATTCGTTGGTTCTGTCTGGCAAAGCAGAATTTATCTTGCCGAACTACGTTCACTACCTACACCAAATTCGCCAACAACATCCATAAACTTAGAAAACATAGAATCTCAGACCAATGATCCACAAAGCGCAGACAAGTGAATTAAGCGTCAAGAGCAACCTCGAGGGATGCATATCTGTGAACAAGCTTGAGCAAATTTTATCAAACCAATTACGAAACGAACTTCATTCGCAGACAAACAAAATCCTGACAATGAACGCATATAGATTGTAGGATTCAATCACAACATACTATTTGTCGTGGTATCCTCCCAGAACCACAACCCTTGTATGTAGAAATAAGATCTCGCCAAATAAACCTAGAAGTGGGGACAGAAGACGCAAGAGAGTCGAGGGCCAGCCTGGAGGTCCCCACCATCCTCTAATAGCTAGAGGGTGGAGGGAGACAGCTCCCAAGCACATAAATACTCGCCTCCTGCATCTTTTTCCTCATTCTACGCTCTCCTCTAGTCGCTGACTATTCTCTCTCCTCCTTACCACGTCTCTCATGGTGGTGATTCGCTCATAACCAAATTCCGGGCACATCCCCCCTCGTGCCACTCGTGGTGGATGTACGTTCAAACGCATTCATCACACTATTCAACATTAATAATAAACAGTTCGCTCTGTTTATGCTTGTGAATCCTAGCAACGCAATTTCATTCGAATCCTTATCCTACTGGCCACCCTATGTTCCTGTTCAATTAGCTGACAATTCATAATTATTATAATGTGATTATTGCTATATGGATGAAATGATCGTGATGATGGATGATACCGCTATACGGATGACTTGGGTTTAAATCATTACCTACCTAAGCGACACTGGCACACGCTCATGTGCAAGCCAGTCCTAAGTCTATATAAAATTTTGTGATACTGTTACGCAAGCTATTATCGAACAGCAATGGAAGAATTGGTACATCTGGTATGGAATCGAAGGTGTATTTAAATATGGGATAAAGAAAACCGTCGAAACTTATGAGCGCACCTGCTCTTTGTCAGGAATATCAGAGGGTTTTCGCGACCCCTTTCAACGCAGGGCATCAAACGATGATCCTCATGCGACAGTAAGGTCCACCTGTTCCTATCTACTCACATTCGACCGCACGAAAAAATACCTTTTTCCAAAGCTTCTTTTACCCAAACGTTTGACCGTACGACCACTTTCACCGCCTGAATCCCAAACTCGCGTTTTTACAAACCCCATCCCCAACCGAACAGGTCCCCTACCGCCACTATTCATGTTTCTCCCCTCTCGCCACTAGAGAAGGGAAACGACAGTCGATAGCCAATTCGTGAAATACGTGGAATAAGGGAACTCTAAGGGCTTTTTCAGATGCCTTTAGAACAATTTTTTCCCAAAGTGTGGCACATACATATATCTTCTTCGAAACCAAAACGACCAAGTGTCGCGGATTCATTTGCTTATTTTATATTTTGGTTTACGAATTATTTCCAATAATGAACCTTTGGAATCGAGCACGAAAAAATTTTTTTTAACCCCCCCTCAAAATTTGATGGTTTACGTTTCAAGGTATGTAGAATCCGAAAATGCAATAAAAAACGCTGCAAATCCCTGCACAACGGTTTATTATTTTGTATAGAATACCCTTCTGTTACAGATCACAGCTCTATGTATAGATAACCCGTCTATATAATATGATATGTACTATTCTATGCATAATTATTTAGATCGCAGACCCTCCGTAGGTTAGTACCTAACCCCGTACTCGTTACTAGGTACCTACCTAAATCACGAGTTAAATGTTGCTAAAATAATTCTGCCGATGACAAACAGTACCTAACAAAAAGAAACACACATAATGAAGTTCTGAAAAGAAATTGTTGATGAGGAGTGAAAAAAGTTGCAAAAGTACCTACCAACAAACTCCAGCCCCTTCTACGTAGATGGTATAATGAACCGTTGTGTAATAATTTACCGTTGAGTAATGATTTACCGTAGTAATAATTTACCCATCAATAATACTTCAACGTTTGTTCAAGTTTCACTACCTACCAACAAACTCCAAAAGAGCCATCATTTTTCAAATTAAATAATATCACAGAACATCCAACTCGACTTCATACTCCGCCAATATAATCAGGTGATCCCTACCAATGATTGGCCGTATTCACAAATTCCTATTGTGGGCGCGTCTCTGGTTACGAGATTTGGTTTGAATTGTATACAATTTCATTCACACTGGAGTCGAAAATGCCTGTCGGTGCAAACTTCGGGGCCTTACTGTGAACGAACGGCTGGACGTACGATGCTCCGGATGGTCTTAAAAAACTCGCAAGTTCAAGAACTATTTAAAACCGTAAAAATATTTACGTAAAAAAATGGTATAGGCGTTTTGAAAATTTCAACCCCTATTTTGAACCCCTTAGAGATGACTCACAGTAACGTCGAGCTTCGAGGACCAACTAGACGCCGAACGGAACCTATAACCCGAATTTCATCAATTTTTTTTCATGGTAACTAAGAAAAGTGGCCCGTACGGCGTACGGCGTACGGCGTACGGCGGACAGACAGAAATATTTTTATTGCAGTTTTGGATTCTACATACCTTGAAACGTAAACCATCAAATTTTGAGGGGGGGTAAGAATTTTTTTTTTCATGCTCGATTCCAATGGTTCATTATTGAAAATAATAAACCAAAACTCGCAAGTTCAAGAACTATTTAAAACCGTAAAAATATTTACGTAAAAAAATGGTATAGGCGTTTTGAAAATTTCAACCCCTATTTTGAACCCCTTAGAGATGACTCACAGTAACGTCGAGCTTCGAGGACCAACTAGACGCCGAACGGAACCTATAACCCGAATTTCATCAATTTTTTTTCATGGTAACTAAGAAAAGTGGCCCGTACGGCGTACGGCGTACGGTGTACGGCGTACGGCGTACGGCGGACAGACAGAAATATTTTTATTGCAGTTTTGGATTCTACATACCTTGAAACGTAAACCATCAAATTTTGAGGGGGGGTAAGAATTTTTTTTTTCATGCTCGATTCCAATGGTTCATTATTGAAAATAATAAACCAAAAATGTCTGTCCGTCCGCTGTACGAACACTTTTCTTAGTTACCATGTGCCAAAATTGACGAATTCGGTTTATAGGTGCCGTTCGGGGTCTAGTCGGTCCTCGAAGCTCGGTGTTACTGTCAGTCATGTCTAAAGGGTTCAAAAATAGGGGTTGAAATTTTCAAAACGCCTATACCTTTTTTAACGTGAATCTTTTTACGGTTTTAAACAGTTTTTGAACTTACGAGTTTTTTTAGACCACCCGGAGCATTGTAGGTACGTCCCTCCGTTTCTCCACAGTAAGACCCCCAAGTTTGCACCGACTGGCTTGGTCAACAGGAGGGTGAATCAAATTGTATACATTCAGCCCAAATATCATCACTAGGGATCATCTGACTATAATCACGGATGGCTGTGTGAAGTCGAGTTGGTTGTTCCGCGATATTATTCCATTTTAAAAATGAAGGTTGTTTTTGATTTTGTTGATAGGTACTTTTGCAACTTGAACAAACGGTGAAGTATTAGACAATGGTAAATTATTACACAAACGCTCATTATACCACCTAAGTAGAAGGGTCTGGATTTTGTTGATAGTACTTTTGCAACTTGAACAACCGTTGAAGTATTATTGATGGACAAATTATTACACAATGGTAAATTATTACGCAACGGTAAATTATTACACAACGGTTAATTTGTAGTATCTACGTAGAAGGGGCATCTATGCAGGTAAATTATTACACAACGGTTTATTATTTGCCTTATGCTTCATGAATAACTACAAATAATTAATGATTGAATTATTGAATCCCGCGAATTTGTAGGAAACTTTAATTCCGGGCCGGGTCCAGTAGGTACTCAATTTAGGGCTTTCCTGGGAAGGAGCACGAGGGTAGGTATGGACCACAGAAAACAGTGATCTACGCAGAAGGGGTATCTATACAGGTAAACAATAAACCTTTCTGTAATAATTTGCACTGTTTTTGTTTATTAAGTTATAATACAAACCTACCTAATGAATTAAGTTATAATAAAAATACAAACACCTTCCTAATGAACATCTCTGGCACAATACATAAGAGGTATTGGATTATAATATGCATAATAATAATAACCAAAGGTTTCTCCAAAGCTTGGTAAGAGGTCACCTACGTATGTAATATTGTATCCGCCATTCCTGTGCAAGAGGCTGAGGAGAAGAAGCGGGGTGTGGGTGTCAGTCGCATACAGCATCTGACATGGGGGTTGCAATAAATTATTACATTTGGTTTCTTTTACAGAACATCTTTATTTCAGGCCAGTTTCCATGTTCACGTTGAACCAAATCGCGCCAGTTACGTTCCACCGTCGCCCGGACTTACATCGGCCAAATGTTTTCCCGCGAACAATAAAATATTATGAAGAAACCGTTTAACTTTCCCCTGCCCAGGTCCCATGTTTTTCCATATTTCAACTCACTGAAAAGCTCTGCTGCTCCCGACTCTTCCATTATCCCCACCAGCCTCCTCGCCGTAATTACTTAGACCAAAGAAAAACTAAAGAGAAGGGAATTATGGACTTCATTCCACCATCTGACGGAAAAAAGCCAGGGTCCTGAGTACAAACCTTAGAACAAGTCCAGCAGGCTCTGGGAACAGGGTTTTACTACCTCTTCCTGAAAAGCCGAGTTGAGTCTTCTTTACAAATAGAATTTCCCCCACCGAAGCAATAAAGTTTAGGCTGGTTCGCTTCCTCCAAAGCTAGGGCTCATTATCTCCAATCTAAGATAGGTAGGCCTCACTAATTCACTTGGGGAGGTAACGAGTTTTCCCTTGTACATATTTTATACTATTAAATTGGATTCCGTCGTCCCCCCCTTACGCTTATTTTCCACTCATTCAGTTTATCTTCTAGTTAACAAGTTTTCCCGCGGTGCTTGGGGTTGATTTACAGATAACCCAGTTCCACTTGGGCGGTCTATCTGATGTTAGTTTAATTAAAAACCGCTGAAAGTCCGCTAATGAACAGCTGGTACGAAGAGAACATGATTTGTTGATACAAGTTTTGAACAGAGACAGTCATTCAACTTCATCACTGCAGGAATGTTAAGAAATATTTCATAGAGCCAGATGTATTTAAAATCTTTAATTGAGTAACTGACTTACTCAACTTATGCTATAATTCAATAATATATCAAACATTTTCCACCGCATTGAAAAATTCAAATGTGAATCACCTTCTAGGAGCACCTTTCCGAAGGCCAGCTTCCAAATGAGAGTTGCGCCTCTTGCTTCAATTTTCTGGAGAGGGGTACTACCTAACGCCCAGCGAAAAAAGGGAGGGAAAAAACAAAAACAAAAAACATACAAATCCGTTTCTAGAACCAAATCTACGAATAAAATAAGACGTGAGTGTGTGACAGTATTTGTGTGCGATACCCAGGCCGCAATTTCTGTCTGATCCTCATGGTTCTTCGGAGTTTTGGATCCAGTTTGCAAGTTCAGCATTTATCGAAGAAAAAAAGAGTTAACGTTCCAGTCATGCAGCATGGCTTCAAGAGCGAATTTTCAAAGAAATACATGCGCTATTTTGTAAACAGATGATATAGCGAGAAATCATACCAATTTTCGTAAAATTATATATTTTTTTCTGATTTTAGCCATTTTTACCGATCTTTGACAATTATAAAGTCAAATTCGACCAATTTTTTAAGACAAATATATGGGTCATTCTACGCTTAGAGTGGTTTTGAGACCCCTGATATTTTCGTTTCTTAAAACCTTTCACACTCACGATTTTTTCAGTTCAGTCTCTTCAGGAGGGATCATATGATGTCAGTTATTAATATGCGAGCTTAATTCATACCAGAACATGAAATATTGCCAATTTAAAAAAAATGGTAGGCAGGGGAGTGACCATAAAGGAAATATAGTTCCAGGGTAGTGATTTTACTAGAAACCAAGAATAACTACCCTCATGTACCTATATCTGAAATTCCCAAAGTTGCCTTGAGGTACCCAGTAGGTAGCACACCCGCTAGCTGTGAAAAAACGTCAAAATTAGGCTTGAATAAGTTACCCAAGTGAAGTCATGTCACTACTCTGTCTTGATTTTCATTTTCCTGTCTACATGAAAATCATCAAAAGACAGGAAAGTGACACAGAGGAAAGTGACTTGTTTGGGGTTTTCTGCACATAGCTTCCAAACCGCTGGTAGTACAGGATTGGAATTTAGTACGCGAATACTGCTTCAGTAAACCTATGGCATGATGGAAGGGGAAAAGAAAAAAATAAATGAATACGAAAATACAGAGCACAGGAAGGTGACAGATATGAAAATTGCATACCTGTTATCGTGTACCAAGTTGGATCTCCAAGGGCGCACACAACACTAAAAAAGGAAAACAAACCCAGAGGCCACCTGTGACAAATCACTGCTGCCAACTTGATTTTTACCCGAATTTATCCCCCCCACAGGGAAGGGGGGGGGGGGGGGCTGTTTCCTCAATAGACAGGAAAGTGACACAAAACTTTGTAACACATTTTCTCATCCAGAATCAAAAGTGAATGACCAATTGAAATTTTACAATACATACATAAACTACATCATAACTGTGGCGTAATCCCGTTGTTTTGGTAATGAAAATCCGAAAACGCTATATATTTCATGTATGTGAATATTCCAACTTGGGCGTGTGACACACCAGGGTAGTGACATTCAGGTAATTAAATGTTTAATTACTGTCACTAATTAATGATTTGAATGACTGAAACAAGGTCACCCGCAAAGCCTGGATTTAGTAGTAAATGATAGATAATTTATTTATTACTTTCCCATTCTACGGGGCTGGGAAATGCCTTGTTACATGAAAAATCAGAATAAGCGTAGAACGACCCATATTATGATCGAAACAGTCCCTTCGTCGTGAATCTCCATCCCACAAACGTCAGGTGAATTAATGGTTTTAGCCCTTAATACCCCCAACCCAAGCACTTAATTTTTTACCCACAAAAATCCGAATTTTACCCCTAATCTCTATAAAAACAGATGAAATGGCGTTTTTCTGTCAACTCACCCTTCCATACCACTTTCAGCGACTTTATAACAATTTTTGCGATTTTAGCCGTTTTTACCGATTTGTGACACGTAAAAACTCAAATTTGACCCTATTAGAATTGTTGAAAATTGGTCATCTTCGAACTCATCCTTTTGTTTGGCAATACGAACGCTTAGCGAACTTCGGAATTTTTATCATGTACCCAAGGACAGATATTGCCCGGAATGACACAAACAAATAAGTATATACAGGGTGTAACGCGAGTGAAGGCGGACCTCTCTCTCCTACGTGTTCTACAGCTAATTTCCGACAAAAAATGCCTCCTAGAAATTTTTGATTAGAGGCTTCACTTTCAAGTTATATAGTTTTTAAGATTTTTTTCGTGTTTTCGACCTTACTTCACTAAAATGGCCATAATTCCCTTATTTTGCATGCAAATTCAAATCCGAGTACACCATTGAAAAGTGCGTTAAATTTCCTATCTTTTCAAGGCCTAACATAATTTTTTTAGGTGGATCTGGGGAGTCAAAATTGAGTCCAAAAAGTGATTATTGCCCAAATTCGAAAAACCTCATGTTTTTCAAACGGTTGGTAACCCTATTAATTCTTGCAGCTGAATTGTGAAAGTAACCTAAAAAATGCGCCAAAACGTCAGCTTTCCAACGGTATACTCGAATTGGAATTTTCTGTTGAATTTAAGAAATAAAATTAGGTTTAAATGGGGAAAAAAGTGTTTTTTCCGTCTAAATGTTGCGTTTTTCATGAAAAAGAGATTTATTCGTTATTTTCACTTTAGGGCAGGGGTGTTGACTATGGAAACAATTGAGCTGAAGAAGTAATTTTTACAATTTACTGCAACAATTGCTCGAAATGTCCCCCGTTTTGCCGAATGCAAAAACCTGTCCTCCGGTGAACTGCGTCGACGGCATTCCGCAGCTCTGCCCGGTTCTGTCCGATGTCTTCTGCGCATTGTGTTATCCTTTCGATCAGGTGGCCTCTCGACTGAATCCTGACCTCGTACACCTTTGATTTCAGGGCCCCCCAGAAATAAAAATCCAAAGGTGTCAGGTCAGGACTGCGAGGGGGCCACCTGACAGGTCCATTTTGCGCAATCCACCTACCATGGAAAACAAACATACGTTAGGACTTTGGGTTGGCGGGGGCAGAATTTCGATACAATCGTCATCATCCACCATCACTGGAAGTAGCGATTCATAGACAAAGTCACAGCTAAGGGGACTTCCCTCAAATTATTTTATTTGTTGGATGAAGATTAAGTACCATCGAAAATGTGTTGCGACAGAATTCGTCGTTAGATCCCAAACTTCAAGTCTCAAACATTAAAATCGGCTCATTTTTCGCGAATACTCTTAGTTGGGAAATTACTGTTGATTTCTTATGGAAGAAGGAAACAAGGCCATCCTGGCCTTGCCCGCCAACCCAAAATCCTAATGTATGTTTGTTTTCCATGGTAGGTGGATTGCGCAAAATGGACCAGTCAGGTGGCCCCCTCGCAGTCCTGACCTGACACCTTTGGATTTTTATTTCTGGGGGGCCCTAAAATCAAAGGTGTACGAGGTCAGGATTCAGTCGAGAGGCCACCTGATCGAAAGGATAACACAATGCGCAGAAGACATCGGACAGAACCGGGCAGAGCTGCTGAATGCCGTCGACGCAGTTCACCGGAGGACAGGTTTTTGCATTCGGCAAAACGGGGGACATTTTGAGCAATTGTTGCAATAAATTGTAAAAATTACTTCTTCAGCTCAATTGTTTCCATCGTCAACACCCCTGCCCTAAAGTGAAAATAACGAATAAATCTCTTTTTCATGAAAAACGCAACGTTTAGACGGAAAAAACACTTTTTTCCCATTTAAACCTAATTTTATCTCTTAAATTCAACAGAAAATGCCAATTTGAGTATACCGTTGGAAAGCTGACGTTTTGGTGCATTTTTTAGGTTACTTTCACAATTCAGCTGCAAGAATTAATAGGGTTACCAATCGTTTGAAAAACATGAGGTTTTTCGAATTTGGGCAATAATCACTTTTTGGACTCAATTTTGACTCCCCAGATCCACCTAAAAAAAATTATGTTAGGCCTTGAAAAGATAGGAAATTTAACGCACTTTTCAATAGTGTCCTCGGATTTGAATTTGCATGCAAAATAAGGGAATTATGGCCATTTTAGTGAAGTAAGGTCGAAAACACGAAAAAAATCTTAAAAACGATATAACTTGAAAGTGAAGCCTCTAATCAAAAATTTCTAGGAGGCATTTTTTGTCGGAAATTAGCTGTAGAACACGTAGGAGAGAGGTCCGCCTTCACTCGCGTTACACCCTGTATATATAAATTTTTGTTAAAATCTAGGGATGAATTCAGGATGCTCTGAAACAGATTTGCCTATAAAAAAATTTCAAAAATTCATGTTCTGAAAATTTTGAACCCATTGCAATAGCTTCATTTTCTTTGAAAATTCGCTAAAACTGAATTTATGTGGATCATAAATGGCTAAAAATCTGTAAAAATGATAGAAATCACCAAAAAATTGTTATAAACCACCGAAAGTGGTACAGAATGGATAGTCGAGGTAGTTTTTGTGGGTCAAAAACCTCTAAAATTGTAAAAAAAAACTGAAAGCAGTAAACTTTGAAAATTTGCTCATATGTTCATGCGGCGACAACCGTGTGCGTGTGGACCCCGCCCCCGCTCTCATTTTGTAAAGGCGTTTCAGAGCCCATCTCGATGCATTTGTCGCGTCCCCACCGGTCCTTCTCACCTGCCTGTCACCGCTCGACATATAAATGGTCCTGCCAGCCCCGGATAGAACGAAAAATACATTCGGGGGTCAAAGGATCCCGTCCAGGACGTTTCCGACACGGCCGTTTTCCATCCGACGCCTTTTCACCGAAGCATTTCCCATCCTTCAAGTATAGTCAATACTATCGGGGCCCGCAAAAGAGAGGCGTAGCGACCTTAGGGACCACCGCCCTCTACAATCTCCTTTTTTTTTTTCTCCCACAGAATGGAACTCCTCGCCTCAATTGTAACTTACCTTTCCTATATTCCCCTTCCAGCTTCCTTCTAAAATGGTTTTTTTTTTCGCCGCCAACCGAGCGGCGAAATATCGGGGAGGATAAGGACCAAAGCACGTAGCGGGACAATGGGTTAAGCAGGAAACGCCACATTCCATCCCTCACGATGTTCCCCAACCCGAGAGGATCCAGGAATCCACTCATGACTCGGTGGGCGCCCAATCAAGTGTAAATCCAAACTGGTTACAGAAATCATATGGAGGGGGGGGGGGGGGGGGGAAGAGGTCGAGTCATGCAGCATGGCTATAAGCGCGAATTTTAAAAAGAAATTCGTGCTATTTTGTAAAAAGATGATATAGCGGGAAATCAAACGACTTTTCGTAAAATTATATCATTTTTTAGTAATTTTAGCCATTTTTACCGATTTTAGACCCTTATAAAGTCAAATTTGACCCACTCTTTTTTGAGAAAAATGGGGGGGGGGGTCATGCAGCATGGCTATAAACACGAATTTTCAAATAAATACATGTGCTATTTTGTAAAAAGATGATATAGCGAGAAATCATACCAATTTTCGTAAAATTGTATAATTTTTTCGTGATTTTAGCCATTTTTACCGATCTTTGACAATTATAAAGTCAAATTCGACCAATTAAAAAAAAAAGATATTCGTGCTATTTTGTAAAAAGATAATATACTTAGCGGGAAACCAAACGACCTTTCGTAAAATTGTATCATTTTTTTAGTGATTTTAGCCATTTTTACCGACTTTTGACCCTTATAAAGTCAAATTTGACCCACTCTTTTTTGAGAAAAATATCTTTATCATCGAAATAGTTCCCCCGTCGTGAATCACCATCCCGCACAACGTGAGGTGAATTAATACGATTTTTGCCCTTAATACCAAGTTTTCACACCCAAAAATCCAAATTTGCTATTCTGTAGAAAAACAATTGAAATGGTATTTTTCTGTCTTTACTCACCCACCCGTACCACTTTCAGTGATTTTATATAAACTGTTCGCCATTTTAGCCGTTTTTACCGATTTTTGATCCTAAACACTCAAATTTGACCCCCGTAGAATTTTTTGAAAATTGCTTCTCAGAACCCATCCTTCTGTATGGCAATCCAATGCCTTGGCGAACAATGCTTTGGCGAAATTCGGCATTTTTATCATGTCAGATATCGTCTGGAGTGACAAATAAACAAAATATATTTTTGTTAAATTTAAAGATGAATTCAGGATACCCTAAAACGGATTTGCCTACAAAAAAATGTCAAAAATTCATATTTATGCTGCAAATTTTGGACCCCTTGCAATAGCTTAAATTTCTTTGAAAATTCGCTAAAATAACGACTAACGTTTTTGTAAGGAACTCAAGTGTTGTTGTGTGGATTCTTAAATTCTTCACAAAGTCGGTTAATAGGTCAAGCTGCATGACTAGAACTTATTCAATGAAATGATAATTATCAGATGACAACGGCAACGTTCCGACGACATGGGCCCTGACGGCTCCATTAGAATTTCATCGACGTCGGATTAATGCGAACCATTCGGGTACACCACCGCCATTTGTTCGACCCACGGATAACGACATCACTCCCGATAACCACGTAAGGCGGGTTTCAACGGTTGAATACGATTCGATATTTTATAGAAGGGAAAAGAAAATGAAAATGGAAAGCTTTATCGAGGGCGGCAGACGTCGATGGTCACGTCCGATACATATTCATCGCTCCGCCAGGCCCGTCAATAATGTTTTTCCAAGGATATTTTTCCTCCTATCATTTTCAAGGTTCTTCTTTGTGTCAGAGGGACGATTTTATATTACTGATTGTCGGCATCTGTTGAAAAAACACGGGTGAGCGGTAGGACAGCTGAACGAAAAACGTCCAGAGGGGTTGGTTTTCCGAAGGGGAAAACTTCTGAACCTAATGAAGACATATACTCTTTATATGACATTTCCTCGTCAAAATTAAAACATTTTTGTGTGGAACTGCATATTTAATGGAAGAACTGATGGGATTTTGCAGTGCTGTAAAGGAATGGATTTTTCAAGCTTTCTTTTCTCTACTTAAAAATTATTTTAATAAAAAACGCTGCAAAGTCGTGACATGGGTTTATTATTCTCGACTGAATACAGCACGAATGGGACCTCAGTGAAGAGACCCACAAAGCTATATTATTTGACGGTTTTAAACCCGAAATTAGGTTGCTGTTTCTGACAAATTATTTTTGATCACTGAAATTGTCAATGAATTGTCTTGATTCACCTGTTAATACTACCTCCTATGTTATTATACAAATGTCTGGTGATTACAGGCATTTCCACAGGTTTTTGACCCATAAATATTTAATTTTGAGAGTCGTTAGAGCCTCAGTCCTTCACTCAGTGGTCAAAATCAACTTATACATGGGTCTCCTCGACCTAAAAAAACATGGAAAACCATATCTCACAAGCCCCCAAAAATCTCAAAAATATATAATTTTGTAACCTATCTTCACCCGCAACTACACTGGGTGTTTCCCGATCGGACTGCAAAGTTTCGGGACACAACGGGCCCAAATGGAGCCTGTGTGCGAAAGAACGATTTTTTTACACCGAAAATTAAGGTAGCGGATGGACATTGCATTTTTGGAATCTACACACCTTGAAACAAAACATTTTGAGGGGGTATTCCAAAAAATTTTCCGAACCGCATGCTTGGTGTATTATTTAAAGAATAATAAACCAAAAACATTTTAAAGATCCACGTTTTCAAAACTAAAAAGTATGAAATAATTTCTCGTAGCCAGAAAATAATTTCAGCATGAACTAGAACAATAAGCGAGTTAGAACCCGGATTTAAATTAACATGAACCTAGAAGGATTTACGAATACCTACCTAGATTCAGACTAATTTGAGCAGTGTAACTATTCTTGAGCTTTGCAATTTACTTTTCAACAGCACACTTTGGTATTACGATTTCATGATGTAAATCATCATGATTACGACTAGGTACATAGGTACCCTTCGTATGTGTTACGACGTACGCAGTGTTACGAATACCTGCGCTGTCTCGTAGTATTTAAGCCATAAATAGAAAACGTGGGGCACATGCCATAGATAGATAATAGTAAGGACTGTAGCAGGAAGCAACTGTTCCCTAAAAAAAGAGCAAATAGAAAATATTGTAGCACAGATAAAAATAAAAATTTTCTATTTGTGCCTTATATCATGTCTATTAGTCAATTTTAAAAATGTGGATTTGATTTTTTAAATTTAAATTTGATTTTTTATTGGTCGTGTATGAAATTGTTTACTTATAATTAATTAATTAATGTATGATTTTATGACTGATTCATGTATTGTCATCGAAGATAGATGACTGCACAACATTTGAGCTCAAACTGACATAAGGAAGTGGGCGAAAAATCTATTACAAGATTTGTACCGGACAAGAAAGCGAGGTAATGAAAACGTTTCAATAATGAAAAGAAGAAAAACCGTTATTTCGCAAACAACTTGAATTTTTTTTAAATCCTCTGCTTACTCACACGTTTTGAATTTTTGATCCCATTGTTGAAAATGTAAGAAACATTTTACGTTAAATACAACCATCTGCTTGAGCTCACAGTAAATAGTGTGACGTAGGTGCGCGTTGGTGATATATGCGCGTTAAGCGGCCCGCACACGATCAATATTATTGTCAATATCAGTATTGTCAATACAGCTATCAATACTCGAGTCAACCCTTTTCAATACTACCCCACCGCACACGATCAATAGTATTGAAAATAATTTGGTCAATAAATGTTCTCAGTTCCTTTTTCTGCCGCGAACGAGCAGGGTGATAGCTGCGTGGATTTTCTGGTTTTTTGGTGTTTACTGGTTTTACTTGTAATGGACAACCGTAAAAAAGCATGCACCAACCACCAAACCATCGAACAACAAGATAACGCTGGATGTGGGAGTGGCTCAAGAGGAGAGAGGAATACACTCATCTGGTTTTGTTAAAACAAAACAGCTCCACCGATGAAGATGACTACAAGAATTATTTCAGGATGGGCGAAGACAGTTTCCAGAAGTTGCTCGGGTTGGTTCTACCATTTGTAAAACGAAATGATACGAACATGAGAGATTGTATCTCTGCTGATGAGAGATTGGCATTGACTCTCCGATATCTGGCTACCGGAAGGACTTTTGAAGACCTGAAGTTATCAGTAATCATGTCGCCGAGAACCATAGGGGAATCGTCGCCAAAACTTGTGAAGCGCTGATATAATGTATTACAAGACTAAGTTTTTCAAATTTTTTTAAATTATGTTTAAAATGAAAATAAGGAGATTTGTTAACTTTAGCGAATTTCCATGACCATAGGGAGTAAAGTAGGTAGGTACCTACGCACCGAATGTAAAATGTGAAACCGAAAAACAACCTGTTGCTCAGACCACCTTTATCGCGTTTCGATTCGAGACGAACTACTGAGGGTTGAGGAAAATATTGACGTTAACCCACACATGGTCAATAATATTGACAATATCCCCTCCACTTTCCGATATTGACGACCGAAGAACAGAAAATCCGGATATCATCAATATTCTCATCAATACCGACCTTCAATCCACTTTGCACCCACACACGGTCAATATTATTGACAATATCTTTTCATATTGACAATAATATTGATCGTGTGCGGGCCGCTTTAGTATCTCTCACCTTCCAGTACCTTCCACTGTTTGTGTAGGAAGTGCAGAGGCACCGTAGGAAGCAGGTCGTACATACCAGGACCTATGTAGACGATGGTCAGCTACAGAGAGCTTCAGATTCTAATGAAATTCATATGGTAACAACTACGGCCCAACTCCCAACTATCCTCCGAATTTCAGCTCATTGAGATTGCTCTTTCGTACAGCTGAGCGCGTTGCAAGGGATTCCGGACTTTACCGAACAGACACGGAACCAAATTTGTTCCAAAAGGTCTGAAACGCCGAACGGGAGAAAACATTTTGTGTTCAAAAATGTTTTTCATCACAAAAGTGATCACAAGGCTTCCACTACCACGGTAGACCCCGGAAGCAAATACCAGACCAGTACAAATCTACGAAACTCCAGATTCAGCCTGGACAACTGATGTGAGCCAAAACGGTCTCATTTCCCCACAACATATTTATTCATGGGGCGCTTCCCGACTCCAATTAGAAATTAGCGCCGCGGAATGGGATTCCGTCCCCTGCCAGTCGCCGGCGCCTCTTTCTGCTCCATACCCCGACCAACCGACAATATTTACGAGCAACCAGATTGTACGCCTAATTGGTAGATTGGTTTATAGCCCCACCCATGAATTCGCAAACGAAAATCATTTACAGTTTAAATGAGAGCTCCGGGGATTCGGTACAAATCTCGCAGCAGGTTTTGACTGGGAGCGACGGATTAATGAATACTCAACAGAGTCGGGGGAGCTGCGCTATCTGTTGGGAGTCAACTCAACTTAGCCTGAGGGATTGGATTTTCACGGGCGTTGAAAAGCCATTGGCTGGTTTCCGAAGTTTTGATTAGACGCTTGAGGACGGGGATTGTAAGATACCTACCAAGGATGGTCTGACGATGACGAACTTCGTCGGGAAATAAATACGATTTTGGAATGAATATTTTATGAATCTATTATTTGATATCAATTCTAAAAACTTGTCCCTCCCATTCCCCTCAAACGTAACGCAGGATGACCAACTGACCATATGAGCGCAATTTTCAAAGTCATGTATGGTGGTTTTGTCTGTATTGGTGGTTTTACCCAGAAATTTGAACACTATTACCCCCAAACTTTTATTTAGCCAATTTTCGAATAGAATACGTACGCTATTATTTTCATGGTTCCAACATTTCTAGTAAACGAATTTTGGAAAAAATATAGGATTGGGTCATATAGGAGTTTTTGTGGCTCAAAAATGTAGGAAAACTGCTGAAAACTACCGAAAATTTATATAGCAGTACAGAATGGGGACTTGAAATATAATGAAAACCGAACGTTTTCAAAAAATGTGGGTCAAATGCGAATTTGCTCTCCTCAGGTCGTGTTGCATGAATGAGAATTATTTTAGTTAAAAATGTTTGTGTGATCAGTCTCCACAGTATTATAGAGGCGAATAAGGAGACAATCGATGAATATGATTTTCACTTACGCTCTAATTAATCAAGGTTCACTGAAAACCCATGATCTAGATACGTGAACCAAAAACCACATTAAACTCCGTGGTTTAACCTCGGATTTTGTGAGCAGATCGCGGTAAAGTAGGTAAGTTCAAAGGATGAAAATATAATGGGGGAGGGGGGGATGTGTGTTGCTATAGTGGGAGATGGGGCTGTTGAAAAATTGAACGCGCCACCAAGATGTGAGCTTCGCCCCTACAACAGAACATCGAGAGATCCACATAACAAAGCGGTTTTTGAGGTGTAGCGGTCTACCGAAAACGCGAATTCATTTATTTTTCGTTCGAAGCAGTCACGGATGGACTGGAAAGTGAGGAGGGGCGTGAAGGTAGATTTAACCTCCGTTTACCAGGGCCGGAGGGGGTTCTGCTTTTTGAGGTCAAAGGATGGAATCTCGCGCGACTCTTTTCTTACACAAAGGAGGAATTTTTGTTGGGATGCAAAACACGAAGAAGCAGAAGGAATGGAAAGATGATATTTTATGAAGGGCAGCGGAACGTGGGAAATTCATTCCCGGCTCAATGGATATTTCACCAGACTGATCCAAGATGATTGTGTCATATCAATTAAATGAATCGTGGTGGCCATATAAATCACATTTTTGCTCCTCAATATTAAGTTTTAACAATCTTGATACCTATACCCTTTGAAGAGAAATATGTAGGTACATAACAACTTTTTAATCATAAAAGCTATAAATTAATTCACAATTTATTATCCCCTAAACGTTTTCGTTTATTATTTTCAATAACAAAACTTTGGAATCGAGCATGAAAAACAAAATTTTAAACCCCCTCAAAATTTTATGGTTTTTGTCCGTCCACCGCACTTTTCTTAGTTACCATGAACCAAAATTAACGAAATCTTCTTAGTAGGTTCCGTCTGGGGTCTATTTGGTCCGCGAGGCTCGTTACTGTCAGTCATCTCTAAGGGGTGAAAAACAGGGGTTGAAATTTTCAGAACGCCGTAACTCGAAAACTTTCAATAGAAGGATATGTTTTTTGACGTTTTTAAATTGATCTTGAACTAAAGCATTTTTTGAGAGCACCCGGAGCATTGTCGAACAGCCGTTCGTTCACAAGGCCCTGAAGTGTGAACCGTGAAAACATCGTAATTCAAATCACGGAAAGATTCATGAAATCGAGTTTGTTATGCGATAATCCGACCCCCCGATAGAAGATTATTTTGGATATGTGTAGGTTGGTACTTCTTGATGAAAATAACTCGACGATGATAGTTAGCTTGATGCTAGTAGGCAGGTCCAGTACCAATAAAATTATTTGAATCCGCTACAACACCTCACGAATAGTATGTTTCTTGCTTGGAAAATTCATGAAAATTTGTGACAGCCTGTTTCCAACTGTTCAGACTGCGTAGGGGCATTCAAAAAATAATAACTGCACGACCAAAGTTAACCCAAATCTCTAAATTTATAGTGAGGAAAGAAAATGAACCTACAGGAAAATACGCGTTACCTATTTTCCCAACGCAAATAGGTAGGTACCTAGTAGGAACATTAAACATGATAGGAGCTCCTTCAAAAATATTGCCTACTTACAAATACAGAATTATAAAATCTTCCGTATTATGAACTGTTGACCAATGCTCGAAGAGGGACACATGAAATGAAAGGTGGTGAAAATTGTTCTGACAATCCAGCGCAGTTTCTCTTACGCATGCAATATTGAAGGAAGACCAAGATGGTGCTCAAAGATGTCTGGCGTCGATTTGAGCTCTTGAGATCGCGCGAAACTGCTCGAGGTATCCGAATTGCTGAGCTTCAGAAGGAAGGGAAACAGGCTGTGAATAACTAGAAAACAAGCTTGGTCAGCCATTGGCGATACCAGGGCGAATTCGATGTTTCCGAACGGATGGAATCTTACATCAATCGACGAGTTCCTCTTCTCTTGACAGCACGTTGTTTTAGTTGGCAGTTAATGCCATACAACTGAGACTGTTCTACTTGAACCCTACCTAGAAGATAAATATATATAAGATATACTTTTCATACTGATATATGTTTTTGTTATTAACTGCTTTGTTGCACCAAACGCTATAAAAATATTTACTTACCTGTAATAAGGTGGTTTATAAATTCTACGCCTTCTCCTTGTAAAGAGCCAAGCCCTATAAACACAAATAACCGTTTACCACTACTACAGCATCAATCGACGACGATGTGGTTTAAACGGACGGTCCTAAGTGCCAAAAGGACGAAGAAGCCAGAATTCCGGAAAATGGAGTGCAGGTGATTCAAAGGGAAGCCAGAAGAAGCAGGTGCACTTAAGGATAACAAAAATGTTTAAGGAATCCAAAATTCATAGGTATCTCCAACTCTCCAACTGCAGGGCTCTACAACTCACCTCATACATAGCACAACTTTATTTTATATTACAGTACCCGTACTAGGTCAGACTTCTATAGGTGCAGGACTTCTAAATAACGACCAAGATATAAAAAAGGTATGGTTTCAACCCCTGCTACCCTTTACATTCAGTCAGGGAAAATTTGGCACGGGAGCAGACCATCTTACAATTAGATTTTGATGGGACAAACCTCCTACCATCAACAATTCTCATCATTAATGCTCTTCTTTTGTCAAGCAAATTTCAAGAGTACTGCGAGAAGTGGCCTGGACAGGAGGAGGGTTGTACACAAGAAAGTGATAAAGTACTGTGGAAGAATTTGCAGCGATTTTTTTCCTCCACGTCTCCACCAATCCGTAAGGTCGACGTGACAGGAATCGATTCCGGGAGGGGGCAGAGTCTCTGCAATATTGATAGCTTCACGCCTACTACTTACCAACTCTTGAATAGTCCGAATTGAACACGCGAAGAATGATGTATTTCCCAACACAGGTTTCAAATCTCACTCACACCGTCTGACAGTAATACAGAAAGGTTTGTTGTTATACTCGAGGATTATGGAGGATGTCTGAGTGGCCATTAGATGCACGCTACGGCCACTACAACAACAGTCCCCTCCACCCATCCGCTAAGGTTATTATGGAAGGTTACAGCTTCTGGTTCCTGGCGAGCAAAGGCAGCTGCCGCGATGAAAAAGAGACCCCTAACCCCTAACCTCGGCTTCCACTCATACTGAAGTTATGGGGGATCTTCGGCAACTGAAGAACTAGAGAGACGAAAACTCGAGAAAGCCACCAGGTTCAGAGGCCTCGAGACTTTTTTTCTGACACAACCTGAAGGTTCACAAGTGATTTCTGCGCAAATTAGCGAATTTTTCGGAGAACAAGCTATTTTAATGGACCCACAAATATTATCAAGACGAATTTCGAGACAAATCTGTTTCAGAGCATATTACAGCCATCCTAAGATTTAAACAAATCATATAATATACTCGTATATACATTTCAGAGCAGGTTTTAATATGTTTGACAACTTATAGTAATTTTCGGTGAATGCAGCCCAATTTATGCTCGATCTCCAAACTCTTCCTTTCGTTCGTCATTACAAACATTTTGCTGAAATTTGGAATTAATTCATCTCGTAGCCGAGGTGAGATATCGTCTGGAATGACACATGAATAAATACTTACAAATTTATACAATACTAAGAAAACTATGTGAGCGAATTTTAGGAGCTGGTGAGCGTTAACTGTATTTGACGACGAAGAGCGGTTTTTATGCCCAAACGGTTGAAGATTGGTGCAACAAGTGGAGAGTAAAAGTTAACCCAACCAAGTCTCAACTAGTCAAATTCAACCTCCGCAGAAACATCCCACGAAGCTCCATTCGTTTTCGGCAGTGCCGACTGCGTGTGAACCGATTCATTCGGTGCGTATTCTGACCGAACAGCAACCTAAGGCCCAATTCACACATAAGGCCCAATTCACACATAAGAGGTGACAAGCGGCCGCGCGGTGCAGGCACGTCGTCGCACAGGCGAGTGTGATGTCCACATGAAAGGTGGTGAAGAGGTGCAGGTATGGTGGTGAAACGGCGGTAGGCCGTTGTGCTCGAAATGTACCCTTGTGCTGACGATGAAAGTAACGAGGACGTCCTCGATCTTGTTGTTTTTTAGCTAACATTAACAGCCAGAGAAAGTTCTGGGTTCACCCTTTATGGTTGAAAAACAACAGTAATGGGATTTTCGACTTGATGAGGGAGGTGGGGTTGTACCCAGAAAGGTTCCAGAACTTTATAGAATGTCCCACGAATGTTTATAAAGTACTGGCCTTGGAAAAAGACAGACTGACAAAAAGGGCTACGAAGTGGAGAGAACCTGTTGGTCCAGAAGAGAGGTTACTGATAACACTGAGGTAAGTACCTATCAAAGAAAAACGGAGTTACTGAAAAAATAGTCTATTTCCACTAATACACGAAAAACGATGCAAAGTCCTTGTCACATGGGTTTATTATTCTATTGGACATACCTACAGAAAGGTTGGCTGTTCATTAATTGTTTCTTTCATGCGTAATAATCGAAATAGCTACTTCTGATGGTTTCCATTAATTTTGGCCCCCAAAACACAAATTAGGTACGCTCTTTTTTTCTTTTTTTTTTAACTATCTTTGATCATTAGTAGTGCCATTTAATCGTCCTGAACCACGTCTTGACACTTTTTCCAGTGTTATTATACAAACTGATGGTGATTTCAGACGATTTCCCAGGTTTTTCACTCATAAAAAATCAATTCTGGTAGCTGAACATTTGGTAGAACTCAATTTTCCACTCTTTGGTCAAAATCGACTTCATATTCGGTCTTCTCGTCCCCAAAAACATAGAAAACGATATCTCAGAAGCTCATGTTACCAATATGTTGCTAAAACGTAAAAAGTACCTATTTTTACACACATTTTCACTCATAACACCCCTGGGTATATTCCGATCGGGCTGAAAAGTTTCGGGACACAACTAGGGCCCAAATGGAGCATGTGTGCGAAAGAACGATTTTTTTAGACCGAAAATGAAGCCAGTACACGTGATACGGCGGACGGCGGACGGCGTACGGCGGACGGACATTGCATTTTTGGAATCTATGCACCTTGAAACGTAAAAGAAAAAAGTTTGAGGGGGTGTTATAAACATTTTTTGCTGAGCGAATACATAGGTGTATTATTCACAGAATAATAAACCAAAACGCAAAAAACACTGTTATACCGGTTTCGGTGATCAAACCATCGTCAGTAACACACAATAAGTTATTGTGTGTTACTGACGATGGTTTGATCACCGAAACCGGTATAACAGTGTTTTTTGCGTTTTTCGTGTATTGTGGAAATAGACTATTGGTTTATTATTTTCAATAATGAACCATTGGAATCGAGCATGAAAAAAAAAATTCTTACCCCCCCTCAAAATTTGATGGTTTACGTTTCAAGGTATGTAGAATCCAAAACTGCAATAAAAATATTTCTGTCTGTCCGCCGTACGCCGTACGCCGTACGCCGTACGGGCCACTTTTCTTAGTTACCATGAAAAAAAATTGATGAAATTCGGGTTATAGGTTCCGTTCGGCGTCTAGTTGGTCCTCGAAGCTCGACGTTACTGTGAGTCATCTCTAAGGGGTTCAAAATAGGGGTTGAAATTTTCAAAACGCCTATACTATTTTTTTACGTAAATATTTTTACGGTTTTAAATAGTTCTTGAACTTGCGAGTTTTTTAAGACCATCCGGAGCATCGTACGTCCAGCCGTTCGTTCACAGTAAGGCCCCGAAGTTTGCACCGACAGGCATTTTCGACTCCAGTGTGAATGAAATTGTATACAATTCAAACCAAATCTCGTAACCAGAGACGCGCCCACAATAGGAATTTGTGAATACGGCCAATCATTGGTAGGGATCACCTGATTATATTGGCGGAGTATGAAGTCGAGTTGGTTGTTCTGTGATATTATTTAATTTGAAAAATGATGGCTCTTTTGGAGTTTGTTGGTAGGTAGTGAAACTTGAACAAACGTTGAAGTATTATTGATGGGTAAATTATTACTACGGTAAATCATTACTCAACGGTAAATTATTACACAACGGTTCATTATACCATCTACGTAGAAGGGGCTGGAGTTTGTTGGTAGGTACTTTTGCAACTTTTTTCACTCCTCATCAACAATTTCTTTTCAGAACTTCATTATGTGTGTTTCTTTTTGTTAGGTACTGTTTGTCATCGGCAGAATTATTTTAGCAACATTTAACTCGTGATTTAGGTAGGTACCTAGTAACGAGTACGGGGTTAGGTACTAACCTACGGAGGGTCTGCAATCTACATAATATGTGTAGAATAGTACATATCATATTATATAGACGGGTTATCTATACATAGAGCTGTGATCTGTAACAGAAGGGTATTCTATACAAAATAATAAACCGTTGTGCAGGGATTTGCAGCGTTTTTTTCAATAACTCCCTTTTTTTTTTAAAAGGGTTTCCACGATTTCGTCGAGAGTGATTTAGTTCGTAAGTACCTATGTTATTTGAAACTCATAAATTTCAAGGGGTGCACGAGAAGCGCGCTTCTCCAAACTGACTCGAGCAGTGAGGAAGAGGCGAGTAAGAGGTGAGGAGGTGAGCGCCCGTGCGTCGCCGCCTAAGTGGACATTAAACCATTTGTTTACATACCTAGAGAAGGTGCCGAAGTGTCGTACCTCTCACCTCGCCTGCACCGCACCTCCGCGTGTCACCTCTTATGTGTGAATTGGGCCTAATAGCACCGAACGCCCCCTCGACAAGAATCGGTTCCGCTCGGTTTCAATTCGGAGCGTATTCGAGTCCAAGGTACACAAAGTCCACCTCGCGTTCACACTTGCACGGTTCAGGTAAGGTTTAATTTCGGTTTCCTCGTTCAGTTTATTGACTTACCTGAGAGTTACAGCCAACATCTGAATTGGTTGAATACAATCCCTCATAACTGTATTTTGACGTTGTAGATGATACTTCAGCTTCACCTGCAGCTCATCGAATGATCTTGTTGACATCCTGAAGTAGCAGAAAAATTTATCTTCATTTTCCCTCAACTTAGGGAAAATTGTGTAAAACACTCCAAACTCCATTCGTCTGGTGATTATAGGATGCTCCCAATGAATTCTGGTATTCCTTCTTTTTTTCTTCATTCTTCTGTGGAGAAACAACATGGCAATAATCCTACTTCTCTCCATTGTGGACTGAACTTTCGTAAATCAAATCCCTGAACGAATACAAACCTGATAGGAACCTCATGCATGTGAACGAACTAACGGCGGCAGGAATCGAATCGAAAACGAATCGAATACGGACCGAACCGAATGAAACCGTATACGTGTGAAACAAGCCGTGAAACATGCTGATTAGCCCCACACTGTCTTTGCCAACGAAAAAACGCTGCAAAGTCCTTGTCACATGGGTTTATTATTCTATTGGAGTTCTAGAGATTCTTGTTGGCTGTTAAATTTATTGTTTCTTTCATGTGGAATGGTTGAAATAGCTATTTCTGATGATTTCCACCAATTTTGGCCCCCAAAACATGAAATAGGTACGCTTTTTTTTCTTTTTTTTTAGATCATCTTTGATCATTGGTAGTGGCATTTAATGGTCTTGATTCACCTGTTTACACTTTTTCCAATGTTATTATACACATTGATGGTGATTTCAGACAGTTTTCAAGGTTTTTGACTCATAAAAAACCAATTTTGGGTGCTGAACCTTTGGTAAACCTCTATTTCCGCGTCTTTGGTCAAAATCGACATCATATTCGGTCTTCTCGTCCCCAAAAACATGGAAAAAGATACCTCAAAAGCTCATGTTACTAACATGTTGCTAAAACGCAAAAAGTACCTATTTTTACACACATTTTCACTCATAACATCCCTGGGTATATTCCGATCGGGCTGAAAAGTTTCGGGACACAACTAGGGCCCAAATGGAGCATGTGTGCGAAAGAACGATTTTTTTAGATCGAAAATGAAGCCTGTACACGTGATACGGCGGACGGCGGACGGCGTACGGCGGACGGACATTGCATTTTTGGAATCTACGCACCTTGAAACGGAAAAGAAAAAATTTTGAGGGGGTGTTATAAAATTTTTTTGCTGAGCGAATACATAGGTGTATTATTCACAGAATAATAAACCAAAACTTATATATGTACAGCTCATCAGACCAGTGTGGCAATATGGGTGCGTCATATGGTCATCAGCGGCAGATTCGCACATTAAAAGGATACAAACAGTTCAAAATCGAGTACTACGTCTCATCACCAATGCTGAATGGTTTGTCACCAACAAAACCATTCACAAAGATCTGGACATTCCCGAGGTCGCAGAGGTTCTCCAGCACTCATTCAGCAAGCACCAACAAAAAATGCAATCCCACCCCAATGAGCTTATACAGCGAATACCCGAAAACCCTCCAGCCCCTAGAAATCAAAGAAGGTTAACAAGAAAGTGGCATACTGACCTCGCGGAAAACGTACATTAATATATTGTGGTATAATATTAAGTATGTTGTTACTGTTGTCAATTATAGTTATTTATGTTACCAGTTGGAACTAGATATTTAGGTACTGTTATAAATTTTAATTTAATTCTCATAGCATGTTGAATAATTAATTACTTTGTGGCCCAACATTGGGTGGAGTCCACAGTACATGTTCCACGTCATATGTATATGCAATATTGATTCGCCGAACTGTAATGTACAATGTACAATAAAGTTTAATAAACAAATTTAAAGAAATTAATTAAAAAAAACCACAGTAATGCAGCATGGCTATAAGAGCGAATTTTCGAAGAAATAACTGATTTTATGTAAAACTGTTTTATCTCAAGAAATAACCACGTTCCTTCATCTTCAAAGTGCTCCAGTTTGAGAACGGAATGAGATATCGCAATATTCTGATTTCACCATCGTGTTCAGCGTACAAAAACCTTTAAAATGAGGTGTCACTTGTCAGACTGTTTCATTTTGGGAATTTATGGGTAATTTCCCCCCCTAAAACTCCCCAAAACTCCCCCTTAGAGTGACCCGATTCTGCCCATCTACGAACTTAGCCTGTCGATTGCCAAGACAGATTTTTCGTGCAAATTTGAACTTTTTATCTCAATTCTTTCGAGAGTTATCGTCTGGAATGACACATACATAATATACATATAATTTTTGGTGTCTTTCGGCAGTGAATTCAGGATGGTCTGAAACGGATTTTGGTATAAAAATCTTTCGGAAATTCGAGTTTTAAAAATTTTGGACCAAGAACAATAGCTTCCTTTTCTTCGAAAATTAGCTAAAAGAGCGGTTTTTGACCCTCAAGGATCCAAATTCGATCCGGTTTTCTAACATGTCTCGATTCATCGTTATAATCTCGGTTCATTTACATATATAGGTATATATCGATTGGAGTTTCGAGTTGATCTGGTTCAACCTGCACCTGCTTAATTGTAGTGAATGTAGGGTTACTTGAATGGGTACCTAGAGGAACTCCAGAATTTTATCTGAATTTGCAATAAGAAGGATGGAAAGGAGTGAAAACGCTAAACATAGATGGCAAGGTGATAAGCGATAAGCGGCCATGTGCGATCGCTTTGAGCGGCAAAGCGGCAAAGTGAAAAACGGTTCGGAAACCGCCGAAATCAATTATGGATTCAGCGCCCTTAGCGGCCGCTGAGGGCCCTAATTGAATACAGACGGTGAACGGCGACTTGATTAAGATTGCTGAGCTGTTCCCTCTGAAAATCTTCTCGTGCGTGAAACAAGCTTTATATCCCGAAACCTCTCGAGGAACCGCCCCCCACCTCCTCATCGCCCTTTCCGCGTTCAACTCAAATTGAACTGTTCTCCATCTTCCCATTTCAACGCCACCGCGACGTCAAGTGGCCCTGTTCCAAATCGGCCCCCTGTTGTCGAGCTCCTCGTCTCACCGGGTTCCGATTCGGATTATCAAATGGCAGGTGCAGGCGGTTTCCCGCTTATTGGAGACCTTCGGCCCTTCAAAGCCCTACGAGCTATTAGCTTACCAGCCTGGTTGGTTCTCCGATGATCAAAAGATACATTTTCATTGAAATTAATAATTGTTTCAATACACGCTTTTATTTCACTGTGTATCTTGGCTAAACCTTGTAACCAATTGTTCGCTACCTTTCCGTTCTCTAACTGAGCTGAAATTTCGTATACTCCATATCGTCGGAAAAATGACGTAGTGGCGTATCTTTTTTCCACCACCAAAAACGGTCGTAACTGCAAAAAACGCATTTCGAGATATTCGTGTTTGAAAGTTTAAGGGCGTTGGAAAAATCAGAAAATAGATGTACACAACCAAAAATCGTTCATTCCACCTATAGCTGACTTGTTTAACAACCCAATTACCTAACTTGTCGCTCTTCGCCCTTCAAGGATGCCTTAGTAGCAGATACGTCCTTCTCTCATTGCCAAAAATTGGTACCTTTTCAGGTACGTCACTCGACCGTTTCATCAATTGTGGAGGTTTTGTAAAGGGAGCAATCATTATTTTTCACACTTGTATTAACATCTTTTCATTAGGTAATGGAGGAAAGTTATTGTGAAGAAAAATCACACGGTACCTTACAAAACTTTTTTAATAAATTAATAAAAATTGTACCTAATGACTTGAAAGTTTTGAAAGAAAAATGGTAACTTTATAATATTGGGTTAGTACAAAAATAATGAATTATCAATAATTGAAAGTTTTTCTAGTCTAGAGTTTCGTAGTCGGATTCTTCATCCGCATTGGGTTCAGGTAGGCAGTGTCTTACCGCAGTGGATGGCTGAAGGCTCTTATAAAAATGATGGTATTCCGAGAGGACATCTACCACATCATCATCGCACATCTTCATCAAATCCTTGAATTTGGCGGATGATATTGGCAGTGCCTTTTGATAGGCTTTCAGGAGTAGGTAGGTTGCAGTCGTTGCTTTTACGTGGTCTACCTTTCCCTTGCACGTTATTGGAGTTTCCAATGTCATTAGTGGAGTGGGCACTGAATCAGGAGGAAAGTTGATAAATGATAAGTGACGCAACTGACGCGAGTCATGATTGTCACAATGACAGAGAGACGTAACTGATAGATACGCCCGTCTGTCAGTGTGTTAGTTCCGATTGTTGTAGATACGTCTTTAGTACTCTAGCATTTGCTGTGTTACTAAGCGACGAAAACGTGTGGGGATTTGTGCTAAGTCTTAGAGTCACTTATCAGGGTATTATTATGAAGCTAACTCAAATCGGATTTTTGCAGTTACGTCCGTTTGTGGTAGTGTAAAAAAGATACGCCAATTCGTCATTTTTCCGACGATATTATGTATATTCGCTGGCAATACACGAATCCATTATAAAAATTAGGCTTCATTATAGATTGATTAATTAATTTTAATAAAATTCTATTCTCAATAGAAAGAAATATGCCAGAAAGGTTTTTCTGTTCTTCTCCTCGGGCTGCTCGTCCTCTCATGTTTACAACCTTCTTTCCTACCAACAACCCCTCTGATATTCAGCAATCAAATTATACTAGTAGGTATAATTCGGTGTATTCAACCTCCTCCCACCCTCACAACATCCTGCCAAGTTCACAACAACCCCTCATGCTCTAAGCTCCTCCCTTGATCACAACATCCAACCATACAACCTCCTCCCATACTACTCACAATCTCAATTCCTATGAACAATCTCCTTCCCTATCCACACTCTTTTCTCTATTTTCTCCCCGCAAACCTTTGAAATCAAGCATTGAAAAAAAAAAAAAAAAAAAATTAACCCCAACTCAAAATTTCATGGTTTCTGTTTCAAGGTACTTCTTACTTACACCTTTCTTAGTTACCATGAACTAAAATTAATGAAATTTGGTTTGTAGGTTCTGTATGGGGTCGTTGGTCCGTGAAGCTCGGTGTTACTGTCAATCATCTAAGGGGTGAAAAATAGGGGTTGAAAGTTTCAGAACGCCGTAGTTCAAGTTCAATCCTTCAATAGACGTTTTTTAACGTTTTTAAATTGACCTTTAGCTAAAAAAATTTTCGAGACCATCCGGAGCACTGTACGTCCAGCCACTCGTTTGCACCGAAAAGCTTCGTCAACATGATCGTGAATCAAGCGGTATGAAACCGGTCCAGATATCATTGCTACGGAACACCTGATATAATCACGGATGGCTGTATGAAGTCGAGAATGACGGCTCTTTTGGATTTTGTTGATAGGTACTTTAGTATGTTGAACAAACGATATGCTTCACGAATAACAACAAATAATTAATTATTGAATTATTGAATTCCGAGCATTTTTTGAAATCTCAATTCCCGGGCCGGCTCCAATACTCGATTTAGGGCTTTCCTACAGGGAGCATGAGACCACAGAAAAAACTGTACGGGCCATAGAAAAAGCGATCTATGCAGGTAAATAATAAACCGGTATGTAGTAATTTGCAGCGTTTTAAGATGTATCAATGTATAATACATTTTAATTAAGAATTTAAAAATAACTCGGCGCTGCGCGCCTCGCCAGGGGGCAAGCCCCCTGGACCCCCGGATGCTTACTGCTTAGAGCCTACGGCTAAAATTCAAGAAACATGGAACATGCCGAGCTTTTTATGATTCTGTAGCCGCACTGTTATGATTTCACTTCGTCACCAGGATACAACCAAGTGACAACCAAACAAGCGTCATTGTTTACTATCCATTTATAACATCAATTTATATAGTTATAGCATGAAAGTACGAAATAAATACCAAGAAGAAATACGAAATAAATTCGTGATAAATCAAGAGCTTTCCAACGAATGGAAAACGATTTTTGTCCGATGAAAATGAAAGAAGTTTCATTTCCCTAGCAACTACTCGGTTGTACGTGAAAATCATCGTTAAAATTTCGTGACACTTCCGCGTGACATTTTTCGGATAGTTAGTCCAAGGCTAAAGCATGTTCCATGCTAAAATAAAATAATTTCATTTTCTGCTACCCGGAATAATTCGGAGCTCCGATAATAATATTCTCATCTATGCGTAAAAATAGGTATGTACCTACCTATGATCATTCAAGAACTGAAAGGTGGATCCCACACGATTTTTATTAGGTATATGACCATAAAACGCAATAATTACTAACCATTACGTTTTTGACCAAATTCTCCGATACAACTCCGTTTCAGACCATACTGTATCCATCCCTAGTTGTGAAAAATATTCCTATTTATGTAGGGATAGATATAATTATTATGTATTCATGTGTCACTTCAGATGGAGAGCGTAGATGATGTAAAATAGTCAAAAATATTACTTCTATCAAGTACCGTTAGTTACTGTTAGTTAGACTTAGGTACTTCAAAAAAATTTTCGTGATAAATTATGTTCATGCTGTACGACGGGAACTTTTTCAAATTAAGAGCGTATTTGTTCTAACGTCTGACTTATTTACTGCTTCCGAGTCTACATCCAATTCTGCGAGGCAACAATTTTTGTCTCCAAAATCAAAATTTACACTCGCATTTTACGTTTTAGAGCTTCCTGAACAAATCTGGTTCAGCGTCTGTCCGCTGGTGTCTGCAAATCCTTGCACACTCATAAATTCCTCAACTCAAATTCGATTTTGCTGAAATTTACAGAGATCATGCAGAATTTCAGAACGATCGGGTCATAGGTTCAAACGTAATCCGAGGTATCAATTCGCCCCACATGAATCAAACAGGCCAGCTCGCTCAAATTTGGTGGGTAGTTCGGGTCTTCCTCTCAGAACTAATGAGTGAATTTCCTAACAACCACATGACTGGTAGTCACTGCGCATGCCCTAACCTTTTCGTGGTGGGAGGGTTTGCGTGTGTTAGTGATCTATACGATCACGTTAGCGTTACGAGGAAGCTATGTGCCTTTAAACTTGGGAGAGGTTTTTTTTAAATTACCATCCACAGTGAGGAGCAAAATGTTATGCATTTTCATTCACAACATACTACACGTACCTACAGTCTTAACTTCACCGTGGTCGTGTTCATCATCTATCAAGGCAGGAGCACCTTTCACGTTTCTATCAATAAACATCAATATACTCGTTGCATTGGACGTCCCGAGGTTTACTGCCGCCATCAATCTGTCCCCCAGCACGAACTCGTGTATTTTAGTGGGGTCCACATCGAGTTGAACGTACAACCCTCATCCCTCCCTCTTACGTACTGTATAGCCGAGCCGTACTAGCCCGCCATTAGAGCAAATTGAAAGTCCACCGAAGGACACTAACTCGGTGTAAAAGCTCCTTAGACCGCCGGCGACCGCAAACTTGACGAAAACAACCCATTAAAACTAAAAGCAAACCTCGGTCAACTTTCGACCTATAAGTGATTAAAAAGAGAAAAAAAATGATGAAGTGATTATTGAAAGGATTTCAAGAGGAGGAAACCAAGAAATTACAGATAGTTTCAAATGAAAAATCGCTCTTCACATTCCATTTCTGCAATTAACCACCTTTTTTTACTATTCCCCTAAATGAAACCGAAATGGCCAATGTGAATTCAACAGGTGATGAACACAAATTATGCATGATTTTTGTAGCTATTCAAATAACATCTACACGTGTTTCCTTTCGAGATAGTTCAAACTGAAAATTGATTCTCACACCTATTTCCTTAACTTAATTATTAAGGAAATAAAGTAATTATTAACCGTATTTTCGATGCTAATATTAACAACATATCCGAAAAGCTTGGGACAAGTAGTGTGAAGTGACATGGTGGAGACTTATGAAAGATGCCGTAATCAAAAAATAATAAAATGAAAAAATAAATCAAATATTAATTGTGATGAATGTGTTTGAGCGTACATCCACCACTAGCGGTGTGAGGGAGGGATGTGCCCGGTTTGGTTATGGGCGGACCACCACCATGCCCGGGATCTTTTCGGGAGTGTGTCCGCTTTGGTTATGGGCGGACCACCACCATTCACGGATTCTTTTGGGTTTAGGAGAGAGAGAGGCGAGGTAAGGAGAGAGAGTAGTCAGCGACTAGAGGAGAGCGTAGAATGAAGAAAAAGGTGCAGGAGACGAGTTTTTATAGGCTTGGGAGCTGTCTCCCTCCATCATCTAGCTAGTAGAGGATGGTGAGGATCTCCAGGCTGGCCCTCGACTCTCTTGCGACTCTCTTGCGTCCTCTGTCCCCCACTTCTAGGTTTATTTAGCGAGATCTTATTTCTACGTACAAGAGTTGTGGTTCTGGGAGACCATGACATGAATAAATAAATAATAAAATAATAATAAATTATATAAATGATGTTATGAATAAATAATATGAATAAATCATATTATTATCAAATTATACCTATCAAATATGAAGAAAATTACTCGAGTAAAATATGCAAGATGAATTACTCAAGGATGAAAAATGAAAGACACAGTATAAGTAGTACCGACCTACACAGTGAACTAGTGCGTCTCTGGTTCAAGTGGCGGGTTAAACATAACTTGAACTCAACCGCAATTTAAAATCCTGAAATCAGCCGTCACGTCAATTCAGTGCCTAAATGACGAAAAGAGTGAGAACAGTGAATAGTAATTGGAAACGTCGTTCCCTCTGATCGACTGACATGTTTTCCCGAGAGGCCCGATTTGATTAAGAAAGGCAAAACGAATTAGAAGGTAGGTATATAATTTGGAATAACTCGGTTTGTTGCATACTCGTCGGATCGGGGATGCTGGAGGCCATTAGCAATGCAAATTCAGCTCTGGACCGGACCACTAATTCCATCAGATAATGATTAGATATCAATCTGATTAGTTGCTATCACATCACGTTGAGGGAGCAGTCGGAAGCGATCTCCGGCGGGTTACGATCAACTTGATGTTTCACAGCAGGGCAATATTAAGGATTTTCAAATGAACTTTTCTTCTATAAATGAGTATCATGAAAGTTTCCACTGTTTATATACCGGTCTACTTAGTAACTATCGATCTACCTAAATATTAGGTCGACCTAATGAACTTAAACGACAACACTGGACTTACAACGCAGGGCACAGTGGTCAAAAATAAACCAAGGACTACGCTACTAGGTACCATTTATATGAAATTTAAACCACCTTTGAACACAATAAACTGGACTTGGTGACAAAAAAGATTATACAATAACATTTAGTATTAATTTTGTTCTCATTCGATGCAGCATGCCAAAAGTACGTGTCGTGGTATCCTCACAGAACCACAACCTTGCTAATGCAGAAATGAGATCTCGCCAATAAACATAGAACTGGGGATGGAAGTCGCAGGAGAACCGAGGGCCAGCCTCGAGATCCCCACCATCCTCTACTAGCGGGAGGATGGAGGGAGACAGCTCCCAAGCCTATAAAAACTCGTCTCCTGCACCTTTTTCTTCATTCTACGCTCTCCTCTAGTCGCTGACTACTCTCTCTCCTCCTAACCTCGTCTCTCTCCTTACCTAAAAGATCTTGGGCATGGTGGTGATTCGCTCATAACCAAACCAAGCAAATTCGCCCTAAAAGATCTCGGGCATGGTGGTGGTCCGCCCACAACCAAACCGAGCAAACCTTCCAAAAAGATCCTGGGCATGGTGGTGGTCCGCCCATAACCAAACCAGGCAACGCTCCTAAAAGAATCCGCGCATGGTGGTGGTACATCCATAACCAAAACGGACACACTCCAAAAAGATCCCGGGCATGGTGGTGGTTCGCCCATAACCAAACCGGGCACATCCTCCCTCACACCGCTCGTGGTGGATGCGCCAAATTTAAATCCATCACAGTACGGAACTGATTTCATAGGAGTTTTTCCCCCTTCGATCAAATTTATGACCAGCGGTGACCGAGATAACTTTATCACTCCTCCATTACCGTGTTGCTGTTGGTCACATAATTAATTTTCCTGGCTTTACTGCAGTTGGTTAGCAGTTATTTCGGAATTGACACACTTCTGTACCAATATTATGAGGTAAATTAATTCTGTCGCTAAACCTGGCAATTAATAAAGCGGTTGTGGAGTTTGAACAGCCGTTCAAACTCCACACTGGCTTTAATAATTGTCGGTTTTAATACTTTGTTCTTACAACAAAAATACTTTGTTCTCTTTCAACATTCAGTTCTTCGTTCGAATCCGGAAGCGGTGGATGAAATTCTAGACAGAATTCAGACCCCTGGTGGGTATCACGAGTACACAGACATAATTCAAGATACCTTGGAAGCAAAGGGCAGAACTCATGTGGGTTATTGAGGGCTAATTGGTAAGCGATACGAAGCTAACAACCCGGCGGAATGTGAGATGTCTCTCTTTCCCGCGGGTCGACCATTATGTTTCATTAGCGCAGCCTCTACAGACCTTCAACGTTTTGATAATTACAGTATCATCTGTCCCCACTACAAATACTGGAGCCCAGTAATCACTTTGGAAAATTCCGAATACGTGAGAAATCGTCGAAAGGTGATTTTGGTTTGTTATTTTCAATAATGAACCTTTGAATCGAGGGTGGGGGAAAAAAAATCAAACTTCCCTCAAAGCGATGGTTTCCGTTTTCCTACGTAGAATCTGAGAACGGAATAAAAAAATTCTGTCCGTCCGTCCGCCTACTTCGCTCAGGTTTATTATTTTCAATAATGAACCTTTGGAATCGAGCATAAAATTTTTTTTAAAGCCCCCCCCCCCCCCCCCTCCCCCTCAAAATTTGATGGTTTTCGTTTCAAGGTATGTAGAATCCGCACACGGGTTTTGAAAAAAACGCCGCAATAAGTTATTACACAACGGTATATTATTTACCTGCGAAAAACCTCGAAAACCTCTATTTTTACACCCCTTTTTCCATCCCCCCTTTTTGGTTTATTATTCAATAATGAACCTTTCGAATCAAGCATGAAAATCTTTTAACCCCCCCTCAAAATTGGATGGGTTCCGTTTCAAGTATGTAGAATCCGCACAAGGAATTTAAAAAAACGCCGCAAATTATTACACAACGGATTATTATTTACCTGCAAAAAAACCTCGAAACCCTCTATTTTTACGCCCCTTTTTCCATTCCTCCATTTTGGTTTATTATATTCGATAATGAACCTTTGGAATCGAGCATGAAAAAAAATTTGTTCCCCCCCCCCCCCCCCCTCCAACTCAAAATTTGATGGTTTCCGTTTCAAGGTATGTAGAATCCGAAAATGCAATAAAACAATTTCTGTCTGCTCGCCGTAACCCGTACTTCGCACTTTCCTTACTTACCATGAACCAAAATTGATGAAATTTGGTTTTTAGGTCCTATTTGGGGTCTATTTGGTCCGCGAAGCTCGGCGTTAATGTCAGCCATCTCTAAGGGGTGAAAAATAGGGATCCTCGAATTTTTTTACGTTTTTAAATAGTTCTTGAACTTGGGAGTTTTTTGAGACCACCCGGAGCATTGTACGTCCAGCCGTTCGTTCACAGTAAGGCCTCAATGTCTGCACCGACAGGCTTCGTTAAAACGAGGGTGAATCAAATTGTACACATTCAGCCCAGATATCATTGATAGGGAGCACCTGATTATAATCACGGATGGCTGAATGAAGTCGAGTTGGTTTTCTGTGACATTGTTTCATTTGAAAAATGATGGCTCTTTTGGATTTTGTTGATGGATACTTCCGTAACTTGAAAACGTTATGCTTCATGAATGACAAAACAAATAATTAATTACTGAATTATTGAATCCTGCGCATTTTTATTAAACCGTAATTCCCGGGCCGGCTCTAGTACCTACTCGATTTAGCGCTTTCCTGGAGGGTGCTCGAGGGTACTGACCACAGAAAACATTGATCTACGTAGGCAGAAGGGGCAATCTATACAGTTTTTCCTCAGTTTTTTCCTTAGTTACCATGAACGAGAATTAATGAAATTTGGTTTGTGGGTCCCACCTGGGGTCTGGTTGGTCCGTCAAGCTCGGCGTTACTGTCAGCCATTTCTCAGGGGTGAAAAATAAGGGTTGCAATTTCCAGGCCGCCGATATCTCCAATTTTTTGACGTTTCTAAATTGATCTCGAATTTTTTGAGACCACCCGGAGCAACAACCGTACATATGAGCGTAAAAAAAAAAAAAACCTGAAAGAAATCATTGGTCTCTTAAACCAAAACATAGTAATTATCACTTACTCTTAATGGCCTCCTCTATAAAATAAGGAATTAGTTTATTCAAAACATTAATTTGTCAAATTGAAGATATCAGTTCTGATATTTTTTAATACCACAAATATCCCCAATATGATGAACAACGTTATTTACGTTATATATGATATTCAACCCAAAACCAGTATTAAAACTCATATTAAAAATATAAACTGAATATGATAACAAACTTATTCTCAACTTTTGATCCTGCTACAAGCATAAAATTATCACTTAACTGAACAAGAACATTTATAGGATTTAAAAAAAAACCCGAATCCGTAGGTACTTTAAAAAAAAAAAGAGGATCCGAATCCGTACAGACCGAGTGTTCCATACACATGCTCCATCCTCAATTTACCGACGAAATTCATAAAAATCCTGCCTCGCATTTTTGTATAACACCCACTTCTGTTCCATCAAACACCGAAAATAACACCAAATTAATGTCATTTCCACTACTTGCTCCTTGCTGAGACCCACATTATTAAGAAATTTAAAAAATTAAATCTCAACTCATACGTTTTTTTTCGAGTTTAGATTTCATTAATTTATTTTGCTCTTTGTCTCATTATTTATTCATTTTCCCTTAAATTTTTTAATTTATATTTTCATCTTTCCTCAGTTTTACCAATGGATGTAGTCTCATGTTTTTTTCTCGGCCATATTTCTCCGGCACATTCTCTCCGCAAATTTTCATAATGAAGGATGAAAATCTTTCAAATGTACAATTTTCCTCTCTCTGAAATTGTGTAAATAATTCGCATAGCATGTTATTTTTATTTTTTATTTTTATTTTTTGCTTCTGTTACACCAAGAACTAGGTACTTATTCCTGTTCAAACTTTGAGAAATTGTTGGATCATAAATAAAAACTAGGTACGTGTTGCAGTCCGAAATTGTGTTAAAGTAATATATTATGTTAACTTTTTTTCCACAAAACACCAACAATTTCTGTTGTCATTTTGTTCAAGATACCGCATAGGTTCTTTTAAACAATGTTCCATACGAATTTTATGAATCGTGTTTTCCATTCTGCTTCCTTCGATGGCCAAACTGTTTCGAAGTCATTGAATGCAAACTATAACAAAACAAATCGAACTTATTCTACCAAGAAGAACTCTTTCCCAGATACTGTCCCTGTAGAACATTATTCTCCAGGATTTGGCCCATCACTTTACTCATGGATGAGAGTGGATTTGTGGAGTATTCATTAAAGATCCCTTGCACAAGATTTCTTGATTTCTTGCTCCCACCATTTCTACCACTCTACTCTGCCTACTCAACCTTTTATCTAGGTCTATTTGCCGTCATTTCTACAACGGCCTTCCACCCCTGTGGCACATTATTTTTTAAGCTACACCCTTATGAAGATACCTAGGTTAGGTCAAGTTTGGTTACGGTAGTCATACTAGAATCACCAGGAACAGCCCCAAAACTGAATTTATTATAAATTCCACCTGACATATATATATTTTGGTTTATTATTTTCAATAATGAACCATTGGAATCGAGCATGAAAAAAAAAAATTCTTACCCCCCCTCAAAATTTGATGGTTTACGTTTCAAGGTATGTAGAATCCAAAACTGCAATAAAAATATTTCTGTCTGTCCGCCGTACGCCGTACGGGCCACTTTTCTTAGTTACCATGAAAAAAAATTGATGAAATTCGGGTTATAGGTTCCGTTCGGCGTCTAGTTGGTCCTCGAAGCTCGACGTTACTGTGAGTCATCTCTAAGGGGTTCAAAATAGGGGTTGAAATTTTCAAAACGCCTATACCATTTTTTACGGTTTTAAACAGTTCTTGAACTTGCGAGTTTTTTAAGACCATCCGGAGCATCGTACGTCCAGCCGTTCGTTCACAGTAAGGCCCCGAAGTTTGCACCGACAGGCATTTTCGACTCCAGTGTGAATGAAATTGTATACAATTCAAGCCAAATCTCGTAACCAGAGACGCGCCCACAATAGGAATTTGTGAATACGGCCAATCATTGCTAGGGATCACCTGATTATATTGGCGGAGTATGAAGTCGAGTTGGTTGTTCTGTGATATTATTTAATTTGAAAAATGATGGCTCTTTTGGAGTTTGTTGGTAGGTAGTGAAACTTGAACAAACGTTGAAGTATTATTGATGGGTAAATTATTACTACGGTAAATTATTACTCAACGGTAAATTATTACACAACGGTTCATTATACCATCTACGTAGAAGGGGCTGGAGTTTGTTGGTAGGTACTTTTGCAACTTTTTTCACTCCTCATCAACAATTTCTTTTCAGAACTTCATTATGTGTGTTTCTTTTTGTTAGGTACTGTTTGTCATCGGCAGAATTATTTTAGCAACATTTAACTCGTGATTTAGGTAGGTACCTACCTAGTAACGAGTAAGGGGTTAGGTACTAACCTACGGAGGGTCTGCGATCTACATAATATGCATATAATAGAATAGTACATATTATATTATATAGACGGGTTATCTATACATAGAGCTGTGATCTGTAACAGAAGGGTATTCTATACAAAATAATAAACCATTGTGCAGGGATTTGCAGCGTTTTTTTAATACCTACCAACAAATATGTAGGTATGGCACCCCGATCTGACCTATAGTATACAGGTCAGATCGGGGTGTAATTTTGCCAACCTGATCCGGCTGGTAATGCGATCGCTTTGCACGTAATAGGAAGATTAAATAAATAAATAATAATAAGTCTTTCCATGAAGAAGATGAAGTTCGATGAAGTCTTTTCTTTATTTTGCTTTCGAGTCTGCAAGGCAGCGGAAGCTTTGTTTTCAATTTCGAAATGAAAAATTTTTTTGTACTCCAAAATCAAAATTTCCACTTGCATTTTGCGTTTTAGGGCCTCCTGAACAAATTTGGTTTCCGTCTGTCTGTCCACATTTCCTTGCCACAGCCATAACATCCACAATTTTGATCAGATTTCAATCAAATTTTCAGGAATTGTGTGGGTTTAGCGCTGGATGGTCCCACATCAGTTTCATCATGATCGAATCAACGGTAGCCTCTGCGCAGGCGCTAACGATATTTCCTTGTTACGGTCATAACTCCATCAATTTTGAACGGATTCTGGTCAGATTTTCAAGGATGATGCGGGTAAGGTCCCTTGAGGTTCCGTACGACATTCATCATTACTGAATCAGCGGTGGCAATGGAACGTGGCACTGGCATCGCGTACATTCCAAACGTCGAGCATTCCAGACCATAGAACTATAAAACTGGAGAGGCCTCTGCGTTGACGAATGAAATGACGACTGCCCTGAAGTTGTATGCATATTCAAAATCGAAACTTTGCCCTTTTGCTACGCCTTTTAATTTGGTAATTTTGAAATTCTTTCGGTGGGGATCCAATCAACACATAAAATTCTAAGAGGGAGTTGTTTTGAAATTTTGAAATCTGATCAAAAAATTTCATGAAATTTTGAAACTTTGCCCAGTTGAAAACGGTATAAAATTTGAGATAATATATGATAATTGTATAAATGAATCCAATTAAGAAAATTATTCTCTAGGAGGGACCTTCGCTCGATTTTCGATATGTAAAATAAAATAGGCAATATAATTAGAATTTCGACAGAATATTCGAAAACGTACATTTCCACAAATGCACGTTTTGCTAAATTCTCTCCTGTTCACTCTAGGAAGTTGAAATTTGATAGGGACTCTTTGCGTTCTCAGTTCTATACGTGGACTAATTACTTTATCTTCAAGCGTGAATACTAACTTCGAATTTGGTATCCTTATTAAAATTTTTGGAATGACCCCCAGCCATAAGACATATTCATGTCAAAATAGCAAAATTTTTCCACTTCATGGAAAAACATTGAATCATGGATATGTTTTTGGGCGCTGTATTTTCACATCCACTTTTCAATGTTTTTCCATGAAGTGGAAAAATGATATACATTTTTGAATTGATTGATAATGAAAAAAGTGCAATTGGTAAAATTTATTGTACAGAAATTGGGTCAGTAATAGACAATAACGGACGATGATAACTAAAGTAAGAAATATATAGTTTCGTTTCGAGATGATCAATGTGAGATCGCTACCTTCCAATTCGTTCAATAAAATGGTTTGTGGTAAAATGGTTTCATTATTGTTTCGCTGGGTATTGTCGGTAACTACACACGCACATCTCCAAATTGTTTATCGGTTGCAGCGTTGCATTTTTCGGTCGCAAATTTTAGAATGACCCCCCAGGGCAAAAACATATCCATGTTAATACCAGTTAAATAATTCCGTTAATTAATCTGAAACTTTATGTATGAAAATTTAACTGTGAAGGCCACGAGGAAGCTTCTGTGCCATGTCCTGGCAGTGTATTTTAACATGGATATGTTTTTGCCCTGGGGGGTCATTCTAAAATGTGCGACCGAAAAAAATGCAACGCTGCAACCGATAAACAATTTGGAGATGTGCGTGTGTAGTTACCGACAATACCCAGCGAAACAATAATGAAATGAGCACAAACCATTTTATTGAACGAATTGGAAGGTAGCGATTGGAAGGTAGCAATAGTCTATCGCCCGAGGGAACCAACCCAATTTGTACAGTTTATGCGGGATACGTTCAATTTGGAATTAAATAATCACCCAGCCTTTTCAACGACGAGACGTCAAACATGCATTGATGGAATATTCAGTCGCCACATTGATCATCTCGAAACGAAACTATATATTTCTTACTTTAGTTATCATCGTCCGTTATTGTCTATTACTGACCCAATTTCTGTACAATAAATTTTACCAATTGCACTTTTTTCATTATCAATCAATTCAAAAATTTATATTTTCTCTATTCTTGTTGTCCTTTTTCAATCGTATCATATGTAGGTAGAAGATGTACATATTATGTTGGCGCAGTGTCCAGCAACAACCCCCCCGCAACTCAACATAGAACGCAGTTCGATCGAGTGGGGTAGGTAGTTCCACATTTTTGTAAATGAACATTAGAATTATAATTAAATTTTCATTAGTCCTAAGCAAGGTTGCCAATTCTTCTGTTATCTTGGCGGAATAAACACATTTTTCATTTAATTTTTTTTCATTTCACGAATAGGAAGTACACCTAGATCAGTATCTAGGTAATAAATCAAAATAATACGCGATACATCACGTACTCGAGGAATAGGATTTAGAATACGAATAGACTCACTGAAGACAAATCTGACAACTAGAAACAAAACTTACGCAAAATATTCCCACAACGAGCCGACTGGAATACAAATAAGCGGAGTAACTCCACGGACGATCTATAGGAAGGCCAACATGTTTCGCCTTACTTTTGTCCCTCTCTACAAGAAATTCAAAGAGCCCAAAACCTTCCGTTGAAAGGCTAAGGATCGGTTCACGTCTTCCAAGTAATCCCAGCTTGTCGCGATAGGAGGTGATTTATACACTCAGCCCTCTCGCCAAAGGAGCGCCCGCCCATCAACGCCTGGGAAAATAACTCTCGCTCGGAGGCTCGACTTTTTCATTGGACCCAAAAATTAAAGGGACTCGGAGAAGGCTTCCTGTGACAAAAATCCGAAGAATGTTCCAGATAAGCGTTACAATGGAATCTGCGAACGATTTCGAGGACGCATATAATGTGAGCGCCGTTGACAACAGAAACACGCGAATGTAACAGTTGTTACTGTGTTGCTAGCTGTTGAGAATCCTGAGATGATTAGACTACTTCGAGTTCCAGTTCGACGCGAGTTGTTTAAACATACGATTAAACTGTCCATCAAAGGCGTAGAACCGATACGATAGAACCACACATCCTTCAGCCGCTCTTCTGGTTCAGAAGAAAAGTAAGAACGTCAAACAATCAATATAGCACCCACAGTGTCTCATTTTCGTTGTTTCTATTCTGAGTACAAATTGTGCGTGTTTTTCTGTCTACCTTTCACCGTTTTTTTAACAAAATAATTACCTATTGCAATAACTTATTTTGTTTTAAAAGGCAGACAGAAAAACATCCAAATTTGCACACACAATAGAAACAGCAAAAATTAAGAACATAAATTTTGAAATTTAAATAAATTCGCTTCAGACCATTCTGTCCAAAATTCGGAACATAATTTTTGAAATTTCAATAAATTCGTTTCAGACTATTCTGAATCCATACCGTGATTTCACAGGATTTCATATAAAATGCCCTTCGAAAAAATGTGTAAAATTCCAAATTTCGTCAAAATATTGTTAATGGCAAAATTCACTATGAGATCAAAGAGAGCGATTTTCATAATTGAAAATTGGGTGAAATTTGTGTTAATACGGGTCAAAAATCGGTAAAAATGGCTGCAAAATTAGCATAGATTTATACAAAACCACCTAAGCGGTACCCATCTATAATGGGGACTCGAGACAGAAAAACACTACATATTTAAAAAATATTTTTCCAGAAGCTTTTTTAGTGCGTCGCATTCGAGTATTTGCAGGCTAAATATCTTCAAAAATATAAAAATGATGATAAATAATAATGTGTTAAAATGATCATAGAATGGGAGCAAAAAAATAAAAAAAATAAATAAGTGGGTTTGTGGCCCCAGCCTACATAAATGATGATAATAAATAATTAATCCAAAAAAAAAAAAAAAAAAAATAAGTGGGTTCAATTTTGTGTTTTTTGGGTCAAGAATCGTTCGGCATTACGCTTGTTAAGGCTAACAAAATGATGAGTTCGAGATTAAATTACGTCCGATTTCGGTTTTATGGGGGTGAAAATACAGCAAATATACTGATCAAATAATGATCAAATTCAACGAAACTAGAAAGTATGGTGATTCGAGATCGAAACAGACAGTTTTCAGTGCCACGAAATTGGAATAAACTCTGTAAAATTGACGAAACAGGTGGATCTGACACAATACTCTGTATTCAAGTTGGGCGTAAGTGTTCCAATTTGGACCAAACGATGGTAAATTTTCCTAGTATGTGGCTCTGAAAATTCCCTCATAAGGCCATGCTGCACGACCGGAACATTCCTAGGTTTACAGATGTAGGTGGGCCGTCCGTGAGTAGTTTAACAATCCGGGAGCCGGTCCGTCGAGGGCCCACATAGTTGTAAACTAGGAGAAATCATTTTTTGATGGTCCAACCCTCACCGTCTCCCCTTCGAGTTTACGGACAATTAACCGGAATGAGACAGGAGGGAACGAGACAGTTTAACTTGACGACTCCCGCACTATTAAACCCCCTCGTACTGTAACTGGATTCTCCGAGATACTCACAGCTGACGTATAATGTCGTCAAACCGTTACGGCCTACGTGTAGCAGTGGGTACATGCATACCTACTAAAACTGATTGTCTCCGGGTCCACAAATGAGATCGAGCGATCCTTCTCAAATGCAGTGTTCAAATGATATGAGCCAGTTTACCTGTTCTATATCTAATATACGTGAAGTTTAACTTGTTGACAAGACCGTTTACGTGGAAAGTTTGTGAATGAAAACAGCCACTATATTTTGTTTCTCTGTCGATGTTAGGGAGAAAAGTCTCTCAAGACGACATCATCGATGGCCATTGATAAGCCGGGCTGGGAATTCCATGTGGATATAAAGCAAATGTGTGGGAAAAGCAAAATATGTGCATATAATATGTATGTACCTATATTTCGTTAAATATGTGTCTACCATAAAACGAAAAATATATAAATACAACGAATATTTGTACATAATTTAATCAAGCTATTTTTCTGAACTTCAAATCTTAATCACCCTTACAATCAACTTTTTTACAGGATTTTTAGAGCATCCTGAATTTATCCTTAGACTTTAACAATAATGTATATTTAACATGTTTAATGTTTTAGGGCTGGGGGTCATTCTGTGAATTCCGACACGCAAATATGCAACGTTTTTCATTGGTTACTACACAGTTACTACCTTCTGTTGTAGCAACCATAAAGAATATCGCACTCGAAAGAAACAAGAGTCAATAGCTACGTTTTTCATTGGTTACTACACAGTTACTACCTTCTGTTGTAGCAACCATATGTTGATGGCGAGTTCTATAATAAGTACAGTAAATGCAACATTATACTTGTAGAGTTCAGTGAAATTGTGGCTTTCATTTTTTCTTGACATTAAAAAACTATATCTAATTTCTCCCTTGCGAGGGAAAAACATTAAACATGATTTAATGTTTTTCCCTCTCAAGGGAGAAATTTAAACTGAGATCAATCCATCGTTTCATGAACTAAACGGTTTTATAGTAGTGGTTATATATATAAATATGCATTTTTATACATGACTATAGATACATACTCATTTATGTGTCACTCCAAACGATATCTGATCTTGGGTACATGATAAAATTTCCAAATTTCGCCAAAATGTTTATATTGCCAAACAAAAACATAAGTTCGAAGATGAACACTTCAAAAATTCTAAGAGGATCAAATTTGAGTTTTATGGGTCAAAAATCGGTAAAAACTGCTAAAATTGTGAATAATTTATACATAATCACGAGAAGTGGTATGGAAGGGTGAGTCAAAACAGAAAATGACCATTTCGGTTGTTTTTGGTACAGAATAGGGGTAAAAATTTGGATTTTTGGGTGGTCAAAAATTGGTACGGAGGGCTAAAATCAATAATAATTCACTAGTCGTTGTGAGGGGTGTGGGATGGTGACTCACGGAAGAAAGTGGGACTATTTTGATGATACTGTAGTGAATAAGGATGAACCGACGAGGCCGAAAGTTAGCTTGAGAATGGTTATGTATTTGTTGGCCCCTCGGCTCTTTATAGGCCCCTGACATGATCAGAGGGGGGTCGGGGGGTCCCCACTCTGAGGTACAACATGTATGTACATTACATTGGTTGTGGAGGAGCAGCCGATCACAACACTGCTCCCCCCAGAATTTAAGTAACGCATTTAGTTAAATTTTGTTCTGTTGCGGTGGCGGTTGTCGGGCGTGGGAGGTGCGTGTGCTGGTTGCGGTGGTTGCGGTGGTCCGCTGTGGCTGTCCGGGTCGGTGTCGTTGGGGGCGGTACGTTTGCGACGTATGAAGAGCAGGGTGTTGGTTGAGTGGGTGGGTACGGCCGCGGCGGCTGTTGTTGGGGCGCCAGGTGCATGGGGTGCGGCGTTTTTGTGCTCGGGGGTCCCATGTGCGGCGGTAGAAACACGAGCCGTTCGTCGCGCTGCGTGTGGTCGGTCGTGGCTGCGTCGGCGGTCGCTGTTGTCGGCTGTTCGAATCACACGAACCTCTTCGGTGACGGTAGCCACTCGAGGAGGGGGAGCGAAGGGTTTGAGGCGATCGGCGAGAGCAGCGAGTTTCGTGACGTCGGGTTCGTCGCGCGCCGCTATGTGAAGGCGAATGCTGTCTGGAAGGGCGCGTGTGAAAAGCTGCCGAACGAGCGGGGTCGGTGTGTCGGCCGGGAGTGCTCGAGTGAGTCGGCGGGCGAGGACTGAGTAGTTCGTCGTCGGAAGTCGGTTGAGTAAGGCGGTGAGCCGGGAGCCGTCGGACGGTGCGTGCGTGGCGAAAAGGCGAGTTGTCAACGTCTGGTAGCTGTTGGCGTTCGATGGTGCCAGCCGCTAGTAATTCGCCGAAATGGGCCGACGCTTTCGCGTTGAGGTCCGGTAATATTCGGCGAAGTTTCGCGTGGCATGGAGGTCCCTTCGTGACGATTTGATGTTCTACGCGTTGCGGTGTGTCGGCCGGGAGGGCTCTACGGAGTCGGCGGGCGTGGACTGACGGATTCTCGTGCTCGGAAGTCGGTTGGGGTCGTCGTAGAGGTCCGCTTGTCGGGGATCGAAGGCGCGGGCGAATTTAGCATGCGGCGTCGTGAGGCCTTCGTGAGACAATGTGATCTCGAGTTGGGCGAATCAGACGTGCGGGAATGCGGGGTCGTACGGTCGGAGCTGGAGCGTTGATGTCGGTGGAGTCGTTTCTGCGGGTGTCGGTGGTTTCGGGTCCGTGTGCTCGTTGTAGGCGCCAGTCCCGGAGAGGTGTCGTCTGGAAGTGTCAGCAGGAAGTGTGCGAGGCGCCGGCGTCCGTTTCCTTATATAGGAATCGGATGGTGGGGCGAAGTAGCGGGGGGCCGCTGCGTTGGGCGTCGAGGCGGGCGTCGGAGTGGGGCGCCGCTGTCTGGCGTCGGTGGGGGCGGCGCTGTGGGGCGTCGGAGTGGGGTGCGTGTGCCGGGCGTAGTGCTGCGGAGGTGGGGCTCGTCGCAGACGGTCGGCGGGCGCTGAGCGGCGTTGTTCGTCGTTGCTAGGCGCTGTCGTCGCTGTCGTCGCACCGCGGTCGCAGACGGCGGGCGGAGGCTGCGTGTCACCACTCGGGGTCACCAGTGTAGTGAATAAGGATGAACAGACGAGGCCGAAAGTTAGCTTGAGAATGGTTATGTATTTGTTGGCCCCTCGGCTCTTTATAGGCCCCTGACATGATCAGAGGGGGGTCGGGGGGTCCCCACTCTGAGGTACAACATTTATGTACATTACATTGGTTGTGGAGGAGCAGCCGATCACAAAAGATACAAATATTTTTCTCAGAGTGGGTCAATCAAATTTGACTTTAAAAGGGTAAAAATTGCTAAAATCATGAAATGATATAATTTTATGAAAGTGGTATCGTTTCTCGTCATGTTTTTACACAATAGCGCGAATATTTTTTGAAAACTCGCTCTTACAGCCATGCTGCATGACTGGAACTTTATGTGTTTCGTTTATTCTAGTTGAACCTTAAGTTTAACCGATGTTAAAATGAAACTCTACACGAGTTGATAACTTCAACTAAGGGTTGAGAAAACCTGCAATTTCGAAGAGTTCCTTGCGATGCTCCGTGAATCTCTGAGTGCTAAATTTACTCATCGGAGATTTGAGCGAAGTGTGACCTAATGACCTACCTATTGATTTGATAACAAGCCTCGCGACCTCATCGCGTCGTTCTGCTTCGGGTCGAGCGGATTTCATTATTCACGTTATTATAATTAGTTCCCACAGCGCGATTCAAAAGTCAGAGGTACAAGTAGGTATATTTAGGAAATGTAGGAGACGCACAGGGTTGTGTTACATTCTTATTCATTGAATTAATTTCCTACTCTTCCAAGACGAGTGAAAATGTGGTCTTACAGACTCGCCTATAAGACTACATTTTCACTCGTCTATAAGATGTCTTGTATTATATTATTACCGTTGTGTAATAATCAGCGTTTTCGTAAGTTATTGAAAACGCTGATTATTACACAACGGTTTATTATTCACCCGTATATATGCCCCTTCTCCGCAGATCACTGTTTTCTGTGGTCAATACCTACCCTCGTGCTTCCCCCCAGGAAAGCCCAAAATCGAGCACCTACATGAGCCGGCAGGGCAATGGGGTACCTATGTGTATGGGTCACAAAAATATTATTTTTTAATGGATCGATATTCCGTTCTAAGAAGTTAGACACCAACCTCACTGTCCTACGATAACTAGGCAATACTTTTTCTATGATTTTTCAAAATTTCAACCAATTCTGACGCCACTGTGGGGGATTCCCGCCCACGCGAGAGGTGTGCAATGACGTCAGAATTGGTTGAAAATGAGAAAAACCACAGAAAAAGAACTACTTATCGTAGGACAGTGAGGTTAGTGTCAAAATTCAAGGACTTTCTTCTATCATTCCTTAGAGATAACTGACAGTAGCGCCAAGCTTCGCGGACCAACTACCGCCAAATGTAACTGACAAACCAAATTTTATCAATTTTCGTTCATGGTAATTAAGAAAAAATTCCAGTCATGCGGCATGGCTTAAGGAACGAATTTTAAAAGATAAAGTTTGGGATATTGAGAATTTAATGGTCATCTGCCAGAGCATTCATTCCGGCCTGACTGGGTACTCGTTGAGACCAGTGATGTGGAACGTCAAGAAGAAAAATTATGTCAAAAAATCATTTTTGGGTGTTTTGAACCAAAAAATTGTTATTTTGATCACTCGATGCAGTCTGAACGTGTTGAAACGACTCGCAATCGATTCAGCAACAAACTAAAACATGGTAAACGACACCCATGCCTCCATAAAAAATAAGCAGTTTTTATTTATTTTGGACTACAATTTTGTAAGTCTTGTGTGCTGCGTGCGTCTAATCGGACTGGGACCAGTTGAAATCGATTCAGCGCCCCGAAAAATATGACTGACAACACCCTTCATGCCTGTGTTGCTGAAATCCTTTTTGTTTTGATTGAACCAAAAATTGGTAAATTTAGACCCCTGCGCACAGTGCGATTGGGCAGGGTAACGAACTCATCATCAATCTTGCGGAGAAGGATTTTTCTGCGCAAGAAAGAATTTTTTAACGTGGAAATTAAGGGACTTCGTGCGGAATGACACACATACATAATATGCAATATATGAAAAAGCGAGAATCTCTGAGAGGATCTCTGATGCATCAAAAGGATTTTGGAAGGGTTTCCGGTTCACAAGGAGCATTTCTGAAATTTGGAACGAACCAAATACGAGTATTAACATTTTCATTAAAAATTCGCTAAAAACGAAGAACTGCGGATGGAGAGACATTTATTTAATTTTCGGATTTTAACGTACCTTGAAACGGAAACCATCAAATTTGAGTGGAGGGGGAGGGGGGGTAAACAAATTTTCTCATGCTCGATTCCAATGGTTCATGACTGAAAATAATAAACCGAAACTGTAGAACTTGGTTTCAGTGAACCTGGAACCATACAGGAATAGAAGAGAAATCAGTTCTGAAACGACGTTCTGCAGATTTCTCTGATTTATGTCTCCGAATAAGACATAAAGCAACTGATGAGAAGTGTGCGTGCACGACAGATCGCTCCCTCCCATTTTTTTTGTTCCAATCACGATAACTGGGGAGGTGGATGTGTCAGCATACAGCTACAACAACTGAGTCAACGAACCTTCCACTCGTAATGCAGCTCCTGCAGCTACCGTCGAATTTATTTCATCTCGCGTGCCGCATTTCCGAAGTCTGCTCGTGCGTGAACTAGTATACTCGTTTCCTCGGCTTTGTATACACCCTTTTATTCCAAATCCTGCTTTCTTTTCGTATCACCCGCACCTCCACCAATTCGTACGCCTTCCTCCTGCGCCGATTTGATGGCCCGTGGCGTGACTGCTGCGAGCTGTTTCTGTTGTTAATGGCGCAGTCATTACGTCATTTTCATCCTCGACACCCCGTCATTTTCGTAAACACTTCTCGTGTTCATCCGTAGTTGGTGAAACCAACGCCTATAAGTATCTACTACCAACCACTTAGTGATAGAGTTTCGTACTATGGCCTAATTTTATTCCCGCTGTATAATTTTCCAACTACTTTTTGATGAATAATTCCATAATGAATTGCATTCCTCTCTGTCGTGGCTTCCTCCCAGAACCACAACCTCCACATATTGTAAACTTTAGTTCTCGCCAAATAAACTCGCAGAAGTGGGGACGAAAGTCACAGAGGAGTAGAGGCACAACCTGGGTCCCCACCATCCTCTACTAGCTAGAGGATGGAGGGAGACGGCTTCCAGGCCTATATATACTCGCCTCCTGCGCCTTTCTAGCCATTCTACGCTCTCCTTAAGTCGCTGACTTATCTCTCTCTGTCCTCATCCAATCTCTCTCCTATCCTAAAAGATCTTGAGCATGGTGGAGGTTCGCCCTTAACCAAATCAAGCAAACACTCCTAAAAGATCTCGAGCATGGTGGAGGTCTACCCTTAACCAAACCAGGCAACAACCCTCAAAAGATCTCGGGCATGGTGGAGGTCCGCCCTTAACCAAACCGAGCAAAACTATCCAAAAAGAACCCGGGCATGGTGGAGGTCCCCCCTTAACCAGAGCCGGGCACATCCTCCCTCACACCGCTCGTGATGAATGCGCCAATTTAAAATTGATCGCACTCTCCATTCGTTCTTTCATCAAGGATATAACAAACATACCTTCAGGAGCCAAGGCTTGCTTGCGTTAACCCCGATATTGCAGTACGAGATTGGCAAAAATTTTGAAAAATAGATAAATAGTGCTATTAACATGTTGTTCAACCCCATTTTGTTCAACTTTATTCAGAGGCTATATTTCGTGAGATATTTATTGAATCCACTGGAGGTGTGCGGAGTTCTGACCAATAGTACCAGGTATGCTGGCGACACAGTTATTTTGGCACGAAGCCAAAATGTGTTGCAAATGCTCATGGACCAGGTAGCTGATACTAGTGTAATATATATATATAGTTTGAGGGAAAACCATCTAAAACCGAAGTGATGATTTTTTCAAAGGCACCAGAGGCTGCGACAGTTTGGATTGACGGAAAACCCGTACAACTCTCCTCTTAGAAATATCTTCGTAAGTTGGTGAAATCTGCTGCCGTCAGTTCAATAACCACCATTCGAAAAAACTATTAGTGCACAATAAATGATTTTCCAAGCGGCCCCCATGCTCGATTTCAAAGGTTCATTACTGAAAAGAATAAAACAAAATAAATACACTTGTGGGTACTAGAATGAAGCTTTTGCGTGTATGAGTGGCTTGGATGCTCGCATCTCTAAATTTTATTAAAGCAATGGTGAGTGGGGTAGGTGGGGGGGGGGGGGATGGGGAGGGGAGACACCAACATTTGCTATCAAGTACCTCAGCAACGTTCTCCTGTTCGTAAAATTAATTTGTTTTGGTTTACTCCACAGGACGGTAAATTTTCTTCTTGTGAAGATCGATTTTTCATCCGTTAAGATTCGTTTGTGGTTTGTGGTGGGAGGCCTCTATTCAATTCCACGCGAAGGTAAGATTTTGCAAATGAGGTTAAATCCCGAGTGGATGGAAGACGGCATTAGCGAGGATTTCGTGGGGGAAATCATCAGGCGAATGAGAAACCGGAGTATGACCTCCGAGTCCACCAACTGAGTGCTCTGGGGAAGCACAAGTAATTCCATAGCAACTGAAGCCTGTCTGCAGGTTATCTTTACTTGGGCGTCCCCTGGGGCAAGTGGGAATCGAACCCTCGGCCGAGATGCCTGGGTTGACATGTCGGCGTTAATTATTAACCGCGAACTACACTTACCGCCCCGCACTTTCAGACTGGCGGGACATCCTTTCGATGGGTTTGACTAACGGAAAATGATACAAGTGGGTTGTCGTTGTGTAATCAATCAGGGTGAACGAAAGCAATTATTCATCCTCGTTCAGCGTCTCCCAACTGTGGCGAGAAAACGATGAGATATCGACAGACAGACAAAGACTATTTCCCTAACGCAGATTAATGCTCCGAGTAGTACATTCAGATTGGAGCAGAAATCGGTTCGAAGAATTAGTTACAAAACACTCTTCGTGCAGCAAGTAAATATACGGTACTTGAATCCAGCTTAACTCATCTAATAGTAATTTTACCAGTTGATTTTGTTCAATAAGCCGTTTATCTACAGCTCGTATCTACCAAATTTTTCAAAAAGCTTTTTCCAGTCACCAAAGTTTTCATGTACAACAAATTCATTGCTCGTTATGTTAGCAAAACTACCTTAGTTTTGATCCGCAACACATTGATCTTCAATCGGCAATGAATCCAAAAATTTTACGCTGTTAAAATCCTCCCTCCTCCAAAACACTACTCAAAACACGTATTAAATTTGGTGTTTTAATTTTCCCTCGTTGATGATTATTGCCTCGCTGTAATTACAAAGATAGTAGGACGCTGCACCGTGTCCGGCCCGGGCCCGGGCCTCCACCGGGCCATAGGAACCGAATGGAAACCAGGCCGTGGCCGAGCCTCCATTCATGCTATTCCGTCAGTTCCGGGCCGTGGCCGAGTGTGTCTTGTCAAAATTTGTGCTTCGAAAATGAACTTTTCCGAAGAAGATTTAGCAGCAATTGCAATTGCACTTGATGAGGAAAGGAATATACACGTTGCTGGACTTCAGAATTCTTCAAGAAGGCATCCAACTTGGCGAAAGCGGAAGCTGAAGGGGGAATTTGCCACGCTATATAAAGAACTGTTGGACGATAAAAGTAAATTCTTTGGTTATTTTCGAATGTATCAGCTCTAGCAGCATCTATCAGCTCTTCGTCATCCATCTTTGCGATGCCACAAAACTGAGGGACAGAGCCAGTCCGGGTCCGGGAAAAGAATGTCCAGCCCTCTTTCTCACGGGGGCACGGCCGGGACACGGTTCAAACACGGACTCGGCACGTGCTCCACCCGGTGTAGCGTGAACTAGTTCATTGAAAATGCTCCCGTGATTCTTTCACCGTGTCCCGGCCGGACCCCGGCCGTGGCTCGGCTCGGTCCCGCCACGGTCTAGCGTGAATCAGCCTTGAATCCAAAAGCGCCTGAGCCGGACGACAGAACAATGGAGTCTGGACTCTCAGAAGCGCCGGGCTGTGCACGTGTAGATACCTACCTAATCTTTGCGTTCCTTGGTTTGTTGACTTGTTGACGTTGTTCGCTGTTAGTAGCCGTTCAATGACGATTGTTGTGTAGTCGTTCCTTCGCGATTTCAAACTTTCACCTACCACGTTACGAGTTCGATTCGTTCGAGTGAAACAATTAGGTGTTCAGTGCCTTGTTGTGGACAATTACTTTTTTTTCGAAAATATCACGCGCACGATGACGGTTCTGCTAAATGGCGTATTGAACAAATTCCAGAGCGAAAACTACGCGAAAATGAGCAACTCTTCCACGGCGCCAGTTAAAAGGAAGAAGCAACAGCAGAAGAAAGAGCAGAGGATAAGGTGTCCACATTGTAGGAACAGTACTCATCCAACAAAATATGTACAGTGCAATGTGTGAAGCAAATCGAATATTTGGATTAAGCATTTAAACAATAATTTATTTAAAATGATTTTTTGCAAATCAGGCACCTGTCCAATTCTTGACCATGTGAGTTTCGTTCAATTTTGAAGACTTCGTTTTTACGAATGCATACCTAATGCACGATGTACGAAGCTTACATTATAAAAATAAAACAAGTTTTCTTGCACTCTCGAGGCCACGGCGTTTTTGTCCCTGTTTCCATGGCGCTTCTGTCCAACGCTAAAAGCGCATTTATCCACAGTGGTGGGTGGTGGGCGTTATTGCTATTTTCAGAAAACCACAACAGGCTGTTGGTTGCCCAAGAAAAACTGCTGCCAATAACAGTTGTAAATAACTGTCTGTTTATTTTTCAAGGCACAACAGTCTGCTGTTGATAACACCTCGTTTGGACGTTTTTGGAAATTTTTCCTTTCAATTGCTACGTGGTCACTGTGCAATACAAAAAAAAAGTTGTTTCGTCAGAAAGGGGGGTTGAAATGAGCGTTTGAACGGGGCATTCCAGTGAAATACGTAGTACCATAGGGTGTTCAGCAGACGCAATTTGGCTTTGGTACCGAGTAACATGGCCACTCGATCGGTCAGTCTCGATCGGTTTCTGTTGCTTCTTCCGACAAAAAAAAGATTTACACACACACACACACACACACACACACACACACACACACACACACACACACACACACACACACACCGAAATGTCAGTTATTTCCAGGTAATCATTCTTTATAATACCAATGTTATTTCAAACTGGAAAAACTAGGTAATTTATTTATTTATTTATTTACTTACGGGCAAGCCCAATTACATGGTGAAATTACAAAATAGATGAATCAAGAAAGAAAATAAAAAACATTTTGAAAATGATACTTGATGAAAACAATACTGCAGGTTAATAAACTTATTAATAAAATGAATAAATGTCCATGTTCAATATTAATTACAAAAAAAACATCCGGCGAGGAAAATATTAATCGTTTTAAGGAAGCCAGTGAGTCTGGAGTAATACCAAAGTAACAGTTTTCAGACAACAGCTTTCATCTGTTATGAGCGTTGTTTGTCACGCCGCTGCGAAAGTAAGCTGTTATTGCTTCCGAGTCTGCGAAGCAGCGGAAGCCTTGTGTTCACTTTCGCGAGCCAAAAAATTTTTGTCTTCAGAAATCAAAATTTCCACTTGCATTTTGCGTTTCAAAGCCTACTGAACAAATTTGGTTCCGTGTCTGTCGGTCTGTGGGTCTGTGAGTCTGTCTGTCCGCATTTCCTTGTTACAGCCATAACTTCCACGATTTTGAATTGATTCAGCTCAAATTTTGAGGGATGGTGCGGATAAGGCCCCTTGAGGTCCCATACAAATTTCAACATGATTGATCCAGCGGTACGCCCTGCGCATGCGCTAACGTTAAATTCAACAAACACGCATAACTTTCACAATTTTGATTCAATTTCGCTCAAATTTTCAAGGGTTGTTTGGACAAGGCCTAGTGAGTTCCAGTATGAATTTCAGCATGATCGGACCCTCGGTGCGCTCTGCGCATGCGCTGGCGTGAAATAGATTCAATTTCCTTGTTACAGCCGTAGTAACCAAAGATTTCACCCAATTTCAATGTAATTCTCAGGGATTAAGCGGGTAGGGCCCATTGAGGTCCCATATAGATTTCAACATGATAGAGCCAGCGGTTCGCCCTGCGCATGCGCTAACGTGAAATTCTTCAAACACGCATAACTTTCGCAATTATGTATAATGGACGTAATGTATTATGGACGTAATGTTATGTAATATGTATATTTCATGTAATGTTATGTAATGTAATGTTATGTAATATGTATATTTCACGTTATGTAATGTTATGTAATCCTCTATTTTATAATGGGTCACTGTTCTATTTTATAATGGGTCACTCTGATTGTGACGAGGAAGCTCCTGTGCCATCACCTTGGCAGTGTATTTACAACTGCTACTCTATTTTCTTGACAACAGTTGCTTTGTTTTTTTTTTATCGGCAACGGTTGTAGCAAAACTGTTGTGCGTTTTCGTTCCCATCACTATTTATCCATTCAGTTTTCTCAAACGGCGCTTTTGTCCCGCACCAGTGGGATTATATGGTTGGGCAACCTTCAATTTCATTACTAACCTACACGCATCGCAGATTTTCATTAATTCACGCTCCCAAAGTCCGCTTAGCGCTGACGACAACATCTCCAGTTAGTATAAACAACTAATTTTAATCAGATGACGGTAAGGTACATCCAATATGTATATGCAGTTAATACCTCTAACGAAGTGGTGTGGTGGTTAAACTATACGAAAGTGATTAATCCCTGAGGAGCAGTAGAGTATACAGCGTATACGTCAAGATGGTGGTTGTATACATTAGGCCATCACCTGTCGAAACTGGTGGGCGCTGATTAGAATAATTAATTGCTCGTCTCATGTCGAAACTCGCGCCCCCGCTGTCAGCCCCCAATCCGGATTAATCCATAACGCTCGACCTTAGACAAACACCGGTTTTTCTACTGACGGTTTAGACGAGGCGACCTGTCACAAAGTTCGAGCAATTTCTTTGTTTAGCACATTACCTGTCATTCGACTTATATAAGAGACATCGCTGTTGCATGTTCACACCACGAATAAGTGTAACTATAAAATGGACAATGCATCGAAGTTATCATTTAAACAACTCCATTGGAAAGTTATATTTATTCGTGGTGTGGGCACATGCAACAGCGGTGTCTCGAATATGAATCTTTCAAATGGACAACGAATCTGAGTTATAATTTACATAATTCGCGCACCATCGCGTTCTGCACACAGTTGGAAATACTCGTATAAGGGTACAGAAAGTCATGCACAACATGGCCATACGAGCAAATTTTTTGTGTTTGTAATTTCTAGGTATTTTTGACGATTTTAATCGATTTTCGAATCCCAAAAACTCGATTCAGACCCACTTCATTAGTGATAAAAATATTTCTGACTGTTGAAATAACTCGTAACAGGTTTCTCAAGAGGCTGTTCGCTGTTTCTATTTGCACTGAAAAACTTCAGAAGCCTAAGGCACCTGTTGACAAGTCTACTGCCGTCTCTTCCTCAATCAAATGACACAAATATCAAGATGTTTGCAAAAAATTGATTTTCCCGGTTTCTCCCAAGTAACCGTCATGCAAAATATCAGTGTGCCGATGTTCTGGCATTTCATGTAGTTTTTTGGTGCTAAAACTTACTTAGTTTACAACCCTCTAATATTATAGCTTCTTGCAATCAACTTTTTGGAATTACTTATTCAATGTAGATCTCTATCTCTATAATTCTACTCGGTTCTTTGCGGTTTACTACACTGAATAGGTATCCTATAGAAATTACAACGCGGGGATGATGTAAGAGTGATGAATGGGGAGATAGCAAGGGATGATGAAAACCTGTGAATGGGTTTTCGCTCTTTATGATGAAGAAATCGATGGTTTGTGTTGGAATCCGCCAAGTGTGGGAAGTGGATGAGCGAGGTAGCTGTATGATCGGAGGATGCGTGGACATGTGAAAGGAAGATCTGTGAAGTGTACGGAAGAGCAGTGAACATGGATTGATATTTCTGTATAAATAAAAGATTCGTAGAGCATAGGTGAAGTTTTTTTTTCGTGAGAAATGAACAGAGTATTTTCAGGGACAAATGCAGCACCATTTACGAATGAATAGAACTTATAGATGAATGGATACGTGAAATATGTAAGCAATGTCCGATTGCCCTGCGAGGGTTTTCTTTGACGTGAGCGAAATTTTATAAAATCTGATTTGATTTTGTCTTTAATCAGATTTCAAATTCGCGATTCATAAAGTCTCATATAAAAGAAGATACAATTGAGCTTCAAACCAACTGACACAATCCAGTTATGCTTTGCAGATGTCATAGGTACAGTAAATTCTATAAAAACTCAACTAATGAATATAACTTAAATCACTTGAGGCTGAGTAGTGGAAATCCAAAGCTAAAAACCACAGGATAAAAATAGAATAGTCTATTTCCACGTAAACTAACAAACTGTAACGGTATACAGTTTGTTAGTTTACGTGGAAATAGACTATTCTATTTTCATCCTGTTTTAGCATGGAACATGCTTTAGCCTTGGACTAACTAGCCGAAAAATGTCACGCGGAATGTGTCACGAAAAATTGGTCACAAAAAATGGTCACAAAAAATGGGTGACGAAATTTTTTAATGATTTTCACGTACAACCGAGTCGTTTCTAGGGAAATGAAACTTCTTTAGTTTTCATCGGACAAAAATCGTTCTCCATTCGTTGGAAAGCTCTCGATTTATCACGAATTTATGTCGCAGTTTTATATTTATCTACGAGATATTAATCCAACAATGCGATGTTATAAATGGTTAGTAAACAATCTTATGTGCGAGGGTCGAAGCTTCATTACCAGGGAAGCTAATTAGAAAACATACATCGTATCCATTGCCGTCATGACAACTATAAGAAGTAGTGAGAAATAGTGAGTTGAGAAGTAGTGAAGAAGACATAGCTAAAGCATGTTCCATGCTTCTCGATTTTTAGCCGCAGGCTCCAAACGGTAAGCATCCGAGGGGTCCAGGGGGGCTTGCCCCCCTGGCGAGGCAAGCCCCCCAGTTTTGTTATTTTTCTCAACTAATGAATTAGTGAGCCTCAAATTCTCATTATTATTGCATCTCAAAAAGTTATTTTCGTATATATTATTTCCAAAGTAAAACAACTTGAGGGGATCTCATTATAATACCAAGGCCATTTATTCTAAGACGTTTCAATGAAATCTCCGAAAGATCCAAAGCTCAGAAAGTTATTCATTCATAGCAATTATATTTTATACAAAAGCTTTTATTTTAACCTTTCATAAATAATCCCGACAATGATGAAAGGGATCGCAAAAATTCATTTCAGTTTCACGCCGAAACCATTTTCCTAATTAATTTAGGTTATGCAGGGTTTCACTACGAGCATCCTCCTTTTCATAAATCCTGCCTCTTCAGTCAAATCCCCGTTTGAACCGCTCCAGCGGCCGATTGAAACCTGCGCCCTAATTAAAACGTCAAAGAAAACCTGTTAACGATACAACTTGTTTAGAAGCGGAACGGTTCAATAGCGGTGAGGTGTTTTTTGGAGTACCTAGTTCATAACCCGAGCTTACTACGAGGGAATCACGAAGATGGAAATCATTTTACCGGAGTTACACGCGTGAGAACGGTGTTATTGAGCATTATTGAGTATGGTCGATGAGTGTTTTCAGTTGGACTCATCAGTATTTCATCAAATCGATGAAATAATTTCATCAGTATTCCATCAAAATTATTCAAAACTATGGAATAATTTTTGTGGTGATGGTGAGACTGAGGTAGGTGAAGTTTGGGAAGGTGAGGTTTGAGAAGGAGATGTCGGGTGTGAGGAAGCTTGTATCCAGAAAGGTTTACCACCACATTGGCTTGCGCCAGAAAGGTTTACCACCACATTGGCTTGTGCCAGAAAGGTTTACCACCACATTGGCTTGCGCCAGAAAGGTTTACCACCACATTGGCTTGCGCCAGAAAGGTTTAGCACCACGTTGGGATCTTTTGTGAGAGAGAGGCTGAGGAGAAGGGTAAGGCAAGAGGGAGAGAATGCATCCCGTTCGAGTGAGATCGGCAGAATGGCCAGCTGGGCAAGCCAGGCGCCTTATAAAGGCGCCTCTACCCTCCCCTGGTCAACGAAGGCCGTTGAAAGCTGTTGGGATAGTTAGAGGGAGATACCTGGCTTGGCCCCTTGCATCACGCAGCTCGTCTTGCATTACTCCTCGTCTTTATTGGTAGCAATCTTATTAGAGAGTTTTTCCTTACTACGGTGTCGGGACACCGTGGTAAGGAATCTAGGGGAACGCATCATGGATGCTAACTTTTTCAGGATGTCACGTGGTCTTAGTACGGTGTCCGTCGATAAAACGCACGGTGTCTTATCATAACTTGACGCCCAATTGTTTTGAAGCATGATGGTGGATTCTACTCCAGTGTTCCGTTGTGTTGAGTGATCATCCGTAGTGATCTTTTCAAGGATTCAAAAGATTTGTAGGTAAGTAAAATTCACTCATGTGTTTTGATTAGTTGGAAATCGTGAAAGAGTGAGTTGTGAATTAAAATTTGCTTTCGTATCTTGTTGTTTTGATAGTTTCAACTGACGTCTAGCTGCTTCAATTAGAAACGTAGTTTAAGTTTCGAGAGGAAAACAACTCGCAATTTTTGTGTTAACAAAAAATTAAAAAAATGACCAAAAATTAACCAATCACCAAAAACTACCGAAAATCACGAAAAATTGTTATAAAATGGCGAGGGCAAAAATGTACCCTCCTCCCCTCTGCCGAAAAAATGCAAAAAATTACATACAAATACCAAAAAAAAATAGTCCAAAAATTATGAGAAGTTACAAAAAATGTCAATAATCACAAAAAATTTCAAAAAAATTATAAAAAATTGACAAGTTATAAAAAATTACGAAAATTAATTAAAAATTACCGAAAATGTACAAAAAAACGCGAGTTGTTTCCCCCTTGTTAAATGTGCAGGAAAAAAAATGTCTTGACAATTGAAAGGTTCAGTTCGTGGAGGGAAAAACGGAGAAACGCGTTTTATATTTATTTTCCCTTGATTACCCATATTTGAACACGCCTAAAAATACGATTTTTTCACGCAAAATAACGTCGTCGCCGTCAATCAAATTGTTGGAATACAGATCGATAAAACCGTTCAATTTGTCTTCCATAGTAAAGTAATAAATAAATAATAAATAAAGTCATAAGTAATAAATAATAAACAAATAAAAACTACTGCTAAAAAGCTAGGTCGATTGATATGTTGTCTTGATGAAGAAAAAATAGGATTGAGTCAGCTTTAACCAGCTGTTATCAGTGAAACTTCCAGGGATTACACGGAGAAAAGTTGTTCGTACGGCCGTACGAGAAGGGGTTCGTACGGCCCGGGTGAAGCTCTGCTGCCACGGTGAAGCAGAGCTTCGTACGTCCCGTGTTAGCTAGTTCATGCGTTCTCCGCCTGGTTCGCGGTAATCGCACGGTGTTCGGACACCGTGCTAAGGCCGACCGTGGTAAGGAAAAACTCTCTATTATGTACAATCTGGAGTGGTATATTTTAAGAGCACCATGAAAATATTTCATCAGTATTTAATCAGAAATAATATCAATAAGAATTATTTTAATGAGCAGGTTTTTTGTTTTTTATTTATTTTTTATTTTAAATCGGTAGTCAATATTCAACTTTGTTCCAACCTGTAAAAACTACCTTAGACGGCCTTTTATGGATAGACAAAAACGAAATGCATAACTCCACATGCATAACGCTAATTGTAAATAACCAATATTAATGAAATTCACCAGTGTTTCACTTTTAGGTTTTTGCGGAGTTTACCAATATTTTGTGACATTATAATATTAATATAGTAGCTAAACACATTCGTATGAAACAGGCTCTTGTGCACTCGAGAAATGTGTCGGGGGAAAGACGCTTGGAGGCCGAGAAATGGGAAGTTATTTCGAAGCTGCATAACCCTTGTATACGTCAAACGAAATTCGTAACTTCTCGTAAGGGGCTGAAAGCTTTTGGTTGGAGAGCCATCAACCGCGGGGCAAGCCTCAAAACCCTTCAAAATCCCCAGGCCCTCACTTGAAGGTGCGAAAATGTATCCAGCAAACCCCTCCTCACCGCGATCTTCATAGAAAACATAACTCTCTGTTTACAGGGAAAATGTTAAGAGAAGCGCTAGAGGAGTCCAAGATAAATATTTACGCTGTTAAGGCCAACGGCTTAAGGTGTGAGTGTAGACGGGAGGGGTTCTGGCCAAAAGCGCATGAATCATTCAAAGGCCTGTCGGGGAGGGGGCTCGGATTACCATAACTCATTCACCGCAGTTCGCCTCAGCAGGAAACCTGCCCGGTAGCGGATTATATTAATAGAAACAGCAGTTTTCGAATCGGATGGAAATCAGGTTTCAATCTGACGGTTTTGAAATACCGAATCAGCAAGCCGAGCAGTAAATCAGCAGAGATTTATGGATAAAAACAATTATAAGTTAGCATCTTACTAAACCATAATAACCATAATAACCATTCAGTTGTCCTTTTCATATTAATCTCTTGCTGTTGACCTGCTTCCCCCAGCAACTGTTGGAACTGAAAAATATATACTACACTGGAATAAACTGGCGGCTTGCATTGTTTATTATTATTATTGTTATTATTATTATTATTATTATTATTATTACTATTACTACTATTGTACCAAAAATGTTGTGAAATGGCAGAGGCATATACAGGCTGATCGGTGCCACTAGATGAAAATAACAAATTAGCATCGATGAGACCAGCAAATGGTGATAAAGGCGGGAAGTGAATTTGATCCGTAATTGTTGCAGTAGGTACCAGACAACAATTTCCCGCGTTGTAAACATTCTAGTGCCAATGGATGTTATACAAAGGTTCTAATAATCTCCATTTTCTGGAACTTTGGTCAGATCTGCGGAATCTTTCTCGTAAAATGATCAATTGAATGGACCAACACGGTCTTCGAGAAGGGATTGCCGTGAGCACTGTCTACTGAGCATTTCGATCGACCCGGTAAAGCTCAGCATCCAGCAACACTAGGGGAAAGATATTAGCAAATTCATCACTGTTAAATACCTTTTTTTAAATTATTTATTTTCGAAATAGATATACAAGACATATATACACATAACACAAAAATTGCCAAGAGACGAACTGAACTGCCTACTTATGCCAGAGAGGAAAGAAAAGGAAAGAGAGAAAAAAAATAACAGCATAGTTCACCCTTGCATAAAACAAAGAGGAGAAGTCTCTTATCGTGTAACATTAGTACACACACATTCATTTCATTATTACAGTAAGAAGAAAAAAGAAATACAACCGAGGTAATTAAATGTTAATAATCATAAGGTCATTTTCCTTGCAATACACTAAGAAAGTGCTTCTTTAAATATACCGACATCTTTTTATTTTTTATATGGTCATCAAAAAGCCTATTTTGGTTTATTATTCTGTGAATAATACACCTATGTATTCGCTCAGCAACAAATTTTATAACACCCCCTCAAACTTTTTAACATGTTTAATGTTTTAGGGCTGGGGGTCATTCTGTGAATTCCGACACGCAAATATGCAACGTTTTTCATTGGTTACTACACAGTTACTACCTTCTGTTGTAGCAACCATAAAGAATATCGCACTCGAAAGAAACAAGAGTCAATAGAGAGTTCCTAAAGACTAAAGTCGGGAAGATGTGTTCGGATTTATCTCAACTGCGCATGCGCGTCGCCCAAGTTCAAACTTATTTCCTTAAGTTCGACTTATTCGGCCTTATACATAAGGCGCGTTATCTCCCAGGGCACAAACTTTAGGAATCGTCTTTAACCTTACTCAGGGGTAACAGTGCACAGCTTTTTGCCGCGTTTTGTCGTTTTTTTTTTAACGCGTCATGTGTCGTCGGTCCTCGCCATCGCCAGCGTCTTTCAAAGTTACTCCAAGCGTCTTTCAAAGAATTTGCTAGATTGTTGCGATATCAACTTAGGATAAAAAAGTGAGTATACCTACCTATGCTATGTAATGGAATGGATTTCGCGTTGTGCTAAGTTAAGTGACGTTACTTTTTAATTCACTCCTACCCCCACCACCTTCTGTAAAACCGGACTTATTGGTTAGCATCCAAAGGCTGCTCGCCTTAGATGTGGCCAAAAGATATGGCCGTTCCCTAATGAACTTATCTCTTAGGAACTCTCTAATAGCTACGTTTTTCATTGGTTACTACACAGTTACTACCTTCTGTTGTAGCAACCATATGTTGATGGCGAGTTCTATAATAAGTACAGTAAATGCAACATTATACTTGTAGAGTTCAGTGAAATTGTGGCTTTCATTTTTTCTTGACATTAAAAAACTATATCTAATTTCTCCCATGCGAGGGAAAAACATTAAACATGATTTAATGTTTTTCCCTCTCAAGGGAGAAATTTATATATGTATGTGTCATTCCATTATGTCTTTACTTTGGCACATGGACCCGAAAAGCGTTATTTTCTTTTCCGTTTCAAGGTGCGTAGATTCCAAAAATGCAATGTATCACGTGTACCAGCTTCATTTTCGGTATAAAAAATTCGTTCTTTCGCACACATGCTCCATTTGGGCCCTAGTTGTGTCCCGAAACGTTTCAGCCCGATCGGAATATACCCAGGGGTTTTATGAGTGAAAACGTGTGTAAATAGGTACTGAGACGTGGAATGTAATCATATTTCCCGGTGGCCATGCAATACTTGATAAAAGACATCATAACATGTCTCAGAGAGATCGCATTCCAAAACGCGTCTCTGGTTACGAGATTTGGTTTGAATTGTATACAATGGAAATTTCTCCCTTGAGAGGGAAAAACATTAAATCATGTTTAATGTTTTTCCCTCGCAAGGGAGAAATTAGATATAGTTTTTTAATGTCAAGAAAAAATGAAAGCCACAATTTCACTGAACTCTACAAGTATAATGTTGCATTTACTGTACTTATTATAGAACTCGCCATCAACATATGGTTGCTACAACAGAAGGTAGTAACTGTGTAGTAACCAATGAAAAACGTAGCTATTGACTCTTGTTTCTTTCGAGTGCGATATTCATTATGGTTGCTACAACAGAAGGTAGTAACTGTGTAGTAACCAATGAAAAACGTTGCATATTTGCGTGTCGGAATTCACAGAATGACCCCCAGCCCTAAAACATTAAACATGTTAAAATATGTACTTTTTGCGTTTTAGCAACATGTTGGTAACATGAGCTTCTGAGATATCGTTTTCCATGTTTTTGGGGACGAGAAGACCGAATATGAAGTCGATTTTGACCAAAGAGAGGAAAATTGAGTTCTACCAAATGTTCAGCTCCCAAAATTGATTTTTTTATGGCTGAAAAACCTGGGAAATCGTCTGAAATCACCATCAGTTTGTATAATAACACTGGGAAAAGTGTCAAAACGTGGATCAAGACGATTAAATGGCACTACCAATGATCAAAGATAGTTTAACAAAAAACAAAACAAAAAACGTAGGTACCTAATTTGTGTTTTAGGGGCCAAAATTAATGGAAACCATCAGAAATAGCTATTTCGATTATTAGGCATGAAGGAAACAATAAATGAACAGCCAACATTTCTGTAGGTATATCCAATAGAATAATAAACCCATGTGACAAGGACTTTGCAGCGTTTTCAGTTCTGTTGGGAAACTGTTAAACACAGGTACAGCAGCAACATCGAAAAAAATATGAGCTAGGGTACTAGAAATCTGAGAATAAGCCAAATTGTTACTATTCTTAAATCTTGTTGGAATAGAATGGGATGGAGATAACAGTTTTCCTTGCCTTAACAAACATTTTACAAACGCAAAATCTTTCACTAGGTGGAACGGCGGGATTTTTGATTCGTTATTCGATATTTCATGATTATTTTTGTAATGGTTTTCTGTGAAGAGATAACCGGAGATAAAGCTGTCTGATACGTACTTCTCCAAATGGGGAACTTTAGTATCGATAACCCGAAAATGATGTGCTGATTGGTGCAGCTCCTCTCAACAAACAACAAAGCTACTTTTGGAAAATAAGCCTCCTAACAAATGAACCGGGTGTAGGAACGCTTCCTCGTTTCGATTCGTCGTAGATTTACAGGAACTGATCCGCTTACCTTGCACATTATTTGCCTTTCAAAATGTTTGAAAACTCAATCTCAGGAACTAAGAAGAAAATCTTATTGTCCTCCTAGTACACGCCAGTAACAGTGATATACCACTCCCAAGTCAATTTCAACTCCGCCTTGAACTTCGAGAATGAAAAATACGAGAGGTCACAGGTTTTTTCCACTGAGCAAATGGAGCAAACCTATTTAGCACAACTCCACCCTCGAAAAAAAAAGAAGTCAGAAAAGTGAATGAAAATACAGAAAACTTTGGACAGCGTAATAACTTATAACTTGCCTGGTCTCGATAGAAACCTCGGCGCTGGGTTTGAATTCGTGGTTAGTTCGTCGTTTTTACCTCCTCCCTTTCGAGTTTTAGCGATTTTTTTTTCTTTTTCTTCACCAACAAAACGAGGAAGTGAGAATTCTATTTTCTTTTGTGATGAGGTAATTTCAAACTAGGCACTTTCCAATTTGGTAGCATTGAAACAATTAATTACGATAACAATAAGATTTATAGAGATAGATGACCACAGACCAATTAACGCAAACTGGACAGGGCATTTTAAAACTGACGGAGACTGAGAACTGAGTCAGTCGGTAAGAACTTGAGTCCGAAGCATTCGACTTCGAGCTCTGCCGGGAGTCACTAACCCTGAGCCACTGTGGAATGCTAACTCCTCAATCCAAAATGATAATTTCTGTTCATGAGATTCGCCCGGAATCTGCATAGTAATTTGTAAGGTACAAAATTGTGTACAAATTTGTAACGAAATAAATATAATATATATATTAAGTATATGAAGATTATTTTGAGGTGATATATTATGTATTAGGTATATATATATTATTTTTTGGGATGATATATATATATATATATATATATATATATATATATATATATATATATATATATAATCTCAAAATAATCTGCAACTTCTGGAACCATTGTTCTGGCGTTCTACGCATGAAAAATTGTACTAATGAGTTATGAGAATAGACCGAATAGAAGGAAGACAAAGGGACCTGAAGGTAAACGTACCTCCGTCAGCAACACAGGATGTAATGAAAAGAAGGGTGAAAATGGAGGGAGATGGATGGAAACACTCGAAAGCGAAACAAAAGAACAGCGCCCAAGGTCTGAGAGGGCTATCCGACACCAGTCTTCAAGGAGCAGTAGGAGCATCTGTCCTGGACCCCAATGTCACAATTATTTTCCGACTTCGAAGTTCTTTTATTCATTCTATTCGACCATATGCTGCAGCCGTACAACATGGAACAAGAGTAACAATTTTCAAATAATCACATTTCAGAGATTTTTCGCCCTTGATAACATGGCTTAAACATTTTAGTCTACCAGTGCTGTTAAGATGTAAACACTTCTGCTGCCTTATGATTGTATTGGTTATGTTAGTTCGATGAACAAGTGCCGATGGCCATACTTCTGGTGGGTGTTTGCGCAGGAACTGCAGCTGGGGGATCGACGGGTCATTCTGTGGACAGACTCGCTAAGCTCGAGAACAGTGGGGGGAAAAAAACCTACAAATTCCCACACAACGGTTTATTATTCTGTGTAGAACACCCTTCTGTTACACATATCAAACTAGAACACTCTTCTGTTACAGATTACAGATTATGTAGATTGCAGACCCTCCGTAGCTTAGTACCTAACCCCGTACTCGTTACTAGGTACCTACCTAAATCACGGGTTAAATGTTGCTAATTCGACCAATGACGAACAGCAGCTAAAATGTCAAAAAGAAACACAAATGAAGTTCTGAAGAGAAAATGTTGACTGCGCTACAGCGCCAACCTGGCCGAGAGATCAGTGACTCTCAACTCAGCTTGATGCCTGCATACACTCTGCTCTTTACGGCAAATTTTATGGCAAACTTTATGGCAACATCGTAGAATGTTCCGGATGGTCTCAAAAATTCAGAAAAAAAATCGAACGTTATAACAATCCGAAAAAACCCACACCTCAAAATACAATTTTCCGAGAAAGGGATACTCTAATTTTTCAATCCCTATTTTTCACAGCTTAGAGTTGAGTGACAGTAACGCAGAGAGATAACTAGAGCCCAAACGGAACCCATATATCAAATTTCATGAATTTTGGTTCATGGGAACGAAGGAAAAACCGTGGACGGCGTATGCGGACGGCGGCGTACGGACGGAAACATTTTTATCCGATATCCGTGTTCTACGTCCCTTGAAACGTAAATCACGAACTTTGGAGGGGGGGGGGGGGGGTACTTTTTTTTCATGGTCGATTCTAAATTTTCATTATTGAGAATAATAAACCAACATGGGATCTCATACCTGGAGAATCTTTCCAATGGGAACATATCTCCGTTTCATCGATGTGATATGGATGAACGACTTACGTGGATGATCGAGTCGCCGTCGACTCAAAAACTGTAGTGATTCCACGTGGATTCACTCCGGTAGATCGAACCATCCACGTGGAATCCATCGACAATCGATTGTTCGTCAGCTCCAAAATCGCAGAGCAGTTTCGGGAAAAATTCTGGCAATCCCCATAGTAAAAGGTATCCTAAAAATTATGCGGTTATAATATGTAAGATAGGTCTCCTCTTTTCTTCTAACTCAACAAATCAATATTCGTCAGGTGCAGTTTAATTCTGTAACTACAAAATAACAACAAAATTACAAAAACGAAAGTAATATTAATCATCTGTAAGTACAACTTATACAAAGGCTCACCTGAATCTATAACGAAAGTCACTTTTCCGAAGGGTAAATGATGAGATTCATTGTACAGTGAATCTTACATTATATTATCATCATGTGCTGCTATTATATTTTTATCATCGAACCAGCAGCGATTCAAGGGTACATAAGGCGAACAAGTAGAATGGAACATTGTATTCAACTGAATACCGTTGCATTTGGTACAGCCATATGAGTTTTTATCAGGTTCGTAATAACCAAAATCCATGTAACTAAATCGCCATCTTTTTTTTTATTACCGGATTTTCATACTGCGATAGGCGATATTTAATGGCCCTTCCATAGCCAGAATTTCAAGACTATAAACCCTCCCCCATCCACCATTCAAAACACCGTTTTTGTAATAATATCCCTTTTCTCGATCCTGTAAACGAACTAATTAGAGCTTTACTCCTCCCCCCACCCCTAATTACCAATAACGCCTCCTCATTCAACTACCTATTTGTTTGGACGCAAAACATAATGAGCCTATTATTGTCGGCTATGAAGCGTTTTTCTTCAGTTCCCTCTCAATGAAATTAAATTTCCACTTTTTTTCGTACTTTAATAATCCCGCTGCAACATCAAGTTGATTACTCCGCTCCAAAAAGCAATTTTCACTTCAGAAAGCTCACTTTGCCAAAATTGAATTCTCCACTAAACGCCTTCAAAGCGGACAAATTCTTCTGGTTGGTCATTAAGAATAAAGAACAAAAAAACAGAAAATTATAAACGTATACGTGAAAGTTTAGTCCTCGGTGCTCAATAACAGAAGTGCAATTACGACAGAAGGTTTTTACTGTATAATTTCATCCCGTTTCAGGGGATTTCACTTCGTTAACTTCCGTTAATAATTTAGGTGTGTTCTGTTTCTCCTTATACCTCTCGTTCTTTAAATGAAACCATTTCTACTTCTTTTTCCAGCCTTACGTTTTCATTTTCTCCTGCGGTTATGATTATAAAGAAAGGACTTTTCACCAGTGGTAGTTATAGAGAGGATGACCATTGCGTTATTTTTTTTTTTTTTTTTTTTTTTAAGCGGTGAGTTTGAAACCAATGGGAACAAAAGGCAGCGAGATGGTTGTTTTTAACAACCTCGCGTTGAGCTCGAGCCAGATGTGGACGCTTTTTCGTCTAGGGATTCGAACTTAACGGCTGTCGAATTTAATTAAACTGTATACATTTTCGCGGGTGGGTGTAATATTGATTTTTCTCATTTTCTTTCTAATCTCGCAGGATCTCTAGAGACAGCCATATACAAACAGTTTATATCTAATTCATTTTTTTTTCGGTAAAAAAATTGAGTACTAAGTATTTAGTAATTTCAAATGAAAATCAATTAATCGATGCGTCGAGACAGAAGAGGATTTATCCCAGAGCATGACAGGAAATCCTATTCGTAATATCAATTGAATCAACTAAGACCGCTAATTAGATAAGTGCTGTACGTGCTCTGATGTTAATTTATACGGTAGTATTATATCATAAACGTAATCAAGAAAAATCAAGTTTGTAGGTACTCGGAAATATACTGTCATCAAAATGAGCGGTAATCAAACGGTAAAATGTCGAACCAATGCTCCTAGTCATGAACGGCCTATAAACAACTTAATTACCTAGGTAAGAGATTTTTTGTTCGGTACTACTGGGGACACCTAGCAACTGGCAACGTAGGCAAGCCATATTGGTGTAAACTACTAGAAAACTGTTTGGGTTTACCTACTGGAATCTATGAATGACTAGAAACTTATATGGGAATTTCAGGAAACCATAAACGACCCAGTCCCCACCAACCCTCAACCTTTCAGCAAAATTATTTGTAGATTTGCAGACGAAACTGTATGCAGCCAAAATTCAATGGATATTTGAGGATCAATCATTGTCCTCAATATTTCAGCACGTCAATACCGTTCAGGAGTATGGTTGTGGCAATTTCATGGATATTGCCTACAGAGTAGTTAGGATTGCTGGTAGTTGCCCCAAGCGGCGAATTATCTGGTCAAGCATTGCCATAGAGAGTGAGAAAAGACATTTTTCCACCAAGACTTTTCTTCCTGGTGCAGAGTATTAGAATTAGTTTTCAACACAATAACAATAATACTCATTTCCCATAGTTTTTATTGATTAGCACTCCTTCCTATAATTTTTATTGATTAGTACTCATTTCCTATAATTTTTAAATGATTAGTAAATCATGTAAGAATAATTTTTCATAAAAATTGTCGAAAACGGGAAAGAATTACCAACAACTTTTACATGATTATGAAACCATTTCAGAACAATGACTCAAGACGGCCAAAGTCTGTTTCATTCAATAATGGTTTATTAGTGAAATATTTCTTCTCAAAAACAGAAGGTGAAATTCGACTTTTTTTCACAAGTCGCACAACGTCCTCAAAATTAGCTAAACCTTACCAAATTTGAAAACTGGCTCGTACGGGCATGCTACATTTTATGTGTTTACGCAATTTGATACATATCTATGAATGTATGTATGTATGTGTCATCTGAGAAGTTAATGTAGAAAAATCGGCTTTCAAGGATCATTATTAGGTGAATACCTACCAGGCTAAAAATCTCAGTTTTTAGCGCATTATCGACCTTTTCTCTCAAGCCTTTTCATGATCTTTGTGATGAATTTAAATTTATCATCACGGTGGCGTGAAGGAGTGAATAGATGAGCGCGAGGGAATTTCACCTAGGCGGCGGTAATCCACCGATGTAGGTGAGAGGAAGGAAATTCACCCAGGCGGCGGTAATCCACCGATGTGAGTGAAGGAAGGAATCTCGTCTAGGCGGCGGTAATCCACCGATGTAGGCGAGAGGAAGGTAATTCACCCAGGCGGCGGTAATCCACCGATGTGGGTGAAGGAAGGAAGGTGCTTGTCTAGGCGGCGGATATCCACCGATGTAGACAAGAGGAGAAGGTAGGAGGTGAATTCCCAGAGCGGCGGATACCACCAGGCATCTGGGAGGAGGAAGGTAGAGAGAGAAGAGAGAGCTGGTTAGAGGAAGTGTCGAATGAAGCTAAAGCTCCAGGATCCGGGATTATATAGGACTTGGAGTCCTCTCCCTCCAGCTCCCTGCTGGGAGCTGGTAGTGGGGCACCAGGTTGTGTCCCCCGGATTCTGTCGCCTGTCTCCCCACTCAGATGTTTATTGACGGAAGGTAATTTTTACATCGGAATATTGGTGAGAGCTTTAAGGTTGTAGTGGAGTGTTCCCAGGAGGGACTCACGACAGAGGTCCCCCCAGTTCGAACCAATGATTGAGGTAGCTGAAGGCTCAAGTTGACAGTGGCTGAGGGCTGCGGAAACAAAAAGGGGAGCTGAAGGCGCAAGGATACAGGAGCTGAAGGCTGAAACAAACAATTGTAGTGCTGAAGGCAGAAGAGTGATCGGAGGTGTCTTAAAGCTAGGGTGACATACAATTAGTAGAATAAGTAGGCATAAGTTGACATAAGTAGACATAAGTAGGGCTAAGTAGACAGAAGTAGACATAAGGAGACATAAGTAGCTAAGTAGATGTAAGTAGATGTAAGTAGATGTAAGTAGATGTAAGTAGATGTAAGACATAAGTAGATGTAAGTAGATGTAAGACGATGATGGGAAACATATGTACAAAGAGGGTGTGATGAAAAATTTGATGAGGTGACAATATTTACAAAGGTGGTGAGTTCGATGATGATGAGGATAGTATGTTAGATATTTACATTAGATATTTACAGGTGCAAGGTATTTACAGGAAACATTTACAGGTATGTACAGGTATTTACAGGTATGTACAAATTTTTGGTACGGTGTCAGGGGAGACAAAATTGAGCGGGGTTGCGAGATCCGCCGTTCCCTGGGTGTGGGTTGTGTGTGGTTTAGTGTGTTGAGTGTGTGTGTGTTGTGAAAAGCTGGGTGTAGTGTGTGGGTGGGTGTTGATGATGCCCGCTGCGACGAAGTGGCCACGGCGGGGCTGTGAGGTTCGGTACAGTGTCTGTGGGATAATGGAACACAAACACTGTCCCGAAATCTCAAGGCCCCGCCGTGATTTCTCAGAGCGGGGCGGGGGACTTGGCCGCCGGGACGCGGGGCGAGGGACGCTCCCGTCGTCTGTTGCGGCGCCCGGACCTTTTCGTCCCGGCGGAGGCTATTTCGGATATCCCCGGCGGTGGTGGGGGAAGAGGGGGTGTTGTAGGTTTGGTGGGTTGGGGTGTTTTTGGGGTTGAATTTAAAATTGGGGGGTCGAAAATGGAGAAAAATGGGGGAGTGAGAGGGGGCTGAAATTCGGGGGGCGGGGGTTGTTGAAATTTGGGGGGCGGGGGTCCGTTGAGGACGGGGGTTTTGATGTTTGGAAGGGGCGGTGGGGGTGGCATAAGCAGGGTTAAATGAAGTTGGTGGAGGAGTGGATCGATAAGGGGGTCGGATGGGACGTAGGGGGGATGTACCCCGGTGGCTTTTGCTGCGCGAAATTCGCGCAGTATGCGCCACTGGGGGTACTTCCACCGCCGGGGCCGGGGAGGAAGTCCGGAAATCCTTCGCGGGAAAAACTGAAGCGATGCAGTAGGTCCGGGCGAAGGGGGTAGGGGGGAGAGCGGGTCCGGGACGTACACGTCCCGGAGTATCGCCGCCATTTCCGGATCCGAATCGAAATCCGGAAACGGCGACGGGGGAGACAGATTCGGAGGAGAGAGGTGTTGCATTGCAAACAGACGGCGGGAGACTGATAGTGGATGGTGGTTGAGGGAGAACAGGGGCGGGCTTGCAGCGGGCGAAAGGGACGGTGTGGGGTTTCCCGTCCATTAGCAGGGTCGCGGTGGTCGGTGTTGTGCGGATGACTTGAAAGGGCCCGGCATAAAGGGGCTGAAAGGTTTTATGCATGCCGGGCTCTTTCAAGTACATATGCGTGGAAGTGTAAAAGCGTTTTGGGTAAGTGGTGTCGTTTGTCGGTGTTGAGGTGTGTAACGGTTCCCTGTTAATGGACGGGGTGTTGTGTGGAGGGAAAATGTCGGCCGGTAACCGAATGGGGTCTCTGAATGCGTGTTGTGCGGGACTTGTGTTGTCTGAAGGACGGGCGGAAGTGCGGAGGCTGAGTAGAACGTAGGGGAGGGTTTTGGTCCATGAAGGGGAAGTGGCTGATGTGGAGATGGCTTGCTTGAGGACCGAGTGCCACCGCTCTATTTTCCCGTTGGATTGGGGGTGATAAGGAGTGGTGCGGATTTTCTGAATCCCGAGGGAACGGAGGAGGTCGGCAAAGTGGGCTGATTCAAATTGCCTCCCCTGATCGACCGTGAGTGTCCGCGGACAACCGTAGCGGCTGATCCATTGAGTGAGGAAGGCCGCGGCGACGGCGTCCGCGGTAATGTGGGCGAGTGGGATACACTCTACCCAATTTGTCGCACGGTCGATCATGGTGAGGCAATACCTCTTCCCCTCGGAGGGGGGAAGAGGGCCGACCAGATCCAAGTGGACGTGTTCCCACGGGAGAGAATCGGGGATAGGTTGAGGAGGTACATGGGGGTGAGCCGAGACCTTGAATTGCTGGCACTTCTGGCACCCTAGAACCCAGGTACGTATATCCGTGTTCATATGGGGCCAGAAGTACCGCGTTTTGATGAGGTCCCGGCTCGCCCGAATGCCGGGGTGATGGAGGGAGTGGTAGTGTCGGAACAACTGCCTCCTCAGCTCCGGTGGGACGTACGGGCGCGGTGTGTCGGCCGACACGTCGCACCAGAGGTCTAGGGGAGGCAGCTGCTCCAATTTTGAGGCGGAGATGAGATGGGAAAGAGCGGGATCGGAGGTAGGAGTTTGATGGTTTTTGAGGGTTTGCGGGGAAGGGAAGGGCAGTAACTCCGCCACCGGCGCAGGGGTGGGGCGGGAGAGGGCGTCGGCAACGCAGTTGTCGGCCCCCGGCAAATAACGAATATCGGACGTGAATTGTCCGATAAATTCGAGTTGCCGGAGGCGACGGGGGGAGGCTGATTTTCGGTTTTGGAGGAGGGCGTGGGTGAGGGGCTTGTGGTCGGTTATGACAGAGAACTGCCTGCCCTCCACGAAGTCACGAAAGTGTTTGATGGCTTCGTGGATGGCGAGGAGTTCTCTGTCAAAGGTGGAGTAATTTTTTTGTGTGGGGGACAGAGTTTTGGAGAAAAAGCCGAGAGGTTGGGGGGTGGCGCCGGTGTGTTGGTGGAGTACTGCCCCGATGGCCCAGTCGGACGCATCTGTGGTGATGGAGAGGGGGGCATGGGGATCGGGATGGGCCAATAGAGCGGCGTCAACTAGGTCCTGTTTGCATTGTTGGAAGGCGGTAGTGAGGGCGGGGGTCCATGAAATGGGGCGTTTATCGTTTTTTTTAGCCGGTTGTGGGATAGCGTGTATGAGTGGTTGTTGGTGTTGTGCCGCGTGTTTGATGTGTCTACGGTAAAAGTTCAGCATACCCAGGAAACGGCGGAGTTCTGAGACAGTGTTGGGACGTGGGAAATCGGTGAGGGTGTGAACCTTGTCCGGTAGGGGTTTTATTCCTTCGGACGAAACCTGGTGGCCGAGGCAGCGGACGGAGGGCTGGGCGAGGACGCACTTCGGAGTGTTAATGGTGAGGCCCTCGGCGGCGAAGATGTCAAGTACTTGTGTCAGGTGTGCGAGGTGTTCGGTTGGGTCTCGGGAAGCGATCAGTACGTCGTCCAAAAAACAGAAGACGAAGGGTAGGCCTCGTAGTATGTTGTCCATGTAACGCTGCCATGTTTGGGCAGCGTTACGGAGGCCGAAACCCATTTTGATATACTCGAACAGGCCGAAAGGGGTGATGATAGCTGTTTTAGGAACGTCAGGGGGGTAGATGTGAATGTGATGGAAGGCACGGGAGATGTCGAGTGTAGAAAAGATGGTGGTGTTGTGCAGGTGGGAAGAGAAATCCCTGAGATGCGGGACGTTGTAAAGGTCTGGGGTTGTACGGGCATTGAGGCGGCGGTAGTCGCCGCATGGGCGGATATCCCCGTTAGGCTTCTGCACAATATGTAGTGGAGAAGCCCACGGGGATTTGGAGGGACGGATAATGCCGTCTTTGATGAGGAGATCAAAATGTTTGCGGGCCTGTGAGAGTTGGAGGGGGTGGAGGCGTCGTGCTTTCGCGGATATTGGGGGGCCAGAGGTTTCTATGAAGTGTTGGGTCTGTGAGATGTGGGCTGAGGGGCGGCGCTGGGGTTTGTAGTTGAGGAGGAGTTGTTCAAACTTGGACGGGGGCCGATCCACCGCATGTATGAACCCGGGGATGGGTTTCTGGGTGGAGGGGTCGAGCAGGCGCGCGTTACGGACGTCTACCTGGAGGCCGAAATATGCGAGGAAATCGGCCCCCAGGATAGCTTTCTCTACGTCCGCCACGGTAAATTCCCACTCGTACGCGAGCCCGCTCATATGAATTGATGAGCGGTACGTCCCGTACGAGGGGATGGTAGTACCGTTGGCGGCGTAGAGGAGTTGCCGGTAACAACGCGCCTGTCGCCGGAGAATGTTATTGGGGAAGATAGAGAGCGCCGCCCCTGTGTCAACGAGGAAGGGGACGTGCGTCTTTGAACATTTCAGGAACAGGCGTTGATGAGCTGGGGCGGAGTGAGGTAAAATTGGCGAGGTGTTGGTGTCCGTCGGCGGGGGGGGGGCTTGGTTCGTCCGAGGTGATGGGCGGGTGCGATGGCGGTGGCTGGTCCCCCGCGAAGGAGACGCGGGGTGATTTTTTGCCGTTCCGGGGAGGGGGAACGGTAGTGGCGGCGCGAGCGGCGGCCGGAGGGGTGGTCGTCTTGGGGGCGGGGTCGGAGGGTCCGTTCCGTGGTGGGGGAACGGTAGCGGCGGCGCTAGTGGCGGCCGGAGGGGTGGCTGCCCTGGAGGCGGGCTTGGAGGGGCCGTTCCGGGGTGGGGGAACGGTAGCGGCGGCGCTGGTGGCGGCCGGAGGGTTGGCTGCCCTGGAGGCGGGCTGGGAGGGGCCGTTCCGGGGTGGGGGAACGGGAGTGGCGGCGCTAGTGGCGGCCGGAAGGTTGGCAGCTCTGGAGGCGGGCTTGGGGGGGCTGACTCGGGGTGGGGGAGCAGTTGATGGAGAGGTGGGGTGTTTAGCGGCGCCGTCAGATGCGGCCGGGAGGTTGGCAGCCGTGGCGGCGGCGTAGGAGGGGTAGCGAGGCGAGGTGGAGGTGGTGTGAATGCGGGCGGGGAGGGGTTGGTGGTGGTCCCCCCCGTGTTGGCGAGGAGGGGGGCCCGCCGGATTTACCGGCGGGCGTCCGCGTTTCCCTGCTTGGAGGAGTAGGAGCAGGGGGGCTGGCATTTGCGGGCCTCCCCACCGAAGTTCACATGGTAGAAACATCGGTGGGGGGGGTCCGCCGGGAGGTAGGTCCTGGTGGGGCGCGTGGAGTTGGAGTGGGGCGCCGTTTTTGGGGACCTCCCTCTCTGTTGCTGGGTGGGGGAGACGGTGCGGCGGTCGGCCGAGCGCTGGCGTCGGTGGTCGGAGGAGGGGGTCGGCCGGCGATCGACGGAGAGGGAGCGGCGCCGGTGGAGGGAGGGGGGTCGGCGGCGCTCTTCAGACGGCGATCGGTCCCTGCGTGGGGTGGGGAAGCGGGGTGCGGCGACCTCCGTGACGGTGGCGGCCGCGGCGAGGTCGTAGACCGTGTCGGCCAGACGGAGAAGCGGCTCGTCCGGTCCGTCGAGGTGGCTGGCGAGTGCCATCTGGATGGGGTGGGGGAGGGCTCGCAGCCAGAACGTCCGAGCGATGTCGGCCGTCACGACGTCGTGTAGTTGATGACGTAGGCGACGGTACAGGTGGGAGGGTTTCAAATCGCCGAGATGTTGGGGCTGGGACAGCGCTGCGACACGTGCGATCTTGGAGGGCTGGTATAAGTTGATGAGGCGGCTGCGGAGGTCGTCGTAGGCGGCCGTGGCGTCGGGGGAGATGTCAGATGTCTGCAGGAGGATCTCATATGGTAACAGGGAGATGATGCGGGAGTAGCGGGTACGCTGGCTGCGGATGTTGGCGGCAGAAAACGCAGCGTCGACCTGGAAGAACCAGAGTGCGGGGTCGTGCGTGTAGAAGGGGGGTAGCGACAGCGGGAACGACGCAGAGGCCGTCGTGACGTCGGCGGCGGCGTGTGCGGCAGCTGCAGCGGCGGCGGCAGCGGCGGCGTTGGATGCGGTGGAGCCGGGTGGTGAGAGGCTGGTGAAGGGGTTGTCGGTTGCGTCAGATGTCGCAGCGGTCGGCGGCTGCAGCAGGGACGGCCGGAGGAGCGGCGGTGACGGCGAGTTCGGGTCCATAGTTGAGGTGTCTGGAAACAAAATTCAAATTGGTTGACGTTTTGAATTGTTAAAATTCGCAATTTGCGGCAGGGGAGGTGGTTGCAGCGGAGCGTTGAGAGTTGTGTGAGCGGATGCGGGTGGGCCAAAATTGCGAATTTAAACTGACTATTTTAAATGTGAATTTAAAATGCGGGACACCGAACTAGACTGGGGGCGACACATGAGGTGGTAAGAAGGGAGGAAGGGTAGAAGGTTGGATGAACGTCGGGTTCACCACTGTGATGAATTTAAATTTATCATCACGGTGGCGTGAAGGAGTGAATAGATGAGCGCGAGGGAATTTCACCTAGGCGGCGGTAATCCACCGATGTAGGTGAGAGGAAGGAAATTCACCCAGGCGGCGGTAATCCACCGATGTGAGTGAAGGAAGGAATCTCGTCTAGGCGGCGGTAATCCACCGATGTAGGCGAGAGGAAGGTAATTCACCCAGGCGGCGGTAATCCACCGATGTGGGTGAAGGAAGGAAGGTGCTTGTCTAGGCGGCGGATATCCACCGATGTAGACAAGAGGAGAAGGTAGGAGGTGAATTCCCAGAGCGGCGGATACCACCAGGCATCTGGGAGGAGGAAGGTAGAGAGAGAAGAGAGAGCTGGTTAGAGGAAGTGTCGAATGAAGCTAAAGCTCCAGGATCCGGGATTATATAGGACTTGGAGTCCTCTCCCTCCAGCTCCCTGCTGGGAGCTGGTAGTGGGGCACCAGGTTGTGTCCCCCGGATTCTGTCGCCTGTCTCCCCACTCAGATGTTTATTGACGGAAGGTAATTTTTACATCGGAATATTGGTGAGAGCTTTAAGGTTGTAGTGGAGTGTTCCCGGGAGGGACTCACGACAATCTTGATCAAATTTTTATCAATTGCTGTTATGACAAGAAGTTTAATGAAATTATAACTAAAACCACACAGGTAATATGAGGTTAAAAAGAAGTAACATTTTGAAGTTTGGTAGTCACCCGTTGTTTTTATATTCAGCCAGAATAACTCACGTAGAACTAATACTAATATTTTAAAAACCACACACTGCAGAACTGTAGTAGATCACTAGAGTTCGGATTTTGCATGTTTTGCATATTCAGGTTTTTTCAGTAGAAAGTGTCATACATCCGAATTAAGGTATTTGGAGATGTTTTGGACATTCAAAATTGAATTTAAAATAGCATATTCGTGCATATTTTGCTGTTTTTTGCATATTATATGCATCTGCATATGTTACAGAGTTTTGCATATATATGGCATATTTCTAAGAAATATCTGCGTACCTACACTGAAATTTCCGATCTCCGGTCATGTGAAAGGTCTTATACGTGCCTTTGTATGACTGCCCTTTCGATCTCTCCGTTTAGTTGACCGGGGTTTCTCCGACCGGAGATTTCCGTCCGTGTGAAACTAGCCTAAGAAAAACACCATTTTGAGACTTGGCTTATTCATTCCGTTCAAGGTATTAAACCCAAGTGGGATTACTTCAGGTCCATTCTGGCCCCAACTATAAGTTGGGCCCAACTATAAGTATTTTTATAAGTAGGTACTAACGAGCCACAATTGAAACTGTCCCAGCTGTATTAAAGGGGGAAGATACACCTACTGGAACTGACCTCAACCGACTCACTCCAGAGAAATTGCCAAGTTAAAATTCCTTCCTGTTGTCAGCTGCGACGTTGAAAGATCCTCTTCCGCGCTGAAAATGACTCTATCAGACCGACGGAGGAATTTCACCGTCGAAAACCTCGAAAAAGTGTTGACAGTCCAGGGAAATTAATCTGTACCTACACCTACACATTGAAATTTTAACCACTGTAAATTTTATTTAATATTGTAAAGTTTTATTTGCTGTCATTTTATAAAATATAGATGAATGATCAAGAGTTTGGGGTTACATTGCTCATTCCCGTATTAGACTTCTCAATAAAAACTTGAAAACCGAAAAAAATTGGACCAAAATTTCAACAAGCCTATTATTTTTGAATCTTTTTGCATGTTTTGCATATTTTGCTAACTTTTGTTGCATATTTCAGCTATTTTTTTTGCATATCGATCCGAACTCTATAGATGACAGTACACTGTTCATGGAAACGACCCATAGTAGTCAGCCACCATACCGCCTGAATGTGGGTAAGAAAGTAGTGTGACGTTTCGCACATGTTACCTAGTACTTACATGGATCTTAGTACTTATAACGGTGAACCGCCTGTTTTAAGTGAGTACATAATAATCGGATTCGTCCCATCTTGAATCAGCACAAAGCACCGCTTGCCACTGACGTCCGAGAGACCAGCTGGGGAAAAGTGGTACAGAGTGGAAATAACCTTCTGATTTATGCATTTCCATTTCACCTTAAGTCGCTTAAGGCAGATGGAAACAATGCGTCATTCCAAGGTGCACGGCCCCGCCGAGAATATTCCCCCACCATTATTTATCTTTGGCACCCGGGCAGTAGAGTACAAGTTGTTGTTTCTGAGGAGGGAACCGACCAATTTTCTCGGGGCCTCTCTTTTTCACTGGAATGAAAATGGAGTTTTCCCGTTGTTCCGTCTCAATCGTACGTACTCGAGGAAATGTTGATGGATCGTGGGCTTAGAAGCGTTTCAGGGGCCGAACGAAGGAAGAGGAGCAATAACAATATGAACGGAATACCTCTTTTCGGACATCGTTGCGGCCAACCTTCGAAGAAGTTCCAGTCATGCAGCATGACCATAAATGTACAATTTAATTTTCAATGTTGCAGCATGACCATAAATATACAATTTAATTTTCAATGTTGATAACTTGTAGCCAATTTAGACGATTTTCAGCGATTTTTGACACCCAAAAAAAGATTGCAACAGTCTTTCTCTGTTTCCAACCACTATTTCACACCAGATTTAGAGGTTTAATACCACAAAATGATTCAAGCTATTTCTACCAACTATCAGCAAATCTGGACCCATAAAAACATGAATTTTGAACGAAAACAAACATCAAGTCTCCATTCACCATCTCATACAACTTTTAATGTTTAAATACCCACCAATTTTTTTTGGTGACTTAAGCCTTTTTCGCCGATTTCTGACCCTTAAAAAACTGAAATTTGTCTCGCTTATGGATTCCGAAAATATCTCACCTTCGAATTCATCGTTTCGTTTGCTATATCACGGAATTTTGGCGAAATTTAGAATTTTTCATCTTAAAGCCAAGGTCAGATATCATCTGAAACGTCACTCTTGAGTATAATAAGACATAGAGAACAATGTAAGTAGAAGGATGAACTTACAAGACGTTCTTTGCCTATAGCTACTGCCTATAGGATACTGGCCTCGAAGGTTGGTGCCAACAGAACAAACGTCATGACGCACTTATGTTACTTTCTCCGGCTAATTACACGGGTAAGGCGAGATCTGGGTTTTCATAAATATATGAAACCCAGGGATCGATTAAGAATAATTATCTGCAACGGAAAAATGTTCAAAAATCCGTATACTACTCATTGCAACAGCGTATTTTCAATTCGAAAATTCGCTGAAAATACGCTGTAGAAGGGTATTGAAAATAGCTAACAGTCACCAAATTCAAAAATTCCCTCGTACATTCACGCTGGACGATTGGAACATTCGTATTCTGGGAAAGTTCAACTCCCGCGTCCGAGCTGGACGGCGGGAAGAGAAAACTTTCCGCCCCGCCCCCAGTTCACCTCAGTTTTCTCCTATTGAAAGGACGAATAATCAGAGGCCTCTTTCAGGGAATATCCGAGCTGGAAGAGCATCGGGAAACGTCAAAGGGCCGTTGGAGGGCGTCCGGATGGGACGGGGGGGGGGGGGGGGGGGGAGAAAATTTTGCGAGGAAGGAGGCGCTCCCGGGAGAGAAAACTCGGGGTTTGTTCCAAGGGACAAACTTTACGTCAGCTGGGACAAGCAACCGAATTTGTCGCTTGAAACTCGACAGGCAACACCCGACCACTTGCGAACGAGAAAACTGCACAAATTTAATAACTGGTCGCAGTTTCACAGCGAAGTTCTAGAACTTCGCGTCGAATTAAATTCTACATCGAACGAGACAAAATTCGGCTCTTGACAGTGCTGACAGAAATCCTCGAAAATGTTGGGGACTAGAGAAAGAAAATGAAATTATTTCAATGGTCGAAAGTAAATTTTCTGAAAAAATGGGTCAAAATTGAGATTTTGGGGGTCATAACAAATGTATGTACATGCAATTTATATAGCCAATAATGGTATAAATTGGTGATTCGAGATAGGAAAAGACTTTCAATATTCAACAATATTGTTTCGCTCGAGTTGAGTTGTGAACTTGACTTTATGGTTCAAATATTTGTAACACCTGGAAGTTGAAAATTCGCTCATATTATGCTCACGTGCTACACGACTGGAACTTTCTCTCTACATTCAACGTCGTAAAAAAAAAAAAAAAAAAAACACGCACACATGGGTTTATTATTCTATTGGAGTTCTAGAGATTCTTGCTGGCTGTTAAATTTATTGTTTGTTTCATGTGGAATGATTGAAATAGCTATTTCTGATGAATTCCACCAATTTTGGCCCCCAAAACATGAAATAGGTACGCTTTTTTTTTTTTTCAGATCATCTTTGATCGCTGGTAGTGCCATTTAATGGTCTTGATTTACCTGTTTACACTTTTTCTAGTGTTACTATACACATTGATGGTGATTTCAGACAATTTCCCAGGTTTTTGACTCATAAAAAACCAATTTTGGGAGCTGAACACTTGGTAAAACCTCAATTTCAGCGTTTTGGGTCAAAATTGACATCGTATCGGTCTTCTCGTCCCAAAAACCATGGAAAACGATACCTCAAAAGCTCATGTTACTAACATGTTACCTACTAAAACACAAAAAGTACCTATTTTTATACACATTTTCGCTCATAACACCCCTGGGTATATTCCGATCGGGCTGCAAAATTTTGGGACACAACTAGGGCCCAAATGGAGCATGTGTGCGAAAGAACGAATTTTTTAGACCGAAAATGAAGCCAGTACACGTGATAAGGCGAACGGCGGACGGATATTGCATTTTTGGAATCTACGCACCTTGAAACGGAAAAGAAAACATTTTGAGGGGGTGTTATAAAAATTTTTTGCTGAGCGAATACATAGGTGTATTATTCACAGAATAATAAACCAAAACCATGAATAATAAACCAATAGATGAGTCACTAACTTGGAAAATTTGGTCATTAGGAATACGGTGATGCTGTATTTGTTGAAAATTTGGATAGTCGAGTTATTAATGGTATGTAGGTGTATTTACCGGTGAGGTGCCACTGACGCCAATCAAAAGACGTGTAAATCTGGTATGTTTTCAGGGTATAACTCAAAAAGGCAATTAACCTACTAGTAAGTATTATTATTATATTTGGTACGTAGATAGCATAGAGGGAGACTGAGCTTGAAACTGAGCTTAACTATTCTGCTGTGTACAGGAAATTATCGGTTCAGGTTTCAGGTACGTAGCACTGCGTAGGAATACAGCGCGCATTACCTGTACTGTACATACAACCACTCGCTACCTAATCAAGTTTCAACGTTTACACCGGCTATATTGAGGGAAGGCCAAGTGAACCGCGGGATGGGAATGGGTGGACGTCGGCGATAAGGTGGACGAGTTATTCGGCATCTGATTTGGACGGAAATGGAGGACCGTGTGGTAGTAATTGCCATAGGGGACAGGGGGCAATGAGTCTCATAGGGGGGCGATAAGGAAAACAATCAGGGAAAGTGGTTACGGTGCATTGAGTGCAATTCCTAGGAAACGTATCACTGGCAACAGAAAACCGCTGGAAATTCCTTGTCACATGGGTTTATTATTCTATTGGACTTACCTACAGAAACGCTGGAAATAATTTATTGTTTCTTTCACGTGAAATTATTGAAATAGCTGTTGTTGATGGTTTCCACCAATTTTGGCCACCAAAAACACGAAATAAGCTCCTATTTTTGACGAATTATCTTTGATCATTGATCTTTGATTTCCACTGTTATTATACAAGTTTATGGTAATTTCAGACAATTTCCCAGGTTTTTGATTAATAAAAAACGAATTTTGGAAGCTGAACCTTCGTTACAACCTGAATTCTCACTCTTTGGTCAAAATCAACTTCACATTCGGTCTTCTCGCCCTAAAAAAACATGGAAATACCTCTCAAGCTCACGTTCACTAAAACCTCGAAAACCCCTATTTTTACACCTATTTTTCACCCGTATCACCCCTCGGTGTATTTTGAGCGGGCTGCCGAGCTTCGGAGCACAACTAGGAGCCAAATTTGTTCCCAAACGGGGACCCAAATTTAGTGCGGAAGAACGACGATTTTACACCAAATTTCAACGTAAATTTAAGGCTGAAACTTCGTTAAACCTCGATTTTTTCAATCGTTGGTCAAAACTGACTTCACTGTCGGTCTCCTCATCCTAAAAAACATGGAAAAAGATACCTCACAATCTCATGTTACTAAAACACCATCCCCCCCCGGCCACCCCATTTTTCACTCATTAACACCTTTCGGTATATTCCGATCGGGCTGAAAAGTTTCGGAACACAACGAGGGCTCAAATGGAGCCTCCGTGCGAAAGAATGATTTTTTTCATACCGAAATTGAAGGAGATATGCATGATACGACGGATGGCGGACGGACGTAAAAGAAAACATTTTGAGGGGGGTGGTATAAAAATTTTTTGCTGAGCGAATACATCTGTTTATTATTCACCGAATAATAAACCAAAATGATGAGTTTTTATAACGCGCAGAAAATTGAGATTGTGTGGAAGGATTGTATACGATAACATCGCTGGGAAATCATACTTGTTACACCTCCTGAGTACGTATTTCATGATGAACATGATGTGCTAACAATGCGTATAAGGTACATATTATGTTTCTTTTTGCATCTTCGTGTAGGCATTCGCATGTATAAGTACCATGCGCCACTACATACAGATGGACCATTTAACACCGTCCACGAATGGTGTAGATACTGCGGGTGAAAAACTGGGATGTTTTGGGAAATCTTATAATTTACCATTTGAACGCACCTACGAAGTGAAAAATATTTTGATAACAACTTAATTTGATATAGTCTACGAGCAAGGAGTCTGACGAATCTCCTAATTTAGCATGTCACCGTATTCCTATAAAATGAGTATCCATACATACAAAAATACTAGTTCAATGTAGCGGCAACAGTATATATAATATATACAGTTTGATATAATATATAATATACAGTCTGATTTGAACAGACCTTGTACACTTCAAAGACATATTATGTGTTTCAAGCGTACGAGGTCTGGTCAAATAAAACTTGTAATTACGGAGTAGGTAGGTACAATATCGTCAGTCTAGTAGTTAGAAACGCGTGTGTTTCATTTTCTGGTATAACGTCCAAATATTTTGGACATAAACACGCGGAATGACTTAGCAAGACGTGTTTTTGGTTTATTAATTGGGACAATGAATCTTGAGAATCGAGAATGGAAAAAAATGTGCGTTTCAAGGTACCCAGAATCCGAAAACGGCAAACAAAAAGCTGCAAATTATTACACAACGGTTTACTATTTTCCTGTATAGATGCCCTTTCTGCATAGACCACTGTCTTCTGTGGTCATCACCTTCCCACAAGGAGAGCCCCTCATCCGGACGTTTTTGAAATTCTGATGGTCGCTGAACCTTAGCAGGACTCTCGACATGTTTCAAAATTTTCGCCTGATTCGGACGACGCGTTTCACCGTGAACAACAAACTTGTACCTATCATCAAAATCCAAAATACCCATATTCCTTCAAATGAAATAATATCACGGAACAACAAGAGCTTCGAGGAGCAACGCATGGCTATATGAAATCGAGTTGGTTATTCCGTGATATTATTTCATTAGAATAATCTTGGATTTTGGTGACCGTTTAGATTTTCTGGGGGAAGCACGAGGGTAGGTACTGACCACAGAAAGCAGTGATCTACGTAGAACTGGTTTCTATACAGGAATTTGCAGAATTTGTTTGTCCATTCCAGATACCCCTCACATCCCAACTTCCAAGGTGACCTACGCACTGTATTCAACTACGAATCAGTGAGGGTTTACATATTTATGTGTACTTATGTTCCTATGTGGGTATGCAGGAGGCCCGAAAGTGAAAACTCCGAATTTCTGGGGATCTACATCGGCAGCCGTTGGGCTGAAGTTGAAATATCGCGTGCTGGGACCCCTCGCATTTAACTGTGAAATGAGAATCGCTTTTATGCAAATTTCCTTTTTTACATTTGGAAAATCTACACACTAGCAACGCACCCCCACACCCCCTTCGACCACTCAGTGAGCCTCATTTGATACAAATTACACAACGATCGAAGGAACAGTCTTCAAGTCCCCAATAACCAGGGTTTTGGTTCAACTGACGAAATCGTTCTCAAATTATCTATCCGATTCTAAATTTACTATTTCAATACTAAATCTACTATTTCAAAGAGAATTGGAAAATTCGTCAAGTTGTTGATTCGAAACACATTGACCAGATGTAGGTGGTACAAGTAACAGAAAGACGAAGGCGATCATTGTTGATTTGGATGGCCATATTGCAAAATATTCTGTTCGAATATCTAGAGTGGAAAATAATTGTTTCACGCCATCAGAAAGTTTCGAGTGTCACCAACTTCTCACGAACAAATACTTAGGTAACACTCGTAGTGTCTGAAACGCAAACTGGTAGTGGAAATTTTCATTTTGGGAGGACATACATTTTTTTTTTTTTTACTCAATCACGAATCCAAGGCTTCCCTACCTTCGGTAGAGAGGAAGCAAAAGACAAAATCAGAAGTTTGAGTTTGTTAAGGTAGGAGCAAAATTATTATAACTGCTGAATTGTGTTCGGTGGTCGATCTTATACGAAATTCGCTATTTTTGAGAATCACCCTTAAATTTCACGAGCCAAAAACATAAATTTGATGGGTATTCCAACCATTGATGGAAACAAACCCGATTAAATAAAATATTTGTGCGTAGACTAGCACAAATATTAATGAGGGCCCATTCATGTCGCGTTGATATCACTGAGAATAGAAGATAATCTTCTATTCTCAGTGGACGATATGGAGTGACCCCCTAGTACACTTATCTAGATTTCAACAAAAAATTTCCTGATTGCGAAAGTGCTGTAGGGCTTACGGGCTGTGCCAGTTACATAAGTGAATATACTTATTATAATAGTGAAAAAAAAACATTCATGCAGCATGGCTATAAGAGCGAATTTTCGAAGAAATAACTGATTTTATGTAAAACTGTTTTATCTCAAGAAATAACCACGTTCCTTCATCTTCAAAGTGCTCCAGTTTGAGAACGGAATGAGATATCGCAATTCTGATTTCACCATCGTGTTCAGCGTACAAAAACCTTTAAAATGAGGTGTCACTTGTCAGACTGTTTCATTTTGGGAATTTATAAGTAATTTCCCCCCCTAAAACTCCCCCTTAGAGTGACCCGATTCTGCCCATCTACGAACTTAGCCTGTCGATTGCCAAGACAGATTTTTCGTGCAAATTTCAACTTTTTATCTTAATTCTGTCGAGAGTTATCGTCTGGAATGATATATATATATATATATATATATATATATATATATATATATATATATATATATATATATATATATATATATATATATATATACACACACACATAATTTTTGGTGTCTTTCGGCAGTGAATTCAGGATGGTCTGAAACGGATTTTGGTATAAAAATCTTTCGGAAATTCGAGTTTTAAAAATTTTGGACCGAGAACAATAGCTTCCTTTTCTTCGAAAATTCGCTAAAAAGGTACAAACAGCGTAATCCTGTTGGGAAAACGGAAGAACTTCTCTGTTTCATCAGGTGATTCTCAACGAAAGTACTAACCACAGAACCCCTCAAAATGGAAGCTGATTGGCCGACTGAGGAAAGCAATAAAAAGCACAGCCCCTTTCAATTGAATTAATTGCGATGTAATCAGATTTAGCAATTTGCCCTCCTTAGCCATCTTTTCGAAAAAAATGGATGGAAGGGGGGGGGGGGGGGGGGGAGGGATTTCAAGGTTTTAAAAACGAGAGGCGAAAAGGGCGTATCATTGGATGGATAATTGGGACGAGATTAAAGTGGCTGAAATTATATTGAATCCCATCAGCTAAAAAATTCTAATGAGGAATGGACGACCAATGTTTTAATTCTTTAAAATTTTAGGTCTAATGGAAAGCTTTCCAAAAAGGTGGTATATATTATATGACAGGTCGGAAATCAACTGAAGTGGGTGAGAAAGGGGAAGGAAACAGCGTGCGGTCATCTGGTATATACTGCCCTCTCGCTCCCGCCCATGGGAAACGAGCGAGAGGGAGACACATACCAGATGCCGTCACACGTTTTTATTTTAAGCTTATTCCCGCCGAACTACTCGGATTTCGGAACCGAAAACTGGGTTACAGGGCTTTTTGAGGGTGCTGAATCCGATTCTGCGGTCAAAAGCAGCAAATCCCGACCCACGTCCATTCTTCATTGAGCGGTGAGTTCCGTTTTGTTTCGGAAGTTAACACGTAAACATGTTCGAGGACCATAACATGTATATGAATCAAGAAAAAATAAATAAAAATTTATGAAAAGCAAGGTCGCTGACCAGACATTTATCGACGTTTCTCCAAGTTGAATTTTTACGAGTAAATCCGAGAAACGAAGAGTAGGCAGACATGTATTACTTCGAGAACAATTATGAGGTCAACATACTTTATGGTATACTAATAAGAATTTAGCAGAAATAATTAGTAATACAATTAGTAATTTTAGGAAAATTTAAAATACCAATTCTTGTGGGTTAGCAACCTGGTTTGAAGGTGATTTTGATTCCTCATACGTTGACATAACTTCGATATTCGTCCCACTTCGAATTTCGCAGAGTTAGAGACGACTACGGGTCTTCCGGGGTACTTTTACGTTTCACCCAGGAAATAATCAATATTTGAATCCGGAACTTACTGATCATTTTTCCAAAAACCGCAATATGTTCCCTATGAGATTTACGATACACTAAATTCACTCCGTTGGGATTTGGTCAGATTTTCACTACTGACATTTTTAGTATTTTAGTGAAAATACTAAACTAAGCATGTTGATTTTCACGCAACATTCATTTCAAAGGGAAAACCGATCGATCGGAAGACTGCCGTTTCTCACGGTCAGTTAACGCTTAGCGAGCCATTAAAAAAACGAAACGTAATTGATGTAATTAACTACCTGAGGAGAGGGGAAAAAAGTGAAAAATGGGAGTAAAAAACATGTTGATTTCGCTGTTGGAGCGAGGGAAAACGGAGGAGTTCAGAGGAAAACTAATTGCCAGCTTCCTGTTTTTTTAGTGAGTTTTAGCTAAATTTGTTCATCTAAATCAGACGCCGTAGCCGCGTCTCACCGTTGTTTCGCTTCTACGTTAATAAAGAGTCATGAGGGGTCCCGTTGAATTGAATATTCAAGGGGAGAGTTCTTTTGAAAATGTATCATTCAGCGAAAGGTGGTGGTTTACGAGTACATTGAAGCCTAGCAAAAATAATCACCCAACGGCGTTTCGGATAAGAAACAACACGGGGAGATGTCAATTTTAGACTTTCTGTCTGTTTCAGACGTCAGTGATGTAAACCGGTAGTAAGCATCTGAAGATTCTAGAATAGAAAAGTAAACAGTCAGGGAGTCTGACAGCCCTTCCGTTGCGTAATACATAGCCTAATTACGTCATAAATACGCCATAGGAAAATAGGTACGCATTACATCACTCACGATGGAACCTTAAAAAAATACGGATACGGAATGGAAAATTAAATACGGGGATATCGAGATGTCTACCTTCACTAAAACAAACGCTAAAATTATTACACAACGGTTTATTATTTACCTGTGTAAATGTCTCTTCTGGCTAGACCACTGTTTTCTGTGGTCAACACCTACCCTCGAGCTCCCTCCCCAGAAAAGCCCTAAATCGAATACGTCAGTCTCAAATCATTCTCAAATTTCGAATTTTTCAAGTACGTCCAATAGTCTTCCATTTCGGGTAAAAATAAAATACCAACAAATTATCTGTCAGATCAACAGTGAATCGCAAAGTCGGAATCCCGCTTTATATTTGTATTCAAGAATTATTTATTTGTGTACTTACTTTCTGAATAAACCTTTTTCTATAATTCTACTTCTGCTGTCTGTAAAATCCTTTACTCTTAATTCTTTCTCCAACTTTCTACTTCGTTTGGCCACAATACTGAAGTCCACGCAAACGAATCAATGTATACATCCCACTTGACGTTAAGCCTGTCTTCAACTGTACCTAACGAGATTTAAGGCTATGTTTTAGTTTTATAGTATAGGGGAGAGTGGGGCAGTTTCAACCAGTTTTGAACGTAAATGATCCAGAGCCAAGACTTCAACTTTTTTTAAATTCTTTTCCCTCTCACCGGAAAGCTTACCTATCTAGCTATGAATCGCCTTGGCCAAATTTTTTTAAATCACCTAATGGAAAGCACAATAAATGTTTTCTTGAAAATAGTTTTTTGGTTGAAGGTGCCCCACCGGTGGGGTAGATTCAACCACCCGCTGGGGCACTTTCAACCACCAGTGGGGACTTTCAACTATGATGCAGTTCAAGAAAAATGAATAATAAACGTCATTAAAACTCTTTTAATGATGAACAGTAAGGGAAATAAGTGGTTTAACAAACATAATTACATACAATTGGTCTTTAACGAAGGCTAAATCGAGAAAAATCATAACGAAAAAAAAACCAGTCATGCAGCATGACTTAATGAGCGAATTTTCAAAGAAATATTCGAATTAATGGCTATGGTTTTGTTTTGCTTCGAACTCTCGTCTTCAATTAATACTTCTCACATTTTTCAATCTGACCACTCTAAGGGGGTGGGGGGGGGGGGGGGGGGGTAAGAGTTTAAAGATTATCCTAGTTTTGGGTAATTTTTGCGCACTTTAAATGCTCTAATTTAAGAACGGATTTAGATATCTAAAATCCGATTTCACCATCGTGTTCAGCGTGCAAAAACCTTTAAAATGAGGGGTCACTTGTTAGAAAATAACATTTTGGGGATTTTTGGGTAATTTTTGCGCACTTTAAATGCTCTAATTTGAGAACGGATCAAGATATCTAAAATCCGATTCCACCATCGTGTTCAGCGTGCAAAAACCTTTAAAATGAGGGGTCACTTGTTGGAAAATAACATTTTGGGGATTTTTGGGTAATTTTTGCGCACTTTAAATGCGCCAAAACCCTCCTTAGAGTAGGCCAATTTCGCCCATCTTCGAACTTAGCCTTTCGATTGCCAAGATAGATTTTTTGTGCAAATTTGAGCTGTTTATCTCAATTCTATCGAGAGTTATCGTCTGGAGTGACACATATATATATATAAATATATATATACATATAAAAAAGTGTTAAATTTCAGGAATCGTTTTAGAATGGTCTGAAACGGATTTCTATGAAGAAAATTTCCAAAAATTTATATTATTTAAATTTCGAAGCCATTGCAATAGCTTCATTTTCTTTGAAAATTCGCTAAAATGAAGGAGTCTCTCATTGTCATGGGGGTAGCTTGATTCGCGATTACGTCAGATCTGTCCACGCTTGATGTTCCTTTAAGGCCAACAACCTTTATTGTAGTTGGAACAGTTGTTACTCCTGTCTCGTCCAGATTGAATATTTGATGAGGCTGGAATTTATACTTATCGTAAAGATGCCGAAGGCTGGTGAAAAATTCGTTGACTCTGTTCGTATTAAATGCCGTCACCCTGCACAAACTTGTGCTCTCTGGTTTCCTCCGTGAAAGATCTTTGTTTCGCTTCATAAAACCTGAAAGCCAGTCTTTTCCAGCCAGTCCTTCCTCAGTCCATGAAATCGGAACATTCTTACAGTTGAGAAGTTTGGCATAATCAACTGCAAGAGCGAGAATTTGTTTTTAGGAGAGCCCAAAATGTAAGTTGCAGCATTTTACTAGGTACTCTCCCAGTTTTTCTCCTGCTCTCCAGTGAAAACCTGCCTTACAGCACATTTAGAGCTGAACTGATAACTCACTGCTTCCTCGATTTCTTCACTTCCAGAAGATTCATTACCTGAATCATTGCCACGAGTTACTATCCTGCCTTGGATCACGTTCATTATTTTCTTTAATCGTGATACAAGTGTGTCCCATTTGACGTTGTGGATCGACGCAGCAGTGCGGGTGGAAGCGCCCATTTCCATGGCTTTTATTGCCTCGCTCATAGCCTCCTCATCGACGTTCGCCCGGTTTGTTTTCCTCTTATAGTTTCGAACCATCTGTTGAGAAAAAACAGTTCAATAACGACCATTTTTAATTTAAGATGAAGGTGGGGTAGAATCAACCACTCGTGGGGCAGTTTCAACCGGCCCGTTTTGACCGGTTGAATCTGCCCCATCTTCAGTGGTTGATTTTGCCCCACCAGCACTCATTAACGTAAGTTGCATCTGTGGGTAGATAATCGTGTGTTTCCAAGGAAAACGCATGTGATTCGTTTAACTTCAAATGATAATCTACCAGAAGACGCCATTACTTTTTTGAAATCTCAGAAATTTGAAGTACATAATATTTTGAATTTGAAAAATCTCATTTTTTAACCTTTTTAAGACGAAAATCATCGGCGTGGACTGGCAGCTGGTAGACGCGGTGAGGGATCATTTTGCTTTCCCATATGGTTGGAGGTGACGCATTCTCAAAAATGAGTGGCGATTTGAAGCAAAAAACACATTATTGGAGGAGTTAGGTAGGTGGTTGATTCTGCCCCACTGGTTGAAACTGCCCCACTCTCCCCTACCACTATAAACAATTTTAAAATCAAAATTTCACCATTAGGAACATATTCAAATTTCTACAACATGTCATTATGTTCCATATAAAATGAGTAATTACTTCTATTCTTGTTGGGACAAGGTTGACATTGCCTGCAGGCTAAATTTATAAGACTTTTGCTACTAAAAGCGAGACAACTCTAATATCGGAAAATGTTTGGGCTATATCACTGATGAAGCTACTATCTACTAGACAGTTATTACTACCATTATTCACAGGGTTTCTATGGGTTGACTATCTACGACTCAAACCTGTGACGTACAAAGTGTGGGGGTACTGCGACTGCAGTGGATAGCGTGGAAAATCGATGGCATCTATTGCGCTTTTAAAACGGGTTATGCGTTGTTTCGATGCAGGCAGAAAGTGAGAAATGGGGAGGACTGCTGTTCAGACCGATTTATTCTGCAGCCATAGTAACCTTTTCGAAGAACGAGAAAAGAAGGTTCAAAACTTACAGCAATAGTATCGGAGAGAACAAATAGTATGAAATGAAATCCCTTATATTTTAGGAAAGATATACATCAAACTATTTGTTTATTGGAAGAAAATATAAGAAGACCACTCATTCCCCCACACAAACTATCCTTGGAATTAACGATTCATTAACAATAATTATCCAGGATTGGTTCACAGGTTAATTTCGACTACCTTTACGTGTGCCCATATCCTTGGCGAATGCAGAGATCAAGACCTCTGGAAACAGTCTGGATCTCGTATAAATAGTTATCTAGATTCGATCAAACGAATGTAAACCGTCCAGAAGGAGTAAACAACAAACATTCTAGAATTAACTCACGACGAGTTGTTGAAAGGAGGGAAAAATTGGGTCGTTATTAGTCGAAACATATTCATCGCCGGTATTAGATAACAAAATATAGCTGATCTGATTCGGGTGAGGGTTAAGTGGTCCAGTATGACTTTCATAATAAAGAAACTGTTCTGCGCATGCGTAAACTTCAACTCCACGCCACATACCTAATTATAAGAAACCTGAACGAGCGGAAATTTGGGGACTTGGAGTGGGAGATTTGGGTATCTACGTGTGGGTTGGTCACCTGATAATTCCATATTAATTTCATCAAAATCAGTACCTATTAGCGAAAGCAAGTCGGATTTTCCTTGATTTTCTTCGATTTTTTAATTACATTTTGACTCGCAAGCAACAAATTTTGAGGTGAGGTAAACATTTCTTGTTTGGTGGGTGCCAAAAATGGTGATCGTTAACATCAACCATTTCAGAAAGTCTTGCGACTACACTGTCCGCCGCAGAAAAGCATACAGTGGATGAATAAAGTTCAATAACGTCCGCCGTAAAAATGCAGACGCAGTACCTACGTCTGGGAATCCATCAGCAAATACGTGTCCTATGGGACAACACAGAGAACAGCACGCACATAAAATGGAGGTGAAAGCATGAAGTTAACCGTCGGACGAAACTAAACTAACGCTGGTCCTGTGTGAAGCTGCCCATTTTGAGTTACGATGCTCTGGGGGAGGCTGGAGGAAGATCCCTTAATAGGATGGGGCACGGCCTCGAGGTCGTTTGAAAGGCTACGCCAGCAATATATATCATACATTAAATAAAAGGGGTCCCTGAACAAACGGCTTGCTACAATCAACCAACCATAATGAAATTCCAGCGATCTGAACGTTATGGGGCCCGTGTGAAGAAATTCGTACAGATCATGCGTGAACCAAATCAAAACCGATACAAATTTGCTGTAATAAACCATTCTGCCCAGGTCTGCCTGTAGGTACTACACCCTCAAAATACACAGGACTACACAAAATCAAGGTAAGAGTTTTATCGAAAAGAACATTGAGGTAGGCGCATGTTTCGGATGAACTGATCGTGATCTCTATGAACCTTAGGATCGGGCAGTAATATTAAGCTGCGCATGCGTCGTCCTAGTTTTCTAATATAACTCAACACTGACCTGATTTTATGGATGGTTTTGAACAGTCATACTTAGGTATGCTTCACACCTTGGTAGTTTTTATGAAATGGATTAGGATTACCAGATTTCTCTCGAAAGAAAAAGAATAGCTAATAAATGACGTGCCGATAACTGTTACTGTTTCGTTAATGACGATGGTATAATCACCGAGCCCGGTATAATACAGAGTGTATTTTGTTTTTAACGTAAATAGACAACGTTTCAAAAACGTTTCCAAAATGTTAGGCCTACTCCTGCACAACGTGGTCAGCAATGCAAATTATCACAGTATGTAGGTATATTTCCATCATCAGGATCAAATCTATTTATGTAATCAAGACATAAACGGTTTCACAAAATCACCTCGTCGACTTTAATTTAATTTGAGTTTACTACCTCATATCTGTTCGTGCAGCGAATATAGTGTAAATTGCAAATCCTGTGAATTTACAACCTAACCTGTTCGAGAAGAGCAAATTACTTGCGATGAATCACAAAAGCCTTTTTGCTGAGAATACGATTGATCGATTGGTGTCAATATCAGAACCGAAATTAATTTCACACTGGAAGAAGCAGCGACTTCTCCAAGATAGGACCTGAATAGAAGTACAGTACTCCCACTGTAATCCGGCATCTCAGCTCTCCGGCACTCCCAGTAATCCGGCGTTTTGTATTCGAGTATGAGCTCAACACTTGATTTGACTTTGGACTGGTATCTGAGTAAAACGCCTCGTTTGCCGCGTCAATTGCATAGGCCGAGGAAAATGGTCTCTGCTAACGATGTCTTAGTTTTAAGAAGGTTACAGGAACAAGTACTCAATGTGTCTCTCAACAGTAAAAAGCAAAAGACAATTGATGAGTATTTTTAGCCGTCTACTTCCAAGGAATAACGCGAGTTATATATCGGTAAGTCAAAAGAATCGGATATATCAGGATATATCGCGAAAGATCAGGATAGCCGTTTCGGGATATGCCCGCCTAAAACCTATCGCATATCCTTCTGTCCCATTTTTACTACCTGTACCACGACGACGGAGAGGGAGCAGTATCACCGACGAAGACTCCCCCACCTCTTTTCTCCTTGAGGGTTGGCCTGGCGGCTAGTAAGTTCAGTTACGTACGTAAAGTCACAACGACAAGTTCTCCGCATGAATAATAAACCTTTTCTATACTTCCAAAAGTGTTGCATCGATCATTGATCTCCTCACATCCTGACAAAATCCGCATCACGGATCGAAAAATGAGAGCTATGGCTGATAAACTTACAACAGGACAAGACCGAAGTACTTTTAGAGATTCAATGAGGCTAACTCTTCCCGAATTTGACACAAAAAAAATAAACACGTTGAACCTAAATCATGGTGTAACACAGCTGAATGTTGCTTGACCTCTGATGATCAACAAGGCAGAAGATTGATAGTAGCTTTGAGCCAAGCCCTAAAAGGAGATGCAGCTGATTGGTTTACTACCATAGTTCATCCTGAACTAAATTGGAACGAATTTCGATCACTTTTCCTTCACCAATATGACGTTTCACTCACTCCAGCAGGTTTCATGCTTCAGTGCTTCCAATCTAAACCCCGAGAATTCGAAAACTACGCCACATTTGCGTCACGAACCATCAACCAATTTATGTCTCGTTATCGCCAATCCTCCGTAGAAGAAGTTGCTGTATCTGTTGCTCTTGCCCAAATTGCTCAAGCAGATCCAAGAGCGCGTCGGCTCTGCTACACCACAAAAGTCGACGATCGCAAAAAATTGCTTCAGGAGTTGAGGGCCTTGTCTTTCAAAAGGCCATATTGCACCAAATTGTCCCAAGAAGAAGCAGTCATCACCACGTCCAGGATCTGGAGACACCAGAAATCTGACGACCAAGCCAGCAGAGAGGCAGGTCAGCCTTTGCGTCGCCAATTCAGAAGGCGAAGGAAATAATAGACTGGGGTTTGTGACGCACTTACCGATATATATGATGCATTTTTCTACCTTTTTACATTGTACAGTACAATGTATGATAATTAAAACTGATTTTTCAATGATAACTGCGTTTTTCTCGATATTTTCCAGTAATCCTGCATTTTCGGTAATCCGGCAGTGCTCTGGTCCGATATCTGCCGGATTACTGTACTTCCCTGCACTATTAAAACAGTGAGGCTGGTAACCTTACAATAGATAACCTCCACAACCAATAAGACGTTGAAATCATATTGAAAGCTGCGAACCCCACTGCCCTAATCCGCCAACGACCTTCAACTTCTTCAGAGCTCTACTGATCCCCCTTCCAAGAGCTCCCGCTCCTAAAAGTTCTTCTCTTCCCTCTCTTTTTTGCGAGATGTGCAAAGTTTTTAGGGTCACTTTAGCACCATCCTCACCGCCCCAAACGAAAGTATTTTTCTTACCACCTCTCACACCAAAAACTCGACCCTCATTCATGGCCAGTGTTCCCAAACCGATCGGTGTTTAGTTGTGGGTTCGGATAAAAAAAAAGTTCTTTTTCGGAACGGTTCAGTTGGGCGCGAAGTTTTTCAAACTCTAATTGCTTCTTTCTTGGTGGAGGCGGGGGAGGGTCAGCTGTGAAACCAGATATAAGGACTAGAGCAGTGAAGGGGGTTGCAACTTTGACAAACGCCCGCACTTTTCTGTTGGCTCTTTTTCTTCGGGCGACAGAACGATTCTATTTAGTATTCGATAAAACGTTTTGATCTTTCGCCTTTTCGTTGGAATTTCTCTCTGAAAGTCGGGTTGTTACAAAGAAAATGTCGCATGACCTTTTTAGAGTTAAAACAAATTTGTAGCTATTAAAATACCTCTCTCGAATCACCCTCCTATACCACTTTTAGTAAATTGGAAGTAATTTTGAGTGATTTTAACATATTTTTTACCCACAAAAACTTATATTTTACCCACTTAATGCTCTTATGTCCCCCCAAACTCATCTTATTATTTACCATTACAAATATTTTGGCGACATTTAGAATTTAATTAATCATTCGCATTTTGCAGTGGCACATAAAATACATGCGCAGACGAGGACTACGGTCTCATTATAATAAAACTCATACAGGACCGAAAAACGGCTGTTAATTCCATCATAAACGTTAATATTGGAACAGAGTTTTGGACGAAACGAGGATTTCACATCTGCGTATGCGCAAACACATCAGCAGTTCAATTTTGATTATATTCACATGAGACCATCTAGGACCCACCCAAAACAGATCTACCCACCAAATTTCAGCTCACTACGACCATTTTAGGGGATAGTTGAGCACCAGGTTGATTTACGGACAGACGTGGAACAGAATTACTTATTAATTATTACTTAGCTCAGAAATGTGTGAAATCAGTAGGTTGATGCCACTAGGTAATTTTGGAAGCCAAGTAATTATTTCTCCCGACAAATAATTTCCTCATCAGTTTAAGAGTGAACAAAAATTCGATAAAAATCAGCAAATTTCAGAGCCAAGTTGCTCCTCATTGAAACCCAGATTCAACCAACCGATCGTGGATATAGAAATGTGGGAATAACCTACGGGTTCGAGGCTAGGGAAATTGTGTTCTGGATTGTTTCAATTAGACACCCGATGGTATTTTGAGGGATATTAAACCCAGGAGGAGCGCAATAATGAGTCCATGTTTGAGTGGTATTGTCAGATGGTTATGGTAGATGGCTGTAGGCTGTAAGCCACTGTGGGGTAAACCACAGTGAACCCACCGGCCTGCGGTTGAATTGCTCGGCGCGTCGCCTTCCAATCCTTCTCATCAAGGGCTCTGATAGATATAAATTAGCATGTCGCTGAGCAGCCTCTAGCACCAGTTTGGATTTCCCCATTTTACCCCGCTTCCTCATATTTCCTCTTCGAGTCTGGAAGGGCGCGGCATTTGCATAATGTCGCCTCTGGAGGGCTCCGACTTCCGTTTTGGGCTTCGGTTTGCAGGGCCAACGTTATTCCAAACATCGCATAAACCTTCAGAGCAATGTTCTCCAAATAATCACGCAAACAACGGCGAATATGCAGTGTGGTTAGGGATATCAAATCTCACATCAACGATCGAACTTACTGCTGAGAATTTATATCCTAAGCTTAGTTCCATAACAACGATAATTTTACTGGTTCTTGGTTCAACAGTTCACTAAATTCCTATCCTACTATATTATCATTTTTACAAACATTATAATGGCTTTTGCGATGATAAACAGCTTTAAAAAAAAATTCAAAAGTTTATTCAATGCAAGAGCTGTATTAGGTAATCTGATACGTTTGATGTGTTTTGTTTCGGTTCGTTGGCCTACCTGGTAACACTGCGTGAGGAGAAAAGGGAGGAAGACACGTATACTTCTCTTAATTTCATGCGAACACATTGTTATTGAACGATTTAGTTATGATATCTGATATTTAAGTTCAATAAAATGTAATTTGGGCGGTGCAGATACCACCTTGCAAGCGCTGTTGACTTAAAAGCACGAGCAGTCGAAGGTTACTGAAATGGACACAAATTCCATTTCACGTTAGCCCACATAACACATCAACGAGCCATTTTCTGTGTTTTGTACGTTAGAAATGTTTACTAATGCATCTGAAGATTCAGTATTGAAAATAATGCACCAAAATTGGTCATGTTAGATAAACGGTGCTTTTAATTCATCTTCGAGGGGCAAAATTTTACGATCACTCCTTGAATCTGTTCCCCATAAACAGACTGAACCTTCTAGAACAGCTCAAATGAGACCATGTCCTTACCCCAAAATGAGCAAAAATGGAAATAGGAGGTACCTGCTTAGCAAGGCGAACTGTAATACGTGGAAAGATAACTGTGGTTACGTTCAAAGCAAACCGGATTAGATCTTGGAAATCGGAAGTTTTCAATTTTGCGCTATTCAGGATCGAATAAGTTCTCGAATAAGTCCGGACGAGTGACATTCAACCAAATTCCTCCTCCTTCATCCAATTGTAGAAGATCCTCAGTCTTTCCAGGTTCGTTGGTAGAAAAACTAAAATTGTTGTCCCTATCGTAGCGGCGGAAAACGTTGCAGCTGAGACTGACAATTAAAAGAAGTTGGCCAGGTACGTAAAATACATTGCGCTGGTATACATCACTGGCTCTGTGGAATTTAAATATGATTTGTAATGATTTAACGGTGATGTCTCACCTCCATGAAAAAAGAAAAAAAAAACCACATTCATGCAGCATGGCTATAAGAGCGAATTTTCGAAGAAATAACTGATTTTATGTAAAATGTGATGTTTGGGTTGTTTGGGTAATTCAAGTATGTACGTATATTGTAGTATTGGTACTACAATATACGTACAGTTACGTATCCAACATACGTACAGTACGTATGTTACGTATCCAATATAGAGTAGGTATTGGATACGTAACAAATTTTTTGTTCCATTTTTTGCCGAGTAACACCTCGGTTTGTAGATTTTCCAACGCTGAACACGATGGTGAAGTCAGAATTGCGATATCCCATTCCGTTATCAGATTAGAGCAGACGAACCAGGAAGAACATCCCAAGAAATAACCACGCTCCTTCATCTTCAAAGTGCTCCAGTTTGAGAACGGAATGAGATATCGCAATTCTGATTTCACCATCGTGTTCAGCGTACAAAAACCTTTAAAATGAGGTGTCACTTGTCAGACTGTTTCATTTTGGGAATTTATGGGTAATTTTTCCACCCTAAAACTCCCCCTTAGAGTGACCCGATTCTGCCCATCTACGAACTTAGCCTGTCGATTGCCAAGACAGATTTTTCGTGCAAATTTGAACTATTTATCTCAATTCTTTCGAGAGTTATCGTCTGGAATGACACATATACATATATATTTACATAATAATTTTTGGTGTCTTTCGGCAGTGAATTCAGGATGGTCTGAAACGGATTTTGGTATAAAAATCTTTCGGAAATTCGAGTTTTAAAAATTTTGGACCGAGAACAATATAGCTTCCTTTTCTTCAAAAATTCGCTAAAATACCGAAATTTCATTAGAAATGGGAACTTGCACGATTTTTGTCTAACTGAAAATCTCAGAGAAAGCCGTATTATTGCATCTGGTTTGTTTATCCCACTACTTCACCGCTAAATAATGATGAGTTCGTACAGTGCCTCAACGTCTCCGTTATATGATGTAATTCGCAGAGAAATCGGATATCCGAACATAATACCCCGAATGAACACGAATCTCTCGATCGGTTACACGAAAGGTTAGAAAACGGATTGAGGGGAGCCGTAGGAATTGGAGTATGAGGCGGAACTAATAGTAGATTATAACCAAGACAGCGTTGGGCTCTCGACAGGCTAACGCACAACGGAAAAGGAAAGGTAGAAACTAAAACACACACAGAAAAACCCTATCTTTAAGTTACTTGTGCAAACATTATTACGATCCGAGTGCAGGGGCAGATCTAGAAAACTTTTCTGGAGGGTGAGGGAGGTCGTTCGCACCACCAATACAATCCCAATGTGAGCTTCGAGGTTCAAAGCTTGTCTGTGGATTTAGGACATTCCCAAATGTCGCTGGCGACTGGCTAAGAAAAGTGTGGAGGTAGAGGAAAAACTATCATTTGGTCAGAGGTTACAAAATAAACACTATAAATAATAAGAACGGCCTCGTGCGAGCGTAAATAATGATTAAATAATATACTAGGAAAATAAAGGCTTTTTCCAAGTTTTACACGAATTATGACAAAGAGGCGGTTTATACTGAGGTGCCTGCATTAGATGCCGCATTAACGATCAGCCGCACGACAAAACTCCTATGTTCGGGACACGCGAACTCCAAAGGTTTCTTTCCTGAAAATAGAGACGAATATCTTATTAAGGAAACGCGGTATGAAAAACTGAGGCTGGGCGCATTTCGATTCACCATAAATACCGCTTGTAAAGCATGTATCACCAGCACAGAGCTTGGAGAGTAACGGCATCCATTATCTATTAATTTTCCCAGTGCTCCTTCAACGAATTCAATCAGTGCATCACTTTGCAGAGACTGTTATAAATGTTGAAGGGTTTTCAGAATTCAATTAAATTTACTAATATGATTAAACTTTTCCTGACTAACTGAAACTCTACCGGTTTATTTTTTAGCGCATATCCTAGTAACTGCACTCAGCGAATGTCGGTTACCTTCAGTTACGAATTTTAACTGCTTCTACGAAACATACTGCACTAAGAATAATTATAATCAAAATAATGGCACGGTGGTTTTCATTTCCAACAGTCTATATGTTGAAAACTTGGAGAAGGTGAAAATATATGGATGTAGCGCATTCAGTGCGCAAATTATACTCAAGGGTCTAAAGTACACGTATTGGTACTGTCGATCTCATTTGCCATCAGTAGATGATTTTTAATGTTTTTCTTGATGACGATGTTATTGGTCAAATGAGTCCTAGCTTCTTCGTGGGAGATTTGAATTTTGACATCTTGAATCATGATCTGGATTCTCATACGAATAAGTATCTCACGGTATTAACAAAGTACGGATATATATCATGTATAAATGAGGTTAAGCGTCCATGAAATGAAGTAGTAGAAGAAGGACCACGTTTTTACAAATTTATCTGGGAGGGTGAACGAGTTAGAATCTTTTGCCATTCATTCAGAAATAAGTGATCATAGGGCAGTAGCCATTGTCTGGAATAGTAACAGTAAAAATACTACTTCTAACACTACAGGAAATCTAGAATATACGAAGGTATGTTACCATACGATGACTAGTTTCTTAATACAGAGAGTTGGGAACAAGTTTAAATGCTGCTCAAGATGTTGACAGTGGATGTAAAAATTTTGCCAATTTATTGAAAAAGCATTGGTATAACAACTCCACGATCATACCGCATGGAGTTCGAAGTTTATCGGTCTTAAGCCATGGATTACGAAAATTCCTTCAAGTTTCCATAAGAAAGAGAATTTTGCTCTATTAGTTGTGAACAACCTTTCAATGCAAAATTCAAAAATTATTTCTCAGAATATCTAGAGACAGTTATTTTAAGAATAAAATTAATAATTTCCAAGGCGATAACCGCAAAACTTGGGAGGTTTTGAATGAAATTATATATAATCCGCATAAACAAACCACACTCATTAAACATTTGAAGAAAGGTCATGAAGTAGCAGATGGGAATTGTTCGAAGTGCATACTGAAAGTACAATAGGTATGGTACCATTGTAATATTGCACTACTATAAACGAATTTTGAAGCGTTGGACTACTATTATACCAGTTGTCAATACAACTGAACTAATCTGATAGCAGTTGTAGTTGCACATGAATTTCACCCATTTCTACCAACTAGTCCGTGAAGTGCCGATCTAAATCGAACGTGTCGTGGTATCGCCCAATTCGCCGAAGTCAAACAACTCACTCAAGCAATGTGTACAAATTTTATTAAACACATAGTGAGGATCGCGTGCTGTTGTAATGGAAGTGTGAATTGCTGCTTTTGATCGCGCTTTCACGGGAAACTAGGCGAGCGGTGGTTGAGTCGGAGAGGCACTGAAGCGCGAAAATATGGTAAATACAACACCTGCCCGAGCTAAGCGGATGGTGGCTTTTCCCCGACCAATCAAACGCGTCACTACCTCGAAGGCTCATTTGCATGATGCCCCCTACAGATATATCCTTGTTAGTTTTAGTCGGCCCCATAACTCTGATAAGACCTCCTGCATAACTCGAATCGCAACACGTGGCAATTTAGCGAGAGGGGTTGAAATGATGGATGGTAGAGTAGGTACGAGGTGATGAAGTGGGCGGTGGGAGTGTTGCAGAACCTAGTGGTGATTTCTGACACTGAAAATTAGGGACGCTCTTGTTCACAGCGCAGTTGATAAATTATTGCTCCAACGTCCAAAATAGAGAAGTAGGTAATCGACTACAAGAGAATGCGTATGTATCAGTATTTTTTAGGGACACCCCTCATAAGCTACGCTTTTGGTTGATTATTCTGTGAATAATACACCTATGTATTCGCTCAGCAAAAATTTTTTATAACACCCCCTCAAAATTTTTTCTTTTCCGTTTCAAGGTGCGTAGATTCCAAAAATGCAATGTCCATCCGCCGTATGCCGTATCACGTGTACCGGCCTCATTTTCGGTTAAAAAATTCGTTCTTTCGCATACATGCTCCATTTGGGCCCTAGTTGTGTCCCGAAACTTTTCAGCCCGATCGGAATTTACCCAGGGGTGTTATGAGTGAAAATGAGTATAAAAATAGGTACTTTCTGTGTTTTAGTAACATGTTAGGTAGTAAAATGAGCTTTTGAGGTATCGTTTTCCATGTTTTTGGGGTTGAGAAGACCGAACATGAAGTCGATTTCGACCAAAGAGTGGAAAATTGAGGTTCTACCAAATGTTCAGCTCCCAACATTGATTTTTTTTATGAGTCAAAAACCTGGAAAATCGTCTGAAATCACTATCAATTTGTATTATTACACTAGAAAAAGTGTCAACATGTGGATCAAGACGATTAAACGACACTACCAGTAAACAAAGATAATATGAAAAAGAAAAAAAAGGAGGTGTTTTGGGGGCCAAAATTGTGGATCAGAAATAGCTAGGTACTTCGGCTATTTCAATTATTTCACATGAAACAAACAGAAATGAACAGCCAAAATTTCCGTAGGTATGTCCAGTAGAATAATAAACCCATGTGACAAGGACTTTGCAGCGTTTTTCATGAATGATACCTTTTTCAATGTTAGAAGGGAAACCTAATTTTTGACTCTAGAAACTCCTATTCAACTCACTTATGGTTTATTATTTTCATCACTGCACTTTTAAAATCGAACATTCTTTTTCAACAATGGTTTATTATTTTCAACAAATTGTTTATTATTTTTCAACAATGCACCTTTAGTGCATGCATCTTTACCATTTTCAAAAAATGGTTTATTATTTTCAACAAATGGTTTACTATTTTCAACAATGCACCTTTAAAATCGGACAATGAACCTTTCAAAATCGGACATGTTTTTCAATAATGGTTTATTATTTTCAACAATTTTTTTATTATTTTAAACAATGCACCTTTAATGGTTTATTATTTTCAACAAACGGGTTATTATTTTCAACGATGCAACCTTTAAAATCGGACAATGAATCTCTCCAAATTGGACGGATTTTGTTTCAAGGTGGGTAGGTAGGTGGAATCCGAAAATGGAATTAAAAAATGTCTGCCCGTCCGCCGTACTTCGCTCTTTCCTCAGTTACCGTGAACAAAGAACCAAAATTAACGAAATTTGATGTGAAAGTCCCATAGGCCCCTGAAATTTGTACCGAAAAGCTTCTTCAACATGATCGTGAATGAAACATACAATCTCTATCATCTCTGTAACCGATCTACCTTTTCTTTGTTATACGGCTTGGTGGTAATGGTGCATTGTTTGGTACCTAACTTACCAGCGCCATCGTAAACATCAGTCTTCAAATTTTTGGTCAACAGGTCGAGAAGGGAACTTTGGTAGCAAAAGAAGTTGACAGACAGCTGAGCGCTTTCCGAAGAGTGGTGAACGATTCTATGGGATGAAAACTAACGGAGTTACACTTATAACGGAGTTACACGTACCTAGCTACATACTGGTTATACGTGAAAACCATCAGAAAAACTGCTTAACGCTTTGGTTTATTAATTTCAATAATTAACCTGTGGAATCGAGTATGGAATTTGATGGTTTGCGTTACAAGGTACGTAGAATCCGAAAATGGAATTTATTGAAAAACAAAATTTCTGTCATGTACCATAACCAATGAACCTTGGTTTGTGGGTCCCATTTGGGGTTCAGTTGGTCCTGGGATAGTAGTAAGACTATGAAGTGTGAACCGAAAAACTTCGTAGACATGAATGAGTGTGAATCATAAGGTATGGTATACATAACTCCAGCCCAGATATTACTGACAGAGAGCATCTGATTATAAACACGCATGGCTTTATTGAAATCTAGTTTGGTGTTCAATGATATTATTTCATTTGAAAAAAGATAGTTATTTTGGTTTTTGCATACAGATACTTTATCTACTTGCTGATAGGTAGGTACTTACAAGTTTGCTCACGACCAAACGTGTCATCCAAATTAAGACTTTCCAGGAGGGGGCACGAGGGTAGGCAATGACCACTGAAAACAGTGATCTACGCAGAAAGGGCATCTATACAGGAAGATATATATTTCTTTTTTTTTGGCACGTTTTTTCTGACCCCCTAGCCGTAAGACATACCTATGTAAAAAAAAAAAAAAAAAAATTATAGTCACAGGACTTGTGCTAAATGTCAGGATAATAAGAGCAGGTCAAATTTACTTGCAAGATTCCAAGTAGAGACTGCAAAGTAAGCTAAATACTACATTAACAATATTGAGGTCTGGGAGACAAACAACGTAAACTTTCGTGTTTTAAAAATCACCACCTTGTCAAGAGTTAGTCGGCTGGGTGAGCATACATTACCAACTCTTCCATCTCAGTAGAAGTTACACCTCTCAACTTGCAATGGACGTGAGGGAACATAATGTAAAGTACGTTTCAGCTGTTAGCAAAAAGCAAGTATGCGAGCATCTCAAAACATCACGGAGAAGCAATAATAAACTCTAAGGAGAAACTCCGAAGGAACTCTTTATTAGATGACACGAATGAAGTTACACGCGAAATTATCCGCCGTCTTCCCTGTACGGCGAGGCTGACTGGGTGGCAACATAACGACGGTAGAGTAGTTCATACCAGGCCCAAACCTACCTGCGAGTACCTAAATGTATATGGAAGAGGTTTTTGCATACATTATCATCGCATCACCAGCGTTATCAAGTTTGCTTGTTTGCACTTAAGGTGGTCCCGGGCGTTTCCCTCACGAAGATGTAAAGCAAACATGAATATCAAGGTTAAGGCTGGAAGCTGCATTTGCGACATGGACTTGGAGAAGTGAACATCTAACGTTTGAAAAATACGCGTATCCAATCATGAGCAAGATCCTGATTCGAACGCACGTTACATGTAAGCTACAACAGAGCGAATGAGCCAACTGCCACACCCCGTAAAATAAAATAAACCCGATACCCACACACATACTGTACACATACACGTACACATGATTTACCTACCAATATTTTTTTACGTCTACCCTCATGGTGGTGTATAGTTTTAATAAGCTAAGATCAATTAATAAAATTACTTAAGAATGAAACATTTGGTAAGTAGGTATAGCAATTTTGCTTTAAATACCACAACAACTAATCACCTAGGTTGGAAATTATTGTATCGAAAAAACGCTGCAAAGTCCTTTTCACATGGGTTTATTATTCTATTGGACACATCTACTATTATATTGGCTGTTTATTTATTGTTTCTTTAATGTGAACTGATTGAAATAGCTATTTATGATGGTTTATACCAATTTTGACGAATTAGGTACGCTCCTTTTTTTTAAGTATCTTTGATTATTGGTAGTGCAATTTAATCGTCTTGATCCACTTTTTCTAGTGTTATTATACAAATTGATGGTGATTTCAGACGATTTCCCAGGTTTTTGACTCATAAAAAATCAATTTTGGGAGCTTAACATTTGGTAGAACCTCAATTTTCCACTTTTTGGTCAAAATCGACTTCATATTCGGTCTTCTCGTCTCAAAAAACTTGGAAAACGATACCTCAAAAGCTCATGTTGCTAACATGTTACTAACAAAAAGTACCTATTTTTACACACATTTTCACTCATAACACCCCTGGGTATATCCGATCGGGCTGAAAAGTTTCGGGACACAACTAGGGCCCAAATGGAGCATGTGTGCGAAAGAACGAATTTTTTAGACCAAAAATGAAGCCGGTACACGTGATACGGCGGACGGACATGGGATTTTGGTTTATTATTTTCAATAATGAACCATTGGAATCGAGCATGAAAAAAAAAATTCTTACCCCCCCTCAAAATTTGATGGTTTACGTTTCAAGGTATGTAGAATCCAAAACTGCAATAAAAATATTTCTGTCTGTCCGCCGTACGCCGTACGCCGTACGGGCCACTTTTCTTAGTTACCATGAAAAAAAATTGATGAAATTCGGGTTATAGGTTCCGTTCGGCGTCTAGTTGGTCCTCGAAGCTCGACGTTACTGTGAGTCATCTCTAAGGGGTTCAAAATAGGGGTTGAAATTTTCAAAACGCCTATACCATTTTTTTACGTAAATATTTTTACGGTTTTAAATAGTTCTTGAACTTGCGAGTTTTTTAAGACCATCCGGAGCATCGTACGTCCAGCCGTTCGTTCACAGTAAGGCCCCGAAGTTTGCACCGACAGGCATTTTCGACTCCAGTGTGAATGAAATTGTATACAATCCAAACCAAATCTCGTAACCAGAGACGCGCCCACAATAGGAATTTGTGAATACGGCCAATCATTGGTAGGGATCACCTGATTATATTGGCGGAGTATGAAGTCGAGTTGGTTGTTCTGTGATATTATTTAATTTGAAAAATGATGGCTCTATTGGAGTTTGTTGGTAGGTAGTGAAACTTGAACAAACGTTGAAGTATTATTGATGGGTAAATTATTACTACGGTAAATCATTACTCAACGGTAAATTATTACACAACGGTTCATTATACCATCTACGTAGAAGGGGCTGGAGTTTGTTGGTAGGTACTTTTGCAACTTTTTTCACTCCTCATCAACAATTTCTTTTCAGAACTTCATTATGTGTGTTTCTTTTTGTTAGGTACTGTTTGTCATCGGCAGAATTATTTTAGCAACATTTAACTCGTGATTTAGGTAGGTACCTAGTAACGAGTACGGGGTTAGGTACTAACCTACGGAGGGTCTGCGATCTACATAATATGTGTAGAATAGTACATATCATATTTTTTGAATCTACACATCTTGAAACGGAAAAGAAAAAATGTTGAGGGGGTGTTATAAAAATTTTTTCCTGACCGAATACATAGGTGTATTAATTATTCACGGAATAATAAACCAATAACTACTGTGACTAAATGATTCAAGTAGGTACACCAAAATTATACGGCAGTAGAACACCTCGAACATCGTTCCAAGTAGATACCTACCTATAAATACTTATGTACATAAACATGCGTCATTTGTTCCACTCAAGGATGGCTATATAAAACTGCGAGATGCCCGTACTTTGTACCGTATATAGTACGTAACTAGGTATTTGATTGTGCATGTTAATGTGATTCATGTGAATTTTGTATGGACGAGTGATGTTGTCTTTGCGCAATAGAGTAAATATACGATAAAGAACTTGTAGTAATCAAACCAGCGTAATTGAAAAGGTACGTTATGTAGGAAGCGGATCGAATGAATAGAATAATCAATTGTATGAGGATTGAAAACATTTACAATGGGCAGTCAGTAACCAGTCACGAAAACTCCATCTCTGTTAACCTGTTTGCACTCGACGGTATTATGAAGCGCTTGTTAATAAATAATTTACAGTCATTCGAGGCTATAAGCAGCCTAAGCCCATCGAATGGCCTTCTGTCCGGGGGGGGGGGGGGGGGGGGGTGGGGGGGGGGAGGTTTTGTGTTTCATTTTTTAGCGAATTTTCGAAGAATGTTCTCTGTCCAAAATTTTTAAAACTCGAATTTACGAAAGATTTCTATACCAAAATCCGTTTCAGACCATCCTGAATTCACTGCCGAAAGACACCAAAAATTATATGTATATATATATATATATATATATATATATATATATATATATATATATACGTATTGCCTGGCCACAGGCACCCGGCTGCTAGAGGCTACCAGCAGTTTTTTAGATGGGCAAGGTGTAGACTATTCAGCTACTCGTTCCTGTCTTACAGGTTAGTATGGTGCTTGGAAGCCTCTGGCCCTGGGGATTATTTATTTTATTATCAATTCGCATATTACCTAATTACTCACAAATTTTGTTGTAAAACAATATTAGTAAGTAAAAACGCTGCTAAGTCCTTGTCACATGGGTTTTTTTATTCTACTGGACTTACCTACAGAAATGTTAGCTGTTCATTTATTGTTTCTTTCATGTAAAATAATTGAAATAGCTATCTGCGATGGTTTCAACCAATTCCCCCCCCCCCCCCCCCCCCTCCGCCAACACGAATTAGGTAGGTACTACGCTCCATTTTTTTTTTTTTCAAATATTATCTCTGATCATTAGTGGTACCATTTAATTATCTTGATTCACCTGTTCACATTTTTTCCAGTGTTATTATACAAATTGATGGTGATTTCAGACAATTTCTAGGTTTGTGACTCATAAACCATCAATTTTGTGAGCTGAACTTTTGGTAAAACCTCAATTTTCACCTTTTTGGTCAAAACCGACTCCACATTCGGTCTTCTCGTCCCAAAAAACATGCAAAACGATACCTCAAAAGCTCATGTTAATGCTATTAACATGAACTATTAAAAGTACCTATTTTTATACACATTTTCACTCATATTATCCCTGGGTATATTACGATCGGGCTGAAACGTTTCGCGACACAACTAGAACCCAAATGGAGCATGTGTGCGAAAGAACGACTTTTTTAGACCGAAAATAAAGCCTGTACACGTGATACGGCGGATGGCGGACGGACATTGCATTTTTGGAATCTACGGACCTTGAATGGAAAAAATTCCAAAAATGCCAAAAATCATATTAAAATGCTCTCTAGCTCTCATAACCACTTGTGCCCTTGAGAAGGGCGGTCAGAGTGGTGGGGAATGTACAATTTTAATATGGCTATTTGAGCTCCCGGCGTGGTGGAAAAAATTTCAAAAAATCTTAGAAATCATATTAAAATGTTCTCCTGCTCTCATAATCAAAAAGAGCTCTAAGTTAGTCTTATATAGCTGGGAGTGGTTCCCAGCTCTGCGGACTAGTGGCCTAGAGTTTCTATGTTATTACTCATGTTTTGAGGGTCTGATCAATCGCTTTTAGCCTGGAGATGACTGATGGAGTCCGAATTAGTCTTGTAATGCTGTGACAAGGACTTTGCAGCGTTTTTGATCCCGTTTCGGCTCAACCATAGCCCCATATTCCGGGGTTTCAAGATTCGCTACCTACCTAGTCGAGAATTTTGGAAAATAATTTTTGGAAGCAAACCTATTCAGAATGTGACCGGGGCTCTCGCAGTTAGTCAGGCCATCCCTTTTTGAACACGTTTCGGCTCAACCATAGCCCCATATTCAGGATTTCAAGATTCGGTACCTACCTAGTCGAGAATTTTGGAAAATAATTTTTGGAAGCAAACCTATTTAGAATGTGACCGGGGCTCTCGTAGTTAGTCAGGCCATCCCTTTTTGAACACATTTCGACTCAATCATAGCCCCATATTCAGGATTTCAAGATTCGCTACCTACCTAGTCGAGAATTTTGGAAAATAATTTTTGGAAGCAAACCTATTTAGAATGTGACCGGTGCTCTCGCAGTTAGTCAGGCCATCCCTTTTTGAACACATTTCGGCTAAACCATAGCCCCATATTCAGGATTTCAAGATTCGCTACCTACCTAGTCGAGAATTTTGGAAAATAATTTTTGGAAGCAAACCTATTTAGAATTTGACCGGTGCTCTCGCAGTTAGTCAGGCCATCCGTTTTTGAACACATTTCGGCTCAACCATAGCCCCATATTCAGGATTTCAAGATTCGGTACCTACCTAGTCGAGAATTTTGGAAAATGATTTTTGGAAGCAAACCTATTTAGAATGTGACCGGGGCTCTCGTAGTTAGTCAGGCCATCCCTTTTTGAACACGTTTCGGGTCAACCATAGCCCCATATTCAGGATTTCAAGATTCGGTACCTACCTAGTCGAGAATTTTGAAAAATAATTTTTGGAAGCAAACCTATTTAGAATGTGACCGAGGCTCTCGTAGTTAGTCAGGCCATCCCTTTTTGAACACGTTTCGGCTCAACCATAGCCCCATATTCAGGATTTCAAGATTCGCTACCTACCTAGTCGAGAATTTTGGAAAATAATTTTTGGAAGCAAACCTATTCACAAAGTGACCGGGGCTCTCGTAGTTAGTCAGGCCATCCCTTTTTGAACACATTTCGGCTCAACCATAGCCCCATATTCAGGATTTCAAGATTCGCTACCTACCTAGTCGGGAATTTTGGAAAATAATTTTTGGAAGCAAACCTATTCAGAAAGTGACCGGGGCTCTCGTAGTTAGTCAGGCCATCCCTTTTTGAACACGTTTCGGCTCAACCATAGCCTTATATTCAGGATTTCAAGATTCGCTACCTACCTAGTCGAGAATTTTGGAAAATAATTTTTGGAAGCAAACCTATTCAGAAAGTGACCGGGGCTCTCGTAGTTAGTCAGGCCATCCCTTTTTGAACACGTTTCGGCTCAACCATAGCCCCATATTCAGGATTTCAAGATTCGCTACCTACCTAGTCGAGAATTTTGGAAAATAATTTTTGGAAGCAAACCTATTTAGAATGTGACCGGGGCTCTCGTAGTTAGTCAGGCCATCCCTTTTTGAACACATTTCGGCTCAACCATAGCCCCATATTCAGGATTTCAAGATTCGGTACCTACCTAGTCGAGAATTTTGGAAAATAATTTTTGGAATCAAACCTATTTAGAATGTGACCGGTGCTCTCGCAGTTAGTCAGGCCATCCCTTTTTGAACACGTTTCGGGTCAACCATAGCCTTATATTCAGGATTTCAAGATTCGCTACCTACCTAGTCGAGAATTTTGGAAAATAATTTTTGGAAGCAAACCTATTCAGAAAGTGACCGGGGCTCTCGTAGTTAGTCAGGCCATCCCTTTTTGAACACGTTTCGGCTCAACCATAGCCCCATATTCAGGATTTCAAGATTCGCTACCTACCTAGTCGAGAATTTTGGAAAATAATTTTTGGAAGCAAACCTATTTAGAATGTGACCGGGGCTCTCGTAGTTAGTCAGGCCATCCCTTTTTGAACACATTTCGGCTCAACCATAGCCCCATATTCAGGATTTCAAGATTCGGTACCTACCTAGTCGAGAATTTTGGAAAATAATTTTTGGAATCAAACCTATTTAGAATGTGACCGGTGCTCTCGCAGTTAGTCAGGCCATCCCTTTTTGAACACGTTTCGGGTCAACCAATGCCCCATATTCAGGATTTCAAGATTCGCTAGGTACCCTACCTAGTCGAGAATTTTGGAAAATAATTTTTGGAAGCAAACCTATTTAGAATGTGACCGGTGCTCTCGCAGTTAGTCAGGCCATCCCTTTTTGAACACGTTTCGGCTCAACCATAGCCCCATATTCAGGATTTCAAGATTCGCTACCTACCTAGTCGTGAATTTTGGAAAATAATTTTTGAAGCAAACCTATTTAGAATGTGACCGGGGCTCTCGCAGTTAGTCAGGCCATCCCTTTTTGAACACGTTTCGGCTCAACCATAGCCCCATATTCAGGATTTCAAGATTCGCTACCTACCTAGTCGAGAATTTTGGAAAATAATTTTTGGAAGCAAACCTGATGTACTCTTGTAGGAGAACTTGCGTTTCAAGTTATCGTTGCATCTTATTCCGTATTGTAATGTGTTAGGTAAGTAGGTACCGTCCTGTTTTATCCATTCATCTAGTTTTGTGTTTCATTCATAAAGTGTAATTATTACAATAATTAGTCACTAGTTTTATCTACATTATTTGATGAGATTTTACTGTTTAATTACAACGTTCTACACTTGAAAAGTTGGTAATGTTGTTACCCCTCACGTGATTCATTTCAAAGTGGTGACACAGAAAGTGTCTCGAGGTTTGTATAAGGTGTGAATTGGTTAGGTAATTGACAATTCTATTATTAACTTGTGGCTTCAAACGATCAATTCTTTTATGATAGTTTTCCCTGTGTGACTCGACCGAAACCAAATTTTGAAATAGGTACATACCTAGTGATTTTTAACAAATTTGGAAATAGGTAGGTACCTAGTGATTTTCACCAACTTTGGAAATAGGTAGGTACCTAGTCATTTTTTGTCATTTCGAGAGATAGGAAAGCGAAGACCATACCAATTTGTACAGTTACATACAAATATGCACCTATTTGGCCCAAACGACGACAGTAGTAGCAACATAATAATCAGGTTGACATGTTCGTTGAAAAAATACAGAATCAGAACATACGTGAAAATTATACAGACATGTACCTATTTGTTGTACCTACAGGTGCCATTACGGCCAGTTAAGACGCCATACATTGGCACTTGTACCTAACTAGGTAGGTAGGTACCATTTTCCCAGATTTTATACAGTTGGAATCAGATAATTAATACGTACAATGAAAAACGACGAAAACATGAAAATGAGTCAGAATGTCCTTTTTCAAGGCCCTTTTCACTTGAAATTACAAGTAAATTTTCTTTCTCCTCCACAAAACAATATTGTAGTAAACCCGTATTACATCTTATTTAGTTTAGAAGTATTTAAATAGTTGTTAGACGGATATACCTTGGTATCTCAGGTCCAGATCGCTCCACGGATATATACCTATCTTGTTCTCTCAGTGGCGGGTGCTCGACGAGGGTTTATGTTGAGCGCCCGGAGCAAAGAGGAAAATCCTACACACGACCACATCGAGAAATAGAGTCAGAATTCGATTTTTTAAGGCCATTATGACTTGACATGAAATTAAATTAGTAATAGAGAAAACTAATTTCTCCCCCCATCTGCATAGAAATCCGCATCACATCTTTATTACCGTTGAATTTATACTGTTGGAATGGGGTAATAGGTGCAATTACCCGAACTCTTGTAAAGTCATTTTGTCGGTTTTTATAAAGTAACATATCGGTAATTCGTATGGCTGTGTTCCAACTACCACCAGTAACTCATTTACATGATGTAACGTTTGCACAACAAAATCTTATTTTTCCAAAATTTTCTACTGTTTTAATTAGATTCCTTTTTACCCCCACACTTGTCCAAAAACCACCTGTAACTCATTTAGACTACGAAAGTTGAAAACCGCGTGATTTTTCCTCGATGATACCTTTTTTCCAGATTTTATACTGTTCGAATTCGATTACTGGTATAATTGCCCCCACCCTAGTCCCACCACCACCTGAAACTCAATTAGATTGTGAAAATTGAAAACTACGTGATTTTGGCACAGAGGTACCTTTTTTCAGATTTTATACTGTTAGAATTCGATTATTGGTATAATTACCCCCACCCTAGTCCAACCACCACCTGAAACTCAATTAGACTTTGAAAATGGAAAACAGCATGATTTTTCGTCGATTTCACCCTTTTTTCCGATTTTATACTGTTGGAATTCGATTATTGGTATAATTACCCCCTCCCCAGTCCAACCACCACCTGTAACTCAATTAGACTATGAAAATTGAAAACCGCATGATTTTTCGACAATTTCACCTTTTTTTCAGATTTTATACTGTTAGAATTCGATTATTGGTATAATTACCCCCACCCTAGTCCAACCACAAACTGAAACTCAATTAGATTATGAAAATTGAAAACCACGTGATTTTTACACAATTTTACCTTTTTTTCCGATTTTATACTGTTGCAATTGGATAGTTCGTATAATTACCCCCACCCTCGTCCAACCGCCACCTGTAACTCAATTAGACTATGAAAATTGAAAACCACGTGATTTTGACACAATTTTACCTTATTTCCGGTTTTATACTGTACAATTCGATTATTGGTATAATTACCCCCACCCTAGTCCAACCGCCGCCTGTAACTCAATTAGACTTTGAAAATGGAAAACAGCATGATTTTTCGTCGATTTCACCCTTTTTTCCGATTTTATACTGTTGGAATTCGATTATTGGTATAATTACCCCCACCCTAGTCCAACCACCACCTGAAACTCAATTAGATTATGAAAATTGAAAACCACGTGATTTTTACACAATTTTACCTTTTTTTCCGATTTTATACTGTTGCAATTGGATAGTTCGTATAATTACCCCCACCCTCGTCCAACCGCCACCTGTAACTCAATTAGACTATGAAAATTGAAAACCACGTGATTTTGACACAATTTTACCTTATTTCCGGTTTTATACTGTACAATTCGATTATTGGTATAATTACCCCCACCCTAGTCCAACCACCACCCTGAAACTCAATTAGACTATGAAAATTGAAAACTGCGTGATTTTGGCACAGAGGTACCTTTTTTTAGATTTTATACTGTTAGAATTCGATTATTGGTACAATTACCCCCACCCTCGTACAACCACCGCCTGTAACTCAATTAGACTTTGAAAATGGAAAACAGCATGATTTTTCGTCGATTTCACCCTTTTTTCCGATTTTATACTGTTGGAATTCGATTATTGGTATAATTACCCCCACCCTCGTCCAACCACAAACTGAAACTCAATTAGATTATGAAAATTGAAAACCACGTGATTTTTACACAATTTTACCTTTTTTTCCGATTTTATACTGTTGCAATTGGATAGTTCGTATAATTACCCCCACCCTCGTCCAACCACCACCTGTAACTCAATTAGACTATGAAAATTGAAAACCGCATGATTTTTCGACAATTTCACCTTTTTTTCAGATTTTATACTGTTAGAATTCGATTATTGGTATAATTACCCCCACCCTAGTCCCACCACCACCTGAAACTCAATTAGATTGTGAAAATTGAAAACTACGTGATTTTGGCACAGAGGTACCTTTTTTCAGATTTTATACTGTTAGAATTCGATTATTGGTATAATTACCCCCACCCTAGTCCAACCACCACCTGAAACTCAATTAGACTTTGAAAATGGAAAACAGCATGATTTTTCGTCGATTTCACCCTTTTTTCCGATTTTATACTGTTGGAATTCGATTATTGGTATAATTACCCCCACCCTCGTCCAACCACAAACTGAAACTCAATTAGATTATGAAAATTGAAAACCACGTGATTTTTACACAATTTTACCTTTTTTTCCGATTTTATACTGTTGCAATTGGATAGTTCGTATAATTACCCCCACCCTCGTCCAACCACCACCTGTAACTCAATTAGACTATGAAAATTGAAAACCGCATGATTTTTCGACAATTTCACCTTTTTTTCAGATTTTATACTGTTAGAATTCGATTATTGGTATAATTACCCCCACTCTAGTCCAACCACCACCTGAAACTCAATGGCCCGGTTTTTCAAACCTCAGTTAACTTTGACGATCGTTAACGCCGCGAAATGTCGTTTTTCAAACCATGGGTACGAGTTGACGCTCCGTCAGTTTGACGTAACCACAACCGCGCGACGAAGTAAGGTTAACTACGCCGTCAACTGTCAACCACTGTCTTCGGTGGACAAACAGGACATGAAAGTCGAAATTATCATTCAACACATGACACAAGGGATTTCCCTTCTTCCATGCATATTTACCTACCTACCTTCATCATTCAACTGTCTTTATTTATTTATCATACTTCCCTACCTTTATTTAATCATATTTACTTACCTGATCATAATTATTTATTTGATTACTTACCTATCAACTGTGTTGTCTACTGATTTTATCTACATTAATATCGGACACGACTCTTCTGCTGCTCCTTCCTTGATTCCTTGGTTTTATAGCTCAGGGGCTTCAGTGGGAACGCCGGTTGGTTCCCCGATACGAACATTTCAGCCAGTGGAGTGACGACGAATTTGCCACAGTTTTCAATTTTTCTTCTGCCTCGTATAATTAGTATAGGTAATCGGTTTTGTAATTGAAACTAGGAGTTGAAATATTTTTTTGAACCCTGCATTTCCTCGGTTGTGTAATATAACTTCTCCTAATATCCTCTGGATCTGGTGGTTTAATGTAGAGTAGGTACAATACCTCTTGGTTGCATGGTGTACCTCATTATTCAAATTACCATTCACACACGTTAAAACTTGTGGGTTACAATGAATAGGGCAATAATCCGGTAAACTGGGTTAAATAAAATTGAAAAAAAATCATTTGAATTATAGCCCAATCAAATTGTCACTAAAATCGGCCCCGACCAAACACTAAATATGCTATTTTATTTTATTGTTTTAAATGGTCCATTGGGGTCCTAATAAGAGTAATCTATGGTTTCCCACCAAAATATTTGATGGGGCAAATCTGGGCAGCCCAGAAACTACGAAATTTTCGGAGTTTTTGGTTTATTATTCTGTGAATAATACACCTATGTATTCGCTCAGCAAAAAATTTTTATAACACCCACTTAAAATTTTTTTCTTTTCCGTTTCAAGGTGCGTAGATTCCAAAAATGCAATGTCCGTCCGCCGTCCGCCGTACGCCGTATCACGTGTACAGGCTTCATTTTCGGTCTAAAAAAGTCTAAAAGTCTAAAAGTCTAAAAGGAATATACCCAGGGGTGTTATGAGTGAAAATGTGTGTAAAAATAGGTACTTTTTACGTTTTAGCAACATATTGGTAACATGAGCTTCTGAGGTATCGTTTCTATGTTTTTGGGGACGAGAAGACCGAATATGAAGTCGATTTTGACCAAAGAGTGGAAAATTGAGTTCTACCAAATGTTCAGCTCCCAGAATTGATTTTTTATGAGTGAAAAACCTGGGAAATCGTCTGAAATCACCATCAGTTTGTATAATAACACTGGAAAAAGAGTCAAGACGTGGTTCAGGACGATTAAATGGCAATACCAATGATCAAAGATAGTTTAAAAAGAAAAGAAAAAAGAGCGTACCTAATTTGTGTTTTGGGGGCCAAAATTAATGGAAACGATCAGAAGTAGCTATTTCGATTATTACGCATGAAAGAAACAATTAATGAACAGCCAACGTTTCTGTAGGTATGTCCAATAGAATAATAAACCCATGTGACAAGGACTTTTCAGCGTTTTTTGGTTTATTATTCTGTGAATAATACACCTATGTATTCGCTCAGCAAAAATTTTTTATAACAACCCCTCAAACTTTTTTCTTTTTCGTTTCAAGGTGCGTAGATTACAAAAACGCTGAAAAGTCCTTGTCACATGGGTTTATTATTCTATTGGACATACCTACAGAAACGTTGGCTGTTCATTAATTGTTTCTTTCATGCGTAATAATCGAAATAGCTACTTCTGATCGTTTCCATTAATTTTGGCCCCCAAAACACAAATTAGGTACGCTCTTTTTTATTTTCTTTTTAAACTATCTTTGATCATTGGTTGTGCCATTTAATCGTCCTGAACCACGTCTTGACACTTTTTCCATTGTTATTATACAAACTGATGGTGATTTCAGACGATTTCCCAGGTTTTTCACTCATAAAAAATCAATTCTGGGAGCTGAACATTTGGTAGAACTCAATTTTCCACTCTTTGGTCAAAATCGACTTCATATTCGGTCTTCTCGTCCCAAAAAACATAGAAAACGATATCTCAGAAGCTCATGTTACCAATATGTTGCTAAAACGTAAAAAGTACCTATTTTTACACACATTTTCACTCATAACACCCCTGGGTATATTCCGATCGGGCTGAAAAGTTTCGGGACACAACTAGGGCCCAAATGGAGCATGTGTGCGAAAGAACGATTTTTTTAGACCGAAAATGAAGCCTGTACACGTGATACGGCGGACGGCGTACGGCGGACGGACATTGCATTTCTGGAATCTATGCACCTTGAAACGTAAAAGAAAAAAGTTTGAGGGGGTGTTATAAAAATTTTTTGCTGAGCGGATACATAGGTGTATTATTCACAGAATAATAAACCAAAATGCAATGTCCGTCCGCCGTACGCCGTCCGCCGTCCGCCGTATCACGTGTACAGGCTTCATTTTTGGTCTAAAAAAGTCGTTCTTTCGCACACATGCTCCATTTGGGCCCTAGTTGTGTCCCGAAACTTTTCAGCCCGATCGGAATATACCCACGGGTGTTATGAGTGAAAATGTGTGTAAAAATAGGTACTTTTTGCGTTTTAGCAACATGTTGGTAAGATGAGCTTCTGAGATATCTTTTTCCATGTTTTTTGGGACGAGAAGACCGAATATGAAGTCGATTTTGACCAAAGAGTGGAAAATTCAGTTCTACCAAATGTTCAGCTCCCAAAATTGATTTTTTATGAGTCAAAAACCTGGAAAATCGTCTGAAATCACCATCAGTTTAGATAATAGCACTGGAAAAAGTGTCAACACGTGGATCAAGAGGATTAAATGGCAATACCAATGATCAAAGATAGTTTTAAAAAAAATAAAAAAATAAAATAACACGAGCGTAGGTGCCTAATTTGTGTTTTAGGGGCCAAAATTAATGGAAACCATCAGAAATAGCTATTTCGATTATTACGCATGAAAGAAACAATTAATGAAAAGCCAACATTTCTGTAGGTATGTCCAGTAGAATAATAAACCCATGTGACAAGGACTTTGCAGCGTTTTTCAGATTTTATACGGTTGCAATTCGATAGTTCGTATAATTACCCCCACCCTCGTCCAACCACCACCTGTAACTCAATTCGACTATGAAAATTGAAAACCGCATGATTTTTCGACAATTTCAGCTTTTTTTCAGATTTTATACTGTTAGAATTCGATTATTGGTATAATTACCCCCACCCTAGTCCAACCACCACCCTGAAACTCTATTAGATTATGAAAATTGAAAACCACGTGATTTTTACACAATTTGACCTTTTTTTCCGATTTTATACTGTTAGAATTCGATTATTGGTATAATTACCCCCACCCTAGTCCAACCACCACCCTGAAACTCTATTAGATTATGAAAATTGAAAACCGGATGATTTTTCGACAATTTCACCTTTTTTCAGATTTTATACTGTTAGAATTCGATTATTGGTATAATTACCCCCACCCTCGTCCAACCACCCCACCTGTAACTCAATTAGACTATGAAAATTGAAAAGCGCATGATTTTCGAAAATTTCACCTTTTTTCAGATTTTATACTGTTAGAATTCGATTATTGGTATAATTACCCCCACCCTAGTCCAACCACCACCCTGAAACTCTATTAGATTATGAAAATTGAAAACCACGTGATTTTCACACAATTTGACCTTTTTTTCCGATTTTATACTGTTAGAATTCGATTATTGGTATAATTACCCCCACCCTAGTCCAACCACCACCCTGAAACTCTATTAGATTATGAAAATTGAAAACCGCATGATTTTCGAAAATTTCACCTTTTTTTCAGATTTTATACTGTTAAAATTCGATTATTGGTATAATTACCCCCACCCTCGTCAACCACCACCTGTAACTCAATTAGACTATGAAAATTGAAAACCGCATGATTTTTCGACAATTTCACCTTTTTTCAGATTTTATACTGTTAGAATTCGATTATTGGTATAATTACCCCCACCCTCGTCCAACCACCACCTGTAACTCAATTAGACTATGAAAATTGAAAACCGCATGATTTTCGAAAATTTCACCTTTTTTTCAGATTTTATACTGTTAGAATTCGATTATTGGTATAATTACCCCCACCCTCGTCCAACCACCACCTGTAACTCAATTAGACTATGAAAATTGAAAACGGCATGATTTTTCGACAATTTCACCTTTTTTCAGATTTTATACTGTTAGAATTCGATTATTGGTATAATTACCCCCACCCTCGTCCAACCACCACCTGTAACTCAATATTAGACTATGAAAATTGAAAACAGCATGATTTTTCGTCGATTTCACCCTTTTTTCCGATTTTATACTGTTAGAATTCGATTTTCGGTATAATTACCCCCACCCTAGTCCAACCACAAACTGAAACTCAATTAGATTATGTAAATTGAAAACCGCGTGATTCTGGCACAACGATCATTGGAGCGTAAGTTGTGGTTATGCTAAAGTTATGCTAACTTTCAGCACACTGGTGAGTTGAGGTGATTGCATACTTCAAGGCGCTGCAAAATGACTGAAGTTGTGCCCCTTCAAACCAGTGGGAGCACCCTCCAGAGGCTCCCAGCTCGGGAGCCTCTGCAGCGAGGATACATCTAAATGTAGTGTGCACGCAACCGGTAGAGGCGCCCGCAGCGGGCGCCAGTGGCCCGTCAATACGTTTTTAAAAGGCGCCTCTAGCAGGGCTTTACTACAATATATATATATATATATATATATATATATATATATATATGTGTGTGTGTGTCATTCCAGACGATAACTCTCGAAAGAATTGAGATAAAAAGTTCAAATTTGCACGAAAAATCTGTCTTGGCAATCGACAGGCTAAGTTCGTAGATGGGCAGAATCGGGTCACTCTAAGGGGGAATTTTGGGGAGTTTTAGGGGGGGAAAATTACCCATAAATTCCCAAAATGAAGCAGTCTGACAAGTGACACCTCATTTTAAAGGTTTTTGTACGCTGAACACGATGGTGAAATCAGAATTGCGATATCTCATTCCGTTCTCAAACTGGAGCACTTTGAAGATGAAGGAACGTGGTTATTTCTTGAGATGTTCTTCCTGGTTCGTCTGCTCTAATCTGATAACGGAATGGGATATCGCAATTCTGACATCACCATCGTGTTCAGCGTTGGAAAATCTACAAACCGAGGTGTTACTCGGCAAAAAATGGAACAAAAAATTTGTTACGTATCCAATACCTACTCTGTATTGGATACGTAACATACGTACTGTACGTATGTTGGATAAGTAACTGTACGTATATTGTAGTACCAATACTTCAATATACGTACATACTTGAATACCTATAATTACCCAATAAGTTTAAGATTGCCCATATTTGAATGGGATATCCCAAACATCACATTTTACATAAAATCAGTTATTTCTTCGAAAATTCGCTTTTATAGCCATGCTGCATGACTGTGGTTTTTTCTTTATCCATCAAGACAGAATTTGTGCCAATATACTTTGACGGTTCTTTTTTTGATCTCCTTGTCCCATTCGAGATGAAAAGCTCCCTCCCACGAGTAAGTAGGTAATTACAGAAAAGCCCGCTGGGAGTTGGGGGAGCGCTGCTGTAGGACGTGGACGAAATCTCGAAAGCCCATCTCTCGTGAATGTTGAAAGAACACAAAAAAGATACCGAAGCAAAGGCGGGGGAAAAAAAGCTCGCAACTAAGGTCTTAGGACACAGGTAGGTTGATTACAACTAAGGGCAGAGGGCATGAGTCCCATGTAAATTCCGTTTGTTTCCTTGTCTTGATACTCTTTTCTTTTTCTCTCTCGAGTTAACGAGGCCCCTTACGTAGGGATTCCATGTTTGCGCTTCAGGGAATCTAAGTCAATTTAACGGGAAGAGATAAAGCGGATTTCGTGTGTCGGTGGTTGTCATGGAGGAAAGCATTTCTTTACTATGCCCACACGGCACACGCTACACCCTGTGAATTTGTGAATGAAGGATGAGGTTGAGAATGAATAACCGCCTATTTAGATTCAGCACGAGTCAACTCAACAATTCTCAATCGTTTTCTCTTTGTTCATTTTTTCACCCTTCTCAATGATTGGTAGCACACAGCCAATCATGTTTACGCGTAGGTACAAGTATTTATACAGTTTAATAAATAACTGAAATTCTGGACTTCACCATCAACGGAGGAAACAATTATTGCTTTACGATGCAAAAATAAAATTCCAACTCTCCCCGCTTGACTTCACATGTTATCAAAATTTGTACACATATTATGATAATTCACGCATTATTCACATAACGGGTAACCTCTACCTATCCCCTGGACCGTTTTACCGTAGCCGAACTGTCTGATGCAAAGAATGCCTACGATATAATGACGGTTATTCGACTAGACGGTACCTGTCAATTGGAAGGGGCCTGGGGAAACCCCAATAGGCGCCGCGTCACTGGTCCCCTACCTACCACCTTTCACTCGCCCTGTGCATTGCGCTTATACGTCAGACTTGTTTCTACTTTCGTTCATGAGTTAAATGTTTAACAATGGTTTGCTGTGCCATTGCGAGTTGTTCGAACAAAGACGGTGCAAAAAACCCCAGACTCCATTTTCACCGGTTTCTGAAGGATAAGGAGACGAAATCTAAGTGGATTGTAAGTGACATGTAAGCGTGCAGACTCTTTCACAACAGACAAAGCTCGAGCATATTCTATTCATTTTGATCAGAGTAATTATGACCGTGATTTAAGAGCTGAGTTATTAAAACTTCCTCCGAAATTTGAATTGAAACTGGGCACAGTACCACACCTGTTTTTGCCAAAATCTGCCACGACAAAAACCATATCGGTAGCATCTTCTAACGATGATCGCAAAAATGGATCGGAAAAACGATCTATTCGCAAGGAAATTCAAGCTGTTCTGAGTTCCGAAACGGAGATCGATTCAAAACTTGTTGGAAATCAAATTATTGATAGTTCGTGTTCAGAAAGACCTGATGAAATTTGTAAGTGTGCTGATTCTGACCAGCCCGCAGAAGTTGTTTTTCTATCGTGTGGAATGACACATATAGGTATATTAAAAAATAAAATCCCAGGGTTCGATACAGGGTGCCTTGAAACGGATTTGTATGCAAAAACTTTAAAAAAACTCAGCTACTAAAATTTTTGGAGCCATTGCAATAGCTTCATTTTCTTCAAAAATTCGCTAAAAACGGAGTTTTAAGCTAGGTATAATAGGCCATCCAAACACAAAATAGCTTTTAATAATAATCTATCGAAAGAATAGTGGATGAAATTAAAAGGATAGTAACGTAAAATGTTCTTTTTGAACTGAGCCGGTGCGTATATTCGAGAGGCTCCCACGGTAGTGAAGGTCGTCATCGGCCAGGAGCCCCCTTCGATTGACAGGTACCGTCTAGTGAAATAACCGTGGATATAATCATGTCGTAAACGGTGTATAGTTTCTGATAACGCCAGTATGGAGGTACCATGAACCTTAGTTCAACAACTTGTACTTGCTTCGATGCATCAGAGGAGGATGTGTCAACATGGTATTGGAAATTTATCGAGAAAGCCATAAACTGGGCTTTTCGATTTTGGATGGTAGTTCGTGACATACGTATGTCAAACCTACTACTCATTCCGAATACGCAGGTAATCGACATCGACGTCCAATCTGGTATGGACCGCTTTGACAGTTTAAATGAACCCATCAAGTCCAACGAAATATCTACATCAATGGAAGAAATCGTACCAACAAGCAACACCCATCACCGTAAACCACAGAAACTGGCACTTGATTCTGAAAGCTCGAATGAGATGCCTACAATTGACCCAAACATGGCCGCGTATAAACCGAGTGGTTTACGATAATCGTGCTGCAGGCGAACGGAGGCGACGTGACGTTAGGGCAAACACGACCAAGCTCCGGGACTTTCAAAAGAGAAACAACAACTGAAATATGCAGAGTACATCTCATTATCGTATGTAACAACTCCGCGGTTATAACGAACTATGACAAGAGGGACGTTGAATGGTAAAGAGTTGGCAACCACTGTAAAACGTCTGTCCGTCCTCTTGTATCCAATTCCGTCTATACCAATATCTCAACATCACAACGTGGCCAAATCCTGGCTAACCCTGATCCAGCCGAATGGAGACAAGAAAGTTAACGGGGGCTTTTTCAAAGCTTTTTTTAAATTCTCGATTTCAAGGCAAGACATCAAATTTTGGAAACGGTGGCTCTAAATGTATGCCGAAATAATCTTAGGGCCGATTTCACCAACATTGTTAATCATGGTTAGACGACTCTAATCCTAATTGTTTCTGGAGTTTCTACTGTTAGTATTTCGAGTCATTTTGCTGTCTGTCTAATTAAATTGTATGTAACTAGGTAAACACTTCCTTTGATTAATAAATATCGGAGCCCGAAAAAACCGATGCAAATCCCTGCACAACGGTTTATTATTTTGTATAGAATACCCTTCCGTTACAGATCACAGCTCTCTGTATAGATAACCCTTCTATATAATATAATATGTACTATTCTATACATAATATGTAGATCGCAGACCCTCCGTGGGTTACTACCTAACCCCGTACTCGTTACTAGGTACCTACCTAAATCACGATTTAAATGTTGTTAAAATAATTCTGTCGATGACAAACAGTAACTAAAATGGCAAAAAGAAACGCAAATAACGAAGTTCTGAAGGAAAATTGTTGATGTGGAGTGAAATAGATGCCCCTTCTGCGTAGATCACTGTTTTCTGTGGTCAGTACCTACCCTCTGGTCAAGTATAATGAACCATTGTGTAATAACTTGCCCATCAATAATACTTCAACGGTTGGTCAAGTTGCAAAAGTACCGATCAACAAAATCCAGCACCTTCTTGGTACATGAACCGTTGTGTAATAATTTACCGTTGTGTGATAATTTGCCGTTGTGTAATAATTTACCATTGTGTAATAATTTACCAGTCAATAATACAATACTTCAAAGTTTGTTCAAGTTTCACAAGTACCTACCAACAAAATCCAACAGTCCACCACATATCAAATGAAATAATATCGCAGAACAACCAACTCGACTTCATACAGCCATCCTTGATTATAATCAGGTGCTCCCTAGTGATGATATCCCGGCCGGATTTATACCGTTTGATTCACGATCGTGTTGATGAAGCTTTTTGGTGCACACGAACGGCTGGACGGACAATGCTCCGGATGGTCTCAAAAAATTGTTTAGCTCAAGACAAATTTGATAACGTAAAAAAAACCATACCCTTCCATCGAAATTTTTCGAGCTACGGCGTTCTGAAAATGTCAACCCCTATTTTTAACCCCTTAGAGATGACTGACAGTAACGCCGAGCTTCGAGGACCAACTAGACCCCGAACGGAACCTATAACAAGAATTTCATCAATTTTTTGTTCATGGTAACTAAGAAAAGTGGCCAGTACGGCGTACGGCGGACAGACAGAAATATTTTTATTGCATTTTCGGATTCTACATAGGTACCTTGAAACGTAAACCATCAAATTTTGAGGGGGTTAGAATTTTTTTTTCATGCTCGATTCCAATGGTTCATTATTGAAAATAATAAACCAAAAATTGGTACACCAAATTCGTACATAAAACGTTGGTGCAAAAGAGGGTGGAATAATAATGGACGGGAGCCCCATATTGTGTGACCGCTGAGGCTGTAGCGCCTCACACTGATCCACTCGCTGATCCACTCACACTCATCCACATGGACACACGTCGAGGATGAAGGGCCGCGGCTCGAGTTTGTGCGAGCCTCGCAGAAAATATCACTGACGTGGAACACCACTTGATGTCTTGGAGAGCGCTAAATCTTCCAAGGACCCCCCCCCCCCCCCTCCACCAGTACTTCACATTATTGATCAGTGGGCTCTTCCGCCTGCAATAACTCCTTTCTGTCGACCGCAGCCCGTTCATTGTGCGATTAATGCGCGAGAAATGCCTCGCGATTGGCGTTTCGTCGGAATCCACTTATCAACACGTGAAGTACATACTACATACTTGTCACGCACTAACAGATTACAAGCCGATTTGGTCCAGCGTAATCCATGGATTAACTGGCCGCTCTTCAAGTAGGTATTGTACTTTATTTCCATTCAAATTTGGTCTGATAACACGAGGAAATTTCACCCCCACTTCTACAGGTTTACTCCTTGGATTAGCTGATAGATCCGGAAGCTCGGGTTCGAATACAACTTCGTTTAGCATCAGAGGCGGATGGTGAGGCATGCAAGTTAGGCACACCTAACCAGTAATCTACGCTGATTTTTGGGGGAAAAATGATGAATATTTTTTCGAAAAAATGTTAAATATTTTTTAAAAAACTTTTTTTATCTAATGAAATATTCTTAGAAATTGCCTGATAATACTATTTCAGAACTCAATACTACTTAGGAAACTAGGACATTTAGGTGATAACATAAGTGGAACGAAGCATCCAAATGGGAGTATGTAGTTGCGATGCAGAACCTAGAAGAGGTGAATAAGATGAAGAATCAGTTAAAACTGTGACAAAAGGCTGTTATAAAATAACGAGAAAATTAATAAATCCGCATTGAATCAGGCTTGGTTGGTATCCACTCCAAGATCTTCTCCATCACCTCCGGTCTCCCATTTTCAAGGGGGAATGAGGAGGACCAAAAAGCAGGTACCTCAAACCTTTTCTCACAATTTCAGCAGAATCCTGGTTTGATAAACACAATGGCCCTTTCATTGAATTATTAGTTCAAAAACGCTGCAAATCCCTGCACAACGGTTTATTATTTTGTATAGAATACCCTTCCGTTACAGATCACAGCTCTATGTATAGATAACCCGTCTATATAATTTATGATATGTACTATTCTATACATATAATGTAGATCGCAGACCCTCCGTAGGTTGGTACCTAACCCCGTACTCGTTACTAGGTACCTACCTAAATCACGAGTTAAATGTTGCTAAAATAATTCTGCCGATGACAAACAGTACCTAACAAAAAGAAACACACATAATGAAGTTCTGAAAAGAAATTGTTGATGAGGAGTGAAAAAAGTTGCGAAAGTACCTACCAACAAACTCCAGCCCCTTCTACGTAGATGGTATAATGAACCGTTGTGTAATAATTTACCGTTGAGTAATGATTTACCGTAGTAATAATTTACCCATCAATAATACTTCAACGTTTGTTCAAGTTTCACTACCTACCAACAAACTCCAAAAGTGCCATCACTTATCAAATGAAATAATATCACAGAACAACCAACTCGACTTCATACTCCGCCAATATAATCAGGTGATCCCTAGCAATGATTTCATCTCCGCCAAATTTCCTATTGTGGGCGATTCTCTGGTTACGAGATTTGGTTTGAATTGTATACAATTTCATTCACACTGGAGTCGAAAATGCCTGTCGGTGCAAACTTCGGGGCCTTACTGTGAACGAACGGCTGGACGTACGACGCTCCGGATGGTCTTAAAAAACTCGCAAGTTCAAGAAATATTTAAAACCGTAAAAATATTCACGTAAAAAAATGGTATAGGCGTTTTGAAAATTTCAACCCCTATTTTGAACCCCTTAGAGATGACTCACAGTAACGTCGAGCTTCGAGGACCAACTAGACGCCGAACGGAACCTATAACCCGAATTTCATCAATTTTCTTTCATGGTAACTAAGAAAAGTGGCCCGTACGGCGTACGGTGTACGGCGGACAGACAGAAATATTTTTATTGCAATACCTTGAAACGTAAACCATCAAATTTTAAGGGGGGGTAAGAATTTTTTTTTCATGCTCGATTCCAATGGTTCATTATTGAAAATAATAAACCAAAAAGGCCTTGCTAAGCACAAAAAAATCTATTAGAATAAAATGAAATATTATGCTCATGCTGTCAGTTCATTATAATCACAATGCTGTCTGACCTGGAGTTTTTGGGACAGCCAGTAATTTTATGAGTGTCTACTGCAAAATTCGGCTTCCACCTACCACGGATCTTGCATCAAAATTCAGGCTTCATTTAGGAGTCTAGGTTAGCAGAGCTAGTTGGGAGGGTCGTTTGAACCCTACTTCCGTAGGTTAACTCGTAATAAATAACTCCACTACTTAGGCTAGGTACCTGGAAGAGTTGGAAATTCGGATTCTCGAATACGTCGGATACGAACCCAGGGTCAGATGTGGAGATCATTCAAGCCCCTTTTCTGCGGATTATTCATCTCAGGTTTATACTTGACACTGAACTAAATAGCCAAATGAGAGATTTAGGACATCGATTCATCGAATTAAATTATAGACCTTTTGTGGTAAGCCATCTTGCAATGCGGAATAAAGAAAAACTATACCTTCAGCTTACCACTAAAATGTAAGCTGAAGGTCTTTTTTCTTTATTCCACATCGAGAGATGTAGGATTTAGGACTCTCACTCGGATTCAAATCCAGCTTTAAATGTCTGCATAGGGGAAGACATGGCAAAGGTTCTGCTAATCTGCCCAACCAGCTGGATGAAGCCTGAGGATAAATACAGCTGAATGGCCTAAAGAGCTAACGTGCAGTTCAATGAGCCAGTGACGCTCAGGAACCTAGAAATGTTGTAGGCGAAGGGAAAGTATCTAACTTGTAAGCTGGGAAAAGATTCGACATGTTTAGCGAATAGAAGAGGCTTTGTTAGTAGCAAGCTCTCCATCCACAAAAACGCTGCAAATCCCTGCACAACGGTTTATTATTTTGTATAGAATACCCTTCCGTTACAGATCACAGCTCTATGTATATCACGAGTTAAATGTTGCTAAAATAATTCTGCCGATGTCAAACAGTACCTAACAAAAAGAAACACACATAATGAAGTTCTGAAAAGAAATTGTTGATGAGGAGTGAAAAAAGTTGCAAAAGTACCTACCAACAAACTCCAGCCCCTTCTACGTAGATGGTATAATGAACCGTTGTGTAATAATTTACCGTTGAGTAATGATTTACCGTAGTAATAATTTACCCATCAATAATACTTCAACGTTTGTTCAAGTTTCACTACCTACCAACAAACTCCAAAAGTGCCATCACTTATCAAATGAAATAATATCACAGAACAACCAACTCGACTTCATACTCCGCCAATATAATCAGGTGATCCCTAGCAATGATTTCATCTCCGCCAAATTTCCTATTGTGGGCGCGTCTCTGGTTACGAGATTTGGTTTGAATTGTATACAATTTCATACACACTGTAGTCGAAAATGCCTGTCGGTGCAAACTTCGGGGCCTTACTGTGAACGAACGGCTGGACGTACGACGCTCCGGATGGTCTTAAAAAACTCGCAAGTTCAAGAACTATTTGAAACCGTAAAAATATTCACGTAAAAAAATGGTATAGGCGTTTTGAAAATTTCAACCCCTATTTTGAACCCCTTAGAGATGACTCACAGTAACGTCGAGCTTCGAGGACCAACTAGACAGCGAACGGAACCTATAACCCGAATTTCATCAATTTTCTTTCATGGTAACTAAGAAAAGTGGCCCGTACGGCGTACGGCGGACAGACAGAAATATTTTGGTTGATTATTTTCAATAATGAACCATTGGAATCGAGCATGAAAAAAAAAATTCTTACCCCCCCTCAAAATTTGATGGTTTACGTTTCAAGGTATGTAGAATCCAAAACTGCAATAAAAATATTTCTGTCTGTCCGCCGTACGCCGTACGCCGTACGGGCCACTTTTCTTAGTTACCATGAAAGAAAATTGATGAAATTCGGGTTATAGGTTCCGTTCGGCGTCTAGTTGGTCCTCGAAGCTCGACGTTACTGTGAGTCATCTCTAAGGGGTTCAAAATAGGGGTTGAAATTTTCAAAACGCCTATACCATTTTTTTACGTAAATATTTTTACGGTTTTAAATAGTTCTTGAACTTGCGAGTTTTTTAAGACCATCCGGAGCATCGTACGTCCAGCCGTTCGTTCACAGTAAGGCCCCGAAGTTTGCACCGATAGGCATTTTCGACTCCAGTGTGAATGAAATTGTATACAATTCAAACCAAATCTCGTAACCAGAGACGCGCCCACAATAGGAATTTGTGAATACGGCCAATCATTGGTAGGGATCACCTGATTATATTGGCGGAGTATGAAGTCGAGTTGGTTGTTCTGTGATATTATTTAATTTGAAAAATGATGGCTCTTTTGGAGTTTGTTGGTAGGTAGTGAAACTTGAACAACGTTGAAGTATTATTGATGGGTAAATTATTACTACGGTAAATAATTACTCAACGGAAAATTATTACACAACGGTTCATTATACCATCTACGTAGAAGGGGCTGGAGTTTGTTGGTAGGTACTTTTGCAACTTTTTTCACTCCTCATCAACAATTTCTTTTCAGAACTTCATTATGTGTGTTTCTTTTTGTTAGGTACTGTTTTCATCGGCAGAATTATTTTAGCAACATTTAACTCGTGATTTAGGTAGGTACCTAGTAACGAGTACGGGGTTAGGTACTAACCTACGGAGGGTCTGCGATCTACATAATATGTATAGAATAGTACATATCATATTATATAGACGGGTTATCTATACATAGAGCTGTGATCTGTAATAGAAGGGTATTCTATACAAAATAATAAACCGTTGTGCAGGGATTTGCAGCGTTTTATTGCAGTTTTGGATTCTACATACCTTGAAACGTAAACCATCAAATTTTGAGGGGGGGTAAGAATTTTTTTTTTCATGCTCGATTCCAATGGCTCATTATTGAAAATAATAAACCAAAAGTTGCAAAAGTACCTACCAACAAACTCCATCCCCTTCTACGTAGATGGTATAATGAACCGTTGTGTAATAATTTACCGTTGAGTAATGATTTACCGTAGTAATAATTTACCCATCAATAATACTTCAACGTTTGTTCAAGTTTCACTACCTACCAACAAACTCCAAAAGAGCCATCATTTTTCAAATTAAATAATATCACAGAACAACCAACTCGACTTCATACTCCGCCAATATAATCAGGTGATCCCTACCAATGATTGGCCGTATTCACAAATTCCTATTGTGGGCGCGTCTCTGGTTACGAGATTTGGTTTGAATTGTATACAATTTCATTCACACTGGAGTCGAAAATGCCTGTCGGTGCAAACTTCGGGGCCTTACTGTGAACGAACGGCTGGACGTACGAAGCTCCGGATGGTCTTAAAAAACTCGCAAGTTCAAGAATTATTTAAAACCGTAAAAATATTTACGTAAAAAAATGGTATAGGCGTTTTGAAAATTTCAACCCCTATTTTGAACCCCTTAGAGATGACTCACAGTAACGTCGAGCTTCGAAGACCAACTAGACGCCGAACGGAACCTATAACCCGAATTTCATCTTTTTTTTTTCATGGTAACTAAGAAAAGTGGCCCGTACGGCGTACGGCGTACGGCGGACAGACAGAAATATTTTTATTGCAGTTTTGGATTCTATATACCTTGAAACGTAAACCATCAAATTTTGAGGGGGGGTAAGAATTTTTTTTTTCATGCTCGATTCCAATGGTTCATTATTGAAAATAATAAACCAAAAATACCTGTTGCATGCCATCGTAAAATAATACAAATTTATATATTTATATGTAGCACCGACTTCACCATATTTTGGGCGTGAATACAGTTTTATTCAGTTTCTTAATTGTGTTTTATTACAATACGATATCGTGCAGTCGGTAACTAAGAAAAGTGGCCCGTACGGCGTACGGCGGACAGACAGAAATATTTTGGTTGATTATTTTCAATAATGAACCATTGGAATCGAGCATGAAAAAAAAAATTCTTACCCCCCCTCAAAATTTGATGGTTTACGTTTCAAGGTATGTAGAATCCAAAACTGCAATAAAAATATTTCTGTCTGTCCGCCGTACGCCGTACGCCGTACGGGCCACTTTTCTTAGTTACCATGAAAGAAAATTGATGAAATTCGGGTTATAGGTTCCGTTCGGCGTCTAGTTGGTCCTCGAAGCTCGACGTTACTGTGAGTCATCTCTAAGGGGTTCAAAATAGGGGTTGAAATTTTCAAAACGCCTATACCATTTTTTTACGTAAATATTTTTACGGTTTTAAATAGTTCTTGAACTTGCGAGTTTTTTAAGACCATCCGGAGCATCGTACGTCCAGCCGTTCGTTCACAGTAAGGCCCCGAAGTTTGCACCGATAGGCATTTTCGACTCCAGTGTGAATGAAATTGTATACAATTCAAACCAAATCTCGTAACCAGAGACGCGCCCACAATAGGAATTTGTGAATACGGCCAATCATTGGTAGGGATCACCTGATTATATTGGCGGAGTATGAAGTCGAGTTGGTTGTTCTGTGATATTATTTAATTTGAAAAATGATGGCTCTTTTGGAGTTTGTTGGTAGGTAGTGAAACTTGAACAACGTTGAAGTATTATTGATGGGTAAATTATTACTACGGTAAATAATTACTCAACGGAAAATTATTACACATTGGTTCATTATACCATCTACGTAGAAGGGGCTGGAGTTTGTTGGTAGGTACTTTTGCAACTTTTTTCACTCCTCATCAACAATTTCTTTTCAGAACTTCATTATGTGTGTTTCTTTTTGTTAGGTACTGTTTTCATCGGCAGAATTATTTTAGCAACATTTAACTCGTGATTTAGGTAGGTACCTAGTAACGAGTACGGGGTTAGGTACTAACCTACGGAGGGTCTGCGATCTACATAATATGTATAGAATAGTACATATCATATTATATAGACGGGTTATCTATACATAGAGCTGTGATCTGTAATAGAAGGGTATTCTATACAAAATAATAAACCGTTGTGCAGGGATTTGCAGCGTTTTATTGCAGTTTTGGATTCTACATACCTTGAAACGTAAACCATCAAATTTTGAGGGGGGGTAAGAATTTTTTTTTTCATGCTCGATTCCAATGGCTCATTATTGAAAATAATAAACCAAAAGTTGCAAAAGTACCTACCAACAAACTCCATCCCCTTCTACGTAGATGGTATAATGAACCGTTGTGTAATAATTTACCGTTGAGTAATGATTTACCGTAGTAATAATTTACCCATCAATAATACTTCAACGTTTGTTCAAGTTTCACTACCTACCAACAAACTCCAAAAGAGCCATCATTTTTCAAATTAAATAATATCACAGAACAACCAACTCGACTTCATACTCCGCCAATATAATCAGGTGATCCCTACCAATGATTGGCCGTATTCACAAATTCCTATTGTGGGCGCGTCTCTGGTTACGAGATTTGGTTTGAATTGTATACAATTTCATTCACACTGGAGTCGAAAATGCCTGTCGGTGCAAACTTCGGGGCCTTACTGTGAACGAACGGCTGGACGTACGAAGCTCCGGATGGTCTTAAAAAACTCGCAAGTTCAAGAATTATTTAAAACCGTAAAAATATTTACGTAAAAAAATGGTATAGGCGTTTTGAAAATTTCAACCCCTATTTTGAACCCCTTAGAGATGACTCACAGTAACGTCGAGCTTCGAAGACCAACTAGACGCCGAACGGAACCTATAACCCGAATTTCATCATTTTTTTTTCATGGTAACTAAGAAAAGTGGCCCGTACGGCGTACGGCGTACGGCGGACAGACAGAAATATTTTTATTGCAGTTTTGGATTCTATATACCTTGAAACGTAAACCATCAAATTTTGAGGGGGGGTAAGAATTTTTTTTTTCATGCTCGATTCCAATGGTTCATTATTGAAAATAATAAACCAAAAATACCTGTTGCATGCCATCGTAAAATAATACAAATTTATATATTTATATGTAGCACCGACTTCACCATATTTTGGGCGTGAATACAGTTTTATTCAGTTTCTTAATTGTGTTTTATTACAATACGATATCGTGCAGTCCAAGTTACCGCATTGTACGCAGTATCGTCTTCAAGTTCCTTAAGTAGAGGGTTGAGGCCGTAAAACGTGTTAGGACCGTTTCAGCCGAAATCCTCGGGACTGCCACAGCGGTCGCCTTCCGACTGCAGATACGTGCCCAATTGACCGAAGCTTTTCGCTAAGTGAGCGGAGAGGGAAAAACACGCTCCAGTTGACTCGAGGAGTAAAGAACATTCTCGCCCTCGTCGAGCCTGGCTAAGGGTTGCTGGGGCACAGCAGAGGGTTAACGGTTTGCCGAAAAGCAATTCAACTCGAGCATGTTGGGTAATAATGTAAACAGTTTAAGTAAAAGATAATAACAATATTAAATTAGATGTTTTCAAGTAAAAGAAAATCTCGAGCCGGATCATCTTTTATAATTACGATTTCCAAGAACTTCCGGTTATTGGTCTCTTCAGGGATACATACCTGTAAACTCAGGAAGTTACGCATTAGGTAGGCAATTTTATATTGCCGACGTTTCGCGTTTTAATTTAAAACTCATCTTCCGGGCCAATAACAACAATACTTGATCAGGGATGGGTTTCCAGAAGGTTTACTTCGATTTATACCTTCGTCAGGGAACCCGGAGCTATATCACGGTATTAGCAGATTGTTACAGACAGTTGTCGTAGGTGCGTCGAAAGTTATAAGCCAAGAAGGCGGTCCGATTCGCTGGAGAGGGGTTACTAACCACTGCTGCGTTGATAGTCACTGAAAACAATGAAATAAGGTAAGGGTTTTTTTCTAGAATAAGTCACACTCCCGGAATTACGGCGGTACTTCATTGTCAACGACGTTCTGCCTAATTTCGCTTATCAAACTGCTTTGTATGGAACAATGCACTTAGGGAAGTAGCTAAAACCACGATTAGAATCAGCAGATTTATTTTGATTGTCGGACAGATCTATTAGGAAAGCAACCCTTCGACTATTTTGAGTCTTATTCGCCCGTTGTTCGACTGAGTTCGTTGAGAACTCCTATGACAATTGCTGGATGTCGAAACCGCTTACCTGAATGGAGGTCTGGAAGAGGATATTATGACGGAAGCTCCTGAATGTTTTGAAGAAACAATGCAGGATCTCATTGAAAAAGAAACAGGGAAGGTGAAAGAAATAGCGGTCGAAATGTTACACGACTGGAAAAATGGGAAAACAGCCTGTCGACTGAAGAAGTCACTATACGGATTGAAGCAGAGTGGAAGATAGTGGTATAAGAAACTTGACCAAAGGCTGCTCAGCACTGGGATGAAACCAACAAAAAATGCTGACCCAAGCGTCTACACCAAAAATCAAGGTGACGATTTAGTCTATGTTGCGGTTTACGCAGACGATCTGACCTTGGCATCGAAGAATATTGAAAAGTTGGAAGAAGCGAAGAGGGCTATCATAAAGGAATTCAAGACAAAGGACGGGTCGATTGCATTATTGTCTTGGGATAGAATTCGCTTATGAGGAGAAGGATGTTATGCATCCCAGAAGAAATGTCTGAATGAAATTCTTCATCGTTTCGGGATGGCGGATTGCAACCCTATTTCGACCCCACGTCCAACCAACATGAATTTTGTGACCGAGTGTGACAGAGGTGGTGGATCTCGACAGTCCCCCTCCTAGACCAACGAGATTATCAGCGGTTGAGAAGGGATTGTACGATAAAGAGGGGAAAAGGGGTGGGGAAGCCAACAGACGCATGTATTATCAAAGGGACAGGTTGTTAGTAAAGGAATCCTTCTGGGAAACCTTTGGGCTTATCCTTCTGGTAAGCCCACAAAAAGTGGATGGAGTATGGTGAAGTGCTCAGCGCATACTACCGAACCACGCTCTGCTACCATGTGACAGTGCGACAGTGGTGGTGGACCTCGAGAGTCCCCCTCCTAGACCAGCGAGATTATCACCGGTTAAGAAGGGATTTCGATTACGCTTCCGCTCTCCGATCCCGTCGCCACCGGACCAAAAAACGACTCAAGAACAGCCACACTGTTACAATTTCGAGGAAAAAAGAGACGTCGGATGCAGTGATGGCGAAGTATCTACAGATCACTCATTGGCTCATTGTATCTAGCTGTTGGCACTACACCGGATATAGCTATTGCTGTCAACTTTCTAAGCCAGTACAGTACAAAATACAATGAGGATCATTGGAAAGCTGCCAAGAGGGTACTGGGATACCTGAAAGGCAACCAAGACGTCAAGCTCACATGAAGGAAACGAGTGAGCAACTTGTAGGATATCTGGATGGTGATTGGTGCAGCTGCACAGTGGACAGAAAACCCTACAGTGGAATTGCATTCAAGTTTTCTGAAGTGGCGAAAACTGGCGTTGGGAGGCGAAAAAGAACGAACAGTCGCCCTCTCGAGTACTGAGGCAGAATATTTGAGCATCGCTGAAGGATTCAAAGAAGGGATTTATCCGAGCCGATTTCTCAAGGAACTGGGACTTGAGCTCCACCAACCGCTTATGTACAGTCTATAACGACAATCAGGGAGCGCAGAAGCTTATCGATAATCCCGTTCATCGTGCTCGAAACAAGCAAACAGACATACGGCAGAATTTTATCCGAGATGCTATAAAGAAGCAGCTACTCAAAGTGGCGTACTTGGAGACGGAAGAAATGCCCTCAGATTTCCTCACAAAACCTGTGCCGAGGAATAAACACGACCTATGTATGGAGGCATTGGGATTGAGAGAATCATAAACTTGAAGGGGCGTATTAGGAAAGCATGTTAATGATTCTCGAGTATTGCGGCTATGTTCCTATATAACCGTTGGTATCATCACATGGTCACACGATGGTAATAAAGTTTTCTCATTCGTGAGTTTTGCTACAAAACTGTGTTTTTTCTTTCTAACACAAAATAGAGTAGAGAAGCGGAAAACAGGAATAAAAAAATACAATTCTCAATAAGATATACTTTGATTTATTTTATTTTATTGGTGGGTGGTTATTTATTTTTTTTATTGGTTGATACTAAAACGAAACCACTGAAAATCGAAGTTGCTATCCGTCGATTGAACTCACTCGTCCAACTGACACTCTGACAAGCCCTCAAGGTACAAATTTAACCCGGTTTGTTTGTCGTTGGTATTGATAATTCTTCGGTTTGTTATTTATAGTGATTAAACCAAAGTTACGAAACTTCATATAGGTACTTGACATGTTCATTGTTAGAAAATTCATCGAATTTCATTTTATGCCCTATGTGGTAAGCCATCTTGCAATGTGGAATAAACACAAAATAACTAAACCTTTAGCTACCTACCTACCTACCCCCACCTACCCCCCCCCCCCTTAGTGGTACTAATTTATTAAGTACAAAGCTTTTCGCTCAACTTCTGAGCATCATCAGGTGTTAACGTAAACATCGCAAGCTAACTGCTCAACCCGACTATCCACATTGACCCCTTAATCCGCCTAATCTGAGTCCTCTCACTGGTTCATCTCCTTTTTAATACTGTGGATTCATGTGATGCCCCCTCCTGCGGGAAGTCCTGCCACAAGCCCTTCTACTCGCAAATCCGTCGTCAGTCCGTCTTCAGCAGTTTTTCCGAGTGGAACCCCAGGCGCTCGACTTTCCGTCTTTTCCACATTTTCTGCACGAGGTCACCAGCATCCTCATCTTTCGGGACTTTGCCAGATCGATTACGGCTTAATCCCCTGCTTCTTCGAGATCTTCGACGACTGAACCTTCTTCTTCTTTGTCCGCCTTCAGAACGTTAATTTCATGTAAGTTTGTTCCTACAAACATATGCCTACCCACAGGACTTCTATTCATGGATCGCCATATTGAAAAAAACTCGTCATCCTTACACCATTTTAATAATGCCTGTTCTTTGCAGTCTTCGGGTGGCTTCAGGAACCCCTTCCTGCATTTTCTGCCTTCCCAGATTGCCCTCCTTCTAGCGACTCGCTTCGTTCATCGAAAAACCAAGAAACCTGGCCGGACTTCTTGTGGAGGCTCCCACGCAAGCACGAGATCCTGAACTCGTCGGATCGCTGTGGAGAAGTCCCGATTCCCCAAAATCCGGTCAGACCTTTCCAAATTTATCATACAGTCCAAATTATAAGTCCAGCAATTTTAGTCACGTCGATCATTTCGCAACTAATAGGTACCTTCACTAGCTAAACTGTAAGGAGCTCCTACATTTCCTTTTTTTTTCTTTCTTTCGCCGAATACCTATTATTACAGTCCACGTTTATTTTTATGGTACGAAGTGCCAGAGCAAATCGATTTATTTTTTATTAGACCTAAGATATCCGGTCTACCGTAGGTACATGATTGTGTGCCATTCATATATCACCTTTTCTCGATAGCGTCGATTTTCCTGGTTCTAATAAACCTATTCTAGTTGGTCGAATAATTGGTTCGTTAAATTATTGACAGCCCCTTTCTCCAACATTTCTTTGGTCCTGTCAAGCCACGATTATTACCTACTGACGAAACTTAGAATACCAGGGTAGTTCCATTCACGATCCAACTTGTCTAGATTTGTCTAGAATTTGTGACGTTTGTTCGATTCCATACTTCGTGATCTGGAATACGATTACATACGATCTTCAGTGGTCATTTCTAATAAAAACGAATACCCACATGCGGTAAATTATTACCGTATAATTTACGATACCTACCTATTTTATTTAAGTAGGCACTATTTGTCATTATTGTATTTTGATATTGTCCTATATGTTTTCAATTACCTACCTACATATATTATTGGTATTAAGTGACTAGGTACCTTAGGACATTATATCGATCGACGCATTTTCTCATTATTCCGTAGGTACCTACTATATACAGTTGTGTTCAACAATTTATTACTCAGCATAATTGGTTATATCTCTGTTCGGTGCCTTCATATTCATAATGACGTTCGAGACGGCAGCTAAGATTATCAAAAGGAAAATCAATAGGCTACACACTGATATAATTTCAATTTTTGATAAAGCTAAAAGCACTATCGACGATCCAAGTCAAATATTAAGTTTTAAAGGTATGTACTCTAGTCTAGCGATGTATTTTGAAAAGTTTGAAAATACATGGGACGAAATGATCGAATTGTGCGAAAATGAAGGTAAAAAACGCCAGTTTCCTAATCCTAAGGATACAGAAATTTATGAGTCCATAAAAGCTGCATATTACGAAACTAATGCAATTTACATTGAAATCATGGAAAATCAAGAGCGAAATTTACGATCGAGTCAAGGGGTTTCTGGGGCAAGTGTTTTGATGAATGAAACTTTGAGTTGTACGCCCTCGAGTACATCACAACTTCCTCGCTTATCACTCCCGCCTTTCGATGGGCAAATCCTGAACTGGCCGCGGTTCAAAGATGCTTATTGTTCAATGGTTCACGAAGACTCATCGATCTCGCCGATTAGGAAGTTTCACTACCTTGTTTCCGTAGTCAGTGGACCTGCTCGTGCTATTGTCACGAAATTACTCATCACAGCAGATAATTATCCTGTCGCATGGAAGTCTCTCGTTGACACCTACGATAAAAAAAGACTTTTAGCATCAGCTTATCTCAATGAACTGATTAAATTTCAACCGATGCAAGGGAAATCTACCGTTTCATCTCTTCAAATATTCCTCACGAAGGTTAGCGAGAATATTTCCGCCTTCAATTTACTCCAAATACCCAATGCTACTGGATTTATATTATTCCATTTAGCCATCAAGTGTGTTGATCAACAAACGCGCGAACTTTTCGAGATGCAACAAAACGACAACGAATTTCCTACGTTCGACACTCTCACTGAATTTATTCGTAACAGATGTCTCGCGCTACAGTTGTCCGATGAAAACTCAACCAATTTTGCACACAATTTGGATTCTCAACAAAATTCTATTTCAAATTCGAATAATTCTTCCAAGAATAAGCAGAGAAAGAATAATAATTTGAAACCTAAAACGACCCTTCTCACGAATAAAGATAGTTCACAGAATTCGAAGTCAGTGTCAGATAAACAGGATTCAAAATTGGCTTGTGTGGTTTGCAAACAAAACCATACTCTTTTAAATTGTTTAAAATTCAAAGATTCTTCACCTTTACAACGCCGAAATTTCCTAAAATCTTGGAAAGGATGCTTCAATTGCCTTTCATACACTCATTCCACGGATAATTGTAAATCTAGATGGCACTGTAGATTTTGTACGACTCGTCATCATTCGGATTTACACGTTTCTACGCCGAACGATTCTTCCAATCAGTCAACTTCTACAGCTACACTCAGTTCCGTCTCATCACTCGATTCTAAAGTTTTGCTTGGTACTGTCGTTTTGGGTGTACTAGATTCAACCGGGAGTTTTCAGAACGTTCGAATGGTGATTGATAGTGGAAGTCAGAATTCCTTCGTCACGAAAAGGTGTGTTCATCGTCTTGGGTTAACCTCGAGAAACGTTCCAAAAAAAATAACTTGTCTTGGTAATACCATGTTTGACGGTATTAAAGGTATTGTTTCATGCAAGATCAGACCACTTGGTGCAGTATCTCCTGAAATGAATTTAGAAGCACTAGTAGTGAGTGAGATCACAAGCGATTTACCTAATTTCACAATGTCACGTGAAATTTGGGAACCCTATACACAATACCATTTAGCAGATCCACAGTTTTGGAAAACTCGTGGTATTGATGGCTTATTAGGTTGCGACATTGTTCCAGACATATGGACAGGTGGTATCATCAATCTCAACAATGGTGGTCCTCGACTTTTTGCTTCTATTTTCGGCCATGTCGTACTTGGAAAAATTTGCAACGATGAATCAAACCTCAGCCCTTCTACCGTGTTGTACTGCGCGGCAACTCCTGATATTAGAGACGAACTTGGTAAATTTTGGGAGCTCGAAGAAGTTTCGAACTCTATTAGAACGCTTTCAGATGATGATGAAATGGCTGAAAAACACTTCGCCACTACTCATTATCGCACTTCTACGGGACGTTATGTTATTTCCTTACCCTTCAAGGAACCTAAACCTGTACTTGGACCTTCTGAAAAACTTGCTCTTCGTAGACTATCGAATTTAGAGGATAAATTTCGCAAAAATCCTGAATTACTCAAACAGTATTCAGATTTTATGCAAGAATACGTTGATTTAGGTCATATGTTGCCGACTTTAGGGCCATCCAATTACCTCATCCCTCATCACTCTGTCACCAAATTGGATCGGTCAGTTTTGAAACTTAGAGTGGTTTTCGACGCCAGTGCTCAAACGTCGCTTGGTTCACTAAACGAAAAACTCTTCGCTGGTCCTAAGCTTCAGGCGGATATACGGGACATCCTATTATGTTTTCGTATCCATCCTGTCGTTTTCGTCGCTGATGTGGTAAAAATGTATCGGCAGATTTTGGTCAATCCTTCTGATAGGTCTTACCAGCACGTATTGTGGAGAAGCGATCCTGCTCACAAAGTTGAAACCTACGAACTTCAGACTCTGACTTATGGCCTTACGTCAGCTCCTTTCTTGGCTCTTCGAGTAATGCAACAGTTAAAAGAGGATGAAGGATCTGCTTTTCCTATGGCTGCAGAGGTGATATGTAGGGACATGTATATTGATGACTTCCCGACCGGCGCGAGTTCACTGGAAGCTGCATTAGAACTCCAAAAACAGCTTATAGGTCTTCTTGCCAAAGGTGGTTTTTCCTTGAGTAAGTGGGCGAGCAATCGACATGAGTTACTTGATGCTGTTTCTGTTGACGCCCAAAATGCTCCTGTGTCTTTATCTTCGAAAGAAGACACGAGCATAAAAGTACTGGGATTGCAGTGGGATCCATCAAATGATTCGTTTACCTATACAATCGAGGTTCCGATAATTAATTACTCAAAAAGATCTATGCTTTCGACTTTGGCTAAGATCTACGATCCTCTTGGATTCTTATCACCTGTGATATTCAAAGCTAAAAGTTTCATTCAACAATTGTGGAAGGCTGATATAGGATGGGACGACCCCATTCCAGACTTCATCAAAGCCGATTGGTGTGAATTCGTTCATCAGCTACCGATACTTTCACAAATCCAGATCCCTCGTTTTTTGTTCACAGAACGAACTTTTAGACACCAAATGGTTGGGTTTTCCGATGCCTCCCAACTGGGTTACAGCGCTTCGATTTATCTCCGTGTAGCGTCGAATGATCGAATTCATTCTCATCTAATTATGGCCAAAACAAAACTTGCACCAGTAAATACAATTTCCATTCCTCGACTCGAATTGTGTGGTGCCCTCCTGCTAGCAAAAATCTTTACTTCAATGGACAAATTTCTGATACGCCTTCCAAGTCCCACGTTGCCTCCATGTTTTTTTACTGATTCGACTGTGGTATTAGGATGGATCAATACACCTCCTTTCAAACTTAAAACATTCGTTGGCAACAGGGTGTCAGAAATTCTCGACCTTACTCCAAAATCTTCCTGGAGACACGTATCGTCTCAGGACAATCCAAGTGATTGTAGTTCACGAGGTATCATGCCCAATGAACTTATTTCACATCCTTTATGGTGGAATGGACCCAAGTGGTTACTTCAGCCAATGGACAATTGGCCACCCCTGTGTTACTCTTCTGTCAGTGCTTTACCTGAAGTCAAAGCTCAGTACGAAGCTAATCAAACGCTGGCAGCTGTAACTTCTCCCGACCGTCTTGAGTGGATGAAGAAATATTCTTCTTTTACAACCATTCTGCGGTTTGTAGCAACTCTTCTTCGATTCATTTATAATCATCAGCATCCAAATGCTCAAAGATTAGGTCCACCCGATGTTATGGAGCTGCGAAAAGCTGAAATTGTGTGCATTAAAATGGTTCAACTGGAATATTTTTATGATGGGAACCCATCCAACGCCCAAATTGTTGCAGCTACAAGATTTGTGAAGTTGTCTCCGATTCTTGACGAACTCGGAGTTCTCAGGGTGGGCGGACGCCTGACTCATGCTGACGTGTCTTCGCATCAGAAGTATCCAATCCTACTTCCCAACAATGCACATTTCACGCGACTCCTGGTAGACTACTTCCATAAAATGTATCTGCATCCTGGACCAAATTTGTTACAGGCACTACTCCAACTCAAGTATTGGGTACCATCCCTTAGAACACTTGTTAAACAACGAACGTTTCTTTGCTTGCGTTGTTTCAAGTTGAGAGCTCCTAAAACAGAGAATATTCCGAAAATGGGTGACTTACCTGACTTCCGTGTTTCTCAAGGACGGGTTTTCCAGCATACGGGGGTAGATTTTGCTGGACCTATGATGATGCGTGAGACGTTGAAACGAAAAGCTGCACTTTCTAAGGTCTATGTTTGTGTCTTCGTGTGTATGCGTACCAAGGCCTTACACATTGAAGCCGTTTCAAGCCTCAGCACTGAAGCCTTTCTTGCCTGCTTGTCACGATTCATTTCTCGCCGTGGCCTACCGGAACAAATCCATAGTGATTGCGGTACCAATTTTCGTGGAGCAGCGGTTCATTTGAAGGAACTTCATGAATGGTTCGAAGGAGAGGCCTTAAAGGATAAAATCCTGCAATTCTGTACCGTCCGAGGAATTAATTGGGTCTTCAATCCTCCAGCAGCCCCTCACTTCGGTGGACTCTGGGAAGCCGGAGTAAAGTCCATCAAGCACCACTTAAAGGCAGTCGCTGGAACGACTCCGTTGACCTTCGAGGAACTTGTCACTCTGCTTGCTAAAACAGAAGCCATTCTCAACTCCCGACCTTTATGTCCCCTATCCTCAAGTCCTGAAGAGACAAATTTTCTCTCGCCTGGCCATTTTTTGGTTGGTCACAACCTCCAGTCTAACCCAGAACCTACACTAATGGATCTGGCTCAGAATAGACTTTCCAGGTGGCAGCTTGTCAAACGAATGGCTGAAGACCTGTGGAAGCGATGGAGCCGAGAGTATCTCTCTACCCTGCAGCAACGCTCCAAATGGACAACACCTGCAAGGAATATCCAAGAAGGAGATCTAGTTCTTGTGAAAAATATGAGTCTTCCTCCTCTCACCTGGCCCATTGCCAAGGTTACATCAGTGCATCCGGGCAAAGACAAGACTGTAAGAGTTGCAACCCTCAAAACAAGCTCTTCAGTGTTTCAGCGACCGGTGACAAAGCTTATTCCCCTTCTTCCTTTAGATACCGATCCATATGCAAACCTTGAATAAAATTTTTGCTAAATTTTGGTGGGCGGTAATGTTAACGTAAACATCGCAAGCTAACTGCTCAACCCGACTATCCACATTGACCCCTTAATCCGCCTAATCTGAGTCCTCTCACTGGTTCATCTCCTTTTTAATACTGTGGATTCATGTGATGCCCCCTCCTGCGGGAAGTCCTGCCACAAGCCCTTCTACTCGCAAATCCGTCGTCAGTCCGTCTTCAGCAGTTTTTCCGAGTGGAACCCCAGGCGCTCGACTTTCCGTCTTTTCCACATTTTCTGCACGAGGTCACCAGCATCCTCATCTTTCGGGACTTTGCCAGATCGATTACGGCTTAATCCCCTGCTTCTTCGAGATCTTCGACGACTGAACCTTCTTCTTCTTTGTCCGCCTTCAGAACGTTAATTTCATGTAAGTTTGTTCCTACAAACATATGCCTACCCACAGGACTTCTATTCATGGATCGCCATATTGAAAAAAACTCGTCATCCTTACACCATTTTAATAATGCCTGTTCTTTGCAGTCTTCGGGTGGCTTCAGGAACCCCTTCCTGCATTTTCTGCCTTCCCAGATTGCCCTCCTTCTAGCGACTCGCTTCGTTCATCGAAAAACCAAGAAACCTGGCCGGACTTCTTGTGGAGGCTCCCACGCAAGCACGAGATCCTGAACTCGTCGGATCGCTGTGGAGAAGTCCCGATTCCCCAAAATCCGGTCAGACCTTTCCAAATTTATCATACAGTCCAAATTATAAGTCCAGCAATTTTAGTCACGTCGATCATTTCGCAACTAATAGGTACCTTCACTAGCTAAACTGTAAGGAGCTCCTACATTTCCTTTTTTTTCTTTCTTTCGCCGAATACCTATTATTACAGTCCACGTTTATTTTTATGGTACGAAGTGCCAGAGCAAATCGATTTATTTTTTATTAGACCTAAGATATCCGGTCTACCGTAGGTACATGATTGTGTGCCATTCATATATCACCTTTTCTCGATAGCGTCGATTTTCCTGGTTCTAATAAACCTATTCTAGTTGGTCGAATAATTGGTTCGTTAAATTATTGACAGCCCCTTTCTCCAACATCAGGTAAGTAAATGTGAGTACTTACCTGATGATGCTCAGAAGTCGAGCGAAAAGCTTTGCATTTAATAAATTAGTGGTAAGCTAAATTTATTTTGTGTTTATTCCACATTTCATTGTTAGTGCTTATTGGAAAAGAAAAACTTCCTTCACGTCAAACAGAATGGAGATATTGAAACGTTGTCCATTTCAATAAGAACAACATAATATACTGTAATACCGGTTCGGTGATCAATATTAACATATTACTTATTACTTGTTTGTTATTGACGATGGTTTGATCGCTGAAACCAATGAAACGGAGTATTCTTTCTTAGAGGAAATAGGCAACGTTTCAATAACTTTGTTCTTATTTCAAATTGATTCCGACGATACCATCGCGAGTGATTAAATTCCCTTATGTACTTATACGCTCCCTTCGAAGACCGGATGCATTTTCTTTCTTTCAACGGAGACTCACTCTAAATACATCGTTTTCTTCCGAGCTATGGCAAGTAAACAATCTGAGCCCCCTGGGGGCGGAAACGCGACCCTGGTGGGATGGCTGGGGGTTGGTTGGTACACAGGTAATATCCAATGGGAGCCGAAAGGTATCCCGAAGTCTGTTCAAGCACATTGAAGAGGCCTAGAGACGATCCAGCAGTCAACAGGAATGGGAATTCGTTGCAGGGGAGTGGGGGAGAGGGTTGCCAACTATTTCTGCACACCCTGAATACTGTTTCAAAAGGGGGGGGGGGGGGGTTCCTTTCCGTTCACCGGCAATAATTATTTTCAACGTGTATCTTTGAACTTCCACCGCCACGGGCTACAACACATACTCCATGATCGTTCAAGTGGCTCAAATATAAAAAAGCAAAACATAATTTTTATTGTTGAGTTATGCACGCATGGAACACTCCACCGAAAAGTGTGAAGCGAGTCACACTCCTCCTGTTTCCCGAAGTTCGTCGCAAAAGTAGAGCCTTAGAATTACTCCTGATCCTCTTCCCCTCACACTGAAAATTCATAATCTACTACAAAAACTATGGGCTTCTAAGTATTCACTCAATAACTCAAAACCACTCCGAAGACTGAAAATTTGATTAGAAATCGATGGTTTTATCGGCTAGGTATACTAAAAATGCTACAGCGACTGATAATTCATTTCATTCTCCATTGAATTAATACTTGGAAAGTAAGAAAAACCGTGTTTTACTAACAGAATTTGACTTTTCTAATCACGAATTCTATTCAATATAAACCAATTCGTAAAATAGCGATTGGAGCTTTTTCAACTTTTCAGTCTGTAGAAACTCTATATAGCACATAAATATATAGAATTAATTTCATTTCTACATAATATAGAAATAACTGCAACCTAATAAAACACAGATTCCAGAGGAAATGATAGTACAGCATTCATAAGCTTCAGACAGAATTTTTATGCTATGAACTGCAATAAACATTGGAGAGTAACAAAACTGTTCGAAATTTGTCAACTAGATTTGGTTTGATGGATCTGGTTTTTTTTTTTTTTTTAAAGTTCGAAAACTGTGAAAAATTTCAATTATCTTGGTATGACAAATCAGGTTAGGTAACAATTTACTAGAAACTAGAAAATAATCACTGGATACAAAGGCTGTGGCATTACCACGCTAAAATAAACAAAACAACCAGTCATGCAGCATGACTTAATGAGCGAATTTTCAAAGAAATATTCGAATTAATGGCTATGGTTTTGAATAAAGGAAAACTTCGGTCTAAAATTTGGTTTTCTATGTATATTCTCTTCGTATTTATTTTAATTTGTACGTTTTGTCCATCCTGATTCTACCGTTTGTTTATTACGTAATTGTACTAAGTGCTTATTTATTTGATCGCTGTGGGTTCATATTAGGTAGGATAGGGTAGTTAGGACTTTTGACTTACCTACTCAAGAGAGTGCAGTAGGTAAAGGAGTTGTTATAGAAAATCATGAGTGCTTCAAGTGCAGGTTGTTTTTCATGCAGGCTCAATCTTGAAATAAACTATGAAGGAAGGATGTGGTTTCTGGAAGGATCACTTGGAAGAACATGTGGGTTCTCTTGATTGATCTACAAATTTGAACTGCAATGTGAACAATTCAAACACAAAAAAGTATGATGTAATAGAGTTTTTTCGGGCTAGTGAAAGCGTTTGCATAGAACGGGATCAGGCGATCGAGTGAATGAAAGAGAAAAGGAAGCTTGGATGCCGCCGCCATGCAGAAACACAAAGAAGGAATGCCTTTTTAAATTCCCGTCAGCTCAAGAAAACTAGTAGGTAGGCAACGGAAAATATTGTATTAAGTAGGTTCCTTATAATACATAAATTTAGTTAATTTATTGTTAAAAAAAATCACATGATCGGTAGGTAATTACCAATATTGTGATTTTTTCAAAAGAAGGTCAGTACCTATTGGTAGCTTTGGAACATAATTATTAGGTATATTCCTACTAGATGCCCCTGTTACTAATATTTTTTTATTACCTTGATTTCTAATTTATCCATGTGGTTATAATTTGTTATTAACTGCTACGAACTCTTTACACAATCATTTTGTACGTAGGTATTAATTTCATATAATTACCTACGTAATAATTATAAACTGTTATGAGTAGATTCCTTGTTCCTTCTGAATGGCCTTTCCTCTTGACTACGATTTCAGGCCTGGTATCTAAAACCAGTTCATGATTTGCTCTACTGGGTAGGTAGATCCTTCCTTCTTCATTGATATTATTTTTATCATGTTAAGTACCTACCTACCTTTGAATATCAAATATTCGTATGATACTGATAATAAATTGATAAGATACCTACCTAACCTTCTTCCTCCTACTGTTAGTACCTAAATTGAATAATTTGAAATAGATTTTTTCTTTCGTCTTCCTTCTAGTAATACGTGGGCCGGTACTTGTCTATCTATGAAGGTATCATAACAATTATATGTCAATGGGAAATTCAAGGAGTTGTACTAATCGTTTGCCTCCCCCTTTTTTGCTTCGAACTCTCGTCTTCAATTAATACTTCTCACATTTTTCAATCTGACCACTCTAAAGTGGGGGGGGGGGGGGGGGTTAAGAGTTTAAAGATTATCCTAGTTTTGGGTAATTTTTGCGCACTTTAAATGCTCTAATTTAAGAATGGATTTAGATATCTAAAATCCGATTTCACCATCGTGTTCAGCGTGCAAAAACCTTTAAAATGAGGGGTCACTTGTTGGAAAATAACATTTTGGGGATTTTTGGGTAATTTTTGCGCACTTTAAATGCGCCAAAACCCTCCTTAGAGTAGGCCAATTTCGCCCATCTTCGAACTTAGCCTTTCGATTGCCAAGATAGATTTTTTGTGCAAATTTGAGCTGTTTATCTCAATTCTATCGAGAGTTATCGTCTGGAGTGACACATATATATATAAATATATATATACATATAAAAAAGTGTTAAATTTCAGGAATCGTTTTAGAATGGTCTGAAACGGATTTCTATGAAGAAAATTTCCAAAAATTTATATTATTTAAATTTCGAAGCCATTGCAATAGCTTCATTTTCTTTGAAAATTCGCTAAAAGACAACAAGTGTGAATAGACTTGAACGACGTCTGTTTTCAATGTTAGAACAATTAACAGGGTTTAAAGCCCACTTAAGTTCAGTCCCACATTAGTCTAGGCACAAATAAACGCTCCGCTTCAACAACCATTACGCATTTTTAAGACTCTAAATGAAAAACACGGCACGTACTCGCACTTGGGCTCTATTGTTCCGAGCTGAAAAAATAGAAGCTCGAGGAAGATATGATGCATAAATTAGCAATAATTAAGTTAAAATTGGAATAATCAAAACAGTAGGTCGCGGGAATGATGATGGAGTTTGAAGAGCCTCGGGTCCCATTAAAACTGCGATAAACTGCAGGGGCGGGCGAGGTCTAATTTTTGCTTCCCGAGCAAGAACAATGCGTGTAACTGTCGTTTAAGATTTTGAAAATAGAGGGTTCTTGAAGAGGACGGGTAAATATTCATGAAATAACAGTTCTGACTGGGGGAAGTGGGTTTTTCTACTTCGGCCTGAGCGGGTGTTTTGGAAGCATAAAAGCTTGTTGTTATGGCATATTCAACAGGTAGAATCATCTAACATCTGGTGCGGACAGACACCCAAAGTATTTGGTACCTCTACTTCCAAGGTTACGTTTATTCGGTCCATTATAACAAATGTTTTGGGATCCTCTGAAACCACAATAGGAAAAGCGCATTGGGTCCCTTGCTAAAATGATCATCATAAACATAAAATCGAAAGAATGTTCCATTATCTGAACATACTCAACGCGGTTTTTTGCTCAACGAACAGCTAGTTCCTGATCCAAACCTGGCATCTCAAAAAAAATAAATAAATAAAAAATATAAAAAATAAAATAAAAAATGAGCAGGTCAGCTGGTTCCTTCATGCTGCAGTACGTTGCACAACCTTTCGCCATCAAATCTGTAGGACTGGGCTTTACAGAATAATTATGGAAGACACAGCAGGTACTAGCTGCTAAGCCTCAGATGAGCAATGGCTCTCGATTTTATTACCTATATTTTGAAACAAACCCAAACAAACCTTGCCTGCCAGATAGTCAGAAAAATAGGTTATATCTAGCATTACAAACCAATAATATCAAGGAACCCCGAAATTATTGTGTGGCTCTTCCAAGTGAAGGCAGCGATTTGTTTAGTAACGCTACGTCAAGTCGCGAGGGTGATCGCGTAGTGGAATATAAAAGCCGCATAAATTTATGACGATAACTAGGTAGGTATTAATAGAATGAGAAGATTTTGAAATTAAACGAAAGGCCAAATTTCAGACAGGTGATTTTGGTAATAGTAAACTATAGACATTTTCAAAGCACTAAAATTCCTACCCTAACACCGTTTATCTACAACCCTGCGTTAAGACGTTATGATACAAAGTTGGCTTGAGAAAGGCCTTAACGTTACGGCTGGTTGTAAACGACATTTTTAAATTCTGCAACAAACAGAATCGGCATGGTAATGCTATGTTTAGCAATAATTTTATTTTCAAACTCGCATTCCGCTCAACGGTTAGGTCCTAACCCAACTGAAACTAGTTTACCGTCGACATCAACATGCCATAAATAATTTGCCCGGCGTTTCTCGCTCGCAGGTCGGTGAGGTAGAGAATGGTAGTGTGGGGTATGCCGTAGGTAATACTAGTTAAAGTGGATGGTGTAATTTGTGTGATGAGCTTTAAATTATTCACATCAGACGGGGGCATGTTGATGCCAAGGTCCCAAGTTCGCTTTTTTCTCTGAATGTTTCCTCTGTTTTCCCTGCTAGGAAATAGTCCAAGCATGTACCTAGGCACGTCCCGTACTCTCGTACAGCCCCCCCCCCCCCCCCCCCACCAAGTAATTTGTACAAGCCAATAGCGAGTATTAGGAAAATATTCCAGTCATGCAGCATGGCTTAAGGAGCGAATTTTAAAGGAAACAGTTTGGGGAAACAGAATTTAACGGCCATGTGCCCATTACGGCCTGACTGGGGCACTTGTTGAGACCAGAGTGGCACGTCGTGCAGAAAATTATGTCAAAAAAAATTTTTGGATGCTTATACCAAAAAACTGAGATTGTGATTACTCGATGCAACGTGTAGAAACTACTCGCAATCGATTCAGCAAAAAAAAAAAACCTACATAAGAAATATGCTTTTTTTGGATTTCAGGCTACAATTTTTGTTAAGTTGGTAAGCTGGGTGCGTCTAATCGGATGGAAACAGTTGCAATCGATTCAACACCCCCATATACATGATTGACAACACCCCACAAGCCTAGTAGCTGAAATCCTTTTTGTTTTGATTTTTTCTTTTCGGACCAAAGCTTCATAAATTTGGATCCCTGCGCACAGTGCGATCGGGCTGGGTAACGAACTCATCATTAACCTTGTGGAGACGGATTTTTCTGCGCAACAACGAATTTTTTACCATGGAAATTACTTATCATGCAACCACACACACACCACAAGCACACACACACACAAGCGCACGCGACCTTTGATTGATGAAACGGATTTTGGAGAGGTTTCCGGTTCACAGATCCCTGAAATTTTGGAATGAGCCTATAATAGCTACAGTTTCTTTGGAAATTCGCTAAAAATGATGTTGCTGGCAGAGTTTTTTTGAGAGGCTGGGGTTAGAGCGTAGTGTAGTTGTACCTATCTTTACAATTCGGAATCCGCTTCCAAGATTGTAAAAAGTGTTATTCAACTTTCATTTTTACATACCTAGGTACATCATATCATCACGCTGCATTTAAATTCAGGTAATACAAGCATTCACGGAAAATCAGGAAAGCATTTTCATTGTTCTCCTTCGTGCTCTCCTCGTTACAAGTAGGTAGTGGAGTAGAAAAGATACCGGGTTTCATTCCGCCCCAACGTTCTCTGTAACGGAAGGTGCTCAGGAAGTGCTGGAGGAAATAATGTCAAGAGACCAATTTGTTACTTTTATTAGTCTGGCAGGGGTAGGTGGTCTGAATAATCTCCTCCGTTACATTACAACTTTAATGAAAACTTGAGCGTTATTTTCTAAATAAAGGTTTTGCAATTCTTTGCAACTTTCTTTATATCAATGAAATCGACAATATTTCTAAAGAGAATTTCAATACAACAGAGTTACGGATAGAGGAAAAAATTCACATGGTAGGTACTTTGCTGTGCTTTTTTTCTTTTTTTTGGCATCTTTCAGCCATAACAGTCTTTACAATTACGATCATAATATACAATTTAAAATAAAAATTAATAAACATTTTACACTTAGTAGTTGTAGATGAAAAGTTCCAGCTTCAGGCGCGAAAACCAAGAGATCGAAGAAAAGAAAATAACTCTTTGTGAATTCGTGCAATTGAGACAGTAATCATAGTGTGGATGGTCAATGTCTTCTGCAATGATATTAAATACTGCTGTCGGCCGTTATGTAAAGTCTCACATTCCATAATTATGTGGTCTAAACCCTCCTGTCTAAGTCCACAATATCGGCACAGAGCATCCACGTCTTGAGTAATTACTCCAATTTTTCTCAAATAGCTTCGGGTCAGCCAATGACCCTGAGCGAACTCTTGCTATGGTTCTAAATACAGTAGCGTATTTGAGAGTTCTTGCCGGTGCCACGGCTTGGGTGAAATTTTTGGGGACCTCTCAACATAGTTTCGGCCGGACGGATACGCCTACTCAGTTCAATTTGCCAAGCTTGGACCGTCATTGCACGAAAATGAGTGTATAAATCTATACAGGGGTAATGGCTTCCTCCTCAACATGTTCCGCTCATGGCTCATTTGCTCTTTTTGAGCCGCACGTCTGGAAAATGTTGTTTGTATCGAATTAAACTACAATTCGATGGTTATTATACTAATTCGATGGTTGTTTGCTGTGTTTATAACCACCCGTTCAATGATCAAATCCGGTATCATTCGAAATAGCTACGGCAAGGGTAAGTTAAGCTGTACACGTGTGCTTATAGGGATTTGTTAGTTAACTTCTTCAGGGAGCCCAACTTACGAGGACACCTCTTTCACTTGAGTTGGATAGCCAAAACTTAAGAACGACAAAAATAGATGGCGCACGATGTGGGCACCTGAAGATAAATAGTACAGGTAGGTGGTGTCTGCGCTGAATGTAGTGCATACACGTGTATACTCAAATCTTTTCTTAAGGTTCAATAAACTTGCAAGCAAAGTCTTACCTTTTAGGAATAAGTTATCCCCCTCCCCCCCCTTTCACTCGCGAAAGATTGTAAATGGGTTTCATTCCTTAGCGAGACAAGCATTAATTTCGAGGAATATTGCATTTTGAGAAATGAAGCGAAAGAGGATTTTTCCTGCATAAATACCGGAGCTTGATGGATCCAGACAGTGATGCATGAGGTATCGTGTAATCAAGAGAAGAAGTGGTTTGAAGAAGAGTTGGCCTCTACTCGACGTTTTCTCCATCAAGAAGTACTTAATGCGAGTTTAGCGTTCGTGTTGTTGGTACCAATCTCTTTATTTGGTTTGTGACACGGAATTGATGAAATGAAATATAACTTGCTACACGAGAACATACAAAATATAGGTATCAATCGATTACAAAACCCAAAAAACTCAAAATACTCGATAAAGACTAAATTCTTCCAAAGCGGTTTATTACTTTCTGTATTGCTATACATAACCCTTCCGTCTAGATCACTGTTCTTTAATCAATAACCTTCAAATGCCAGAATTACCTATTACAAAGGAGCGCACTTAATAAGCTTAAATGAATGTCGAAGGCAGATGCCGGCTGGTCCCCATTCGGTCCCATATTAAATTGTAAATTCACAACACTACTGTAAATTTCCTCTTCGCACGTAGTATAGTTCTCCTATAGTTCAATATAAGGTGAAATTATTGCCCGAGCGGAAATTTTTTCAGCTTTAGCAGGTACATGTGTGAACAATGGGGATAATCCAATTGCTTACTTAATTCAAATAAAAGGTTTGGTTTACTTGTTTGAAACAATCCTGTAGCTTGCCATCGAGTGAAACGATAATTTTTGTTTGAGAAAGACGGCTGAATATATAAATATTTATTATTAAACCTAAAGAAATGATAATAAAAATTTTTCAGCAGCTAAACCCATCCGTCTGCCATTCTCATCGGAACTTACGATATTTCAAGAACAATATTTACCAAAATTTTTTTAAACCCAGTCAAGTAGGTACTGTTCTGAGCAAAATCAATCAGCAATGTATCATTACAATTATTTTCATCGAAGTCTGCGATTCACCACAACTGAGTGCAAAACAGACACAGAAACTATATTTACTAAATTTTTTAAACTAATCTGTCAAATTTAGAATTTAGTAGTAGGTACCTAAGTAATTTTTACAACAACACATTTTTACTAGGAATATAGAATGTCCTTATTTAATTATTTGGCCAAGCTCAATTACAAAATTATTATACTAAGTTACACGTATACCAATTTAGAAACGTTTAAATGCATTTTGATCTTCTGGAAATAAAAATAATATTAGATAAGACTGTCCGTACCAATATAGTTTCGATAATATCCGTAACTAGGTAATTATAGTTTCGCGGATGAGGTATGAAGGATTCTATACCATTCCAAAAACTAAACAGTGCGGGTATATCTTATCAATGTTATATTACAGAACTGAAATAGCTCGTATTATTGTTTAGATCTCCCGGGTTTACCATATTGAATAGTAGAATGGGGATGGGATGTTCTTCTTGAACAAATATTTGTAGACACTATCGCGAATCAACTTGTAACCGCGTCGTCTCTATTCGTGCATCTAAAAGTAGCTTATTACACCTTATCTCAAGCTTTGAGGGACTAGAGGTTTTGAATGGTTTGTTTTGTATTTACAGCTGAAACCATGGATTAGTGTCTTAATCAAGATATTGCATTTATTTTTAGTACATAACCTTTTCAGGGTGGGACAAATAGTCCGAATTTCCTAAGGTCGTGCGGACACGATCGTCTGTCATCTCAGGAGGATTAGAATTTATTCCAATCATTCCACTCAGAGGTAAAGATTTCGCTTCACAGCCCTGTGTTCAGATGAGGGGCGTTGGGATTCGAACCGACGGACCACCAATCCTAACTACCAAGTGACAGAGCGCTAATGCGTTCGACCTCCGGCTCACCACTATCTATTTTTAGCCCAATGTTCTTAAGTAGATTTTTGAAAACATAATAAAATTATGTACAAATAAAAATGCATAACGATAGTTCCAATCATGCGGCACGACCAAATGAGAGAATTTTTGAAGTTGGGACCTAAAACCACTTCATGACGTTAACTAACCTGAAACCCCCTCTAAAACTATGCGCATCAACAGACTTTCTTGGAGCTGAACATTCTCTGAAACTCGACCTCCCAAGAGAACAGCAAAATCTAACAAACTCCGAACAACAAAAGTTGTTTGAGAACGGCGTTGGATGGCGGATAAGTGGGGGAAGAGCTAAGGAATTAAGACCGGTAGAAAATCCTCTTTGCATGTTTATTTATTTATTTTTTTAAGAGCACAAAGGTATACGTAAAAAAAGTTTTATCGTTTTTCTCATTTTCCTATCATTTTTTCTCTCCGGTTTTCTGTCCACATTCATACGTATTGCGGGAAAGGTATGAAATTGAACCGCGAAAAGCAAACAGCGTCTGGCGTGGCGATAAATTTTCTCCCGAGGCTTCTGTCACGGGGGCAGAAAAGCTTTGGTATTATTGCAACCTTCGTTGCGGGAGGCAGAAGACCCTTTGCGTTTAAAAATTCATAAATATAAAGCGATGGGGAAAAGCGAACTGTTGATTCAACCGAGCAAAATGTATGAGACTCGGGATGACATTTTCTAGGTTTTATATTCGAAACAAATACAAAGCTTTTAATGTATTGCTTGAGGAACGACGTATGTAACGATGTTTGAAGAGAAGAATTCAAAAGAAAAAAATCCCTTTTGTTTAAGCTGGAATTTTTCTTTTTGCCTCGCTAAAATTTCGACGAAATCAAGCAGTATATTCAATCCAGATGAACTGTGGAACACGATAACACAGTATTTCTTAAAGCGGGGGGTCGCGAAAGGCGTATCTCGGGTGTGCGGAGTCAATTTTTGAAGGGGCGGTAGCCGCACAGCATTTCGAGTACAATAGGGTGTTCGGTGACAAAAATCAATGATTTCGAGTCGTCGTGCGGAATCTCGTTCAAAAGAAATCTGGAGAAACGTGGACAGAACATGGGGATGTTATGGATCGCTGGAAACAGTAAATTATGTAAGGAAAGGTTCTCTGAACCATCAAAATCATGAATGACCCCCTCCGTAAAAAGCCATATTAAAAGATATCTAAAAGCTTTCAGTCAAACATATTTCAAACAACGTTTCAAATTCTGTAAGGAAAATATATCATTTTTTTAAATTATCAGAAAAATACTGTGCAAAGTAGAATATGGTTTAGAGATCCACAATGTTTAATTTTATAGTTTGAAGTTCCAGTCATACAGCATGACCATAAGGGCGAATTATCAAAATAATGTGCCTGTTTGTATCTGCTAGTGGATTGTACTAATGAAAATCAACTAAAGGTATTCACTATTTGAACACATCAACTTTAATAGAATGTAAATTTAAACAATGCAACTTGAATAAACAAAATATGAAAAACACGGCGAAGAGGTTCGTCCGGCTCCCAACAACAAAAACCAACTCGTCTCAGCAGTGGGGGTACAGCCTCGTCCAGGAAAGTTCCAAAAATGGTCGTGCGAGTGCACCACTTGCTAGGCACCTACTTAAATCATCTAACATTGTCCATTTGAACACTCTTTGCTCTTCAACTAATTAATCTGTTAACAACGCAAAAGTATTTAAGTCGAATTACCACCTTCCCTCACTTGATTAAATTTACAAAATGAAAAAACTCAATTTTCACTTGGTTAGAGAAACAATAATTGTTGTGAGCTGTGAGTTATTTTCAACTCGACTCAACATCCTACGCCATTGTTTGGTAAATTTACAGTAGTTTAGGTAAATTAGCTACCTATTTTTTTAACGATTTTTAGCGAGTTTTGGGCCACAAAATCAAATTTGACCGATTTTATGTGAGAATACATAATAATTTTGACTATGAAATAGTATTTTTTCTGTCTCTAGGCACCATTGTGCAACGGTTCTGAAGAATTATGTTTGTAATACTGATCGTTTTTCTACTATATAACTACTGACGATTTTGTAGGCATTGAACGAAACTTGATCTGAATAGGAAATGTTTCCAAACCAAAAATACCGAGTTCTTCGGAAGAACGAGCTAAAATTTTTTCCGCATTCCACTTGCCAACTACGAATAATTTCGTGGTATCGCTGAATGAAACATCGTTGGATACGTCGACAAACTCGGCCTATTTTTCTTCTTTTTTTTTCTTTCTCTTTGTTTTTGCTTTTTTTTAGGACAAAGTGTTATGGGACTGGCACGTATGGTCGATCAAGACTTATCAGTCAGGAAAGAGTAATCGCAACGCGTGACTTGAAACCCAAAGAGAAGGAATGCGTTTGCTAAAACGTCATCCACACGTTTTTCTCAGCCCCCCCCCCCCCTCCGCCAGTGTTACTCTCATAGTTCATGGCGTATCCCCCCCACTTTTTCTTTCTCCTCTGGACATGTAGTTTCCTTTGAGACTCCTCCCGAGGGAAATCGAGCGTTTTCATTCGGCCGTTTTACGACAGCGAGACGTGAACTCGGTCAAAGGTCGTTGTAGTTATTTCTAGGTGACACAAGTACTGGGTGACGACAGAAACGACTAATACGTATTGCTGTATCACAATGCTTCAAGCCATCCCAAACGAAGTTCACACACGGAAGCCAAAACGATCACCACGTGAATGAAGTGTTTATTTAAGCTGCCCATAATCTCCGCTGTCATGTAACCGCTTCCTGATAACTGAATGTGAGTTGAAGCGAGTACTGAAACTCTAAAAGCTAAAAACGAATACTGGAAGAACACAGTGGAATATGCGGCACGATTTTACAAATTCCCTGGAAAACCATTGACAGTCACATCTGCTAACTCAAATCTCATTTCCCCATTTCGTGATTGTTTCGTTTATGAATTTCCTGGCAACATGACACTCTGATTCGCCTTCTCATCAAAAGAGCCAATTTCCGTCAACTGCTGAAGTACATAGTTGAAAGAATTTCACGGGATCAGAATTAGGTAGGTACTGCTGGAGAAATAGCTGAACTGCCCGAACGTTACATGAGACAGAAAAAGACCAAGTAGGTACTACAGGTTTATAGCATTTATTAATAGTAAATTGATTTTGGAATGTATGGGGCACATTACCCCACATCGATCCCCCCCCCCCCCCCCCAACACACTGATCACCTCCTTCACCATCCACATCTATATCCTTTTTTTCGATTTTCGAAAGCTGTATAAGCATGTACGGACGTAACCGAAGCTTTGCTGAACCATGAACAATTTCTGGTTAACAACTTCAATTAAGTAGATATTTACGAAACAAGATATTACCAAAATGTTAATTACCAAAACTAGATATTTACTTGTTGGGTAGAACGGAAGGTTGTTATTTTATAACTATAAACTTGAGAAAACGGAAGTTGTTTCTGTCGTGTTTGTACGGACGCATGGTCAGTTTAGTTGTTGGGTGTGGTTTCGTTACTGAATGGTTTGATATTGACTTCTTCCAAATCCAATCAGTTTTTATATTGGTGAAGCTCAGCCTGAAATTCAAGCAAGATTTTTACGAAATTCATAAATATGTAACTTCCTATGACAAAAATTCCAGCTCGTTACGGCCATTGTTTTTCGTATGATTAGGCGCGTTTTAACAAGGATGTGCGGACACAAACTGACAGAAACGGAACCAAATTTGTTTAAAAAAAAAGTCAAACGAAAAACGCGAGTGGAAATTTTGATTTTGGATTTTGAGTTTTTCCTTCCCAAAACTGATCACATGGCTTCGGAAAAAATACGTTAGAATTGATAAGATTAGTTAAAATGGCTACATTACCAAAAATGTAGGTGTATTTCACCAAAAGCTTTATTGAATGATGATTCGAGACATGAAGACTTTCCAAGCTAGAAAATAATTGGATCAAAGTCGAGTTTTAGGAAGTCAAAATTAGCCGTCACCGACTTCGGAACTCCTTCTTTTTTTTGGTTTATTATTTTCAATAATGAACCATTGGAATCGAGCATGAAAAAAAAAAAAACGCTGCAAATCCCTGCACAACGGTTTATTATTTTGTATAGAATACCCTTCTGTTACAGATCACAGCTCGATATATAGATAACCCGTCTATATAATATGATATGTACTATTCTACACATATTATGTAGATCGCAGACCCTCCGTAGGTTAGTACCTAACCCCGTACTCGTTACTAGGTACCTACCTAAATCACGAGTTAAATGTTGCTAAAATAATTCTGCCGATGACAAACAGTACCTAACAAAAAGAAACATACATAATGAAGTTCTGAAAAGAAATTGTTGATGAGGAGTGAAAAAAGTTGCAAAAGTACCTACCAACAAACTCCAGCCCCTTCTACGTAGATGGTATAATGAACCGTTGTGTAATAATTTACCGTTGAGTAATGATTTACCGTAGTAATAATTTACCCATCAATAATACTTCAACGTTTGTTCAAGTTTCACTACCTACCAACAAACTCCAATAGAGCCATCATTTTTCAAATTAAATAATATCACAGAACAACCAACTCGACTTCATACTCCGCCAATATAATCAGGTGATCCCTACCAATGATTGGCCGTATTCACAAATTCCTATTGTGGGCGCGTCTCTGGTTACGAGATTTGGTTTGGATTGTATACAATTTCATTCACACTGGAGTCGAAAATGCCTGTCGGTGCAAACTTCGGGGCCTTACTGTGAACGAACGGCTGGACGTACGATGCTCCGGATGGTCTTAAAAAACTCGCAAGTTCAAGAACTATTTAAAACCGTAAAAATATTTACGTAAAAAAATGGTATAGGCGTTTTGAAAATTTCAACCCCTATTTTGAACCCCTTAGAGATGACTCACAGTAACGTCGAGCTTCGAGGACCAACTAGACGCCGAACGGAACCTATAACCCGAATTTCATCAATTTTTTTTCATGGTAACTAAGAAAAGTGGCCCGTACGGCGTACGGCGTACGGCGGACAGACAGAAATATTTTTATTGCAGTTTTGGATTCTACATACCTTGAAACGTAAACCATCAAATTTTGAGGGGGGTAAGAATTATTTTTTTTCATGCTCGATTCCAATGGTTCATTATTGAAAATAATAAACCAAAATTCTTACCCCCCCCCCCCCCCCCCCCCCCTCAAAATTTGATGGTTTACGTTTCAAGGTATGTAGAATCCAAAACTGCAATAAAAATATTTCTGTCTGTCCGCCGTACGCCGTACGGGCCACTTTTCTTAGTTACCATGAAAAAAAATTGATGAAATTCGGGTTATAGGTTCCGTTCGGAGTCTAGTTGGTCCTCGAAGCTCGACGTTACTGTGAGTCATCTCTAAGGGGTTCAAAATAGGGGTTGAAATTTTCAAAACGCCTATACCATTTTTTTACGAAATTTTTTTACGGTTTTAAATAGTTCTTGAACTTGCGAGTTTTTTAAGACCATCCGGAGCATCGTACGTCCAGCCGTTCGTTCACAGTAAGGCCCCGAAGTTTGCACCGACAGGCATTTTCGACTCCAGTGTCAATGAAATTGTATACAATTCAAACCAAATCTCGTAACCAGAGACGCGCCCACAATAAGAAATTTGGCGGAGATGAAATCATTGCTAGGGATCACCTGATTATATTGGCGGAGTATGAAGTCGAGTTGGTTGTTCTGTGATATTATTTAATTTGAAAAATGATGGCTCTATTGGAGTTTGTTGGTAGGTAGTGAAACTTGAACAAACGTTGAAGTATTATTGATGGGTAAATTATTACTACGGTAAATCATTACTCAACGGTAAATTATTACACAACGGTTCATTATACCATCTACGTAGAAGGGGCTGGAGTTTGTTGGTAGGTACTTTTGCAACTTTTTTCACTCCTCATCAACAATTTCTTTTCAGAACTTCATTATGTGTGTTTCTTTTTGTCAGGTACTGTTTGTCATCGGCAGAATTATTTTAGCAACATTTAACTCGTGATTTAGGTAGGTACCTAGTAACGAGTACGGGGTTAGGTACCAACCTACGGAGGGTCTGCGATCTACATGTATAGAATAGTACATATCATATTATATAGACGGGTTATCTATACATAGAGCTGTGATCTGTAACAGAAGGGTATTCTATACAAAATAATAAACCGTTGTGCAGGGATTTGCAGCGTTTTTAAGCAAGAGATGAGTGATAGGCACGTTGAAAATTATGTCAGTTCATTTTTCTTCCATTTTGCTATAGGTGGAACCAAGATATTATTTGCTACATGAAAATGTGTCCAAGTTCGTTTATAAGACAATGTCCAAACAAAAACGACGTTATCGGTGGGACTCAGGTCGAGAACGGATTGTCCTTCTAAGTGTGTTGACCCACCGTCGTCGGACCGAGTGGGGCTCGCTATCCACTTTCTCCATTTCCCCTTGTCAACGGAAGTCCTCCTTATTCAAGCTGAGTGGAAGAACGTGGAAGAAGAAGAGGGAGGTGGGTAAAAGAGGATTTTATTTTTATTTTTTCCCTTCTTAGAGTCCTTTTCCTCGAGTTCCTCAACCGAGTTCCGCTCGGGGAGAGAAAGAAAGAAGAAAAACAAGAGGGAGATAAGGAGGTGGCCCTTTGGTGACGAAAATATTGTCAATCACCATCGTCCGCTTCCCATCTCCGCCGCGAGGCACCGCTAGATGCTCTTCCTTCCTTTGTCGCTCATTTTGTAACTGGTTTATGTCCGAGTCCCAGTTGAGCGGAATAAATAAGTTCCAGTCACACAGCAAGTTACAGAGATATGAGCATAGGTAGAGCTCATAGGTGTGAGCCAGTTTTCCGCTCGTAACTTCTACATAATTTTAGCGATTTTTAGCGATTTTGGACCCCCCCCCCCCCCCCCCAACCATAGTAATTACTTATCATTTCATGTCATTTCTACTGCATTAAATAAATAGATGAACAGTTTGAGCCACTTTTTATTGCAAAACATTTTTGACTACCGAAAAAGTAATTTTATATCTCAAGACCCTACATCACTTTAGGTGGATTTTCTAAGGAAATTTGCTAAAAATAAAGTTGAAAAGACCAATTAATAAATGTGCGCCTTTATCCCACGGAACAGAAATTATCGAGTACCTACAGAATTTGTGAGTTATTATGAGTTATTGTGAGCTATTTCCTATCGACCCACTGTTTCGCATCCGAGTCTACCAAGCTCCAGCTGTGGGATCACTCTTGGGAGGAAAGCCTGTTTGTTGACGACCCAAAATCGAAATTTCTACTCGCGTTTTGCCTTCCACACCTACTTCAACAACTTATTCGCAACGCGAGCCGTAATGATCCATCGTCGCACAATGAGCATAAATTTGGGTGGCAGGTGCAAGTTAGGTCCCAAATGGGTTACATCGAAACCGGACGGTAAGATTCGTCTGCGCATACTTGGATGAGAAATTCTCTTCGAACCACCCAAACCACACGGATGATACAGTATGATTATATTAACGATCATGTTATGGATACGAGGAAGCTAAGAGGCACACCCTGCCGGCATTTTTAATTACTACCACGCTTATTATCAACTTGCACTGTTTGTTAGTATGTCTCCGTCAAATGAGTGATAAACAACATTATCGTTGTAAACGGCCTTCAGCATAAATGAATAAAACTGTACGACATATATATAGGGATAAATACATATGTAAATATAACATTTTATGAAATGTAGGGGCGTACTGAGATTGATATGAAACGAATATGTTTCGAAAAACGATATGACTGAATACTCATTATTTTCCTCGAAAATCCGTTGCAAGGGGAAGATCGAAGTTCAACTGACGCATGTACACGGCCAGTCACGTCAAAATGAACAACATAAAAACGATCCAACCTAATCATGGACGAGGAAAACATATTTTCAGCTTCTGAAGATTATTTCTTCACATTTTCAAACGTCGAAGGGAAGAAGGAATCAGTTCATTTGGCTCAGAGGGGATGACAAAGCTGCTTTTAAACCCGACGTTCGTAAAGAAAGGAGCTCCCGAAAGACAATGGATGAAAAGTTGTTAATCCGGTTCACTTTTATGAAAGGTTTTTTCGTGACGGAACAAAACCTTTTTGGGAAACGGAGGGAGGCGAAGGGAAGTAATGATGAAATAAAGAATTATAAAGAATGGGGTAATGAGGAATTTTCGGAAGTATTTTATTGGGATGATGGAGATTAATTTTCGGACTGTTATTTACAACGACGAGTTTTCGGAAAGTTCGGATTCGGAGAAAAGTATACCGGGGGTTTCAAAGCTTGGATTGGGTCGCTCTTATAGTCGACAATCGCCGAAACAATGAGGGTTTTGGGGGGAGGGGAGCAAATTTCACTCGAATTCTTACAAGCTGGTTTACTTCTGTATGGATTCTGCCCACACCCAGCCCACATTCAGGTGACATGGCGGCCGAATACTATGTGCTGTACCCTCGAAGAGAACACCCGTTCTCCGTCTCTTATACCGTGTGGTTTCAGAAATATAACACTATGAGAACGTGAGGGATTTGAGACTGGGTATAACAACAATGGCTAACTACACATCGACAGTTCCTCTCAAAATGTCTTCGAAAAACCATCAAGCAGTAGGAACTCTATGGATCGCTGCTCGAACAGATGATGGAATTGATATGAGTCATTATAATACTGGTCAATAGGGGGTGATGGCATCTTGAAAGTTTCTGGGGAGAAAATGTGCACAAAAAAACTGATTTTTTGGTACAATCCCATTATAAGTACAAAAACCACAGTAATGCAGCATGGCTATAAGAGCGAATTTTCGAAGAAATAACTGATTTTATGTAAAATGTGATGTTTGGGATATCCCATTCAAATATGGGTAATCTTAAACTTATTGGGTAATTATAGGTATTCAAGTATGACGCTATTCGGTTAATTCGGTATGCATCAAATATGGGCATACGTAACAAATTTTTTGTTCCATTTTTTGCCGAGTAACACCTCGGTTTGTAGATTTTCCAACGCTGAACACGATGGTGAAGTCAGAATTGCGATATCCCATTCCGTTATCAGATTAGAGCAGACGAACCAGGAAGAACATCTCAAGAAATAACCACGTTCCTTCATCTTCAAAGTGCTCCAGTTTGAGAAAGGAATGAGATAACGCAATTCTGATTTCACCATCGTGTTCAGCGTACAAAAACCTTTAAAATGAGGTGTCACTTGTCAGACTGTTTCATTTTGGGAATTTATGGGAAATTTCCCCCCCCCCCCCCCAAACTCCCCCTTAGAGTGACCCGATTCTGCCCATCTACGAACTTAGCCTGTCGATTGCCAAGACAGATTTTTCGTGCAAATTTGAACTTTTTATCTCAATTCTTTCGAGAGTTATCGTCTGGAATGACACATACATATATAAATATATAAATATATAAATAAATATATATATATAGATATACATATAATTTTTGGTGTCTTTCGGCAGTGAATTCAGGATGGTCTGAAACGGATTTTGGTATAAAAATCTTTCGGAAATTCGAGTTTTAAAAATTTTGGACCGAGAACAATAGCTTCCTTTTCTTCGAAAATTCGCTAAAACAGAGGAAATCGATGTTTCAAGACGATGGGTGTGAGTTATAACTCGACCAAGCAAGATTTAAGCATAATTCAAGCCACGATTCAAACATCCACTGAGATATGAAACATAATATCATGATGCATCGAATGTGCTCTGGCGATGAACTAGCAGATCAATCCTAATTCTTCTAGAGGAGCTGCCTTTAGTGAATGGAAATCAATTATCGGATAGGGTAGAGACCCATAAACTAGGTGAGTCCCAGCATTTTCCCCCTCGTCAGTATGAAGTTGAGACACTTCCACAGAGTAAATCGAGCACAAAAATCTAACTACTGATTTTCAACTAATTCAAAGAAGTGCAACCTGAGCGGTTCTTTGGGAACTAGAGCCTTAAACCACAATATATTATTAATTTGGGGAAAAGTGTTTCTGTGAAATCGCTACCCTAGTGGATTCGCATCGTAACAAATCATATCTGGTCACAAGGTTATCTCCTTGGAATGTATCGTGACTCTTAGCATTACTCCTACCGACTCCAGGATTTCAGAGTAAGACCTCTTCGGCGAAGGTTGAAGAAGCAGGTGCTCTAATCTATTTATATGAAACGCCTTGATCCCCCCCATCCCCATCACCTTCACCATCTCCCTGAGAATTTATTCGTCTAACGAACGAGAGCACCTGGTAGGACGTATACTTACTAGGTAGACGCCAGAGTGTTTCCATTACAGAAATTGAGCGCGAAAACCTTCGCTCTCCGCTAATAGCACTTCGCCCTCAACCTACAGCCCTCTAATGAGTTATTATGCACTTTGCATTCGGCCGAGGACGCGCGGTTGCAATAAATTCACACATTTCATAGTACACACACACACACAAAAAAAAAACAAGGCCTCGATAAGGATATCCTCTACGGAAAAGGACTTGTCGTGCAAAGTATGGTCGTCGTAAAGCCGACAGTGCAGTATGTTTTTCTTATAAGGAGAACCTGTTAATTTATTCAGCAAATGCATCATGACCTCTGTATATACCTAGTCGTATTCCAGTGCTCCAGTTTCTATCGTTGAAAACCTGTAACTTTAAGTGAAGTATGTAAGATTTCATTCACGCACTTGAGACACATGACTTTTGACCTTATAATTCCAACTCTATACGTCTTGACCTGGTTTTAGTTTCCATGATTCAGTAGTTGAGAGTCCTGAAGATAACCATGTAGAGAAGACGTGCGAAGGGCCCATGTGTGGAGTGCCCACTCAAAACAGTGCTCCGTATTTCCTTCGAGGATGATTTTTCATTTATATTCGTTACCAATTTGGACACCTGGAACCGTCTCAATGGAAGATATAACCGAAATAAAATCATTATCGAGAATGATGGTTTGCCTATTTGATTACTGAAGCCTATATTGCCAAACCTGGTAATAAGAGCGTTGAAGAGGAAAGGATATTTTTTAGGGGGCATTTCGGCTTTAAATAAACTTTGCCAGATATGACTGTAATTGTTGAAATATTTGCCTAATACGCACTCAGTGTAACGAAGAGCGAAATTACGATTTCTATTCGGTTCCTGAGTGGTTTAGGAAGTTACGAAGAACTCGAGGAAAATCGAAATTTCTAACTGAGACCGATCCAGCTTGACAACTTTCTATGTTCACCGGCAGATTAAAAACTTGTGGATTCAGTCAGCCTTCACTGTGTATATTGAAGGGGAGAGAGAGGTGCCATTAGGTGACATTTACTGCCCCCCCCCCCCCCCCCATAACAATCGACCTCAACTTCAGACACCTGTTGTTACTTCAAGGGCTCTTGAATTTTCAATTTGCGGTCGGAAAGACTTAGCTCAGCAGAACGATTCAAGTTTCTGTTATTAGGTCCATAGCAACCTGTTAGATTAGCAACAAGGGTGTTAGCTACAGGAGTCGGAAATATTGTATAACACAAGCTACTATAATTGCTCCAGGTTCCCTATATTGACAAAAGCACGCAAATATTACCTACTAGTACGTACACGAATTTTTAGTGAATGGAATACACTACGGACCGTTTAATCACCTTAAGAACACATAATATACATATATGTAACATGAACTATTATTTAAGACGATTACTCTTTACGGAAGAATCTGTCATCAGTCGTCATCTGGCCGTTAAGAGTCACAAAAGTTCAAGCGTGTGACAAAAGCCGTGTTGGTTCTTATTTATACGGTCGAGGCGGAAACGAATAGCCAAGTAAAAGGTGTAAGGAACAGGAGTGAAAGGCTGCTGATGAAAGGATTGTGTCTGTACTGTCTGTTGATGAGACGACCTTAAATTCTCCGGTGAAAAATGGTGACTCCGGGGCAGCGTGTATAACAATAAAAATATTGCTATGGTCTATAAAAACAGCTCATCGCATCGCTTGTACAGTGTTGAAGGTTCGAACTGAAGTTCGCGATCCCTTAGTCATTTTTCTTTTTTTATCGAGCACATTTAGATGTTTTCCAACCTCTCTTTATCTCGCCAACTCGTGCATTTCCCCATTGTTTTCCATACTCCGGTTCCCCGCAGAGCATAAAAAAGAAAAATCCGGATTCATGAACTTAAATCCAGGGCCCAATAGGACATAAAGTTGCGGTGCGCTCATTGGCCCTCTGCCATGTCATTTGAGTATGGGTTTTGCCAACACCCCATCTCCCTCCGGCCTATTAGATCTACTCTCCGGAAAAACGGAAGAAGAGTATACTCCAAGCCTCCCAACCCTACCGCCCAACTAACTCTACCGCCTATGGGATTCGGATCAGTGAATCATGTTTTTTTTAAATCCCCTCTCTTGCGCAGCTTAGATTTGGTCAGGGTTAACGTATATACTGATCACCACTGGTGTCCATTTGAATAGCACGGGTTGGAAAATTCAAAATTATTTACAAAGTTGTGCATTAATTCCACAAATACTGTACTTCTAAGGAAACAAACGTCAGTTAATACTGATCACTTATTTGCCTCAAAATCGCTAAATAACTCACGCGATGCAGGTAGATTCTTAGGTGGAATCGAATATGTGACTCACGAGAGTAGTACAGAAGCTACTTTTGGTATTTTGCAGGGATCAGTTCTAAGATCTTCTACTGATTCTCCGTGTAACTGTGATGCCACAATCGATCAAAATTCGGCCACCCGTTCGCTGACGATTGCTTGGAAATAATTCAGCCACAAGGTATATGCGGTCGGTTCGTAACTACATTAAACCCAGGAATCTGATCTAGGGAGAGGTACCTATTGCATTAGTTGTCAAGTTCCTTGGTTGCCTAATGTAAACCTAACAGAATAAAAGTGAAATTAAGTCGATACTTAAAAGATATCACATCAGCGTTTTTCTTAGATTCATCCAATATAGGTTCTCTGCACTCTCAACTAACAAGACAAAGCACTGAGATTATTTTATTAATAATAACTCTGGATAACTATTCATTTCCACACGCCAGGTGAAACTGGGTGTCTGCCTCAGACAGCCCTTGATATTGTATTTTACATTTCTACTCTGAGAAATCTCAACATGGAAAGGTGAAGAATCATGTCCAAAGCGACAGGATTCACGATCATGTTACAGACCTACTTTTGAATTAGGACTAAACCTGCTAACCTCTCCTCAGTAAGCGAATAATCAGTGTAGTAGATGATTCTTCTATGCCACAACTACATCAAACCATTATCATTTCGGGTTATTTTTGAATCTTTATGATGATTCAGTTCATACTCGACCTTTCCCGCCTAAAGTTTTGATGCATTATTTATGTTCGGGCACTTGGTGGAGGCGGCGCATTTATATTATAAAAGCCGTCACACCCGGAATTCGCCTTTGTTGAAAAACGCCCGCCGCATCTAACGGATGAGGACAATGTGGCTTTGTTTCGTTTTCTGTCTCCAGCGTTTTATCGTCCACCCTTCTTCCCGTTCCGTTTTGTTTTCATTAAAACTTGCGGAGTGGCCAACCCTGTTCAACAACTCTACGAATTGAAATCCCACCCACTCCATCACATGGTACGAGCGGGTATTACTGGCTACATACTCTGCTACAGAAACGCTCCCTTTCATCCGTCTCCTAAACTTTCCGATCCCTCATTGTGTACGGTGTAATGCTGTCCTCGGATGCTCCAGGAAATCGCAAACAGATGACGAAACCTATTTCGATCCCTAATGCAAAAGGGACGCGCGAGGCTTTGTTGGAACTGCCTCTTTCAATAAACACAGCAAATATGACCAGCAGGGACCTGATTCTGAGGGTACTGTTCTGAACTTCGATATTACTAGAGCTTCCACAAATTAATATTACATTGTATACTGCTATTGTTGCATACTACACAGAATGCGGTTTAGGATTAATCCCATTCGTAGTTTCATTTAGGTGAAGGGTTTCAGACTCAAATTCGTCAGTAGGGAAAATCTGAATCACAGTCCAAGTTCAGGTTTTGAGACAACTGATGATTTTGGTTATCTAATTATTTTCAATAAAAATTTTGGAATCAACTAAGGAAAAACCAGGGATATGTTCTGTAGGTAAGTTCTTATAGTTGGAAATTCACGGTGTAGTCCAGGTGTACAAGAAAAGTCTTTGGGTCTACTGCAGTCCATGAGTGATCTGGAAGTTGGTTGGGAAGTTCATGAGTGAACCCCATAAATGAGTGTGGTCCCACCTATCCTCTACATTTGGCCCCATATCATAGCTCCTTGATAAACCGCATGCCGATGCGCAGACCGAACTTAGGGTTTCCAAATAGTTATGCCCCCCCCCCCCCCCCCCACTTATTTTCTCTAATTTTGTCGGAGTAAAAAAATCGGACCAACGCCATTCTTCATAACTATTTCTTTCAAAAATGACAAAATCGTGTATTGCGCAGTGGCGCAAATGTGCGCAAAGCGCACTAACTTCGTTATTTCAAAAGGAAACACTTTTTTTTAATTGCAGATTTGGATTCTCCGCAAAATTTCATGAATAACAGACCCTCAGCAGATGTTTTTTACAGCGCGCATCGCGTACCAAGATTGTGCAAACATGGCGGTACGCGAAATTTTGCTTCACTTGCAACACCCAGGTGTGAAACGTGAATTAGCACTAAATTTTCACGCTGAAACCAGTGGTGATAGTAGTTTTTCAACAACCCTCAAATCCTCAGTGAAATCGGTAGGTGTAACAACTACCACTCATTGTTCAAAACCTTCTCCACGTATCTTAGGTATTAGTTTCAGCTAAGTGGGTATTTCCAAACGAAGCCCTTGTTCAAAGTTTCCCAAATTGTTTATTATTATGGTTCTTTATCTGTACACTCTGAACACTCAAGAGATAATAATTTATTTTATTTTTATTATTTTTATTTGTTTACCAACCAAACGAGTGATGAGATGATAACTTGCAGTGAGTATTACGAAAACAACGGAGATCCTGTTTCATCAAGTGTCACTGGTATCAAAGGTTTTTATATTTTATGAATGCAAAGGCGGCTGCAACCTGTTGTTTTCCTTTCCACGATGCCTCCGACTTTCACCAGGGGAGAAAAACGTGAAGCAAAACGACGCGTACCGCCAAGTTTGCGCGCTTATGGTGCGCGAAGTCAACAAATTCGGCTGAGGGGTCTATTTTTTTTGGAGAATCCAAATCTCCAATAAAAAGGGGGGGGGTTTATTGCATTAACTTGAAATAACGAAGTTAATGCGCGTTGAGCACGTTTGTGCAAGTGCGCAAAGCGCAATTTTGTCATTTTTCAAATCTACGGAAAAAGTCATGAAGCATGGCGTAGGTCCGGTTTTTTTACACAGACAACTAGAGAAAATAAGTAAGGGGGGGGGATATATATTTGGACGATATATATATGTATATATATCCATATACATCTATATATAGTGTGTGCGGATTTAAGATCCCAAGCGGATAAGGGGTAAGTGCCCGAAGTGCAGCCCCAGTGGACATGACCGTCGGTTGTGCAGAGCAAAATAAATGACGTGCTCTCCGTGGCGATTGGACGGCGGAAACGGCTTCTGCATGCGAACAGGTTGGCTCAAGCGGATGTTGAGCCCACAACTATAGCCCCTGGCAATCCAGATCCCATGCCGAAGAACGGGGAGGGTAGAGCGGAATACTGTACTGTGGGAAGTTTGGAGATGGGTTTCGTTGACATTCAAGAAGTTCGTTATTGTCATTATTCGTTCGGACTTGTTAAAGATTGAGTTGCGTTAAACACAAAGATGATCATGAGCCTGCTGTTACGATATATAAAACCGCGATATTTCAGCGATTTACTCGACCGCTCAGTCGCGCAGTTATGGACTGCTTTTATAGCCAGATGTGACTAAGGCTAATCCCACACGTGGCGGTTTTGACCGAAGCGTTTACCGATAGAAAAATCGAGTCGGTGGGCCGTTCATTGTGTTTTGAACGGTGACGATGATGGCAGACGGCAGATGGTCGTTCATGTGTTTTGTGCGGTTTTGTCAAATGCCTTTCGTGCTTATTTTGTACTTTTTCTGTTCACAATAACCAGTAAATTTTAATTTTCTCTTTTGTTACTGAATTCACTGTATTTTATACTGCAGTATTTTGTCAAATTTTGTAGTAGGTACTACTTACGCTATACTATTTGCTTTACATTTCATTTTAAATTTATCTTTCCATCACATTTTTGCTTGAAAAGAAATAAAAACTGCAACTTTAATTAGTGAATTATATATTTTTGTACTTACATCAACGTTATCACAAGAACAACCGACTTGATAAACGCTTCGGCCAAAGTGTATTGCGGAGCCTATAAACTTTGCGAGGCCATCACGGTAATACCGGTAGGAAAACTGAAGAAGGAGCAGCCATTAGGGGTTTTGTTGGCTTTTGTTTGCCATGCAATGGGCTATTTGCGCTACTTATTTCGTATTTAAAAAAAATGAAAGTAGATTTCATCCTGAGGATTTTGAGACCAACGCACGCTCCTACGATAAGTAGTTATTTTTCTACGACTTTTCAGTTTCCAGAGATTCCTACGTCAGTGGGCAGGGGGGGTTCCCCTCAGTCGAGAGGGGTGTAATGACGTAGGAACCTCGGAAACTTCGAAAAATCATAGAAAAAGAACTACTTATCGTAGAAGCGTGCGGTTCGTCTCAAAATTCTCAGGATGGAATCTAATTTAATTTAAAAAAAAAATAATACAAACCGCTTTTGAGACCGGTGCAAGTAGCCCATTCTCTCGAATTCAAGACTGATATATTTAAATAATAGAATTTCAAAAAATTTCAACTCATTTTTATGAATATTTTAGCTGAAACTGACTTGAGAGAAGTAGTTTACTGAAAATTCACCCATCGAATTTATTCTCGCTCTCCTGTCATAAACCAGAGAATGTGTTCAAAAAATCTTGATCTCGGGTTTTAAGTTTGAACCTGCGACCGGGTAAGTATTGAATTTTGGTCGTCCTCTCTTGAGTAATGATTTTCAATATACCAACAGTGAACTAGAAATCTAGCTAAAGATGGAGCTGTGGAGGAAGGACTGGTTGTGCGTTTCAGAGTCGGTATACCAGTATCTGTGAATAGTTAGGCCCGCATACTGGTGGAAGAAGATGAGGGTTCATGTTGGTGAAACACCGTTGGCGGCGCTCCCGTTATAGAATGTAAGCTGCCTTCGGATAAATCAACTGGATCCATCACTTTTTCTGGCGTTTCGTCGATGCGTATTTCGTAAAAACACGATGAAGTGAAGACTTAGGCCACCCAGAAACAAAGAAGTCTGCCAAGGTGTGGCTCATAAAGGACTTTGTATCCACATCATGGCCAATCTCCTTTTGGGTAGTTATGGGATGTTCGAACGAGTATTTCACGTTCATGCAGGCGCAGACGGATGTTACAGTCCAATTTTGATGAAACTCATATAAGACATTGTACAGTCTAACCCAGACCCCCCAAACTGCAGCTCATTACGGCCGTTCTTGAGTCTTCTTTACACTCTTCTCTTACACTTTTGCGCGTACACCGACGAAAATCACCGTCCAATTTTGATGGAATTCACATGGGACCCCTGAAGACCCAACCGAATTTCAGCTCATTACGAACACTACCACTCATGCGATCATGCGCACAGCCCATTATACTTTAATAACAAACGATTCATAAAAGGGCCATAACCATAAAATTGGTTAGACAGGTACGCGATAAATCAATCAGAATCCCTTTTCAAAATTACCATCTTATCATAAACACACTATCCAATGCATTCAACGAACACTCAACAATTTACAATAGTAGAATGTCAATAGCGTTGTGATTGTGGCGCCCTCCCCCTTCCCTAATACATGGAAGGGTTCATTAGGCGTCGAATTGGAACGCTGCCAAAGGACCTTTCTTGCCCTTTAATTAAACCTAATCTCTATAGCGTTCGAACGAACCTGGGTGATTATTAGGGCCGAGCAGCCCACTCGTAATTCACTTACCGCCGAACCGGACTACAATGTCCACTCCATGTTTGTTTTTTCACTCACATCGCGATACTAAACGTTCAACCTCGCATTAGGTATATATCGAATTAAAATGACATACTCGTGTTGACCGTTAAAAATTAATCTGATCTGGCGAACCGTTGATTTGATTTGAAAACCCGTTAATTAAATTTGGAAATGGTTTACTCGTATCAGCCAAGGGATTTAAAAAAAATAATAATAAAAAACTGTGTAAATTATTACACAACGGTTTATTATTTACCTGCATAGATGCCCCTTCTGCGTAGATCACTGTTTCCTGTGGTCAATACCCTCGACCTCCCTCCAGGAAAGCACTAAATGGAGTAATGGAACCGGCCCCGGAATTAAAGTTTCATACAAATGCCCGGGATTCAATAATTAAATAATTAATAAATTGTTCTTATTCATGAAGCATAAGGAACATAATAAACCGTTGTGTAATAATTTACATGTATAGATGCCCCTTCTGCGTAGATAGTATAATAAACCGTTGTGTAATAATTTATCCAATAATACTTCAACGTTTGTTCAAGTTGCAAAAGTAGGTACCTATCAACAAAATCTAAAAGAGCCATAATTTTTAAAATGGCATAATATCACAGAACAACCAACTCGACTTCATACAGATATCCGTGATTACAATCAGGTGCTCCCTAGCGATGATACCTGGGCCGGATTTATACCGTTTGATTCACGATCATGTTGACGAAGCTTTTCGGTGCAGACGAACGTCTGGTCGTACAACGCTCCGGGTGGTCTCAAAAAATTATTTAGTTCAAGATCAATTTAAAAACGTTAAAAAAACGCATACCCTTCAAGTGAAAGTTTCGAGCTACGGCTTTTGGGAAATTTCAACCCCTATTTTTCACCCCTTAGATATGACTGACAGTAACGCCGAGCTTCGCGGACCAACCAGACCCCAAACGGGACCTACAAATGAAATTTCATGAATTTCGGTTCATGGTAACTAAGAAAAGTGCGAAGTACGGCGGACAGACAGGAATTTTTTTAATAGCATTATTTTCGGATTCTACATACTTTACACGTAAGCCATAAAATTTTGAGGGGGAGTTTATTATTGAAAATAATAAACCAAAAGTGGGCACAAAACTGTTCTAAAATAATACATGGAATTGAAATTAAACTCACGAGGTCGTCTTAGAAAGGGGGAAATACGACTAAAATAACCATACGACTCCCGATGAAGTGGTGAGATGAAGTGAAAAATAGGAAACGAAGCAACAGATAACTCGCGATAAAGAGACCTTTTCATCCCTTGTCCTGATTCGCCTCTGGAAATTGTTTTCCCTCCACTGTGCCCCCCCCCCCCCCCTCCCCTTCGCGAAATTAGTTGCCGAGTTTTTCTCCGGGGAAAACCATTTTTTTTTCTCCTCGTATTTTCTGCCGAGCCTCCTTCCGAACGGCCTCTTTGTGTCGGACTTGGCTTTCAGCGCTTCCCTGAACTTTTTCGGTCTTTTCGGAAGCCTCGCGAGTGTAATTTGGGGTCTTGAGAAGTTAACTTTGTGGTTACCGAGGGGGGTTGGGGGCCGTCTGACCGCTTGTTTATTGCGTTTGTAGAAGCGGCTGCTTTTGTATTGTTGGTAATTACCCTTTATCAACGGTTAAATTTGGGATTCCTGCAGGGTTTAGGACGTCAAGAACGTGAGATATAAATATACGAGCACGAAATGAGCCTGTTATAATTAGTGAATCCGGCACGAGTAATGAATTCAGAACGCTCTAAAATCTACTTGAACAAAATGTTTGCCAAACAGGTGAACAGTATTGTTGTGATCGGCTGCTCCTCCACAACCAATGTAATGTACATATATGTTGTACCTCAGAGTGGGGACCCCCCGACCCCCCTCTGATCATGTCAGGGGCCTATAAAGAGCCGAGGGGCCAACAAATAGATAGGTAACCATTCTCAAGCTAACTTTCGGCCTCGTCTGTTCCATCCTTAATCACTACACTGGTGACCCCGAGTGGTGACACGCAGCCTCCGCCCGCCGTCTGCGACCGCGGTGCGACGACAGCGCCTAGCAACGACGAACAACGCCGCTCAGCGCCCGCCGACCGTCTGCGACGAGCCCCACCTCCGCAGCACTACGCCCGGCACACGCACCCCACTCCGACGCCCCACAGCGCCGCCCCACTCCGACGCCACACAGCGGCGCCCCACTCCGACGCCCGCCTCGACGCCCAACGCAGCGGCCCCCCGCTACTTCGCCCCACCATCCGATTCCTATATAAGGAAACGGACGCCGGCGCCTCGCACACTTCCTGCTGACACTTCCAGACGACACCTCTCCGGGACTGGCGCCTACAACGAGAACACGGACCCGAAACCACCGACACCCGCAGAAACGACTCCACCGACATCAACGCTCCAGCTCCGGCCGTACGACCCCGCATTCCCGCACGTCTGATTCGCCCAACTCGAGATCACATTGACTCACGAAGGCCTCACGACGCCGCATGCTAAATTCGCCACGCACGCACCGTCCGACGGCTCCCGGCTCACCGACTTCCGACGACGAACTACCGTCAGTCCTCGCCCGCCGACTCACTCGAGCACTCCCGGCCGACACACCGACCCCGCTCGTTCGGCAGCTTTTCACAGGCGCCCTTCCAGACAGCATTCGCCTTCACATAGCGGCGCGCGACGAACCCGACGTCACGAAACTCGCTGCTCTCGCCGATCGCCTCAAACCCTTCGCTCCCCCTCCTCGAGTGGCTACCGTCACCGAAGAGGTTCGTGTGATTCGAACAGACGACAACAGCGACCGCCGACGCAGCCACGACCGACCACTCGCAGCTCGACGAACGGCTCGTGTTTCTACCGCCGCACATGGGACCCCCGAGCACAAAAACGCCGCACCCCATGCACCTGGCGCCCCCAACAACAGCCGCCGCGGCCGTACCCACGCACTCAACCAACACCCCGGCTCTTCATACGTCGCAAACGTACCACCCCCAACGACACCGACCCGGACAGCCACAGCGGACCACCGCAACCACCGCAACCAGCACACGCACCTCCCACGCCCGACAACCGCCACCGCAACATAACAAAATTTAACTAAATGCGTTACTTAAATTCTGGGGGGAGCAGTGTTGTGATCGGCTGCTCCTCCACAACCAATGTAATGTACATACATGTTGTACCTCAGAGTGGGGACCCCCCGACCCCCCTCTGATCATGTCAGGGGCCTATAAAGAGCCGAGGGGCCAACAAATACATAACCATTCTCAAGCTAACTTTCGGCCTCGTCCGTTCCATCCTTAATCACTACAAGTATAATAGCCCTCAGAAGTCACCGAAGCATTATGCGTTCAATTTGCTGCATTCAAGGTAAAACTGCAAAATGCTGATCAATGAAACATGGAGCTATACCAAAAACCATCCTGAACCCGAATCTGATATAAAAAATTTTCAGACTTGCTGCATGGTCATATGAGCGAATTTTGAAAGCCTTCTTGACACAGCTGTTATAGATGATTTTTAGCAATTTATCCCCCCCCCCCTCGACCCAGTTTTCCCAAAAAATATTTTTGATCATTGAAACAGCAAGTATTAGCAAATCTCGAGTAACAATTTAATTAATAATTATTGGCGGTGGTTCAGCCATCATGACAAATATCGCCAATAATTCACAATTAGCAATTTTGCCAACACTTACTAACAATTTTGCTGAATTTTTGTTACTTTCATCTCGTAGCTAATCAGACATCGTCTGGCTGATGATACACAGTTCTAGGACTACATTACTGCCGACAGCAAGCCCAGCACGTTGTTACCTACCATCAGACGGAAGCTTTCACGTTTCAACAAAGAAACCTTTTACTTCGTGGATTAAGGAAAAGTGGAGGAAGGGAGTGTGCCAGACCCGCCCCCATCCTAATTTAATTTTAACAATTTCTCGCCACCCTGGGAACCGACCTTCCGACCCGACGACCGGGATTACACCAACTACAGCCGTCCTGTGCGGAATAGACAGAATTTCAACTAGGTTTCACAAGATGTGTGTCAGCAGGTACCGCATCACATGTACGAAGCCTGAATTTATCATAAATAATTTCAAAAGAGGAATTGCATAAGGGTCAAAATACTAAAAATAGGAAAATTAAGATTTTTTTGTACATCTGTGCCAGGGTCTAGCGATATTTAGTACTCTTGGCAATGGGGTAGGTACGTGCACGTATTTATTTTATTTTTATAAATGAAAGTAGATAGCATCCTGAGAATTTTGTCCAACGATAAGCGGTTATTTGTCTTTAATTTTTCAAAGATTCCAGTAATGCTGACGTCGTTGTACTCCTCTCGCTTGGGCGGGACTCCCCCTGACCACTGTGACGTCAGAATTTCTAGGAACTTTGAAAAATCACAGAAAAAAAGAACTAATTACCGTAGGACAGTGCGGTTGGTGTCGAAGTTCTCAGAATGAAATCTAGTTTCCTTAAAAAAATTATAAACCGCCTCTGTGGATCCATGCGCATAACCCATTCGAATCTCAGGAGATCTTGAAACAAGTTCGAATTACTGAGAGTTGGATTCATTGGGGGGGGGGGGGGGGGGGGGGCATTTGAACCTGACAGTAAAAAAAATTCATGTCCTCCAAAATGAAAATTTCCAATAGCATTTTCCGTTTCAGACATCAAGGAACATTTCTGGTTCCGTGCCTATCTGTCCGCCTGTGTGTGTCTGCCTGTCTGTGGTCAATTCCTTGTAACTCCCATAGCTACCCGAAATGGGCTGAAATTTGGAAGGTAGGTGCGGGTTGGATCACAGATGGTCCCATATCAAAATGACTGAAATCGTACCGTAACTTTCGTTTGCGCATGCGCAAACATGAAATACTTGAAACGCCCATAACTACCTTAAATATAGCTGAAACAGTTCGAACTTTGAGGGTCGATCAGGAATAATACGTTGATGGTTCCACATGATTTTCATTGGAATCGTACAGTAACTTTCGTCTGCGAATGCGCGAACACGAAATGCTGACCATTTCCTTGTAACGCTTCTAACTACGCGAAAAATAGTCGCAGCGAGCTGAAATTTTGGGGGCATACGCGGGTTGGATGGCAGATGGTCCCGTATCAAAATCACTGAAATCATACCGTAAGGATGGGCGCAAGCGTCAGATCCTTGTAGCGCCCATAAATACCCTGCGAATCGCCATAAAGCGGTGAAATTTGGAAGACAGATAAAGGTGAGGTGCTGGATCAAAATCTATATTTTACCAACTGTTTTGAAAAGGAGCCGAAACCTATTACGGTATCGATTTTCAATTCACCAGTCATTCATTTCGGTACTGAATAATAATTCGTCATACGTATAAAATTTACCTATATCCTCGGAAGATGACTGATTAAACCAACAAAACGCTGCAAATTGTTACATAACGGTTTCTTATTTTTCATGCTCGAGTCAAAGGGCTCAACATCGCAATAGATAAACCAAAATCGGGTTTTACAAATTTATCCGAGAAAACCTCAAGGTCTGAAAAGTTCGGTTTTTCTCTAATAATTTTGCATGTTTTCTAATTTATCCACAAATTTCTGCATAGTTGCATCAACAACTTAAACTACATAGAATCGTCAAAACCATCAATGCTCTGATTGTGCATGAGCGAACGAGGTTTCTGAATCTGTTTTGTACATATAAACAACAAACCTATATATATAACAGTTTAGGTTGTCAATGGTTCACGCGGGTTTTATCGGAATATTGTCCATATCTCGGGTCTTGTACTACATAGTCCGAATATAACCGGCTACATCACTCAATGGTGTACTCAAAGGACTGGAACGCATGTTTATACAGCGACCGGGGTTTTACAAAATAAATATACATTTTCCACGTAACGCACAAGTTCAGCAATCGTGTTGTTATTCTTAACATAACCCAGTAACCCACACATGACCATTACGATTCGGCTGCTCTCGACCCGAAGTTTAGCATATCGGCATATTGTGATGGGGGGGTAGGGAGTTATACGCTGAAGTGCACGCGAAAAATCCTTACACAAGAGTCACCGGAGTCTTTCAGTCACGAGAGTTTCCATGTTGCAACGACCTTCGAAAATTGACCGTTTTTCAAGGCTTGAGGGCCACTTAATGTGTTCTTTGTGGAGGTTTTCGTTAAAAGGCGAATTTCAAGTACTTCCACCTCTTGAATTGATGCGGTTTCGATCGATGTGAAACATGCTTCAGTAAAAGAGCTATGATGCAAACTAATGACACAGAAAATACTTTTTCAACCCCAGGTGGATGGAAATGAATAATACTGCAGATCCATAAATTAAAATTCGAGGAACAAAAATAACATTACTATTTATCAGATAATCGCCAAGCCAGAGCATCTTACTAACTCCAGCTGCATTTGGTGTACCGTGCATGTTCCACGAAAAACGACATTTATATTATGGTGATAATGAATTTTGGGGAATACCCTATGGACCGTCAGATTTCGAAATAATTATGTTTCTGGTATACTGCAGCCCCGAAAAATCTAAAAGCGATGCAAATTATTCCATAACGGTTTATTATAACCTCCATCTAGATAACCCTTCCGTCATGGCCTCTGTAGTACTCTGTAGCCAAAAATGTAGTGTTTGGGAACCAGTCCTATGATGGGTTCATGTATTCCCGACTAAGTTCCAGGCCATTCGCTGCAGTAGACCCTAAGAGTTTTCTTGGTCTTGGACACAAAGTTACTAAGAACAAGGTCACGAGTGGTGTCTAAAAGTCTTAAAAATAAGAATCTACTCAGATTTGCAATGAAAAATATACTCTTCTATTTATAGTTTTTGAGCTACGACGTGTTGCGAACAGCTCCGTGTGGTATACAAAAATCCTCAAGTTCGAAATAAATTTCAAAACGTTAAGAAAAACATAAACATGTACCTACCATAAACATCCATTTACGCTAGTACTTCTAAACCACTAAATATTAATTAGAAAAAAGTTGAGGAAGGAGCTTGAAGTTACAGGTTGATTGCTGGACATGTACAATGTGTATGAGCTAATACAAGAATTTATATACATGAACTGAACATATTTTGACATCCAAATTAATATAAAAAAAATTAAAGGATGAGAATGCTATTCATGAATAAATGGAGAAGCCTGAAAAAATTTTCTAGTAGTAAAGTAGGGTTAACACTTACAGATGCATATACCTCGTCACTGAACATCAAATGGCAGGTACTCACCTGCAAAAATAAAACAGATCCACGTTATTTACAATATATTACCTACATTTTAATTAACTAGGCCCATTAGTTACATTTAAAATTTTCATCGCTCAAAACGTTACGATGAAAATCTATAATTATAAGTAAGAGGAGCCACGCTTGAAAGGACTCAAACAATAATTGAGAATGGCCCTATTCGTTTCACAAACAATATGGCCAACCCAGCAGCCGAAGTCTTACGCAAGTTCGAATCTATTTGTTAAAATAAATTTAAAAAATGGATCCTACCTGGACGCAGATTTTCTCTGCCACCTGGATGTATCGAAGCGAAGGATAAAAATTATTTCAAGTATGCGCCAATTACCAGCGCTGAGCTTCAATGTCCAAACTGTTCTTGCCGACAACCGCAGGTCATTTACGTTTGAAAACCTCACGATGTACTTTGCTGAACATTGCAACAGTGTTAGTGATGTCCACAGATAGGTAAATCAAAAATCAATGTTTAAATGTACTCGTAATGTGAGGTTTATCGGGCATTTTTAATGAATTACTATTAATATGAAGCGATTTTATATTCCACTGTTCCGAATTTTTGGTTCATTTTTTTGAATAATTTTTATAAGTCAATAAAAATCCACCCCCTATTTGTAGTTATCAGCTGTCAAGTTTCCACATAACATAAAATTAAAAATACAATGAAAATACTATTAACACACTTTGGTGAGGGCGCATACATATTACAGTTCTAAAGGAATTGTAAAAATCCAGGAATTGACTCATAATGTCCCAAAACGGATTTGCATAATAAATGCTAGCTTTAGCATTCGCTAAAATCGACCAAGGAGGAGGATGCATTATGATCACTCACTAATATCGTTTAATGTTTGTCAATTCGGAGAAATGCCGAAGTCCGTTCAAATGTGAAACACCTATGCTTATAATATTGAATAAGGTACGAACTGTACGGTGTGAAATTATTTAACTCAAAAATAAAACAATACAGTGAACGCCTGTGATCAATTTGATTTATAAATAAATAAATCAAAGCAACGGTAAAAGTAACCGCATGATCATTCACTGCAGAAAAAGATTGTTTATCCTCCAAAATAAACATTTATAATAACTTTTGTCAATGTAAACTTCGTTATTTAGCCGACAGATATCACAAGACATCACTAGCCCAAGACCTGGGACATGCATTCACATTTGTCTGAAACGTAGATTTTCAGGCTGATTGGGATTTCAGGCTATCGGGTTGGGTAAGGAGAGTAAAAATCCTAGAGGTTCGGGAAAATTCTCTTTCCTTGTTCATATAACTGGAACATATAATTCCACAGCGATACCGATTAAGAAACCGTTTCCAAGCGTGATAATTGCCCCTCACGTCACTATCAGCGTAGCTCTACTTCCAGAGAGCTGTCACTCGAAATAACTCCTTTGTGTTGAGCAAATGCTGGATGACAATTGACAGCGATAATGTTAGCGATACAATTATCTGCTCCGCTGCCTTCCCGTCCGGTCATGCCTGACGTCCACATGACTTCATCGACAGTAAAAATATACCGATAAAAAAGTCGAATGAGAAATTTTGTTTTCCCGACTCAACCGAAACCCTGAACCGAAATGTTTGTTTATTTCTTCATTTGTCGGGGTGTTCCCAATCAGCTGAATGATCCCGGAGGATAAATTTTTGCGAGCGAAGTGGAGTTTTTCAGACCTATGACAGATCATCACTGGAGACCGACTTAACTGAAATAAGTCAACAAACCGCCAGAAACATTCCGCATTCCATGGCAGAGCATCAGTAATCTTCTGCTATCTGCGCGCCTATGCTGTTGATGACAACAATGAGAAAAACGCTGCAAAGTCCTTGTCACATGGGTTTATTATTCTACTGGTCATACCTGCAGAGATACGAATAAGGTATACTTTTTTTTTTAATAAATTATCTCTGATCATTGATAGTACCATTTAATCGTCTTGATCCACCTGTTGACACTTTTTCCAGTGTTATTCGACAAATTGATGGTGATTTCAGACGATTTCCCAGGTTTTTGACTCATAAAAAATCAATTTCGGGAGCTGAACATCTGGTAGAACCTCAATTTTCTACTTATTCTTTGGTCAAAATCGACTTCATATTCGGTCTTCTCGTCCCCAAAAACATGAAAAACTATACTTTAAAAGCTCATGTTACCAACATGTTGCTAAAACGCAAAAAGTACCTATTTTTACACACATTTTCACTCATAACTCCCCTGGGTATATTCCGATCGGGCTGAAAACTTTTGGGACACAACTAGAGCCCAAATGGAGCATGTGTGCGAAAGAACGATTTTTTTAGACCGAAAATGAAGCCTGTACACGTGATACGGCGGACGGCGTACGGCGTACGGCGGATGGACATTGCATTTTTGGAATCTACGCACCTTGAAACGGAAAAGAAAAAATTTTGAGGGGGTGTTATAAAATTTTTTTGCTGAGCGAATACATAGGTGTATTATTCACAGAATAATAAACCAAAAGGCAGTACAGGTGGGATGACAGCGATGGGTGAGTGATATGGGGTTGCGTTTGGACCAGTGAAAAGCACTGTAGTCGTTGGAGATTTATAGTATAGAGGACGCTACAGTTATTTTTTGAGTTTTGAGGTTCCTGATGTTTGGCATTCTACTGTCAAAGCATGTGCTTGGGAAGCGACAGTCTGAATTTAAACATCGAACAGGCAACAATGAATAATGATGTTCTTTTATTTGTAACGTGAAGCAAATGAAGGCTTAATGGCTTAGTAAAAAACCCGATCTGACTCGAAGGAAACAGAAATTTTGAATGTCGCTTTCCAAACACAAGCTTTTGGCAATATCCCATTACATAAAACGCGAAGGATGTGTATGCGTCTGTTCGTATTTTCCGTCTGAACTATTCGACCAATTTTCTCGCGATTTTTATTGTTGGATTCCTCCCATTACGGCTATTATTTCCATTGAAAAATGAGGGATCTTTTGGATTTTGTTGATAGGTTCTTTTGGAACTTGAACAAACGTTATGCTTCATGAATAAAATTAAATAATGATTGGAATATTGAATCCCTCGCATTTCTAAGAAACTTTAGTTCCCAGGCCGGCTCCAGTACTCGGTTTAGGGATTTCCTGGGGGGAGCTCGAGGGTAGGCAATGACCACAGAAAACAGTGATATACGCAGAAGGGGCTTCTGTACAGGTAAATAATAAACAGTAATAATTTGCAGCGTTTTGACATTGAGTTCTAATGGCTTCTACAGGCGATATACTATAATACTATAACCAACTGGAAGGAATGAAAATCCCAATTTAGTAAAACAAAATTAATGAAGTGAAATCCTCGCACTTCGCCACCTTAGCACAGAAATCAACCCGTGGGGAACTGGTCACCATTCTAGATATCACCGCGGGGTCACCACTTTCAGGAACAAGAAGGGTTCTGGAGGAGTTGATGCGGTGGCACAGCTCGCACCATTTCTGTTTTTCGTGCTAATAATTAAGTGATTTAGAACTTTTTCGAGCAAATTCATGGCGGACATTCAGTTTCCTCATGACTTCGCCCACTTTTCAGCCATCGCTCCGAAACATAAAACTCATGTAAAAATCAACTTTATCCACTCTCGTGAATCCATCGCCTTTCCACTAGGAGGCCCTGCCGCCCTCCAAGCTCCAAATGAGATAAGGGCTCACTAGACAACCTCCCACTCAGATATTACCAGCTGGTTTATCGCCTATCCCAACCCCAGGGTCCCGAGGGATGAAAAACGGCTCCAGAACTCTTGAGAGAAGGAGAAAGACTTTGGATTCGGCAAATGGGCGCATTGCTACCAAGCCGAGCATGCCCCGAACCTGACCGTGACAAATCGTAAAACACTCGCCCCCCCACTACTTCCTTTTACCTTATCCTCGTCCAACCCCTCTAAACCAGTTTGACAGAACTAATGCGTCCTAGAAAACCTCCCGGCTGGAGAAAAACTTCCTCCACATTTTCCGTCAAGATCATTTCTTCTATTTTCTACACTCAACTTCCTTTTCCTTTCCACCATAAGTTTGCCGGAAAATTGAGTTATCAAACTGGCTCCCAGAGAAGTTTAATAACCCGATAAACGGACTGAGGCTGGTGGAAGCTGCAAATTATTTCTAATTCGAAGGTTTTTGATTTATAGGATTAATCTCCAACCAAAGTATAACTAGGAAATTATGGGATTGTGGAATATTATGACTGCAATTCTCCCGTAGCCAATTAATAGATAATCAATTTATTTAATACGTGTCGTTAAAATACACCACCGTTATACCTACCGTTAAAACTAATCAATCATATGAATTCCGAATCGTGGGAATGTCTCGATACCGATAACACGTTGCTTATTGGCGCTGTTTTCCAAATGCCATAAGCGTCAAAATTGAAAATTGCAAAGCTGCATCAAACGATGGCATGGAGGGTTAGGTACCTACCAAAGCTCGGCCGATTTAGTCGTTAAGAGGGTTAAATAAGGGTAAATTACAGAGTAAATACGGGTACATAACAGGGTAAATAACAATAGGGTAAATTCTGGTTTTCATCAGTAAAACTAGGTACGTATAATCTGAGCGTTTTTCTCGATTTCTGATAATTTCCAATTAGAAGACGTTGAGTTTTGCAAAACCGCGCGACGGTTCTCGATTCCAATCGAAAGATATGTACGTCCAAGATAATTCGAAATCCGCGTTCGCGTCAATGTAGGACAGATACTTTTCCAAAGTGAAGTCCATTTTTATTTTTTATTCTCGCATTACTTTATGTAAAAGTTACAGATCTTAAGTTACAATTACGATACTTCACGAGGCAAAAGTATACTATCTAAGAAACTCTCTTGATAGATTTTTAGCAAATTTTGACCCCCAAAAACTCGAATCTGATCCATTTTTTTGGAGACAGTGTTTCTGACTATACGGCAAAGTGTTTGACTGATCTGTTTTTTTCATTTTGGAGCAGACGACCTGGATGAGCCGGGAGCAGGGCTCATCCGTAGGGGTGGTGGCGGAAGAACATGTCTTGGTGTCAACGGCAGTACTCCAAGACAGAGTCAGCTGGTACAGCCCAAGGTGACTAGAAGAGGACTCTTCTAGTCACCTTGGGTACAGCCGTGGTGAAGGGAAGCTACCTACGGGACAGGGAACCCCAAAATAAAAGTCCCCTGGCCCTCCAGGTTGGGGGTTGGGCGAAGGGTTGACAGCCCTTCCCTGGAAAACAAACTATTTTTACGGAACCAGGACGGCAAGAAGAGCCGATCAGATTTAATGGTAATAACACCGGCGCGGAAACAGGACTCACAAACGGTATAAACATCTGCCAATGCCAGTAGGCAGTATAGCTTCCTCACTTGATTCACATGAACGTATAGAATACCTGGGTAGGTTCACTTTGATAACGGACCATCCTGCGATCCAACCCGCGTGTACCCTCAAAATTTCAGCTCTCTACGACAATTTGTCGCGTAGTTAGAAGCGTTATAAGGAAATGGTCACCATTTTATGTAGATGTGTGGTATGTTTTATGTAGACAAACGTTACAGTACGAATCCAATGAAATTCATATGGAATAATCAAGTGCTATTCCTGATCGACCCTCCAAGTTTGAACTCATTTCAACGATATTTTAAGGTAGTTATGGGCGTTTCATGTATTTCACGTCTGCGCACACGCAGACCAAAGTTACAGTAATTTTTCAATTTTGGTATGGGACTTTCTGTGACTCAACCCGCACCTACCCTCCAAATTTCAGCCCATTTCTACCATTATTTCGGGGAGTTGTGGGTTTTACAAGGAATTGACTACAAACAGACACACAGACAGACAGACATGGAACCAAAAATATTCCTTGATGGTCTGAAACGCAAAACCGGCGAGCCAACAAAAGAAGAAAGAAGATTTGACTGATAAGGTAGCGTTCGTCTTCAAACAAGGCTTCGCCCAACTGCTACGATAATTCGTGTAATTCACCCAACTGCTAGGTACGTATAATTCGATGGCTACGATTTGCCTAGTAGGCCATGGAATAAGAAGGAAATACTACTGAATGTGGAGTAGCGGGCTGAGATCACCGTTTCCCCTGGAGTAACAATGCTAACGACATCAGCTCATTCGCCATTCTATAAGACTGTATTAATTCATATTTCATCTACTTATTTTTTATTATAATATTTTTATGTCTATTTTTTGTACACGAAAACTCACTTTAGGGTTAATCAAAAATTCAATGTGATGAAAATGCAGCTTGGACCGTCGAATTCGACGGTGAGGGTAAAAAACCGTGAAGTCACCAAATGAATATTTGCTCATATAGTAAAATCTCCATGATTTGAACTACTGTTGGCTTAGGCGACGAGATTAATTAATTACACTAATGTAGTTTTGGTTTATTATTTTCAATAATGAACCATTGGAATCGAGCATGAAAAAAAAAAAATTCTAACCTCCCCCCAAAATTTGATGGTTTACGTTTCAAGGTATGTAGAAACCGAAAATGCAATAAAAATATTTCTGTCTGTCCGCCGTACGCCGTACAGGCCACTTTTCTTAGTTACCATGAAACAAAATTAATGAAAATCGGGTTATAAGTTCCGTTCGGGGTCTAGTTGGTCCTCGAAGTTCGGCGTTACTGTCAGGGGTTCAAAATAGGGGTTGAAATTTTCAGAACGCCGTATCTCGAAAACTTTCGATAAAAGGGTATGGTTTTTTTTTACGTTATTAAATTTGTCTTGAGCTAAACAATTTTCTGAGACCACCCGGAGCATTGTACGTCCAGCCGTCCGTGTGCACCAAAAAGCTTCGTCAACACGATCGTGAATCAAACGGTATAAATCCGGCCGGGATTTCATCAGTAAGGAGCACCTGATTATAATCACGGATGGCTGTATGGAGTCGAGTTGGTTGTTCTGCGATATTATTTCATTTGATAAGTGATGGACTATTGGATTTTGTTGGTAGGTACTTGTGAAACTTGAACAAACGTTGAAGTATTACTGATTGGTAACTTATTACACAATGGTAAATTATTATACACAACGGCAAATTATTACACAACAGTAAATTATTACACAATGGTAAATTATTGCACAACGGTAAATTATTACACAACGGTTCATCTACCTAGAAGGTGCTGGATTTTGTTGATCGGTACTTTTGCAACTTGAACAACCGTTGAAGTATTATTGATGGGCAAGTTATTACACAACGGTTCATTATACTTGACAGAACTTCATTATTTGCGTTTCTTTTTGCCATTTTAGTTACTGTTTCTCATCGACAGAATTATTTTAGCAACACTTAACTCGTGTCATCACTAGGGACCCGCTAACAATCGGGAATTGGCCCGAGATAAAATCATTGCTAAGGATCACCTGATTATAATCAAGAAGTATGATGTCGAGCTGGTTGTTCCGTGATATTATTTCATTTGAAAAATGATGGCTGTTATGGAGTTTGTTGATAGGTACTTTTGCAACTTTTTTTCACTCCACATCAACCATCTCCCCTCAGAACTTCATTATTTGCGTTTCTTTTTGCCATATTAGGTACTAACCTAAGGAGGATCTGCTATCTACATAATATGCACAGAATAGTACATATTATATTATGTAGACAGGTTATCTATGCAGAGAGCTGTGATCTGTAACAGAAGGGTATTCTGTACAAAGTAATAAACCGTTGTGCAGGGATTTGCAGCGTTTTCAATGGTTTCAGAGGACGTGGATTGGTAATGGAACTAATTATTTTCATCGCATCATTTTCAAAGGGCTCATAAAAGGTACAAATTTAATTCCTCTCGTGGAAACTTTTCATCAGTTGGAAATCTCATCCGAGGTCTCAAAGCCGTTTCCTTGTGATATCATTAGAGGGCATTTCGAAGCCATCAGAGCCCCCGTTGTTGCGAGGCTCAATGGTGTGTGCGGGGAGGGGGGGGGGGAGGTGAGGGGGTCCTTTTGATCAGCCCCTTTTCTGCCCCCTAATATTCCATTGTTCATGCTCATCTCAATCCGAAGCATTATACTTCCCTGGGGCAGCTCGCGGGGACTAAGACGGCGCATTTTCCTCCCCACCGCCTCACTGGTTTGCCCCTCATTGTTTCCATGCTCTGTGTCAACAATCCGCCGGATTCAATTCCCCTCAAAAGGAATGGGACGGGTGAAGGCGGGAACGGCCTCGTTTTCCTCGCAGTAACACAGCTGAAATCCATCTTCACAGAAAGCGGAAAACCATCCGGATAACCCTTTCCTCGTCCAACATACCCCGCGCATCCAACAGACACCATCCATCCTGCTCAGATACACAAACGAGACAATCTGCCTCGATCCCGACCACGTCAAATATGCACAGCGGAAACCACTTACCCAAATTGAAGATCAACAACCCAACTGCCGACAAATCTATTGATTTACCGAACTAACCGATCATCATAAAATCGAGACTTATCGTTCACCTAAAATACTGAGGAGGAAAAATGTACATTTCAGTCTTCCAGTAATGGGCGAATTTTCAAAGTAACATGCCTACAACTACTATGGGGAAATACTGGTTATATATATGTAAGATGTGCGTGGTATGCAATGTTGCAGGTGGTTATTGAGGTTCAGTCATTAAAACGAGATTTATCCCAACGTTTCGATGGTTTATTCCATCATCTTCAGGGGGTTCTACAATCATACAATTATGGTTGTCTTAGTTTAGTGCATAAAGTAGTAATCGGGAGGAATTAGTACAGTCTAAATATAAAATGAGCTAAAGTGATAATAGGAAGTTTAAATACAGAATTGTTGTTTAAATACAGAAGTTTAAATACAGAATTGTTAACTATACATTTACAAGTGTTTTTAAAAAGGAAAAATTGTTGTTATTAACTATAGATTTACAAGCTTAGACGTATACAGTGTACTTAAAGTACACTGTATACGTCTAAGCTTGTAAATTTATAGTTAAAAATTCTGTATTTAAACTTCCTATTATCACTTTAGCTCATTTTATATTTAGACTGTACTAATTCCTCCCGATTACTACTTTATGCACTAAACTAAGACAACCATAATTGTATGATTGTAGAACCCCCTGAAGATGATGGAATAAACCATCGAAACGTTGGGATAAATCTCGTTTTAATGACTGAACCTCAATAACCATCTGCAATATTGCACACCACGCACATCTAAATCAACGGTCGATACGCCACGGAATTTTATATATGTAAGTATATATAAGTAACACTTTAATTTCACATATTGGTTTATTATTCTGTGAATAATACACAATGTATTCGCTCAGCAAAAAATTTTTATAACTCCCCCTCAAAATTTTTTCTTTTCCGTTTCAAGGTACGTAGATTCTAAAAATGCAATGTCCGTCCGCCGTATCACGTGTACCGGCTTCATTTTCGGTCTAAAAATTCGTTCTTTCGCACACAAGCTCCATTTGGGACCTAGTTGTGTCCCGAAACTTTACAGCCCGATCAGAATATACCCAGGGGTGTTATGAGTGAAAATGGGTATAAAAATTGGTACTTCTGTGTTTTAGTAACATGAGCGTTTGAGGTATTGTTTTCCATGTTTTTTGGGACAAGAAGACCGAATGTGAAGTCAATTTTGACCATAGAGTGGAAAATTCATTGGTTCTGCTCTCAAAACTTATTTTTGAGTCAAAAACCTGGTAAATTGTCTGAAATCCCCATCAATTTGTATAATAACACTGGAAAAAGTGTCAACATGTGAATAAAGACAATTAAATGGCACTACCGGTGATCAAAGATAATTTGAGAAAAAAAAGCCTAATTCGTGTTATGGGTCCAAAATTGGTGGAAACAATCAGAAATATCTATTTAAATTATGTCACATGAAGGAAACAATAAATGAACAGCCAACATTTCTGTGGGTATGTCCTATAGAATAATAAACCCATGTGACAAGAACTTTGCAGCGTTTTTTGAAGGGGATCAGCCGGGTACATAAACATTATGGTGGTCGAAAGTCCAGGGGTCATTCCGACCTCGTTCGCCGTCGGATTTTCATTCATAACGAAACAACTCCACCGCACGAGCTCGCTTGATTGATTGGCTGGCCAATGTTTGGAGAACAATCCCAACACGATTCAACCTGGTTAATTGGGCGTCAAGCCTGTGTACACTTCGTAGCCCTATTTGGATTTGTTGTAGGAGATTGGGGTGGGGGGGGGGGGGGGGGGCTTGGAACCGTTTTAGAACATTCTGGTTTGATACTTGGACTTTAAACAATATCCGACCTTGGCTAAGAGATAAAAAAATTCCAGATTTCGCCAAAATGTTTGTAAGTAATATCAAACAAAAGGATGAGTTCACAGTTGAACGATTTCTAAATACAACAAATGGGCTAAAAATCGATACAAAAGAGTAAAATTGCTAAAAATTAACCAACATTGTGTGAGGTTCACTGAGTCATACGGTTGGTTTCAAGGTTGAGGAAGGAACGCAGACTGATTATTTTGATTTGACAGATTGGATTAATAGTGATGAGTGAGTGGTGATCGTGGAAAAATCCCCATGCGTTAACGATAAAATGTGAGTTGCAAATTCCAGGGCGCCTTGTCTCGTATTATGAATTTGTATTAAGAAAACATTTTGTTTTCTTGTTGTATGAAAAACCCCATTGAAATTAGGCTAAAGAGTATGAGTAATTCGCTAGGTCCTTCGTGTTTAATACAATTTCCAGTGCCAGAAGAAGGGCACATATTTCTGCCTGAAAGCGCTCCCTTCAAAAATAATCAGTCTGCGTTCTTTCCTCAACCCTGAAATTAACCAATACTGATATAAAGTCACCAAGTAAATGGTGACATGAGAGAGTAAAATACCATTTCTTAATAATATAATTTATAAGAATCTAATTTGGTTAGACAAGCGAAATTACCACAGTGAATTTCGTTAACTTCATCTAGGACGGCCTTTCACATATGAAACTGGTAAAACTTTGATGAAACTCTCTCTCTCTCTCTCTCTCTCTCTCTCTCTCTCTCTCTCTCTCTCTCGAGGAATTAATTTAGATCAGACGGGGAAAATGAGCCGTGAAAAGGCATTTTTCTTTCATTCGAACTTCAATAAAAACGTTCGGAAAAGAAACGGAGTAATAAACGTAATGGCACCTACTGAACGTTATGTACCTACTACGATTCTCTTCTTTCCCCAAAACTAATTTGTTTCCCCCAATGATTTTAGTTTCCCGAATTGTTCCCTTTGTTCCCTAAAACTAATCGTTCATTTTTTTTTTCTTCCTCTACCTATGTTTGAAGTAGTCAATTTTTGTCGTGGATCGCGCAGATATTTCAATTTTTGTCTTCCACTTACGTCTTCAGTTTTTGAGTGGACATTTTATTTTATACCAATTTCCCTAAGTTACGACAAAGTCCCCTAAATTCCCTAAATTATGACAAGACTGGAACAGATTAATTGCCTTATGAAATCCAATTTCATATTTCAACTTTCAATCTCTAATTCCCAATTGAAGAACTGAAACGTAGGATACCACTTTCAACTCCTTTCGTTATTCAACTTGTGTCAAGAATTTGAACCCATGCAAGTCAACTTGAAACTTTTCAAATCAAAATCCTGAGCTAAGAGGCTGAATACCCCTCCCTACCAAATACACAATCAACTCCAACACAAAACTAACTCTGGTGAAAGAAACGGTGCTGAATGTTGCATATATCTACATTTCAACATAATGCATATCAACGTCTTCATATTCAATAGCAAACCAACTATATTAGGTATTCAGAACATAAGCCAGGGATTCACGAAGCGACTCGTGTTGTTGTGACAAAACAAATCATGGACACGGAAGAATCGACTTCGACTTATAATGATTCTCCCAAATTAAGCTTTGAAGTTATTCAAACCCCTTTCACTAGGTTCTCACTTCCCGCGTTCCTCGACCAAACGTGGGCGAAAAACATTTCTGCTTACGCGCACGGAAACTGTATTCACGAAAAAGGAGGTTTTGGTCCGCCTTGTTGTGTCAGTAGTTTTCCCTTTGTAGACAGCAGGATATAGAAATATCCGTTATTCATGGGCCCATCGCCTCCTTTCTTTTCTGACTCGCTCTTTTTATTCCTACATGTTTTTTTCATGCCGATTTACCGAATGCTTAACCTGGAACGAAGGTCCTGTCGAGTATTGACAGCTTGTGAAGATACCGTTTCTTTTCGGGATAAGTTTAAAGATATAGAATACTATCAATGATATCGTAGATAGATGATCGAAGAATGGGTACGAGTAAATAATACACGACTTTGACTACCCTGAAACTGCCCCTTCCAAGAAACGCCCAAATCGGAAAAACAAACGTCAAACCTTTTAAATAAACTTTCTATGAAACCGTGCTTTGAATGAAACACTTAGGTAGGTACGTAATAACGTTTTCAGAAGCATTATCGTGCTTCAACCGAGAACTTAGAAAATCGGAGTTGAAACTCAAAACCGTAAAAACGAACTGAACGAAAACGAATTTTGAGACATACCACGGTCAACAATGCCGGGAAAATGGAGATTCCCAATTGTAGCCTGAAAGGGGTTAGAGAATAAAAGGGAATAATAACGGTACGTTCCGACAGTCTTCTGCCATACTACAGGCTTTGAAGAACAGTTTTCCTAGAATGTGAGTCAGACAACCCCTCATTTCTTTTCCACAATAGCGAACACAATAGTAAGATTTAAAGAGAAAGACAAGGCAAGTGAAGACGTTGTCAAGGGGGTCGTATGCCGCATTAAGCAAGCTTAATGCGTCGGTAAAGGAGATACCGAGGCAGATACGACGGCATAAGGAGAATATCTACTTTCTTGAAGGGAGATGAAAGGGGGACGCTGATTTCCATACGATATTTCCCGTTGCCCCTACGCTTTCCGCCGATATAAATCCATCTTTGCAGGAAAAAAAAAGGAAATGGGGGCAGGTTTACTCTTACCCGACTTGCAACAAAAAAAAAAACGGGAAGGTACCTAGTATAACAAAATACCATACCCGCCAAAGGGGAAGAATGGCGGGGAGGTGCCTTCGTATTTTCTCGTTACTCTTCTACAACTCCGGGAGTCCAAGCTGGCGCACAAAGGACCTCATTATTCCATTCAGCTCGGTGCGCTGCGATACAGAAGGTTCGTGATGTAATCCGATACGACGGCCGCTAGCTTCCAAAGGCACAACTGAAGTATGCATCGGCAAACCAAGTGCACATTTATACAACGACAGCAGAATCAAAGCCGGAAAGAACTGAAATGTTCTCACGTAGGGTCTAGAATTTTGCCTTTTACCCAGCCGTTTGGAAGTGTGAGAACTAGAAAGATTGATGCAGGTATGTTACTCGTATATTTCAGAGAGATGAGAGCGTCAGGTAGCATCCGGATCTGCGTATTGTTTGTCAAACTAAATTTTGAACAACACTGTGCGACCAAAACTCACCAACTAAATTTTGCGTCAGTGATCATGCTAGACATCACATCATCCTCACGACAATCACCTTCACCAGCCTAAATCATCACCTTCATCTATTGCCAAGGCCAGTGATCAGTAATGCTAATTTCACCATACATTTGAAATATATTTTATTAACTACAGTATGTTCTCATTCCCAAATTAAATTTTTCATGTCGGTTTCCATAAAACAGGAATTGCTTTTCATAATACTAAATCGGGAAAAAACAGCTGTTATTTCAGGGTTACCACTATTAATTTTGCTCTATTCATGTGATCAATCCTTGTTTTCCGGGTGACTCATACGTATAAAGTTGTAAATAACTGATTTCGTGTTTTCACGGGAGGCATACTTTTACCTATCAGTCTGGTACGTTAGAAACGGTTGGTGAACATGGGCAGCGATGTTTCATAATTCAACCCGCTGGATTTATTCACCTTCTACTAAATCCCCTCATTTCCCTCTCCCAATGGGTATTATGTCTCAAGAGTGAAATAATAAATAGCCTCTGTACGGGAGCCAGAAAAGGAGACAACAAAAGTGGCGGGTGGAGGGCAGTTTTGAAATGATGCCGGTGCTTTTAGAGCCCATTCAAAACCCTCTGACCTCAACTGAGGAGCCTTGAATAAGTCATTTACTGCGATACCCAGCTCAGCAGCTTAGTACCAGAAGACGACTCATAACGGTCTGGGAAGCTCGAGATGATGTCCCAAGACTGTAGAGGGTTCCTGAGCGGGTGAGTGAGCAACGACCTCGTTTTCCCCAAATAACGTGAGGCTTAGGGGAAAGGAAGTTGCTCTACATTTTTCATGTAGAAACCAAGTTTATTTCCCTGGCTATGGGGAGCCGGATGGTTTTATTGGAGCTCGTCCGCGAGACTTGAACGAGTCGTTTTAAGAACTGTACTGGGATTTCAGACAACATAAATAACGCTCACAAGTAGGTAGGTGCTTCCAGACCTACCGATAAGTGCTATTCACTGGTGCTATCCATTAAGGGATTTTATAGGAGCGAATAACAACAATTACGTACAATCAGAAACGTGAGCATAAAGTTAACGCACATAAATCTGATGTTTTTGATCCGATGCTACTCTATGCATGAATACTGCTAATTCTAAAAGCCAGCAATTGTGGACCTGCAATCAAAATTCCAGTTGATTTTCGAGTAGCTATCGAATATCACGTTTACTCATTCATCATCGAAAATTATTGCATCAGATTTTGGCGAAATTCATGTGAAACTGAATACAGTAACATAGACCGGCACCCATCTTCCATAAATTTCATAGAGCCCACCTTGATAATGCATAGTATTTCACAGAGCTAGCGGGCATTTAAAGGAAATCACGTTTTCTATGTACCTATACCGTATTATTCACACTCATATTTACGAAGGTTTTCGGGTCAAACTTCAGGGCCTTACAGCGAACGAATGGCTGGACAAAAAATGCTCCGGGGGTCTAAAAAACATCCTCAAGTTCGGAATCAATTTAAAAACATCATGGATTCCATACCCTTCTAATAGATGTTTTCGAGCTACGGCGTTTTAGAAATGTCAACCTACTTTTCTCCACTTAGAGATGGAAGGTAATAATGGAGAGCGTTAATTTTGGTTCACGGTAACCAAGAAAAACGATGCCCAAATTATTACACAACGGTTAATTATTTAACTGTGTAGATACTCCTGCGTAGATCACTGTTTTCTGTGGTCAATACCTACCTTGGTGCTTCCCCCAGGAAAGCCCTAAATCGAGCACTGGAGCCCGCCGGGGAATTACAGTTTCATACAATAAATACGCGGTAAAGAATTCTATAATTAATTATTTGTCGTTATTCACGAAGCATAACTGTCGTGAGTCCCTCCCGGGAACACTCCACTAGCAACCTTAAAGCTCTCACCAATATTCCTATGTAAAACTTACCTTCCGCTAATAAACATCTGAGTGGGGAGACAGGCAACAGAATCCGGGGGACACAACCTGGAGCCCCACTACCAGCTCCCAACAGGGAGCTGGAGGGAGAGGACTCCAAGTCCTATATAACCCCGGATCCTGGAGCTTTAGCTTCATTCGACACTTCCTCTAACCAGCTCTCTCTTCTCTCTCTACCTTCCTCCTCCCAGATGCCTGGTGGTATCCGCCGCTCTGGGAATTCACCTCCTACCTTTTCCCCTTGTCTACATCGGTGGATATCCGCCGCCTAGACAAGCACCTTCCTTCACCTACATCGGTGGATTACCGCCGCCTAGGTGAATTTCCTTCCTCTCGCCTACATCGGTGGATTACCGCCGCCTAGACGAGATTCCTTCCACTCACCTACATCGGTGGATTACCGCCGCCTAGGTGAACTTCCTTCCTCTCACCTACATCGGTGGATTACCGCCGCCTAGGTGAAATTCCCTCGCTCTCCTCTATTCACTCCTTCACGCCACCGTGATGATAAATTCAAATTCATCACAGTGGTGAACCCGACGTTCATCCAACCTTCTATCCTCTTACCACCTCATGTGTCGCCCCAGTCTAGTTCGGTGTCCCGAATTTTAAATTCACATTTAAAATAGTCAGTATAAATTCGCAATTTTTTGGCCCACCCGCAACCGCTCACACAGCTCTCAACTCTCCGCCGCAAACACATCCGCTGCCGCAAAATTGCGAATTTTCAAATTCAAACACTCAAATTGAATTTTGTTTACAGACGCCTCAACCATGGACCCGAACTCGCCGTCACCGCCGCTCCTCCGGCCGTCCCTGCTGCAGCCGCCGACCGCTGCGACTTCTGACGCAACCGACAACCCCTTCACCAGCCTCTCACCACCCGGCTCTACCGCATCCGCCGCCGCCGCTGCCGCCGCCGCTGCAGCTGCCGCACACGCCGCCGCCGACGTCACGACGGCCTCGGCGTCGTTCCCGCTGTCGCTACCCCCTTTCTACACGCACGACCCCGCACTCTGGTTCTTCCAGGTCGACGCTGCGTTTTCTGCCGCCAACATCCGCAGCCAGCGTACCCGCTACTCCCGCATCATCTCTCTACTCCCATATGAGATCCTCCTGCAGACATCGGACATCTCCCCCGACGCCACGGCCGCCTACGACGACCTCCGCGTCCGCCTCATCAATTTATACCAACCTTCCAAGATCGCACGTGTCGCAGCGCTCTCCCAGCCCCAACATCTCGGTGATTTGAAGCCCTCCCACCTATACCGTCGCCTACGTCATCAGCTACACGACGTCGTGACGGCCGACATCGCACGGACTTTCTGGCTGCGAGCCCTCCCCCACCCCATCCAGATGGCGCTCGCCAGCCACCTCGACGGCCCGGACGAGCCGCTACTCCGTCTCGCCGACACAGTACACGACCTCGCCGCGGCCGCCAGCGTCACGGAAGTCGCCGCACCCCGCACCCCCACCCCGCGCAGGGACCGATCACCGTCTCAAGAGCGCCGCCGGCCCCCCTCCCTCCACCGGCGCCGCTCCCTCTCCATCGATCGCCGGCCAACCCCCTCCACCGACCACCGACGCCAGCGCTCGTCCGACCGCCGCACCGTCTCCCCCACGCAGCAACGAAGAGGGAGGTCCCCGAACACGACAGCCCCCTCCTCCTCCGTGCGCCCCACCAGGACCTACCTCCCAGCGGACCCCCCCCACCGATGTTTCTACCATGTTAACTTCGGTGGGGAGGCCCGCAAATGCCAGCCCCCCTGCTCCTACTCCTCCAAGCAGGGAAACGCGGACGCCCGCCGGTAAATCCGGCGGGCCCCCCTCCTCGCCAACACGCGGGGGACCACCACCAACCCCTCCCCGCCCGCATTCACACCACCACTACCAAGCCTCGCTACCCCTCCTACGCCGCCGCCACGGCTGCCAACCTCCCGCCCGCATCTGCCGACGCCGCAAAACACGCCACCTCTCCATCAACTGACACCCCACCCCGAGTCAGCCCCTCCAAGCCCGCCTCCAGGGCAGCCAACCTTCCGGCCGCCACTAGCGCCGCCGCTACCGTTTCCCCACCCCGGAACGGCCCCTCCAAGCCCGCCTCCAGGGCAGCCACCCTTCCGGCCGCCACTAGCGCCGCCGCTACCGTTCCCCCACCCCGGAACGGCCCCTCCAAGACCGCCTCCAGGGCAGCCACCCTTCCGGCCGCCACTAACGCCGCCGCTACCGTTCCCCCACCACGGAACGGCCCCTCCAACCCCGCCCCCAAGGCAACCACCCCTCCGGCCGCCACTCGCGCCGCCACTACCGTTCCCCCTCCCCGGAACGGCAAAACATCACCCCGTGTCTCCTTCGCGGAGGACCAGCCACCACCATCGCACCCGCCCATCACCTCGGACGAAACAAGCCCCTCCCATCCGACAGACCCCAACACCTCAGCCATTTTACCGCACTCCGCCCCAGCTCACCAACGCCTGTTCCTCAAATGTTCAAAAACACACGTCCCGTTCCTCGTCGACACAGGGGCGGCGCTCTCCATCTTCCCAAATAATATTCTCCGGCGACAGGCGCGTTGTTACCGGCAACTCCTCTACGCCGCCAACGGTACCACCATCCCCTCGTACGGGACGTACCGCTCATCAATCCATATGAGCGGGCTCGCGTACGAGTGGGAATTTACCGTGGCGGACGTAGAGAAAGCTATCCTGGGGGCCGACTTCCTCGCATATTTCGGCCTCCAGGTGGACGTCCGTAACGCGCGCCTGCTCGACCCCTCCACCCAGAAACCCATCCCCGGGTTTATTCATGCTGTAGATCGCCCCCCATCCCAATTTGAACAACTCCTCCTACAGTACAAACCCCAGCGCCGCCCCTCGGCACACATCTCACAGACCCAGCACTATATCGAAACCTCTGGCCCCCCAATATCCGCAAAAGCACGCCGCCTCCACCCCCTCCAGCTATCACAGGCCCGCAAACACTTCGATAACCTCATCAAAGACGGCATTATCCGCCCCTCCAAATCCCCGTGGGCTTCTCCACTACATATTGTGCAGAAGCCTAACGGGGATATCCGCCCCTGCGGCGACTACCGCCGCCTCAATGCACGAACAACCCCTGATCTCTACAACGTCCCGCATCTCCGTGACTTCTCTTCCCACCTCCACAACACAACCATCTTTTCAACACTCGACATCTCTAGAGCCTTCCATCACATTCACATCTACCCTCCTGACGTACCTAAAACAGCCATCATCACCCCTTTCGGCCTGTTCGAATATATTAAGATGGGTTTCGGCCTCCGTAACGCTACCCAGACATGGCAGCGTTACATGGACAACATTCTACGGGGCCTACCCTTCGTATTCTGTTTTTTGGACGACGTACTGATCGCTTCCCGGGACCCGAAGGAACACCTAGCACACCTGAAACAGGTACTCGACATCTTCGCCGCCGAGGGCCTCACCATCAACTCTCCGAAATGTGTTCTCGCCCAACCCTCCGTCCGCTGCCTCGGCCACCAGGTTTCGTCCGAAGGGATAAAACCCCTACCTGACAAAGTGCACACCCTCACCGACTTCCCACAACCCCGCACTGTCTCAGAACTCCGCCGTTTCCTGGGTATGTTGAACTTTTATCGTAGACACATCAAACACGCAGCACAACATCAACAACCACTCATACACGCTATCCCACAACCGGCCAAGAAAAACGATAAACGCCCCATTTCCTGGACCCCCACCCTCACAACCGCCTTTCAACAATGCAAACAGGACCTAGTAGACGCCGCTCTATTGGCCCATCCCGATCCCCATGCCCCCCTCTCCATCACCACGGATGCGTCCGACTGGGCCATCGGGGCAGTCCTCCACCAACACACCGGCGCCACCCCCCAACCCCTCGGCTTTTTCTGTAAAACTCTGTCCCCAACACAAAAAAATTACTCCACCTTTGACAGAGAACTCCTCGCCATCCACGAAGCCATCAAACACTTCCGTGACTTCGTGGAGGGCAGGCAGTTCTCTGTCGTCACCGACCATAAGCCCCTCACCCACGCCCTCCTCCAAAACCGTAAATCAGCCTCCCCCCGTCGCCTCCGGCAACTCGAATTTATCGGACAGTTCACGTCCGATATTCGTTATTTGCCGGGGGCCGACAACTGCGTCGCCGACGCCCTCTCCCGCCCCACCCCTGCGCCGGTGGCGGAGTTACTGCCCTTCCCTTCCCCGCAAACCCTCAAACACCACCAAAATCCTACTTCCGATCCCGCACTTTCCAACCTCATCTCCGCCTCAAAATTGGAACAGCTGCCTCCCCTCGATCTCTGGTGCGACCTCCGAGCAGGAAACATCGGTCGGAGCTCTAGTGAAAAGAAAACAGTTAGTAATAATTATTATTTTCGCCGTGTCAGGAATGATATTGTGAGGAAAATGGACGAGGAAAGCGACGGCGGCGAGTCAATCGCCGAAATTGTTGACAAAACAAAACTGAAGGTTGTGCAACACCGGACCTCTACTGCGGCATTCCGTATCCAGGATGAGCACATCAACTCAGCATTTGGTGAGCTCTATAATACTATCATTGCCCTTTGTGAATATTTGACCCAAGCTGATCTCAAAATGAGCACTATGGCTAGCACAATTACTCAAAACACAAACAGCAAGGCTGAAACCAAAATGTATAGTACGGATGAGGATGACCTTGAACGAGAGACAAATTGGATCCTCAAAAGAGGCAAAAAGAAACGAAAAGCATCATCCTCTCCGGAAGTAGCCACCTTACCTAATCAACCCAAAGGGACATCTGTCCCTAAAAAGCAGGAAATTAAGGATTACCCCCCTCCACCCATCAACGTAATTGGTATCAAGGACTTTAAGGAGTTGAGCCCACTAATAAAATCGGCGACAAGTTCAGAGTGGAAAGTAACCGCTCTCAACAATAATAAGTGGAAGATTAATGTCCAAGATAAGGACGCGTACCGTGCTGTGACCCAAAGGCTGAAAGACGCAAGCCTTCAGTGGTACACATACGAGAATAAGCATGATCGTCCCATTAAGGTGGTAGCCCGAGGGCTTCATCACTCCTGCCCACCACAAGAGATTATTGAAGACCTCCAAGGTAGGGGTTATAAAATCCTAGAGGCAGTCAACCTCGTCAAGAAGGAAAAACAACCCAGTGAGCAAGATGCACCAATTACGGTGCTGAAAAAACTCCCTTTATTTATGCTCTCATTTGACAAAGAGGATGATATTAAAAAAATTTATGAAATTAAGCATATCATGAATCTAAAGGTTAAAATTGAGCCCCTGAGGAAGACAACAGCACTAATTCCACAGTGCAAGTCCTGCCAGTCGTTCAATCATACACACAGGTACTGTCAAATGGAACCTAGGTGTGTCAAGTGCGCTGGTAAGCACAATACAAGTGATTGCCAGAAAACAAACGAATCACCTCCCAAGTGCATCAATTGCAAAGGCGACCACCCCGCGAACTATCGCGGGTGTGAAGTGGCAAAGGAACTTCAAAGGCTCCGTGATAAAAGGGATAAGCCGGCCAGAAAAGACACAACCACCGTACCTGGTAGAAGAGAGAGTGTATCGAATTCTAAAGGTATGAGTCAAAAATGGTCCAAGGGAGAAGTCTCCTATGCGCAAATAACAAAAAATGTAAAAGAGGTTCAGAAAGTAAAACCCACCACAGAAAATATGCTAGCACTAGTGCTGGAAAAACTGGAAGACCACAGTAAGATAAATCAAATTATATTCAACAGGCTAGATAAAATAGAACTGCAACTCTCAAATTACAAAAAATATGGGCCATAATACACTCCGTATAGCAACCTGGAATGCCAACGGGCTAGTTCAAAACATAAAAGAACTAGAGATTTTTCTCAATCAAGAAAAAATTGACGTATGCTTGATCTCGGAATCACACCTAACAAGAACATCATACGCAAATATCAAAGGTTATAACATTTATCGCTCCGTCCACCCCGCCGATCGCGCTCGGGGAGGCTCGGCTGTGTTTATAAAGAGCAATATCAAACACTCGGAACAGCTGAAAATAGAGATCGAAAAAATGCAAGTCATCACAGTACAAGTGAGTACAAAAAACAGAACTATCAACATTGCTGCCATATACTGCCCACCTAGGTATGTTCTGAAAAAAGACGACTACGTGGACTTATTTCGCGAAATCGGACATAACTTCATTATAGGGGGTGATTTCAATGCAAAACACGAATTCTGGGGCTCAAAAACGCGCAACCCGAAGGGAGTACAATTGTTTGCAGCAGGTCAAGAAACTAAATGCAATTTTCACTCTGGAGGAGGGCCTACGTACTGGCCAACAGATGTGAATAAAGTACCAGATCTCCTGGACTTCTTTATAGTAAAAGGAATATCGGGTAACTACATACATACTGAGGATAGCGATGGCCTCTCGTCTGATCACTCTCCTGTGATCATGACGCTAAGTGACTCGGTAATCCTCAGAGAAGAGACCCCAAAACTTACTAATAAGCACAGTAACTGGGAGTTATTCCGAAAAACACTGTCCGAAAGCATTGATTTACACGTGCCCATCAGAACATCAGATCAACTGGAAACAGAGGTTGAACGATTGACCGAAAACATCCAAGAGGCGTGCTGGTCCTGCACCCCAATCAACCGGAAGAAACCTTTCTACCATTCCAACTACCCTCTCGAAGTAAGGGAATTGGTACGGGCCAAAAGAAAAGCTAGGAAAGCCTGGCAAAGGGTTCGCTCTGCAGAAAACAAAAGAAAGCTGAATGCGCTGTGCAATGAGCTCAAAGCTCTAAACCAAGAAATTGAAGATGAAACATTGGCTATCAACTTGCAGAGCCTCACTGCTGGAAAAGACACGGACTATTCTTTATACAGAGCAACTAAAGGACTTAAGCGGCCCAAAATACCAATACCGCCTATTAAACGAGAAGATGGATATTGGGCGAGGAGTGCCAAAGAAAAGGCAGATTTGTTTGCTAACCACCTTGAGGAAACATTTACCCCGTTCCCAAGGCAGACCGCAGATGAGGATGCTACAATGATAGAAAAGTCAGATGAAATGGAAATTCGGCCTATTACCATTCAAGAACTCAAAAATGAGATCATGTTCAACCTCAGTCCAAAGAAAGCTCCAGGCTATGATCTTATAACTGGGAAAATCTTGAAAGAACTACCAGAAAAAGGGCTAAAGAAAATCCTACACCTAATCAATGCGTCTTTTAGGCTGCAGTACGTACCACTGCAGTGGAAAGTAGCAGAGGTGATAATGATACCCAAACCAGGTAAACCAACATATGAAAAAAAGTCCTACCGACCCATCTCCCTTTTACCAATTATCTCCAAGCTCTTTGAGAAACTCCTCTTAAAGAGATTAAAACCTATAATCGAGGAGAGAAATTTAATCCCAGATCACCAATTCGGATTCAGAGAGCAGCATTCAACAATCGATCAGGTACACCGGATCACCAGCGTGATAGAGAAATGCTTTGAAGAGAAGGCAATCTGCTCAGCAGTATTCCTTGACGTCTCTCAAGCATTTGACAAAGTCTGGCATAAGGGGCTTCAAGCAAAGCTACACAGGGATCTCCCTACCCAGTATTATAGGATTTTGGTGTCCTATCTAACAGAAAGGCATTTCAGGGTAAAACACGAAGATGAATACTCCCAATTACGTGTGATAAGAGCAGGAGTACCTCAAGGTAGCGTCCTTGGGCCAGTACTCTATCTACTATACACAAGGGATCTCCCAAAATCAGCAGAAGCTGTGACAGCGACGTTCGCAGACGACACAGCAATCCTGGCAGTAGGTTCTACAGTCGAGGAAGCCTCAGGAAAACTACAGGAATCCATGAATAGCATCCATCAATGGACCAAAAAATGGAGAATAAAACTCAACGAAGCTAAGTCAACGCACATTAACTTTACATACAGGAAAGTGAGCCCTATTCCAATTGAAATAAACTCCCAGATTGTTCCATATGCAAATACAGCTAAGTACCTCGGAATGACTCTGGACGCGAAGCTCCGTTGGAAGGAGCACGTGAAGAAGAAGAAGGAAGAAATAAACCTAAAATTCAAGAAGATGTACTGGCTCATGGGAAGAAAATCCCAACTGCCTACACATAACAAAATGCTACTGTACGAGCAAGTGATCAAACCGATTTGGGCTTACGGCTGCCAGTTATGGGGCTGCACCAAGAGAACTAACTTGAAAATTATCCAAACAACACAAAACAAAATCCTCAGGAGCATAGTGAATGCCCCCTGGTATATCCGAACGGATGACCTCCATCGCGACCTTAAAATTAAGATGGTGAGCGAAGTTGTAAAAAATCGAGCAACGGATCATGAGAACCGTCTCCACAAGCACAGGAATGTCGAAGTACTGAACCTCCTGGACAACAGCGGCGATTTACGAAGACTGAAAAGGACCAAACCTCTGGACCTAGTTACATCTCACTGAAGTGATGTGATGAGTGGTAGTAGGTAGTGATCTATGAACCACAATACGTTAAATAAATTAACAGAGTGAAGTTACTAGATGTGTACACACAGTTGTAACAATAAAGATGATATTAAAAAAAAAAAAAATCACCCCTTTCGGCCTGTTCGAATATATTAAGATGGGTTTCGGCCTCCGTAACGCTACCCAGACATGGCAGCGTTACATGGACAACATTCTACGGGGCCTACCCTTCGTATTCTGTTTTTTGGACGACGTACTGATCGCTTCCCGGGACCCGAAGGAACACCTAGCACACCTGAAACAGGTACTCGACATCTTCGCCGCCGAGGGCCTCACCATCAACTCTCCGAAATGTGTTCTCGCCCAACCCTCCGTCCGCTGCCTCGGCCACCAGGTTTCGTCCGAAGGGATAAAACCCCTACCTGACAAAGTGCACACCCTCACCGACTTCCCACAACCCCGCACTGTCTCAGAACTCCGCCGTTTCCTGGGTATGTTGAACTTTTATCGTAGACACATCAAACACGCAGCACAACATCAACAACCACTCATACACGCTATCCCACAACCGGCCAAGAAAAACGATAAACGCCCCATTTCCTGGACCCCCACCCTCACAACCGCCTTTCAACAATGCAAACAGGACCTAGTAGACGCCGCTCTATTGGCCCATCCCGATCCCCATGCCCCCCTCTCCATCACCACGGATGCGTCCGACTGGGCCATCGGGGCAGTCCTCCACCAACACACCGGCGCCACCCCCCAACCCCTCGGCTTTTTCTGTAAAACTCTGTCCCCAACACAAAAAAATTACTCCACCTTTGACAGAGAACTCCTCGCCATCCACGAAGCCATCAAACACTTCCGTGACTTCGTGGAGGGCAGGCAGTTCTCTGTCGTCACCGACCATAAGCCCCTCACCCACGCCCTCCTCCAAAACCGTAAATCAGCCTCCCCCCGTCGCCTCCGGCAACTCGAATTTATCGGACAGTTCACGTCCGATATTCGTTATTTGCCGGGGGCCGACAACTGCGTCGCCGACGCCCTCTCCCGCCCCACCCCTGCGCCGGTGGCGGAGTTACTGCCCTTCCCTTCCCCGCAAACCCTCAAACACCACCAAAATCCTACTTCCGATCCCGCACTTTCCAACCTCATCTCCGCCTCAAAATTGGAACAGCTGCCTCCCCTCGATCTCTGGTGCGACGTATCGGCCGATTCGCCGCGCCCGTACGTCCCACCGGAGCTGAGGAGGCAGTTGTTCCTCCATTACCACTCCCTCCATCATCCCGGCATTCGGGCGAGCCGGGACCTCATCAAGACGCGGTACTTCTGGCCCCATATGAACACGGATATCCGTACCTGGGTTCTAGGGTGCCAGAAGTGCCAGCAATTCAAGGTCTCGGCTCACCCCCATGTACCTCCTCAACCCATCCCCGATTCCCTCCCGTGGGAACATGTCCACTTGGATCTGGTCGGCCCTCTTCCCCCCTCCGAGGGGAAGAGGTACTGCCTCACCATGATCGACCGTGCGACCAATTGGGTAGAGTGTATCCCACTCGCCCACATTACCGCGGACGCCGTCGCCGCGGCCTTCCTCAATCAATGGATCAGCCGCTACGGCTGTCCGCGGACACTCACGGTCGATCAGGGGAGGCAGTTTGAATCAGCCCACTTTGCCGACCTGCTCCGTTCCCTCGGGATTCAGAAAATCCGCACCACTCCTTATCACCCTCAATCCAACGGGAAAATAGAGCGGTGGCACTCGGTCCTCAAGCAAGCCATCTCCACATCAGCCACTTCCCCCTCATGGACCAAAACCCTCCCCTACGTTTTGCTTAGCCTCCGCACTTCCGCCCGTCCTTCAGACAACACAAGTCCCGCACAACACGCTTTCCGAGACCCCATTCGTTTACCGGCCGACATTTTCCCTCCACACAACACCCCGTCCATTAACAGGGAACCGTTACACACCTCAACACCGACAAACGACACCACTTACCCCAAACGCTTTTACACTTCCACGCACATGTACTTGAAAGAGCCCGGCATGCATAAAACCTTTCAGCCCCTTTATGCCGGGCCCTTTCAAGTCATCCGCACAACACCAACCACCGCGACCCTGCTAATGGACGGGAAACCCCACACCGTCCCTTTCGCCCGCTGCAAACCCGCCCCTGTTCTCCCTCAAACAACATCAGCTATCAGTCTCCCGCCGTCTGTTAGCCATGCAACATCGCTCTCCACCTCAACTCTCTCCCCCGTCGCCGTTTCCGGATTTCGATTCGGATCCGGAAATGGCGGCCATACTCCGGGACGTTTACGTCCCGGACCCGCTCTCCCCCCCTACCCCCTTCGCCCGGACCAACAGCATCGCTTCTATTTTTTCCGCGACGGATTTCCGGATTACCTCCCCGGCCCCGGCGGTGGAAGTACCCCCAGTGGCGCATACTGCGCGAATTGCGCACAGCGCAAGCCACCGGGGTACACCCTCCCTACACCCCGATCGACCCCCTCATGGCCCCGCTCCTCCACGAATTTCGCCAAACCCTTCTAATGCCACCCCCACCGCCCCCTCCAAACATCAATACCCCCGTCTTCAACGAACCCCCGCCCCCCAAATTTCAACCCCCGCTTGCTCCCCCCCCATTTTCGATTTTTGACCCCCCAATTTTAAATTCTTCCCCACCAACACCCCAACCCACCAAACCCACAACACCCCCTCTTCCCCCACCTCCGCCGGGGATATCCAAAATAGATTCCGCCGGGACGAAACGGTCCGGGCGGCGAAACAGACGACGGGAGCGTCCCTCTCCCCGCGTCCCGGCGGCCAAGTCCCCCGCCCCGCTCTGATAAATCACGGCGGGGCCTTGAGATTTCGGGACAGTGTTTGTGTTTCATTTTCCCACAGACACTGTACCGAACCTCACAGCCCCACCGTGGCCACCTCGTCGCAGCGGGCACCATCCACACATTACCACACACTCCAATTTAACACTTCACTCCTCCCACACACTCACTCCACTTCACCACACACAACCCACACCCAGGGAACGGCGGATCTCATAACCCCGCTCCAATCTATCTCCCCTACAACTGTAAATACAAATTGTAAATACCAATGTACATACCTTGTAAATACCAATCTAACTACCTTATAAATGTTTGTACATATTACTCCACTCATCATCATCATCAGCCTCATCACCATTGTACATATTCCTCCAATAATTGTCACTTCATCAATTTTTTACTCATCACCATCGTTATCCTCCTCGCCATTGTACATATTGCTCCCATCATCAATTTTTGTCATACTATCTTATGTCTACTTATGTCTACTTATGTCTACTTATACTACTCTATGTCACGCTACCTGTATATAAACCCTAGATTTAAGGCACCACCGGTCACGCTTCTGCCTTCAGCACTGCAATTGTTTGTTTCAGCCTTCAGCTTCTGTATACTTGCGCCTTCAGCTCCCCTCTTGTTTCCGCAGCCCTCAGCCCCTGTCACCTTGAGCCTTCAGCTACCTCAAACATTGGTTCGAACTGGGGGGACCTCTGTCGTGAGTCCCTCCCGGGAACACTCCACTAGCAACCTTAAAGCTCTCACCAATATTCCTATGTAAAACTTACCTTCCGCTAATAAACATCTGAGTGGGGAGACAGGCAACAGAATCCGGGGGACACAACCTGGAGCCCCACTACCAGCTCCCAACAGGGAGCTGGAGGGAGAGGACTCCAAGTCCTATATAACCCCGGATCCTGGAGCTTTAGCTTCATTCGACACTTCCTCTAACCAGCTCTCTCTTCTCTCTCTACCTTCCTCCTCCCAGATGCCTGGTGGTATCCGCCGCTCTGGGAATTCACCTCCTACCTTTTCCCCTTGTCTACATCGGTGGATATCCGCCGCCTAGACAAGCACCTTCCTTCACCTACATCGGTGGATTACCGCCGCCTAGGTGAATTTCCTTCCTCTCGCCTACATCGGTGGATTACCGCCGCCTAGACGAGATTCCTTCCACTCACCTACATCGGTGGATTACCGCCGCCTAGGTGAACTTCCTTCCTCTCACCTACATCGGTGGATTACCGCCGCCTAGGTGAAATTCCCTCGCTCTCCTCTATTCACTCCTTCACGCCACCGTGATGATAAATTCAAATTCATCACAATAACGTTGCTTGTTCAGGCAACGATAAGGTACCTATCAAGAGGTACCTACCAACAAAATCCAAAATAACCATCATTCTTCAAATCAAATAACATCAGGGAACAACCAACTTGTTTCATGCAGCCATGCGTGATCATCAGGTGTTCCCTAGCAATGATATCTGCTCTGGATTTATACCGTTTCATTCACGATCATGTTGACGAAGCTTTTCTGTGCAACTTCAGGGCCTTACTGAGAACGAACCGCTGGACGGACAAGGCTCCGGGTGATCTCAATAAATTCCTAGTTCGAGACCAATAATAAAAAACGCTGCAAAGTCCTCGTCACATGGGTTTATTATTCTATTGGACATACCTACAGAAATGTTGGCTGATCATTTATTGTTTCTTTCATGCGTAATAATCGAAATACAGTCGAACTTCGATATAGTTAAATCCAGAGGACGACAGATAAATTTCACACTAACAAGAGTCTTTCTATACCGAGAGTTTTATATATCAAGAGGGTTGAAGGGAGAAATTCACAATAACGAGAGATATAAAATAATAAATTTGTATTGTATGTATGAATTACATTTCGTCAATTATTCAGTTCAGTCTTTAGCAGGAAAAATAATCCGTAATTTTCTTCTGTGTAAGGTTGTTCCAACGAGTCGAATCAATTACGTTTTCAATTTTCAGAATCGCAGGAAATAGCTCATGTCCATCTTCCAACGAAATCGCATATGACCTCAACCCTTCCAGACAGGTGCGGGCTTTTCCTTTCGCCCACTCCATCTCGTAGCCCAGCGATTTTCTCTTTCTTCTTAAGGATGTTTGAAAAGGTTGAAGGCAGAATCCCAAATTGCTTCGCAACGTCAGTTTTTCTTGCACCTTCCTCACCAGCCCGAATAATCTTCTTTTTCTCCAACACAGAGAGGCACATGCGCGATTTAGTCGACATTGTTTGTTTGAACTGATTGAGCCCCCCTCTAACTTCATTCTACCGAGAGTCGTCCCTCCTGACTTCACTATATATAGAGTTCCTTCAGCCAGCACCCACTCACAGCTCATCCCAGCACTTCACAGTACCGAGTGTATCTAAATACACAGGGTTTTTTCATTCTACCAAGAGATTCTCAAGGGGCCAGAGAATGCCTTCACGCTATCGAGGTTTTCACTGTATCGAATGTTTTTATATCGAGGTTTGACTGTACCTATTTCTGATGGTTTCCATCAATTTTGGCCCCTAAAACACAAATTAGGTACGCTCCTTTTTTTCTTTTTTTCAAATTATCTTTGATCATTGGTAGTGCCATTTAATAGTCGTGATCCACGTGTTGACACTTTTTCCAGTGTTATTATACAAATTGATGGTGATTGAAGACGATTTCCCAGGTTTTTCACTCATAAAAAAATCAATTTTTGGAGCTGAACATTTGGTAGAACTCAATTTTCCACTGCTTGGTCAAAATCGACTTCACATTCGGTCTTCTCGTCCCCAAAAACATGGAAAATGATATCTCAAAAGCTCATGTTACTAACATGTTACAAAAACACAAAAAGTACCTATTATTACACACATTTTCACTCATAACACCCCTGGGTATATTCCGATCGGGCTGCAAAGTTTCGGGACACAACTAGGGCCCAAATGGAGCATGTGTCCGAAACGACTTTTTTACACCGAAAATGAAGCTGATACACGTGTTACGGCGGACAGCGTACGGCGGACGGACATTGCATTTTTGGAATCTACGCACCTTGAAACGGAAAAGAAAAAAGTTTGAGGGGGTGTTATAAAAATGTTTTGCTGAGCGAATACATAGGTGTATTATTCACAGAATAATAAACCAAAACGTCAAAAATTTTGAGATAACGGCGCCCTGGAAATTTCAAACCCTATTTTACACCCCTGACTCACAGTAACGCCGAGTGCGGACCAATTAGACCCAAAAGAAGCACCCACATACCAAGCTTCATACATTTTCGTTCAATATTTTTCGGCAGACGGACAGAAACTTTTTTATTCCATTTTCGGATTCTACGTACCTTGGAAACGAAAACCATCAAATTTTGAGGGGCTCGATTCCAAAGGTTGAAATAAACCAAAAACGAAGTACGGCGGCGTATGGACAGAAAAGTTTTTATTCCAGTTTCAGATTCGACGTATCTTGAAACGCAAACTATCACATTATGAGGTGGGGGGGTTGAAAACATTTCAGGCTCGATTCCAAAGGTCCGTTATTGAAAATAATAAACCAGAACTAAGCTATAATTGTTACGTTGTTGTTTAATTACAAAATGAATCGCAAATTTTCTGCATTTCCACATTTAATAATATTGAGTTAAGTAACTGCTCCTTCGGTACTGGAAATAATTAGTTCTTCTCGGCTTGTAGGTGCTTCTACAAAACACATCACACTGCAACTGGATTTGTCTTTCGGTTATGTCACCAAATCGATATTCAATAGCTCAGCCTCGTGCCAAAACTCGTACCGGGGAAAAGAGTACGTGCTCACTCGTACCCCAACGTGAGGGACTTGAAGGCACTAGTATTACTGCCAAGAAAAATATTGGATCCTATATAAAAATGTCAGTGAGTGATGTCAGTGAGATTTCTTATCTATCGATAAGAAATGGTTATAAGGAACAGACAGAGCGTAACGGTAGAAAAATCGCCCTTTCAAGAATACTTACACAAAAAATCCCAAGTCTTCAAACCCAGATTTCTACCGAAAAGAAATGAGCGGAGCGAGGTGGCTGTGCCACTTTGCCACGAACGAATGAATCAAAACGTGCTAAAAGTTTTTCAGAGCATCGCCATCGTATTCCCTCAGAACGAGGAGTATTTAATATGATAGCTCTGAAAAGTTTGGGCTAGTTGAGCCGTATTCACCGAAACTTTTCCTCGGACGAAACCTTCCACTCGAGAATCTAGAAAACACGTCCGAACGGCGCTAAACCTCCCACGGAAAAAAACTTTATGGACACGATCGCGTCTCTAAAAGTCTGTGCAGACTACATCAGGAACCTCCTCCTCCCGGTAACAACAAAATCAGAAAAGTTTCACCAGATTAAACCGTTACGGAACCAATACCCTTTTATTGAGAGGTTGCGTTCGGGATTCTTTCTTTTGTTGGGGGGGAGTTTTATTATATTCTGGAAAAAGACTTCAAAAGTGTATTTGTGCTGAGTATTTGAAGGCAAAAGAACGTTTCAGGTAAAAGAGGGGTGGAAGGGTTGCCAAGTGCGAGGGCAGTCGAATGATTCCATGCAATTCCTCTTTTCCTTGTAGTTATAGGATGTGCCACATAGGTACTATCACGAAATTGAAATCTTTCTTCTGTATGCCTTAAACTTAGGAAGAGGTATATAAGATTTACCTACCAAATTAAAAAAAAAAAAGTTGTCGTTATTATTGTAGAACAAAAAAATTGTGTTGTGCTAAGCTCCTACTACATATGTGTAGCATAAGACAAAAGTTCCAGTAATGCAGCAAGGCTATATTAAGCACGCAACCAAGAAATAGCACAAATAAGAGATATTCGTGCGATTGTGTAAAAAGATGATACAGCGAGAAACCACACCACTTTTTGTAATATTATATAATTGTTTCGTTATTTTAGCCATCTGTACAGATTTTGACCCTTATAACGTCAAATCTGACACTTTTTTTTAAGACAAATATTTTCATTTTTCTCAACATCAAAATATTTTGAAATAGTCCTTCTTTCTGTCGTGAATCACCATCCCAACAATGCTCCGGGTGGTCTAAAAAAAATCCTTTTGTTCAAGATCAATTTAAAAACGTAAAAAAACCATACCCTTCTATTGAATGTTTTCGAGCTACGGCGTTCTGAAAATTTAAACCCCTATTTTTCACCCCTTAAGGACGACCCCAAACGGGACCTACAAACCAAATTTCATTAATTTTGGTTCATGGTAACCAAGAAAAGTGCGAAGTGGTAACCAAGTACGGCGTACAGACTAGACATTTTTGGTTTATTATTTTCAATAATGAACCATTGGAATCGAGCATGAAAAAAAAAATTCTTACCCCCCCTCAAAATTTGATGGTTTACGTTTCAAGGTATGTAGAATCCAAAACTGCAATAAAAATATTTCTGTCTGTCCGCCGTACGCCGTACGCCGTACGGGCCACTTTTCTTAGTTACCATGAAAAAAAATTGATGAAATTCGGGTTATAGGTTCCGTTCGGCGTCTAGTTGGTCCTCGAAGCTCGACGTTACTGTGAGTCATCTCTAAGGGGTTCAAAATAGGGGTTGAAATTTTCAAAACGCCTATACCATTTTTTTACGAAAATATTTTTACGGTTTTAAATAGTTCTTGAACTTGCGAGTTTTTTAAGACCATCCGGAGCATCGTACGTCCAGCCGTTCGTTCACAGTAAGGCCCCGAAGTTTGCACCGACAGGCATTTTCGACTCCAGTGTGAATGAAATTGTATACAATTCAAACCAAATCTCGTAACCAGAGACGCGCCCACAATAGGAATTTGTGAATACGGCCAATCATTGGTAGGGATCACCTGATTATATTTGCGGAGTATGAAGTCGAGTTGGTTGTTCTGTGATATTATTTAATTTGAAAAATGATGGCTCTTTTTGGAGTTTGTTGGTAGGTAGTGAAACTTGAACAAACGTTGAAGTATTATTGATGGGTAAATTATTACTACGGTAAATCATTACTCAAAGGTAAATTATTACACAACGGTTCATTATACCATCTACGTAGAAGGGGCTGGAGTTTGTTGGTAGGTACTTTTGCAACTTTTTTCACTCCTCATCAACAATTTCTTTTCAGAACTTCATTACGTGTGTTTCTTTTTGTTAGGTACTGTTTGTCATCGGCAGAATTATTTTAGCAACATTTAACTCGTGATTTAGGTAGGTACCTAGTAACGAGTACGGGGTTAGGTACTAACCTACGGAGGGTCTGCGATCTACATAATATGCATAGAATAGTACATATCATATTATATAGACGGGTTATCTATACATAGAGCTGTGATCTGTAACAGAAGGGTATTCTATACAAAATAATAATCCGTTGTGCAGGGATTTGCAGCGTTTTTCATGCACGATTCCAAAGGCTCATTATTGAAAATAATAAACCAAAAACTTCTGTCCGTCTGCCGTACTTCGCACATTTGTTAGTTACCATGAACCAAAATGAATGAAATTTGGTTTTTAGGTCCCGTTTGTGGTCTAGTTGGTCCTCGAAGCTCGGCGTTACTGTCAGTCATCTCTAAGGGGTGAATCACCTACCCTGAATCAAACACGACTCATACCTACTCGATGTCACAGACTATCCAGCAATTCAGTATCAAGCTCTAAAACCTAGCGAAAATAGCTTTTATATTAACGAAAAATAGCTACAAATCGTAAACAGTGGATCTGGACCACCATGAATACCTAGGGCAGTACCTGAGGGGGTTAGGTAGAGTCTTCTGAGAAGAATAGATTATTTCAATGACGAAAAATATTTGCGCGAAAAAATTGTAAATATAAAACTTTTCCTAAACAAATCTTGCCACGGCTAGCATGATGTTAGGGTATTGTTTCAGACAAGGAAAACAAAATGTCCAGGCCATTCATGGATTATAGTACGCAAGAAGATTTTTCTTGGTACTCCCTACTTGAGTACATCGTCGCCGATCTCCAACAAGACTTCACGAGCAGTTTCGCGAGTCCTTATATAAGGTTCCTCGAAAGATTCGATCAATTAGGTCGTGCAGCATGACTGAAACTTCATACGTTGGCGTGATCTTATAGATGAAGTGGAACATCGATTCAGGCGTTTCAATAAAGCACGCAGCAGAATTGTGGGATATGAACGTACTTCGAAACCTTTCAAGCGTTTAAATTACCATCCCAGCCACCTTCGGTCGAGTTCACATTTCTCCCTCAGCAGGAAAACTTTCCATCCCCTCCTACTACCTGGGACAACGAAACTGTTAAATGGAACATCGACCCATAAAACCATTTTATAAAAAGGTTTTCACCCACCGCCGAACGGGGGAGAAGCTCAGCGCAGAAATTAGCGCTTAGTTTTCTACCGGGAATGTGTGTCCCGGAACTCGTTTTGATAAACCGGAGATAGCAAGTTTTGTTCAATTAAAACTTAGAAGCGGGAGGGGATGAGGGTTTGGTTCAAGATAAATTGTTGAAAAGGCTTAGGGGCATCCGAGTTGTTTCAAACCCGGCGGATGGCAGGGGAAAGGGCGTTAAAACGGCTACAAATCTTTTGAAGTTTGGTCGACAGAATACCTACCTGCCGGTATTTGGCAAGGCTGAAAAAAAACCGATACCTAGCGTAATTATTCAAAGGGTCCTCTACCTTCCCTCTCTACTGTCGCAACCTGTGGGAAGAAATCCGGCAAAGGACGATACCCTGTTACGTTTGAACAAGGCGCTTTGCTCTGGCTCCGTGAGACTGTCCAGCGTTTGCTGAGGGCAATGAACTTCGCAAAGCTTTTTGGATTACTAAAAAGTTCCAGCGGTGCAACCAATGGCCTAGGGAGCGAATTTTCCAAGAAACGTGCCTATTCTCAACCTTATGGTTTAGGTCCCATTAGGTACTAAAATCGATTTTCAGGTGCTGAAATCCAACATGCGATTCTGGTTAATTATTTTCAATGAACTACCTCTAAAATCGATTAAAAAAAAAGAAAAAAAAAGAGGAATTGAATCCCCTCAATGATGTGTAGACTTGAAATCCGAAAATAGAAACCAAAACGATTTCCCAAACCACCAATATTTTCACTTCAAAATAGAAGGGTATTAGAGTTTCTAGAGTGCAGATTCCAAAATCATATTTGTTTTTGGTCGAGGCATCAAAACAAAATTGTTTAAAATCAATTTACTTCATTCGTGGAAGTTGTTACAAATGGATAGAAAATATTGGAGCACTTGACGATGATTGACAGTTTACTCAACTAACTCAAGTTTTCTCGAAAACAACCTGTTTTAATTTTGGTTTATAATGAAGCTTTAGGATCGAGGTTTTCAATAATGAACCTTTAGAATCCCCCCTCCCCCTCATCATCAAAATTCGATGGTTTGCGTTTCAACCTACGTAGGTCCCGTTTTATTTGGGTCTAGCTGGTCCTCGAAGCTCGGTTTTACTGTAAGCTGGGCGTCCACTAGTCGAAGAATGGCGCCGCTTCTGTCTTCAGGCTTCAGTCATCTCTTAGGAGTGAATAATAGGAGTTGACAATTTCAAAACGCCGTACCTCGAACTTTCAGTTGAAGCACTGAAGGTACTTAAAGTATTACTACTTTTTTTAATGAATTCCGAAATGGAGGATTTTTTTGAGACCACCAGTAGTATAGTTCGTTCAGCCGTTCGTTCACAGTAAGGCCCTGCAGTTTGAACCATTGACGGTCTGAACCGAAAAGATTCGTCAACATGAACGTGAATGAACCTGTATACACCCAGCCCAGATATTACTACGACAGAACAAATGATTATAATAACGCATGGCTTCATGAAAACGAGTTGGCTGTTCCGTGATATTATTATTTCATTTTAAGAAAGAGGGCTATTTTGGATTTTACTGATAGGCACTTGTTTACCTATTTACTTAGGTACAAGGTTCAAGACCAAACGAATCATTCAGATTTAGGTGAAAATTTGGGTTGTGTAATAATTTGCAGCGTTTTGTTTCTTCTTCACGAATAAATGAAAAGGTACGTAACTGATAAAATTGTGAGAAAACTCGAAAGTTAGTGGAATAGTTGGGCTATAATATTACCGATAAAACATCATAGACAGAAATTTCAAACGGCGAAACTTCTGCTTAATTTTCATTGTTAATTTCTAGTCCGGTGATATATTTGCGGTGTACATGAAGAAGATAAAAGAGAATTTTTTAAAAAGGTATGTAAGTTTATACTTATTGACAGAGACAAATGTGAGCGCAGTTCCTACAATTACACTTTATACCTACTTGGGCACAACTTACTTACAGGTCAACAGACAACGCGGGTAACTTACCATCAAATTTTGATACATTTCATTCAGGACCAACTTAGGACCAATATGCAACTACCCTCATATTTCAGATAAAACAATTCAATCGTACTGGCTAATCAAGGCTAAAGTATAGCGTACAGGACACAGCACTTGGCAGAACAGCTACACTTTTTTTATTGTTATTATACATATAATTCAAATTGTTGCGGGAAAAACATCAGCGGTTTTTTTTCAATTGAGGCCGTAGTGTGACCGGAAAATCTAGCTACCATAATTCGTTATTTATTTATTTCACGGGCGAGCCCAATTACATTACAACATTCAAGAGGTTTGAAAAATATACCAATATAAGTAAATAATATTTTTTAAAAAGAACATGAAAAAAAAACTAAAATGTTTCATGAATAACTGATGGGGGTAAATTTATCCAACAGCTTCAAAGCGAGTTAGACCTCATGCAAGGAAACTCGTGCTTATGAAGACAGTTCAGACCACAAAGTGGCAAAACGTTGAAACGTACACGTCGTAATTTTCTACTGAGCGAAATAAACCTTCCTTTGTGGCAAAGCCGACAATGAGCCAACAGCTTTCTGCCTTGATATAACCGCCTACATATCCGTCTGATGTCATCTCAGACTCGAGTAGTGTAATACTGAATTATTTTGATAAAAGTATTCTCACGTGGTTATTGGGAAATCAAGTTTCGGTCTCCAGTTCAAACACAAACATATGGTTCACCTGTTGTGAACCACTTGTTGCATATGGGTTTGGGTTTTTATAAAAATATAATTATTCTTTCGTGTCTGTTCCATCAACAGTATTGTTTGTCTTAAAACTATAGTTTGATTAATTCACTTGAACACCACTGCAGATAAGCAGTACTCTGCAAGAGTGGCCTCCACTGGATGTAGTGTCCCGTTTCCTTTGAGGTATCTCGGTAAATTACTCACGTGAAAATAAGAAAATACTACATTCCTAATGGGAAGAATTGAGGATTCAAATTATGAATACCCAAATTTTCATGTCAAATCATGTCGACTAAGCACATTTTCGATAAAATTAACGTATTGATTCTAACCTGATCAGTGATCACGTTTAATGATAGGTTATGAGTACTAGTCATACCCAACTCATTACCACCATCATGACTACCCACTAGGGTGGTCACAAAATGTCAACTTTCGAAATTCAATCGTGGCAACCCCCTAAAAGGTGCCATTTGACTAGAAAATGAGATTCCCAAAGTTTTAGGTCGATCGGATAACATTAACCCGTGCCGCATCGAGGTTGAAGTTTAGAAAAACTCACTTTTTTTCATAAAAATATTATTTCTTTTCTCATAACATAGTAACCATTTGTCCTAGAGACTTGAAATTGGTCTTATTTTATTTGAAATGTTATCTTCTTCAACTTTTACTCCAATAATTTTTTCGCTAGATCCTATAGATTTTATGTTATTCAGCTTTTACCATCTCAAAACGCGGTCCGTTTCAGCAAATGTGCCTTTTTACGCATACCCCTAAAAACCACACTCCAGTCAATGAAATCGACCTCTAGGCAATTTGATACTTCTTTATCACTCTGGTATATTGAAAATTGATACATTTGAATCTAATATATAATATATGGAGGGGGTAGGGGGGAGATAGGTGGGTGGAGGGTGCTATGAAATGCACAAAAAACAATAAAAATTATGTAAAAAGTGTTTTAATAATACAAATTGAAAGTTTTTTGTATAGAAAATAATAGCCTGGAACTTATTTTACAACACAATATATCTATTCCAACACCACTGAATTTAGAACTACATTAATGGCTTAGATAGTGAGGCTTTATCGACATCAGGGTAAATTTTCCTACATTCTGACACAACTTGTAATAAAAATTGGCGCTGTTCTTCGTCTTTTGTCAAGCAAGAGTTGGAGTCTTGTATCAATTTCACTCCTCTTTCAGCAGTGTCGATGACTACCCTTAAACCGTTCACTATGTTTTTAGCATGCAAATAATGAGGATTTTTGTTCCATAAGCGTGTATCGGTGTTTAAAAAATCTGTCTCTATGGAAAACCGCTTGAAAAAATTCAAGGTTTGAGAGGTGACAAAAAAATCAAGTTGCTTATCCAAAATTTGCTCTACATGTGCAAAATCTAAAATCGCTTTTCTATCCCTACCATCAATTTCACTATCGGGTTCACCTAGGGAAAATAATTTCATGGCCATACTTTTTTAAATGTTGTCGTCTAAAGTGTGGTCGAAAAACGAGAACGCTATTTTCTCTGAGCTGAGGTACCACAGATGGTTTACAAATTTTGACAAAGCCTTATCTGATATTTCTGTATCAATTTTCCTATACTCTACTAATGCTTTCAACATTTCCAGATCTTGTTTAGGGGCCAAAGCAGGTTTGGGGGCATTGAACCATGCCTTGGCGTAAATATTTATTATAAAAACACAAATTTCTTCTATTCCTTTCATTTCTTTTTGAGTTAATAACAATTGATCTCTAAAAAGATAAATTTTGAGGCAGTAAATTGCTTTGGCCATCCACCTGGCGTGATGAATTGCACCAGGTGCTTTAAAAGAAAAGTTTTGGGGAGGAAGCCCTATAAACACTAAACAAAGTTGAAGAAACTCTTTGTAATCCTCTCTGGGCTGCAGGGTTTCCAAATGTTCCATTAAAAAAAGTGAAACTTGATTAATGTTACTAATTTTGCATCTAATACTCGTATTATCATCATGTAGACTAGTTTTGTATTTTAGTTTGGTCGAACTTAGGCCACCCAACTTGAAATTTTTTGAAAACGCTAGGTTCAGGACCAGTGGTCGAGAATCGATGATTCACAGTAATAGAGATAACAGATAACAGCGAATACAAAGCTAAAGGTCACACTTCCTTACCTTTTACCGGTCTAAATACCCGTCATTACCTAGATCCCCCCCCCCCCTTATTACAGCCTCAACCTTTACATTTATACCTGAAACATACTTATTTTCAATAAACCATGCAGAGTGATAAAGAAGTGTCAAATCGCCTGGAGGTCGATTTCATTGACTGGAGTGTGGTTTTTAGGGGTATGCGTAAAAAGGCACATTTGCTGAAACGGACCACGTTTTGAGATGGGAAAAGCTGAATAACATAAAATCTACAGGATGTAGCGAAAAAATTATGGAAGTAAAAGTTGAAGAAGATAACATTTTAAATAAAATGAGACCAATTTCAAGTCTCTAGGACAAATGGTTACTATGTTATGAGGAAAAAAAGAGTATTTTTATGAAACAAAGTGAGTTTTTCTGATCTTCAACCTCAATGCGGCACGGGTTAACGTTATCCGATCGACCTAAAACTTTGCGAATCTCATTTTCTAGTCAAATGGCACCTTTTAGGGGGTTGCCAGAAGTGATTTTCTCAAAAAAAATTTTGCCTATTGCCTTGTCCACCCTACTACCCACACAGGAACGAGGCAGAAAAATACAAAACGGGAAATCGGTGTATTTCACTCCATTTTCGTCCATTTCTCATGCAATTCACAAGGATATTCCTTGGACCACATTTTTCTTGTCTACGTTAACACACTGCTTCGTCATGCTAAAATAGCGCTTTATAAATAGAGAACAAAATTTGATCTTTTACAAATACGCTGAAATGGATATAGGTACCTACTGCGTAAATCCACTGAAAATCCCCTACCTGAAATTGCCACGACCTTAAACGCAAACTTCAAGTCCTTAGACGTAACTTTAAATTAAATAAGTAAGTAGGTCCAGAGTTGGAAAGAAGAGATTCGGGAGAAATATTTAGTTTTGTCGCAAGGTGCTTAATATGAGAGAGACTGATCTAGTTTGAGGTCTAAACACCCACTGAGTTTACGAAGTTTCTCACATATTTTAATTTTTTTGTTCATGCGAATTGGAGCGTCGTGTTTGGACGAAATTTCAAACAAAAAATGCATGCTTTGAATCCCAAGTATTCCGGAACGTTGCTTTTGACTTATTCACACCACAGTGATGCCCTCGCACACGAGTATTTCCCCCCAAACGGATTTTGGACGGCGGAATCTGTAACCTATAAATCCTTGTTCCGGTCGGAAACAAATCATCGCCCCCTGATCAACTCTGAGATAGGCCGGTAAGGTAGGCGCCATCACGGCACCACCGTACCGACCTCACGATACATTTTCATGTCCTTTTCAACAGCACGCGAGCTCTGCAGGGGTTGGGATTCATTATTTCCGAAGGCATAAAATATAGCTGAGACGAAACCGTTAGGAAATTGGAAAGCCGAAGGCTACTGAAAAAGAATCAACAGTTGGACGGTTTTGCTAAGTAGGTACGTATAGTTCAGTACTTCAAACACCTAACTTACCTACCTAAAATATACACACACAGCGCCTTCCTGTTTCACCATCATAATCCCACTCATAGCGACAGATTTAGAACAAATCCTAACCTTCGTTCACTGTGCAGGTTGTACTGTTCGAGAGTTCTGGAGTTCCAAATCTTGAGTTCTGGGACTCAAGGCCATGCAGAAAGGTCCAAAGTGCACTAAAAACAAATGTAACCACTGAAAGTTCCACCGCCCATAAAGGTTAAAAATATTCATAATTTATGAGTGACAAAATGGTTTCGAAACGCAGTAGCGAACCATTTGGGGGTCAACTCCCACCACTACTTTAAATTCACGATGATGTGGAAAATCGTAGACGATCTTCTTCGGTTCAACATTTGGTCATGGTAATGGGAACGGGCTATTTGACTCCCAGATTACCGCGACTGCTCAACGCTCAATGCTCAATATGGCCCCTTGATTGGAACACTGAGACTGCATGAGTGACCGAACCGATATTTTCTTTATGACATCCAGTTATCAGCAGTAAAATCAGATTTACCACGATTCGTTCCTTCTATCCAGTTGAATCAGTTGGCGTCCTCGGATTTTCCAGAAGCTGCCCGTGAAGGTCGATTTACTGCTAAGAGCAGCTTTCAAAGTCGATTATCAGGCGGCCTTGGCGCTACCTATAACATTACTGAACAAGTCAGTTGACTACGCTCGTCTCAACTGTATTTTTATTTATTCCTGCAACTTGCCATCTCAGAGCCAACTGTTGAATTGCAATGATCGAGTCAAGAGAGAAGCTTACTTTTATACTTGGGCGCCCACATTTTCAACAAGGCGGATCCATCGTTTAAAGTGGTTCTTAGGTTTTCCCGTATTCAAGATAGTATATATATATATATATATATATATATATATATATATATATATATATGCGCAGGGCGCTTTCATTTTGAGACTTTGGATTCAAAAACAAAACACAACAGTTTACATTTAAAACAAAAATGAAGTAGGACTTTTTGAATTTATAAAGAAAAAGGTTACAGCTTCGCAGCAACGCTTACCGCGAGCGAATTTTGAGAAGGAACGTACCATATTGAACTTCACACTATTGGCCATTTTCCACCGTTTTTATTTTTTAACAACACGAATTGCGATATAATGTTCGCGAAAAATTTTTGGCTGTTAAAACAGTAATTTACTTCCAGAGTCCAAATAATTTTACCCAACTGCTGACTCAACGGTGCTTGACACATAAAATCTCAAACTCTGTAGGCCGGAATCGCATGTCCGTAATGAGAAATAAACTGTGAAACTTGATTCACTTCTCGCGTTCCAAAGAAATGCAAAAATCTATAAAAATGCAATTAGAGCCCACTGCAATAGCTTGTTTTATTCTCTCCAAAAACGTCTAAAAATGCTGCTTAAGGAATACAAGTACTAGACGTTTCGCCTATAACTTCATCAGTAGTACTGTACTCCCCGTCACTAAAACTGAACAATGACATTTTCCTTTACTAAAAGTATTTACTCAATCACGCACGGTTGCCTCCATCATAAAATCGACGTCGTTCACTAGTTTCAAGAAGTACAAAACTTTCGCAGATGACGAGGGCCGGCTAAGCAAAAACGTAGAAACACACTTAGATGAAAAGAATTCAATAAGTTCCATAATCAACCGCTACACTAAAATGTTTGTTGATATGCCCGAACCTCCATTTGTCAATAGGGAGGATTTGCAAGGGCAAACAAAGCAATAAAAACCCCAACCCCTCGACCCATTCTGCGTTACCACGGCCGACTTTTCTCGATTTCGTCTCAACCACAGGAACACGTGGGATTGATGGCTTGATTAGATTCCGTTGTTTGCTAAGACCTTCTGTCTCAAATCATTATACAAACTTCTACATCCACATCTGTTATATCCAAAGAAAAGGACAACAAAGTAATGCGAGTCGAACCAACTTCATTTAATAAAATTAATTATTAAAATAATTATTAAAAACTCAACAAGTTTCAATAAGTAGTAATGACAGCTTTTAAAAATCATGATCCAGTAAAAACTGTGAATCTGCCATAAAGATGCTGCTCCACTGCTAATGGTCAACACGTCCTTGACACTTGAAATATTGATCGAATAATTTCAAATGTGCGCTTTATGTTGCAAATTTCGTGTACGTTGCTATACCACCTGCGTTTGCTAGAACTCACAATGTGGTCTTTGTTGGCCCAGTTAAAAAAACGCTACAAATCCCTGCACAACGGTTTATTATTTTGTACAGAATACCCTCCTGTTACAGATCACAGCTCTCTGTATAGATAACCCGTATATATAATATAATATGTACTACTCTATACATAATATGTAGATCGCAGACCCTCCGTAGGTTAACACCTAACCCCGTACTCGTTACTAGGTACCTACCTAAATCACGAGTTAAATGTTGCTGAAATAATACAGCCGACGATAAACAGTAACTAAAACGGCAAAAAGAAACGCAAATAATGAAGTACTAAAGGAAAATTGTTGATGTGGAGTGAAACAGATGCCCCTTCTGCGTAGATCACTGTTTCCTGTGGTCAATAACTATAATGAACCGTTGTGTAACAACCTGCCCATCAATAGTACTTCAACGGTTGTTCAAGTTGCAAAAGTACCGATCAACAAAATCCAGCCCCTTCTTGGTAGATGAATGGTTGTGTAATAATATGCCGTTGTGTAATAATTTACCGTTGTGTAATAATTTACCGTTGTGTAATAATTTGCCGTTGGGTAATAATTTATCATTGTGTATAATTTACCCATCAATAATACTTCAACGTTTGTTTAAGTTTCACAAGTACCTACCAACAAAATCCAATAGTCCATCACTTATCAAATGAAATAATATCACAGAACAACCAACTCGACTTCATACAGCCATCCTTGATTATAATCATGTGCTCCCTAGTGATGATATCCCGGCCGGATTTATACCGTTTGATTCACGATCGTGTTGACGAAGCTTTTTGGTGCACACGAACGGCTGGACGTACAATGCTCCGGGTGGTCTCAAAAAATTGTTTAGCTTAAGACAAATTTAATAACGTAAAAAAAACCAACCCTTCTATCGAAAGTTTTCGAGATACGGCGTTCTGAAAATTTCAACCCCTATTTTGAACCTCTTAGAGATGACTGACAGTAACGCCGAGCTTCGAGGACCAACTAGACCCGGAACGGAACCTATAACCCGAATTTCATCAATTTTGTTTTATGGTAACTAAGAAAAGTGGCCCGTACGGCGGACAGACAGAAATATTTGTATTGCCTTTTCGGATTCTACATACCTACTTTGAAACGTAAACCATCAAATTTTGAGGGGGTTAGAATTTTTTTTTCATGCTCGATTCCAATGGTTCATTACTGAAAATAATAAACCAAAAATCGAATTGTAAAACATGAAATTCCATTGATAGCCCAACCTGACAGCACAGTATTTCGACAGAAGGGTATATCTATACAGATAGTAATAAAATGTTGTGGAAAAATTAGCTGGGGCCAACCGTTCGATTGTAGGAAATTTAATTGGGGGAATACGTAGTTAGTTTTCTAGAAATAAGGGGCGTTTTGGAAAAAAAAGGAAGTGTTAGTTAGTTTTTAGTGGTTTGAAGGAAGAAGTTCGTCGTGTTAGCTTCGTTAAAACCGTTTAGTTCAGCTGCTATTGACACAAAAAGGCCTCGGACTATCAACTAACACGGACGGTAAATCTTTTGAATAGTAGAAATCGTGCATTTTGCGCCGGAATGCATTTTGCATCCTCACAAAGGGGGGTTAAAGCATTTTCCCCAGTCCGTTGATGGGAATGCCGTGTTATTTCGATACTGCTTTCCGCTTGAGACGTCCCTCATTCATTTGCATGATTCCTCACCGACCTCACGGTGGATTGCGAGCTAAATGTTTAAACCTTTTCATGAGAGATACGAGCTCAACTGCCAGTCAATGAAGTTCCCGCCCCTGAGGCTCCATGGGTTAAATATTTCACAATGGTTATTTTATTCGAGCGTAACAAGGTTTACTCTGATAACACTGACTCGACCAGTGAATTTTTCCACACCGAAACACACTGCACCACACTCGAGCGGCGTAGATACAGATATAATAACGGCAATATTTTAGTTATTATAACCGGGAAAAATTATGTGACCCAGAAGACTCAACGTGGAAGGTCCCTTAGTATGCAACAATAGTAAATCTAATATTCCAAAAATCGTTTTCCTCCAAAAAATGTTACAAGCCTCATCAATGTTGTTGGTGGTGATTCAATAAATTCCATTCTGTGTGGATCATTCGCATAGTACCCCCCCCCCCCCCCCCCCCCGTCCACTCAAAACAACTGTTAACCTTCTAGAAATGCCACGCACTACTCATCATAATCACTATGAACCTAGCTACTTTCAATGGACACAACACGAAATCCAAGATTTCTCCCTCATTTTGGATCCACTAATATTTTCTTTAGTTTTTTGAAGTCCACAATATTTTGGTTTATTTTCAATAATGAACCATTGGAATCGAGCAAGAAAAAAAAATTCTTACCCCCCTCAAAATTTGATGGTTTACGTTTCAAGGTGTGTAGAATCCGAAAATGCAATAAAAATATTTCTGTCTGTCCGCCGTACGCCGTACGGGCCACTTTTCTTAGTTACCATAAAACAAAATTTATGAAATTCGGGTTATAGGTTCCGTTCCGGGTCTAGTTGGTCCTCGAAGCTCGGAGTTACGGTCAGTCATCTCTGAGGGGTTCAAAATAGGGGTTGAAATTTTCAGAACGCCGTATCTCGAAAACTTTCGATAGAAGGGTATGGTTTTTTTTACGTTGTTAAATTTGTCTTGAGCTAAACAATTTTTTGACACCACCCGGAGCATTGTACGTCCAGCCGTTCGTGGGCACCAAAAAGCTTCGTCAACACGATCGTGAATCAAACGGTATAAATCCGGCCGGGATATCATCACTAGGGAGCACCTGATTGAGCTGGAGGATGGAGGGAGACGGCTTCCAGGCCTATAAAATCTCGCCTCCTTCGCCTTTCTAGCCATTCTACGCTCTCCTCTAGTCGCTGACTGCTCTCTCTCTCCTAGCTCCTCATCTCTCTCCTTAACCTAAAAGATCCTGGGCATGGTGGTGGTCCGCCCATAACCAAACCAGGCAACGCTCCCGAAAAGATTCCGAGCATGGTGGTGGTCCGCCCATAACCAAATCGGACACACATCCTAAAAGATCCCGGGCATGGTGGTGGTCCGCCCATAACCAAACCGGGCACATCCTCCCTCACGCCTCTCGTGGTGGATGTGCGCAACATATACATCCATCACATTATACATAAGTTCCAAATTTGTGTTCTCAAAATATTTAGTGCAAGCTTCGGGTTCTAGGAAATGAGAAGGAAGTAGGAGTACTGGATCAGTCCTTGAATGTAGTTTACCAACAACTTAATTATGAAACAGAAAACTTGCTCCTCTTGTTGATGACTCGAAGTTACAGGGAGGAGCGACAATATTATGTTCATCTCAAGCGACCATTTCCAACAGGTTTATGCTCGGGGCATGAAATTCTAATCATACTTATTGACAAGCTGAATTACTAAATAGCTGAAACATGAAGGGCATCCGTGTGTAAAGCGAACGGCTGACAATTCCAGCGGAACGAGATTCTGAGGTTACGGCCGGTGAGGATTAGGGATTAAGGTTTAGTGTACGTGACGATGATTTGAATCCTACAAGTTTATATTGACGAAGTCCTCTCACCTCTACTGTAAACAATCAAAACTTGGTTCGGGTTGAGTTACCGAGGGTTTGGTGTTGAGATTGTGCTGTGGAAGACCGTCTTCTGAGATTGTAGGTGCAGAGTGTTGGTAAGCCCCCGTTATATACACAACCCGACATCCCCGACTGGGTGACTAACTTTTGAAGTAATTTTCCCTCTACCACTACAACGACAATGTAGGGCGGTGGTAATATACACCTATTAGTTTTCCCCCGGCAACTCCCCTGTTCCCGGTCCTGCAGCTGAGTCCAGTTATGTTTATCTAGTACAACTGCCTCCAACCCAACTCGACGCCCAACGCTGAATCAATTATGATTACGACTGTGTGTTTAACCCTCATCCCTCCATTGCACACCACACCGATAGGAAACAGCGCCAAATGACCTCAAAAATGTGACGTCTACAATTACACCCATTTATGTTTTGTCCGTGAAAGCAGGGAGTAGAGGAAAAGGTTGAAAATATGGGCACCCTCTTTCGCTTCAATGCAACCGGTCTTTTCAACAAATTCCAAAACTTATGTGAAAGATCTGCAACTATAACATAAAGGAGACTGGAAAGTCGCAGAAGACCAATTCTACAACTAATTTGCGAAAAAACTTTCCTGTGTAAAAAAATTGTTGGCTGAACTTTGATCGACAACCGTCAAAACCATTTTGGAACTCCCATGAATGAGAACAAATAAAATAATTAGAACAAAATTCACTTCTTGCAATTTTCTCATTTATCCCCCCCCCCCCCCCCTTAATCTCCAATAATTCTTAATTTACTGAGTTCTGGGGGGATTTTTTCGTCCACATCTCACTGCAATGGTCATCCGAAGTTGACTTACTGTCATCCAAATTACGAATCACGTTGGAAAAATAAAAGAAGTTTCCATTCGGATAAGCTGCTGAAGAATACAGATATATAATAATATATGTATACGGTAATAGCGATCAATAATCTAGCCTAGAATAGGTAGAAAAGCCGAAACTAAAAGATTTTCAACTTGCAGTACGTTACCAGATGGGTCATTTCAAAATTTCGGTGCATTTTGGGCCTCTAATTTTTTCAAGATAAAATGTGAAATATTTCATTGTTTTTTTTTCACGTAGCGTATCTTAGGGTCGTCCTAATAATATCCTACAGTGGGCACACATAATCATCGATATTTCCAGAGATAGGCCAATAAAAAAAATTTTAATTTCTAGGGAGTGAGAATCAAGTCCAAGGAATGAGAAAAGAATCAAGTTATCGTCTTTAACGCATTGGAATCTCCTAAAAAACATAGCGTTGTTTATGTATTCGATTGAAAATGGAAATCACAAGCAGTCTCGAAAAATAAGCTCAATATCTTACTTCATTTCTATTAGTCTTTAACATTATCTTGCACTAAAAGTTGGAACCGAGTGTTTTGTTCATCAAAAATGTCACAGTCTTCCTGTATCTTCCATTTCAACACTAGACTTAGACTAGAAAACAACACAACAAAATGAAATTGTTGTTTACTACTAGGTTTCCAGATTATAAAAATTATCACAAAAATTATGTTATCAAGTATTTTCAATACTGTTTAGGAAGTTAAACCACAATAAATGAACTTTTTGCTGAAAAAATAAAGAAAGAACATTGGCTATAATAATATAGTAGTATGTAACTAGATAGGTACCTAATATAAACATTGCTGTAAAATAGTGCAAAAATTAGTAGTAGGTAAATTCAATTAAATGCCATCAAAAAATCAAAGCTCACTGAAATCGATTTTCCAATCAAAGCTATACACTACTTTTCGTCTTAATCATAAAACGAGGGGTAGGAAGAACATGTAAAACGTCGGATGAACCAACTTCACAATGGACAATTTTCGTAGGTTCCATTTTTTTGTGCCAAATTCTGTTCAATAACGGAAATTAACACTTATTTACCACGTAATGTGGTTTTTATGTCGGACAGTATAGGCAGAAAACAAGTGGGAAATATGAATTTCAGAGTTCCCCCTAGAAATAATGACGTATTAGGTAAATCGGTGAGTAGTTCAACTCAAATCCCGCTTGGAGTGCTAGTTCACCACTAAACGATGTACATTACCACACCGGATGGAAGGATGGGACCGCTAACTTACAAATAAATTTAAAAGTCCTCAAAATCAAACCTAGGGGAGGTTCACAAAAAGTCACAGCAAAGGTTCTTGGAGGTTTCCAGAAATGTTTGCCATTTTGGTTTATTATTCTGTGAATAATACACCTATGTATTCGCTCAGCGAAAAATTTTAATAACACCCCCTCAAACTTTTTTCTTTTCCGTTTCAAGTTGATTAGATTCCAAAAATGCAATGTCCGTCCGCCGTCCACCGTACGCCGTACGCCGTCCGCCGTACGCCGTATCATGTCTACAGGCCTCATTTTCGGTCTAAAAAAATCGTTCTTTCGCACACATGCTCCATTTGGGCCCTAGTTGTGTCCCGAAACTTTTCAGCCCGATCGGAATATACCCAGGGATGTTATGAGTGAAAATGTGTGTAAAAATAGGTACTTTTTGCGTTTTAGCAACATGTTGGTAACATGAGCTCCTGAGACATAGTTTTCCATGTTTTTGGGGACGGGAAGACCGAATATTAACTCGAGTTTGACCGAAGAGTGGAAAATTGAGTTCTACCAGGTGTTCAGCTCCCATAATTGATTTTTTATGAGTAAAAAACCTGGGAAATCGTCTGAAACCACCATCAGTTTGTATAATAACACTGGAAAAAGTGTCAAGACGTGGTTCAGGACGATTAAATGGCACTACCAATGATCAAAGATAGTTTAAAAAAAAAGAAAAAAAGAGCGTACCGAATTTGTGTTTTGGGGGCCAAAATTAATGGAAAACATCAGAAGTAGCTATTTCGATTATTACGCATGAAAGAAACAATTAATGAACAGCCAACCTTTCTGTAGGTATGTCCAATAGAATAATAAACCCATGTGACAAGGACTTTGCAGCGTTTTTCATAAGGTCCAGCAGCAGTAGCTCTTCTTCTTCCTCTTCCTGGACTAACGACGACACCAATTGCAGCGATGTACTCTCCATGGCGTTAACGTAGGTACTAAAGTCAAGGAATCGGAAGTCACGTGTGGCGTTCATAGCGGCTAGAATCGCGAGATTGGAAGTCATATGCGCGTCTCTGGGTCGCGCGGCTACAGTCGTTCCAGCCGCGTCATTCGAATCCCACCTTTAGCCTGTCCGTTAACCGTCCGCCGTGATTCCCTACAATCACGGATCATTGAAGGAAGGGCACGGAAGCATTAAGGACAGTGAAGGGTGGGCTAGAGAAAACCTAGGGAGAGTCCAGGGATATTCACGGGAAAATCATGGATGGGCTACGGGGAGGCGATGGAGTGTTACGGGCTAGTCAAGGGTGGGGCTATGAAGACCCGTACAAAGTCACGGTACAACCACGGGCGTGCGACGGAACGCTGAAGGAAACAACGGAAATCACTACACTTATACGGGGATTTTCGGGGTACTCCCGTGAAAATGATCATCCGTTGATTTTGCCGAAATAGTACACCACGGAAACCACGGGTGTTTCCGTTGATGATCCTTCAACAAGATAGTGGTTACGGATAAATTTATAGAGTGCATCCGTGACCGCATAATATTTACGGATGCACCACTTCTGAGGGTGATTCCGTGAACTATCATTTAGTGCCAATCTACGGGGGCGCTTCCGTTGTTTTTTACGGAAAACACCCCTTTCGGTTTATTATTCTGTGAATAATGCACCTATGCAATCGCTAAGCAAAAACCTTTTATAACACCCCCTCAAAAATTTTTCTCTTCCGTTCAAGGTGCGTAGATTCCAAAAACGCTGCGAAGTCCTTGTCACATGGGTTTATTATTCTATTGGACATACCTACAGAAAGGTTGGCTGTTCATTAATTGTTTCTTTCATGCGTAATAATCGAAATAGCTACTTCTGATGGTTTCCATTAATTTTGGCCCCCAAAACACAAATTAGGTACGCTCTTTTTTTCTTTTTTTTTTTAACTATCTTTGATCATTGGTAGTGACATTTAATCGTCCTGAACCACGTCTTGACACTTTTTCCAGTGTTATTATACAAACTGATGGTGATTTCAGACGATTTCCCAGGTTTTTCACTCATAAAAAATCAATTCTGGGAGCTGAACATTTGGTAGAACTCAATTTTCAACTCCTTGGTCAAAATCGACTTCATATTCGGTCTTCTCGTCCCCCCAAAACATGGAAAACGATACCTCAACAGCTCATTTTACTAACATGTTACTAAAACACAAAAAGTACCTATTTTTATACACATTTTCACTCATAACACCCCTGAGTATATTCCGATCAGGCTGAAAAGTTTCGGGACACAACTAGGGCCCAAATGGAGCATGTGTGCGAAAGAACGAATTTTTTAGACCGAAAATGAAGCCTGTACACGTGATACGGCGGACGGCGTACGGCGGACGGACATTGCATTTTTGGAATCTACGTACCTTGAAACGGAAAAGAAAAAATTTTGAGGGGGTGTTATAAAAATTTTTTGCTGAGCGATTACATATTCACAGAATAATAAACCAAAATGCAATGTCCGTCCGCCGTCCGCCGTATCACGTGTACCGGCTTCATTTTCGGTCTAAAAAATTCGTTCTTTCGCACACATGCTCCATTTGGGCCCTAGTTGTGTCCCGAAGCTTTTCAGCCCGATCGGAATATACCCAAGGGTGTTATGAGTGAAAATGTGTGTAAAAATAGGTACTTTTTGCGTTTTAGCAACATGTTGGTAACATGAGCTTTTAAGGTATCGTTTTTCAGGTTTTTGGGGACGAGAAGACCGAATATGAAGTCGATTTTAACCAAAGAATAGAAAATTGAGGTTCTACCAGATGTTCAGCTCCCGAAATTGATTTTTTATGAGTCAAAAACCTGGGAAATCGTCTGAAATCACCATCAATTTGTAGAATAACACTAGAAAAAGTGTCAACAGGTGGATCAAGACGATTAAATGGTACTATCAATGATCAGAGATAATTTATTTTTAAAAAAACGCTGCAAAGTCCTTGTCACATGGGGATTATTATTCTACAGAAATGTTGGCTGTACATTTATTGTTTGTTTCATGTGAAATAATTGAAATAGCTATTTCTGATGGTTTCCAACAATTTTGGCCCCCAAAACACAAATTAGGTAGGTAGGTACGATCTTTTTTTTTTTTCAAATTAACTTTGATCATTGGTAGTGCCATTTAATCGTCTTGATCCACGTGTTGACACTTTTTCTAGTGTTATTCTACAAACTGATAGTGATTTTAGACGATTTCGCAGGTTTTTGAATCATACAAAATCAATTTTGGGAGCTGAACATCTGGTACAACCTCAATTTTCCACTCCTTGGCCAAAATCGACCTCATATTCGATCTTCTCGTCCCCAAAAACATGGAAAACGATACCTCAAAAGCTCATGTTACCAGCATGTTGCTAAAACGCAAAAAGTACCTATTTTTACACACATTTTCACTCACAACACCCCTGGGAATATTCCGATCGGGCTGAAAAGTTTCGGGACACAACTAGGGCCCAAATGGAGCATGTGTGCGAAAGACCGACTTTTTTAGACCGAAAATGAAGCCTGTACACGTGATACGGCGGACGGCGGACGGCGGACGGACATTGACTTTTTTGAATCTACGCACCTTGAAACGGAAAAGAAAAAAGTTTGAGGGGGTGTTATAAAAATTTTTTGCTGAGCGATTACATAGGTGTATTATTCAGAGAATAATAAACCAATAGGTACTTTTTGTGTTTTAGTAACATGTTAGTAAAATAAGCTTTTGAGGTATCGTTTTCCATGTTTTTGGGGACGAGAAGACCGAATATGAAGGAGATTTTGACCCAGGATTGGAAAATTGAGGTTGTACCAGATGTTCATCTCCCAAAATTGATTTTTTATGAGTCATAAACCTGGGAAATCGTCTGAAATCACCATCAATCTGTAGAATAACACTAGAAAAAGTGTCAACACGTGGATCAAGACGATTAAATGGTACTATCAATGATCAAAGATAATTTGAAAAAAAAGGAGCGTACCTAATTCAAGTTTTGGGAGCCAAAATTGGTGGAAACCACCAGAAATAGCTATTTAAATTATTTTAGATGAAAGATACAATAAATAAACGGCCAACATTTCTTTAGGTATGTCCAATAGAATAACAAACCTATGTGACAAGGACTTTGCAGCGTTTTCTTTTTTTTTTTCTCTCAGTGTAATCAGGATAGTATCCGTACTTCGACTATTCCAACCCCAAGACAAACTAAATCACTCGCGAAGCGTGGACACCCATTTCATAATAAAAAACGCTGCAAAGTCCTTGTCAGATGGGTTTATTATTCTACTTGGAATACCAACAGAAATGCTGGCTGTTTATTTATTGTTTCTTTCATATAAAATAATTGAAATAGCTATTTCTGGTGGTTTCCACCAATTTTGGCCCCCAAAACACGAACTAGGTACGCTCCTTTTTTTTTTCAAATTATCTTTGATCATTGATAGTACAATTGAATCGTCTTGATCCACCTCTTGATACTTTTTCTAGTGTTATTATACAAATTGATGGTGATTTCAGACGATTTTCCAGGTTTTTGACTTATAAAAAATCAATTTTGGGAGCTGAACATCTGGTACAACCTCAATTTTCCACTCTTTGGTGAAAATCGACTTCATATTCGGTCTTCTCGTCCCCAAAAACATGAAAAACGATACCTCAAAAGCTCATTTTACTAACATGTTGCTAAAACGCAAAAAGTACCTATTTTTATACACATTTTCACTCATAACACCCCTGGGTGTATTCCGATCGGGCTGAAAAGTTTCGGGACACAAATAGGGCCCAAGTGGAGCATGTGTGCGAAAGAACGAATTTTTTAGACCAAAAATGAAGCCTGTACACGTGATACGGCGGACGGCGTACGGCGGACGGACATTGCATTTTTTGAATCTACGCACCTTGAAACGGAAAAGAAAAAATTTTGAGGGGGTGTTATAAAAATTTTTTGCTGAGCGAATACATAGGTGCATTATTCACAGAATAATAAACCAAAACGCTGCAAAGTCCTTGTCACATGGGTTTATTATTCTATTGGAAATACCTACAGAAGTGTTGGCTGTTCATTTATTGTTTCTTTCACGTGAAATAATTGACATTTCTTATGGTTTCCACCAATTTTGGCACCGATACACAAATTAGGTACGCTCCTTTTTTTTCAAGTTATCCTTGATCATTGGTAGTTCCATGTTCTGACACTTTTGGTTTATTATTCTGTGAATAATACACATATATGTATTCGCTCAGCAAAAACCTTTTATAACACCCCCTCAAAATTTTTCTTTTCCGTTTCAAGGTGCGTAGATTCCAAAACGCTGCAAAGTCCTTGTCACATGGGTTTATTATTCTACTGGACATACCTACAGAAATGTTGGCTGTTCATTTATTGTTGCTTTCATGTAAAATAATTGAAATAGCTATTTCTGGTGGTTTCCACCAATTTTGGCCCCCAAAACTTGAATTAGGTACGCTCCTTTTCTTTTCAAATTATCTTTGATCATAGATAGCGCCATTTAATCGTCTTGATCCACGTGTTGACACTTTTTCTAGTGTTATTATACAAACTGATGGTGATTTCATACGATTTCCCAGGTTTTTCTTCCTTTTCATCTGGTACAACCTCAATTTTCAACTCCTTGGTCAAAATCGACTTCATATTCGGTCTTCTCGTCCCCCCAAAACATGGAAAACGATACCTCAACAGCTCATTTTACTAACATGTTACTAAAACACAAAAAGTACCTATTTTTATACACATTTTCACTCATAACACCCCTGGGTATATTCCGATCAGGCTGAAAAGTTTCGGGACACAACTAGGGCCCAAATGGAGCATGTGTGCGAAAGAAAGAAGTTTTTAGACCGAAAATGAGACCGGTCCACGTGATACGGCGGACGGCGTACGGCGGACGGACATTGCATTTTTGGAATCTACGCACCTTGAACGGAAAAGAAAAAATTTTGAGGGGGTGTTATAAAATTTTTTTGCTGAGCGAATGCACAGAATAATAAACCAAAAGCGAACATAAAATTGTCAACAACATTTTTCTTCCTCACTCCCTAGAACAAAAACTCACTCCCTAGGTTCACTGATTATGTCAGTGCAACTAGGGAGTGAGTGGCTAGGGAGTGAGACTTCAACCTTTAACTGCTTCCAGTATCTGGCAGATAATTATTTTGGTGATTTCAATTAGCCCCTACTGCTTATCCCCACAAACAACAAATGAAAATACAGTCAACTTTTGTTTAAAGCATACCTTCACTGACATATGTTGTGCTAGGGAGTGATAATCAATAAAAATACTCTCTAACAACTTGAGATTGGATGTTGAACTGATGGAAGACAAATCACTATTAATCACTGCTGAAACCAGGTACTCGTAGCCATATTGCATCAGTGTTGCCACAGGCTTCAAACAGAAAATAATTCGCTTTTTCCAAGGGCTGGCAGAATTTTTCAAAAACTTCTGGGTAGTGAGGTGGAAACTGAGTGACAAGCATAAAAATGATGTAAACTCGAATGTGTCATCGTATTCCTTCTTTATGATCATATTCAAATTGAGTAACATATCCTCCAGTGGAAAAGACTTCTCTTTGGTTCAACAGGGTACAATAATTTGAGATAAAAATTACCTAAACCTGAGAAACTCTTGGTGGTGACAGCCTAGGGAGTGAGGAATTGTGTGTTTACATGCATACCATCCTGCAGATAATTAAAATTTTTCATGTTGAATATTATGGGTACGAGTGCTGAAGGGTCTGCGATTATTTTTTTTTAAAGTATGCTGAAAGGTATGCATTTGTTGCCATCACAGCCTCGTGACAAAAAATGCACCGAAATTTTGAAATGACCCAGATACCAACACAGCTCACAATATCGTAGATTTTCATGGGGCAAAATTTCGTAATCTCAGCACAAAATGGTGGATTTCAATATTATCTTGACTGGATGAGAAATCGGCGTTTGAATTTGAAATTTCTGGAAAAATCAAATCTGGATCAAATTATGAATGGCATTGTGATATGTTTCTAAATCAGATGAAACATTAAATTTTTACGTTATTGGTTAAATGTTAGTACACGGAATCGAGATCATCTTCAAACTAAGTTCCAACAACTACCTACAAAAACAGTTTTTAAAATTTTTTTTTTTAAGATCTTGAAAACAAACCGTGATATTACCAAAAACGTATATTGTGACTTACATTTACCTTCAACACCACGACATCTACTTACATGACGATAGACGATGGGATGCATTAAGATAAGCTACCTATACTTTTAATTATCGCATTCCTGAGTAAGCAATCGCCAGCTGACCATTACCCACTATGCCCAAGCGCAAGTGAACATTTCTGGTACCTGAAGTTGTACCATGTTGACCTTTCCGGACTTGGAACGAAAAGTGATCAATTTGCGAAGGGTACAAAATTGATAATTTTGAAGCTGATAGGTACATAACCACAAAAATTAATACACTGTCAGCATTTCATAAATTACGTACGACTACACTGCAGGCAACACGGCAACCTAAGTAGAATCACATCATGCATAATACACTCATACAAATAAAATCATTCAAAATTTAATTAGGTAAATTCTTAATTATTAAACAAAATGATACTGTCTATTAGCAAATTACTCTCCAAGATACTCCGTTATATACGACATCAACGAACTCTGTATACTGTCCGTAATGGATTCATGCAAGTAGTAAACTATCGAGTTAGTAGTTACTTATTCAGAAGGATTTCCTCGTCGGTAGAGGGCAGACTCTGATCTCGAACTCTCCTCCAGAAGCCAATGAATTCGCAATCACGAGGAGTTTGTTTACGGAGCCCTAACGGTTAGCGTCATCCGGTACTCAGACATGCATTATTATTATGGGATAATGTATTAGTTAGAGATAGTAATGTTTCGGCCGGCTTGAGCTGAACTTCAAATACTCTGGACTGTATGTTTAACCGGAGCTCAAAGTCCTTGAGAAACAAATTCATTTTTCCACCCTGAACACTTTTTACACTCGTATTTCCAATGATTATGTGCTGGGAGACATAAGACTGATATGCTACTGATTTGGATTTTTCAAAAGTTGGTCACAGCATGACCATGTGAGTGAATTTTAGAAGTAACTTACACTGCTTAAAGTCACCATTCTGAATCGTTGGTAAATTTGAAGTAGTTTTGGAGACTTCCAACTAATTTTGAAGATTTTTAGCGATTGTTGGACCCCAATATTCTACAGAAACAATTTGGCGAAATATAGAACTTCTATCTTGCAGTCAGAGTCAGAAGATATTGTCTGGAGTAAGAGATGTAAATTCACATTTAAATAAACATTTAAATGCACTTACATAGTTTTTTAATACACATAAATGAATAAATCATATACCAAATAATGTTTCATTTGAGGGATATATCCAGAACGACTCGAAACGGATTTTTTCTTATCTGCAGGTTCTTCAGTGGTCATTACAATATGCCAACCTTATCGCTGAGGCGCTAAAATGAGTTCAATCAGTGAAAATGAGACTCCACAGCATCGAGGTTGCATAAATATCCTTTTCAGGGTTGGGGTGGAAATAGACAGATGTACTGCAATAAATATGAGGGGGGGGGGGGGGGGTCCATCTATCATAAAACCGTTGATTCGAAAAACTAATGTTGAAAAGTCAAAGAAATAATTAGGAAGTACGAAAAAACATGAACGTCATTTATGTACGTGTTTACACAATTCGGATTATTTATTTACTCATTTTAGTTGTTATTATGATTAATTAATAATTCGGTGTATTATATTCTTTAATTATATTATTGGCGAGCACTTACTGGGTACACGAGCCAACATTATTCGTTTTCCAAGAGCTGCAATATTATAATCACATTGTTCAGGGAATTTAGAATTCAGAGTTGAAGCAGTTCAGAAAGGGTCATGCTTGCCCATACGGAAGGCGAAAGTTACAGTGCGATTATGAAGAAATTCATTAGGGAAATCCGTGGACCCTCCTCATATCATGGACATTTTTATTTTGGATGACACACATACATCTTGAACATGTCTTTCGTATCTTCCGGGAACCTGCATGTTTACTGAATTTTATTACGGTATTCACGTCGGAACATATATTTCATTTCAATTTTTCCTCATAGGTTCAAGATCACCGTTAATTTTCTCCTAATTTTCCATTAGAATGAATTTTGTAGGAGAGAAAGTGCGTTCAATTAGAAGCAATGTTTTAGATTCCAAGAGGCTATTTATCCTACATTCGTCGCATTTCCACGATGGTTGCTTTTCAATAAATAGGGAAGTTTCTTCAATTATCTCGAATAATAATAATCAGTTTTACGGATAAATCGTCAGACGCCCGGGAGCCACCTACAAGAGAGTTTGAACTCTACGGTCAACGTGATAGCAATCATTCTTAATTTTCACACCGAACAGTTAAAAAGGCTCTGCAGGGGGTGGGGAAGGGGTTAATTAATTAATTCATCTTCATGAGGGGTGACTGGAAGAACGCCAGTTTCTTAATGAGACAGACCAAGGAAGACAGAAATGGCGAAGAGAGTGGAGGGGTGTAATAGAAGTGGTTGGGATGGTGGTGGTGGTGGGGGGGGGGGGGGGGTAAAGAAAGGAGTTTTTGCTTTGTTATTGCAGCTTTATTACTCGCCTTCTTATTACCAGCTCATTTCTCCCCATTAGGAAACTTCTTGCCTTCCTGTGTATTGAGGGAGGGGCATTTCTTGCCCCGTGTTCTCGGCTGGCAGGGTGGCGATAGCTGAGGGTGGTCCGAAATTAAAGTCAGTCCCAGGTACGTTGCCAGCACCACTCCACTAATTATAATCATGTCCAACGAGGTTAGGCCTCGTCGTTTTCAAAACGTTTCAAGTTTCCGGAAATGCTGGTGAAGCATTATGCCAAGTACCTAACAATATCAAGGACACTGGAGGAAAGCTGGTTTTGACACTGCTACCACCCTGTGATTCACAATAAGATAATTTCACCCCAATTAAGCGAGAACCACAACAATTCAGTCAAAGTCTGCGGAATCGTCGTTAATTCGAGTTCTTCATCAGCAGAATGATCTGCGGAGGGTCCTTCTGAGTGCCGTAGTCTTCAGTCAGCCTAAGAGGACATTTCGGTGCTAGAAACGTCAGAGTCAACGGTGCAGGCCACTCCGGTGTTCATCAGAGTATACAGTAAACGAAATATGGGACTCAGCTTCAAGGTCTTTTGGGAATGTGTGGCGATTGTGTTTGCAATGCCAAAGAAAACACACTAGAGCAAAATGTGTAATAGCTGAATTCTTCCAAAAATTGTATTGCTTTAATTCCTTCGTGAGAACATTCTGTATGATTATAACTGCGATCAAGGTTTGAAGTGAACGCAAAACATTTTTTTCATAATTAACCACAGTAAGTACCTACCATAAGTGCGTTTTAAGTCATTGTCGTTTCCCACTGAAGTCAAAGCCTTACACTCTCGATAACAAAGGCTTCAAAACTGTGTACTTTTGTCGGACGAATGATATTGTTCCTTACAGGTTCTCCTCTGGCTTTCTTCTCCTTCACTGCACGCTACCATGGAAATGCTATTACGGCTGTTATATTCATAATAGCAGGTATAACTTTCCATTCTGTGCCGGAGACAGGACGGAGGACGTGTGACGCGGGAAATGTGAAGAGGAAAAAGACCTGTACGGGATGGACGGAGAGAGGAAGTCAGTTAAAGGGCTTTGCTGAAGGAGCATCAGTCGGAGGAGGGCGGAGGGAGCCTGCTGTAGAGAGCAGGGATTGGCGGCGGGGCTCTGGTTATTGTTCCTATTGTTCTCCTGTAGGCCAGCGATAAAACGTCCACCCCCGTCCGAACGGTTGAGTCTGAATATACCACAATAATTAGGAGGGCGGTGGAAAACAAAGCGAAAACGACGTCGAGGGCTAAACGCTCCGTTAGAAGCGGAACGAAAATGGAACAATTACCTTTCCGAGTCAAGAGAGAGGAGAATAACGTTTAATATTGTTTAATATTCTTGAAATTAAAGCTATGCGACACCGCTGTTGAATCCTCAGCTCATAAATACCTTAGATAATGGCATTCGTACAATCTGTAATTCAACTACAATTTTGGTTCACTATAATTATACAGGTGATATTTCTTCAATTATCACTTCAACAGGTCTTACTCATACTGCTTGAGGATCGTAATCAGTACGTACATACGTGGAAGAAACAAAGGAATACGTGGAAGAAAGAATTTACACAATGAGAAAAGTGGAATTATTCAAGAATTTTATGAAACTAAGCTGTCCGACGCCAACGAGTTTGGTTCGAACCACAGTTCGAATCATGATGATGAAATTTAAGAAATGCTGTGGCTATGGTACCAGAGTGCACTCCTCTCAAAATTTTTGATACCTCCAGTAAAAAAGGCCATATTTATATGAGGAGATGGTAATTTCTAAATGCCAAAACCCGGGTTTAAATGGGACGCAGTTCAGTAAAGAAGTTGTAGATAATTAAGGAAAAGGTAGAAGGAAACATGTTTATCTGATAACAGATAGACTGATGAATAAGTTACTTATATTAGTAATTAGGTTACAAAACTTACTGATACATTAACAAGAAACAAATACATGACAAAACCAGTCTGCCGGCCGGTTCGAGTCATTACTGATTTTTTTAAATCTTACGTTTATTTATGTTCGGAAGTTGGGTATTAATTTATGTACTAATGATTAGTAAAGAAAACTGTTATACACAAAATGGCATTACGACCACAATTTCCCGACGGAAATTTCAAATTTTAACACTATTTTTAAATCTAAGCGATGTTTTTATACCCGTTTAAGAAAGCTCAAACAAAAAACTTGAGATTTTCTTTTAACATTTGACCACGTAGATCCCGCATGACTGGAATGAGGATAGCAATCCTGTACCCGCGGTACAGGAATTGCAGCTTTTTCCCCAAATTTGCTTTCTGTGTTGTTTGTTGATGAGAAAAATCGAATATTCGCCGGAATACCTACATATCTGTTTATTTTCCGGGATTAACAGGAAAGCGGCATTGCTACAACTTCTTCCTCTATGCTTCAGCACATGTAGAACAGACACAGCGACTTGTCGGACAGCATTACCGATGTCAACGTCGTCGATTATACAGAACAAGCTAAATCCATAGAAGGGCAGCAATGACGTCATCAAAATTTCCACGTTTAATTAAAAATAACTACTTACGTATCGTTCAAATGAGGAACATCATGTACCATCTCATCTCAGTGTCGACTTTCAAATAAAAATTTTTTTTAACCAAAAACAAAACCGACTTCAAAAAAGCTGTACAAAACTAAAAACGCAGCAACAGATGCCCATTCTATGTAGATCACTGTTGCTGTGTCCAACACAACAGTTTCAACGGTTTTCTGTGGTCAATACCTACCCTCGTGCTCCCCCCAGGGAAGTCCAAAATCGAGTATTAGAGCTGGCCGGGGAATGATTGTTACATGAATTCGGTGAACTCAACTATCATTGACTATTTGTTATTATTCATAAGCATAACGTTTGATCAGGATACGAAAGTACCTATCAACAAAATCCAAAATAACCACCATTCTTCAAATCAAATAATATCACGGAACAACTCCTTTCATACAGCCATGCGTGAACATCAGGTGTTCCCAAGTAATGATGTTTGAGCCGGATTTATACGTTTCGTTCACGATCATCCTGACGAAGCTTTTCGGTACAAACAAACAGCTGGTCGTACAATGCTCCGAGTAGTCTCAAAAAATTCTCAAGTTCGAGATCAATTTATTGAAAACATGAAAACGATACCTCTCAAGCTCATGTTCACTAAAACATAAAATAACAACTTCGGAAACCCCCGTTTTTACCCATAACACCGCTGGGTATATTCCGAGCGGGCTGCGAAGTTTCAGGACATAACTAGGGCCCAAATGGAGCCTGTGTGCTCCATTTGAAGACTGAATGAAGACCGAAGAATGAATTTTGTAGACTGAAAATAAAGGTAGACAGATATGGATCGTAAGGGGTACGGCGGACGGCGCGGCGGACATTGCATTTTTGGAATCTAGGCACCTTGAAACGTAAAAAATTTTGAGGGGGGTGTTCAAAAAACTGTTTGCTGAGCGAATACATAGGTGTAGAATAATAAGTCAAAAGTAAACAATAATTTTTATGCTGAAAAAACTTACCTACATACCTAATTTATTCAAAGCCAGTACAACAAAATTTTGGAAGTCGAAGCCAAATTTCAACTAAAATGTATAAAAACCAAGAGATGCAATATGAGGGCTGTGTGTTGGGTTATTAGTAAAAATTTGGCGCCGACTTCAAAAATTTTGTTGTATTAGCATTGAATAAATTATGTAGTACGTTTGTTCAGAATAAAAATGATTCGTTACTTTTTAGTTTTATACCCCTTTTTTAAGTACCTAGTTTTTTGTTGGAATTTTTTTAGTTTTTGCTTTTTAGTAATATATACCTCATTCTATGAAACAGGTACGATACAACCATCACTGAGGCATTCACAGTCTTTGGCAGACTATTATCTGTCGTCAAATCGTGCAGTGTCTGTCAAAGCTCTAGAAACTGGGTAGTACTGGGCTTGTGCTAGGTCCAGTACTACTTTTTCACTTACAAAACCAATCTGGGACACCGGGGGATGATCTTCTTTCATTTGAAAAAAAAATCCATCGAAATCGGTGTAGTACTTTCGGAATAATCTCTGGACAAACAGCGGCAAAAAAAAGAGACATCCTTTTTTGAAGTCAGAAAAAAAGAAAAAGAAAAACTTGGGTATTCGTGAACGTACCAAGAAATCCATTCAAGAAAATTACTACTCCATCCATTTCGTTCTTTCTCTCTGACATTACTCTTAGAAGTTTCATCGGAAGAAGATGAGATCAGCGATAAAATCGATAATTCGGCGTGAAAGCCTGTGAGGCATCTTCCGTCCAGTGTAGAACTTTTACAAAGAGACGTCCTCGTCCATCGCAAGCATGAGAAAATGGTGAGAAGAAAACATCAATTTCTAAGCCCCCTCCCCCCTCCCTACAACCACTGACCAAATGACGAGGGAGGGGTGGGGGTTAAGGACAATGGGGGTACCGCCCCCTCCTACACGTCGACCTCCTTTTGTTTCATTAGACGTCATCGTGAGGCCTTTTGTTGTTTCCTCCTTTGCCTGTTACGCGAGACGGAGCACGAAAAGACCAGACGTCAGGACTACCAAAGCTTGAGGTTTTAATAACGGCCGAGGTGTATTTTGACGGTTAATTATTTTTCGATTATTTAGACACGTACGCAAAGAATTCTTCTCAAAAAAAAAATTTGTTGTTGGTAGGTAGGTATTGTCTATTTTCTTAGGTATTCAAAATTAAAACCAAAACTCGGAGCTTTCAACAACTTGTGATACAAAAAATAGATGTCTAATGTATAGAGAGGATTCAACTTAAATCACTTGCGGCGGAGTAGTCCATAGCAAAAAACTACAGGATAAAAATAGAAATACTCTATTTCCACGTAAACTAACAAACGATAGATTCTATCGTGTACTGATGATGGTGTAACAACCGAAACCGGTCTACAGTTTGTTAGTTTACGTGGAAATAGGCTATTTCTATTTTTATCCTGTGGTATTTTTTTTTTTTTGAGAGGGGATTCATTAGATACAAATATGTTATTTAAAAAATTAAATAAAAACAAAAAACCGCAGCATGGCTATAAGAGCGAGTTTTCACAGAAATATTCATGCTATTGTATAGAAAGATGATACAAATAGAAACCATACCACTTTTCGTAAAATTATATAATTTTTTTCGTGATTTTAGCCATTTTTACCAATTTTTGACCCTTATAAAGTCAAATATGACCCACTCTTTTTTAGAGAGAAATCTATACATATAATAAAACAGTGTCTGTTTGTTTGTCTGTTTGTTTGTCTGTTTGTTTGTTTGTTTGTCTCGGCATCAATTGAGAACGGCTGAACGTAGAAAGTTGCGGCTGGTACCATTTGACGCAGAATTTATCTGGGAAGGTTTATGAAAAACCCGCATTTGAATCTGTCCATCCGTTGAAACGCTATAAATGAAATACTACTAAAAAACGTGTTATAATCACTTCTATGAGGACGTTTATGCTTATAATAACTTTGAACGGTTGGACGTAAATCCGATTGTAATTAGATTCTGGATTCAGCTCGACGAGTGCATTCAAGTGGTACTTCAATCAGGATGTTAGTGGGAGGGGGGTACAGGTTATGAGAGGGGGGGGGGGGTCTACAGAAATTTCAAAACTACTTGACCAATTGGAGTGCAACTTTGGGAATTTGTTGTGTGAACATTGAGGAATGTTTCTAACCAGGTAGGGAGGGTCCATAGGATACCGGGGGGGGGGGGGGGTTAAAGGCAGTTAGGGTTGGCATTGGGGAAGGTTTCTGATCAGTTGAGGAGGGGGGGATACAGGCATATTAAAATACATGACCGTTGGCTCCATTTATTTAAATCGCAGCAACACGCGTCGGTTCAAATAGTATAATATATCATAAAACAGTGTCAGTCTGTTTGTTTGTCTCGGCATCGATAAATGAGAACGGCTAAACGTACAAGGTAGAGGCTGGTACTGTTGGACGCGTAATTTATCTGGGAAGGTTTAGGAGAAATCCGCGTTCAAATTTGTAAATCCGTTGAAATGCAATGGCTGAAGTACCATAAAAAGTCGTGTTATATCCTGAGGTGGTATCTGTTATGAGTGGGGCCTGTCCTAAAGGGGGTGTCTGTTCTACCGTTGCGAAACGCGGGTACACAGCTAGTATTTTTATAATCGAAATATCCTTTCGTCCTGAATCACTATCCCACATGACTCCAGGTGAATTATTACAGATTTTAGCCCTTAATATCAATTTTTGAGCCCCCCAAATCCACATTTGACTCCTTTTCTGAATGAAAAACAACTGAAATAGTATTTTTCTACCTTCACTAACCCTTCCATTCCACTTTCAGAGATTTTATATTAATTGCTCGCAATTTTAGCCGTTATACCGATTCAGACTCCCTAAAAACTCAAATTTGACTCCTTAGAATTTTTGAAAATTGCTCAACTTCTAAATTTGGAATTTTTATTTTTACCCAGGGTCAGATACCTTCTGGAGCAACAAAACTGTATATTGTTATTTTTTTATATTATTATTTTTATAATATTATTTTGTATTATTAAAATCGAGGGACGAATTCAGGATGTTCATGTTCTGAAAACTTTGGACCCATTGCAATAGCTTCATTTTCTTCGAAAATTCGCTAATAGCATTGAATAACACCGAGTTTCTTCCATTCATCCAGCATCATTCAATCCAGACTTGTCAGAAATGGTTTCATATCGAAGAAACGTCGTCGGTCAGTTAACATATTATTTGATTTGAAAAATTTGAGTTCAGATTCAAATCCACGAATCTGGTGCATTAGGTAAATGGAAGTTGAATCTTAACAAGTCCATTATTTCCTAATAGTTTGGCTGAAGATGCCACGTTTTCATGAACAATTCAAGCGCCGCAACTTTTTCCCATGAAGTTGACAAAAACTGAAATGCCTTTAGAAAGCTGCAATGATGTATTTAATCGTTCACACGCCAGAAATGCCGTAAACATAAGAAGGTACCTAGTTAAATAATGAAATTTTCAACGTGTTTTCCTATCTGTCCTGGAGGGACGTTTGCAACTATGAGAGCCCCAACACCGATACGGCCCAAAAAACGATATATAGCATCCTCCGACCCTAACATTCTGTACACAAATGGGAATGAACGACCGACCGACCGGCCGACTTTCTTCTATATTTGTTTTTTCGCGCAGAAAACAATAGGGAATAAATTTAATTTCTTAGCAGGAGAACTACAGCGACCGTCTAAATAACAAATGAACGCACTATATAACGGCTTTTTGCCGAGTCGAGCTCGGGGTCCCCACAGAACCATTAAAGCCGAAAGCTTATCCTCTGAAAATATTTTCGGCTCCTCCTTTTCTTTCTGTAATCGCCAGAAGATTTAATACTCAATAACACAAGTACCGTTTTTTGGTGGCGGCTTGAGAACCCTAGATACCCGCAGTTTTTTTAAAGGTAGTTCGGTTTTTCTTTAATAGAGTAGGTTTAAACAGGGATACGAATATGTTTCGTGTGTCACGCCAAATCTCAAGAATATCAAGAAATAATTTCAAGACTAATTTAATTTTAAATGAAATAGATAATTAATAATGTGAATACCCCACTGCTATAATATGGCAGCGGTAGCGCTAACATAGTAACTGTTAAATGCCTACGCCCTGCAATTTACGCAATTCCTAAGCCTATTCACTAAGCAAAAGAGATATCTCTTTTCGGTCCGACTCTCTCTTTTGGCAAGATATTTTTATAGTATCCATGTCAGGGTTATTCAGTAGCTTCTAAAAAAGATAGGTGGCGGCCATCTTGGCATTTTCGATCTCTTTCTGAGGAGACATCTAATTATTAGGTGTCTTTCCTTGAAAGTCTCCATTTCTCGTTTGTTTGATAGTGACACTGCGCATCATCCTTCGTTCATCCGCTACCACATCGGTCATTTTGATCATTCATCGCGTATATTTTCATCTCATAAAGGTAAATCGATTGTTCATTAAAAATACATACGTATTATCGATTCATGAGTAAAAACGTCTAAGTACGGGTTAAGGTAGGTCACGGGACCTATTCAGTAAAATGGACGAACCCGGGAGACACCGGAAGAGACTGTATCCCGGGGGAGGCTATCTCTCCCGGGAGACTTTCAAAATAGATATCTCTTTTCACTATCTCTTTTAGTGAACAGGCCCCCAGATCACATCTGGAGGAATGTTGGGATTGGCTCATAACACGACAGAAATTAATGGATGAGTGAATGAACAAGGTTTATATTTTACGACATTAATAAATTACGAATTAAAATTACACCAATAGATCAACAATAACCAATATATATATATATATATATATATATATATATATATATATATATATATATATATTAATTGCAACGCAATTCTTAGCCCGACCCCCAACTAGTTGTTTTGTCACACTTTTTTGTCCCGCGATACCGTTGTTAGGGATTTCGGAATAGCAAAAAAAAGAGTGTTTGTCAATGGTATCCAATTCGAGTCCGAAATAGCAAAAAAAGAGTGTTTGTATCCCCTAGCAATGAAATCTTGCTAGGGGTTTAACTTGACATTGCCCAGGCCCTGAATCAGCTGAGTGGCCCCTGAAGCTAATTTCTATGCTATTCACGCTATGAAGCTGTAATTTGGTATTTCGGACTCGAATTGCGTTGCAAATTCCTCGTTCTATACAAAGTATAGAAGATAAGAGATTGGGGGTCCAGGGGGCTTGCCCCCTGGCGAGGCGCGGAGCGCCGAGTATAGGGCAATGTATCCTAGGTGGTATACCACTCATCGTTGGGCAATGTGTTCAATTTCAAGTGTACATCCTCGTGAATAGGTTCAATGGAGCTCCAAAGCAATTCAATGGACGTAGAGATGTATGGATCGGTAGGAGTTTAAAACAAAAAAGTGCGCGGGCAGAGGATCTGAGCAGCTATGCAATTCGTTACCTTGTTCCAATAAGCGTGTTCCATCGTTCTTTCTTATATTTTGACTATGTGATCATTTGCCATGAAATACTGTGATACCGCGTCATTAATTTCAATACAAAATACTTCTCAATAAACTTTCAGAGATATTCAAAACATTGAACATCAACCTGTGGAAGTTCTACAGAATTAGGTTTGAGGTTCTTGACCACTGGTATGTATTGTAAGAAGTGATGTGGGGAGTATCGAGGGTTGGTCCAACGGTTCTACAGAATGACCGGGAATTCTACAGAATCGCCTTAAAAATATTCATTGGCATTCTGTACAATACACTGTTGAACGGTCATTCTATAAAATTCCAGGTCATTCTGCAGAATGCCCACCTTGGATACAATGCCCGCGATATTATTCCTTTACATACTTATCCCTTATCCCATTGACTTTTCAAGGGATGTTGGTACGTAAAAGAAATCCTTTTTACGACCTCCTAACTGTCAGGATTGAGTGCAAACCTCTGTCAAGCACTTCCGCATCGATGGGATTCTGAAGCTTTTCCCTTTAACTGGAGATTAAAAAAAAAAGAAGAGCTGAATCCACTCTAAACGGAACCCCGAATGAACGCAAGTGGGTATCAACATTATCGTTTTGTCGAATAAACCGCACCCTCGTCTTACTGCAGTCCAATCTTCTTAGTCCCCCTCTCCTACAGTACTGGCAGTTTTATCTGGGTGGAAGCTGAAGGAAAATCCAGAATTTGTGGACGGGATATGACCCTTTTCTCGCCAAGCGGGGGATTTTATCCAGAACGCTTCTGCTCCATACTTGAGATTTATTTTTTAAGCGGAAGTACGAGGGGGAAAAAAGGAAATGGTCCACCGCTTTTAATGTTCCTTGTTCATTTTTTATCTTATCTTAGCCAGCTGAAGTACGTTATGTAACGACCAGAGTAAGGCAAGTCGCTCCTTCTTGTTTCAGAGAATTACTGTATAATTATGATATGCGACCGGTAAGTATTGAAGTTTTGTATAATATAGGACGTCGCGTTCGGTACATTGTACTTATATTATTAGAAGACCTATAATTACGAAATAGCCTTCTGCTCTACTCCTCGGTGATGGATACCTACTGTGTACAATACCCAGGCAGTGTGTATAAAGCTCAGTAAATGTATCTAAAGCAACGAAAGAAAATTATGAAAGTTCGTATACCTACTTTGAATAAGAAAGCTGGAAATTTTGCCGGTAACATAAATACAGACGCCCACAATAAACTGAGGTCAGAAAAAATTAAATGGAGAGTGGGTTGGTTAGGAACTGTCCCAGTTGCACATCGTCATTAAGCAAGCAATACTTAGCTGCCCTAGATAACAGGTACCTACAAACAATATACTCGGCTTCTACTTCCCCGCGTACTCCGGGAACGGTTTTAATTCCCTGAGACAGATCAAGGCTGGGATATCAATCAAGTCGAGCCACCAAGTCTTTTATTAATGTTCGACAACTTAATACTACCAATCTAATATGACATATAGGTAACCGTACCAGACGTGATCCACGAATATACTGGAGCTCATGCTGCTTAATGAATGAAACGTGTAACTCGATAGTTTCCTGCGCCACAAATTACACTCGATTTGGAGGGGATACGATACTGCCTAATCAATACCGAAAGTTCCATCACAGATTTCCGTCTTTGATGTGGCGAGCTAAAATGAAATAAACACGAATTCCAAACTCGCTGTGTCAGGGTTATATTGCGTTTGGTGAGAACCATTCGGGATGGATTGAGAACCGAGTGTCATTTGAGTCGACGTGGACAGGTCGATTCATTTTGAAACTCTCACAACCTAGCGAGATGTACTGTCACCATTCATAATTCACAACTCATCCACCATTTTCACTGCCCATTACTTTTGCCACGCATTGTTTTCCTAGTGATATTTTTGTAAATATTTATTTTTATTAACGCTCTCAAACATTAGGCCGTAATGACTTCTAATTGGCCGTAACAACGAACAGTGGAAATGATTATTATAATCCGTGCGATAACGCTTTTCCTCAGAAATATAAATTTTCTCAAAATTTATTAGCAATTTTTTCAAGTGAACCAGAAAAGCAATAAAATATCATCACCCAAGACTTTTTATTCGTTATCAAGGACCATAATGGTCACCTAAGATATACGTATGATGTGTGGATCATAGATCATACATGAAGAGATCATAGAGCTGCTCGTCATCTTTGCCAGCTCTAACATGTAAAGTACGGTTTTACTTCCACATACGTGAGGGAATTGGTGGTAAACTAAATACAAGCAATAGAAATTGGAAGGTATACAATATTGAAAATTAAAAAATGTCTTCGGTATCTACTCGAATTTAAACAATGTTCTAGATGGTGTGCATAGTTTCCAAATGTATGTGAGTCGTGTCAGATAACTTCTACGCGCTATTTCGGTCTTAAAGGTTGAGAAAAAACAGAACCAACCATTCCGCCCCACACTTTGTACACACCTGCTATTTTATGGAACTTGAAGTTAAGACTAAAGACAAAAACATCGTTAGGATTGATAAGGTACGCTTTGTCGAGAGTCTGCAGGCGGAACGCATTACTGAGCGTAGGGAGTGTCACCTATAGATACTGATGAAATAATCACAGTAGGTAAATACCTTGCTGATAGTCGCATTCATTATCGAGATTCAGGCCATTCATTACCTCAAGTGGCGAAGATCGAAACTCATCACTATGACTAAGATTGAACATCAATCCGCCGGCACCCGCCCTCAAAACCGTAAAGATAAGCCTTATCTCTCCGATTCAAAACGCGTGCCCGGCTTCTGATACATAGGCCGAAAGCTATCTCGGTAAATAATTATAATCACTCGGCTGGGTGAAGTTTTACGGCCTGTATGACTAATTGAGGGTTATCTCAAGGTGGCCTTGGGTTATCGTCAGATTATAAAGGTTAGAGATGTCGACACTTACACGATACTACAATACAGTATCATTTTATTTTTTAACCATGTATATTTTACAATCATCTTACACTGTACAAAGATAATAATCCGCTTATCGAATACCGATACATTTAATGAATACCTGATGAATATTTTTTAAGAGTCATCAAACAATATGAGGGACCTTTCCGAATCATTGAATGTTAGGGCAAGTTTTCCATATCGGTTTACTTAAAACGAAAAGTGGTAAACAACTAGATAGCCTGCAACTTTGTGTGAAGTGCTGTACTTTGTTACACAACAAAAATATAAAAATCGCTGTACGGAGGTATGTGTTATTTTTAGGACAACCTTCAGAAACAAGACCGAGATGCACTAATATTTTCGAATATGAGGAGATATGGACAAAGTAAACGAGAAGAAAGTAATTAGTACACGTAATCCGATTTCGACCATCTAATTCCGAATAACTAAAGAATATCCAACGTAAAAAGGAACTAGCTACATAATAATTAAATACAAATGTTTAAAAACCACGTTTTTAAAACAGACTAAAAAATATAAAATAATTTCTCACCTTGCAAGATTTGAAACAAAAATGCTGGGTGCTTGCTCAGCTGGACAGCTCTGCTCCCAACACTCCTCTATTATCTACTGCATGCGCCCCACGTTTTCCGTTTTAAATCTTAGAAGGCGCGCAATTAATTTATACTTTACCGTCTGTTTCAAAAACGTGGTTTTTATAAATTTATTTTTATTTAAGTAATTATCATGTAACTACACCTTTCTTTAGGTATCCGGAATTAGAATGGTCTAAAATGGTTTCGTATATTAGTTAATTTCTTCTCCAAGTTTAGCTTGTCCACACCTCATAACCGAAAATAATACCTCTCTCCTATTTGTGGGGGTTGTCCTAAAAGTATCACGTACAGCTAGTTTTATTTTTTTTTTATTTTTTTTTTTTTGTGCAACAAACACACTTAGATGTTGTGTAAAATTTCAGCTCAATTGGACGTCGGGAAGTGGGCGAAACATCTATTAAAAGATCTGTACCTGACAGACAAGAAAGCGAGTTAATAAAAACGTGATAAAAAAAGGATGACGTTCAGATAATATTTTTTCTCCCATTTAAATATTATATCCATTTGAAATGACTTGGCTATAATTGAGAGAACTGGCAGTAACTTCTTTTCATGACTGGTGGGAACTTGAACCAAGTAACGCAGGATTCGCTGGCATGGTTTCGTGGCATACAACTAAAGCTCTTTTTCGCCAAGGTTTGTCGATCTCAGACGAATCCACATCACATCTTCAGAGCTGGAGAACATCGGAAAGCTCTTGGCTCCATCAACCCCGTCTCGAACGATATAGCAGAGGAGAGCCGACACAATAAAACGGAAGACGGAAACAAGCATACAGGGAGCCAAACAATTGAGAAAACAACTCGAAAATAGTGAGGAAAAATTAACGATAAGAATTAAACAAATGAATTAGCGTTGAATTCAAACTGGAATTGCCTCGGATTATTTATTATCCAGGAGAGCTCGAGTTGGTCTTATTTGACGCAGACCTATCGGGACCTTTCATCCACACAAATGTAGTTTCTTTGAGCCACCAAGAAAACTGCAGGTATAACGCTAATGAGAATAAATTGCGAGTCGCTAGAAACCACAATGAAAGTAAAATTGAAGAAGAGGCCAACTTATCCTTCCCCGAGGGCTACAAAGTGAGAAGCAATTAGATGAAGACTCAGGAGGAGGGTTGTTGAGAAGGTGAATGACAGGAGGATGGAGTGGGGTAATTGATTTCGTGGTTGTTTGAGGATTGAAGGAAAACAAATGAATGGTAGACAAGGAAATGATCACCACGAATCAGCGGGAGGATACGAGTTCAGATCTTGAATAGACCGGTACGGAACTCCGATAGTATTGGGTATTTAGCCTAAATTCGAGGAAACGATTTATGCGAATCATTCGTATCCAAGGAGATATTATACGACGGAATGTCATGCAGCTTTAATGAGATCCAAAGATATTGAAACATTACTACAGCAGGTATTGTCTGAACCATTAAGAAAGAAAAGAAACGATTCTATAGTCGGGTGCACTATTAAATGTTAATTGCCCAAGCAAACTCAGAAATATGATAACTCAGTCAGCATTTGGATGCTGATCCGAATTTTCATTGCGAGAGGGACCCAACTGCTTTACCATCAAATTACCATACTCTAGAAAATTACCATCAAATTACCATCTCCTAGAAAATTTCCAGAGTGGTATGGGGAACTTTTCACTCCCCTCCTCCTTCATGTCAACATTCAAGAAGTAGATCCCATAAACTTTACGTCCTTGTATGAGTATGAACAAGAATCCACCCCCCTTTCCTGTTGAAAAGGTTATTAAAAGTTACAAAGGTCGTAGGTAACCATTTTTGTCGCGGTGTTCTTTATCTCTACTCAAAACAAATCCGTTACCACTCAGACATGATCTTCCTTACAATTTTAGCTCCATCGGCCCTCTCCTTCCGTAACCCGAACGGTAAGTCGTGCCAGAAAACTTGTACCTATTTAAACTTGTTCAAGAGGCCGCCGGGAGGTAATTACCGCAGTCTTCAGTTCCTCTCTATTCAACATCCGACCTTTTCCATAAACAACGGAAACTTGAGTTGTTATCGGAATGAGGCCACTTCTTAATAGGTTCCCCGCCAAGAAATCTAGCGACAGCTCGCGAGAACAACTTCGTGCTGATTCTATGAAGTTAGCACCTCTGAGCTTCCTCTTGGAATGAAACTATTATCTCCCGTTTCCCGAGACTATAAACATCCACTGGGAGTTAGGAAACACCAAACTCGCTTATTAATTCCGGGCAGTCCATTCTGAAATTAATCCTGATCCTGGGTAATTTACGCTGGTTTACCACCACTGCTTTGGGTTTGTTTGGAATATGTTACAGCATCCACAGAATCCTACTAGGTTATGAATGTCCCATGCACAGGGTAGTCCTAAGAACCACCAATCAATTCAAGTAAGTAATTTTGAATTCCAGATTCTTTTAATCTTATTTCATATAAAAACTGGATTTTCTTGTTTCCACACGTTCTTGTCGACGGTTGAGGATTTTCGAGTTAATTGTCAATAACTATGGTATTTTAGGTGAGAAAATATTCAACCTTGGACTCTGTTCTAGCGTACTCCAATCTCGTATTCAAAACTACTTGACTCAACGGACTGATGTCCATAGCTGAGTGAGGCAGAAGGACATCCCACATATCCTACATAGATCCTGTGCAGTAAGGTAAACCTTATTTTAAATTGACCAGTTTCGAAAAAGATGCATTCCTTCAATGACTTTGCAGCTCCTGACCTTTGAGTAGACAATCATGGTCCATAGTGCGAATGTATTAACATATAGATGATCGTCTTCTCAGCGCTCCTTTGACGCTATCGCCTTCCTTGAAAATTCTGTAAGTGATTTTCCCGCAAAACACCTCAACGCCCGAGCTCATAATATAGTACCTAAGAACACAAACCATCCCCAAGATAAGATTACGCTTCGTCGTAGACTCCAGTTTCAAGGCCGTAAAAGTGGCGTTGGGACGATGGGGGGGAAAACGATGCCATAACCATATCTCTTTTGACTTAGTGAGGAGGCAGAAGCTAAGTGATATTGTTCCTGTTTTTCAATGTCTTCCACGGTAGGAGTGGAACTGAGTCAAGAGGCAATAAAGAATGAGTAGGTGGAAGTCCCTCGTCCCATGTTGGGGTTCACTTGCTATCTTAATATTACAGTTTATACCCCATATCCCAACTTTCAACCATCGTTTTCCATCATTTCCGGTAGGTAGGTAGGCAGGTTTTTTAATATTCTTTATTAAGGTTCAGCTACCAATATTTTCAAAGAGCAAAAAATCGCTGGGTGTACTAAGCAATATGCTCTGCCTTCACAATACGGTAGGTTGTGAACTCGAAGATCAAAAACGGAGTCACTCATTATTTTTCGCCCAACAAAGTTGATCCAGTGAGTGGCACAGGCAAAGCAATAACAGTAAAATCAATCAAGAATGGAGAATATTATGCTTGTGTTTTTCGGAATTCGGCATTCATCGAAGGAGCAATTATTTCTCTGAAGCAAGTACGAAAGAACGCGCACAACGTTCAAAATTCCGGATAGAATATTTGTTCCGCCCATTCAGCATTGTTGAAACAGCAGAAAAGAATAAAAATAAAATAAATGAATGCTGTGGAATTACGAAAATACCTTCAACTCGAGTGAAGCTATAAAGAACGCCATTCAGGGAACTCTGAACGCAATGAATTCAAATCATCTCGAACTGTGTGTAGCACCAACGCTACGTTCCACATACTATGCAAAGATCTTTTAAACATCATTTCTAGACTGAAAAAGTGGAATTCGACCCAAGAATTTAAGGCTTTTGGTATTTTTTGATTTGAAAATTATTATTCTTTTTTTTAGCCCAAAAACATTTGTGAGGTCTATAATTCAGGAAACCATTATGGTATATTCGTGACCGAAATGAAATTTCCTATTAAGATCTCGAAGTTTGGCAGAAAATATTTATTTGCCACACCCAGTAGGTACGTCAACTAGGAATCTGTGGAATCACCAACGTTTTGTGTTACTTAGGAATAATCGGGGGCTTTTAACTTTCTATGTAGTCACACGGATTTTAAAGTGACGCTCGAATAGCTATTATGGATAGGCACGAGTACATGAGTGCATAGCGAGGTTATTGTGATAACATGACGGTCGTTGTTCAGCTGCCACCGGACACCGGCTTTCCTTGACATCACATCCTGCCCTGGAATCCGCTACGCTTGCTATCCTTTGTTCCCGCGCCGAGTGCGTGTTTTCGTATTACTATTATACCCAGGACTATAATAGTGTTGCACGATCAAACCGGACATTCCTGCGGTGGTCATGGTTTAAAAGTATTGTTGTACATATATCTGGAAGTAATAGAATTTTCCGACTGGCGTTTCAGATCTTTCTGAATGAAGATTCCGTGTCTGTCTGTCTGTCTGCACAAAAATCCTGGCCGCTCGCTGTCTCCAGTTCTGATGCCACTTGCATTTCCGATCAGACACGAACAAGTGCTACGGATGAATTCAGGAGGGCTACGCGGATTGCTCCTTGTAAGGTTCCATATTAAGTTTATCAACATTCAAATCAAACTAAACTCTGCTAGTCCGCAAATATGATGCTTTGGTAGGTACTATTCGTTCAATTTTGGTAATATGGATTGGAACAGAAACGATACTCAAATCGCCATTAAATTCCAAATGTACCGTCAATATAACTGCCACACGCATAACTACACCTGCACTATTTTTATTAGTTCGATGAAATTCGAGGGTTACGTGGGCTGATATCTAGGGTCTCTATTTGTTTCTCCAAGGATGGCATTTTCCGCGGTTTATTCCGCTGGTTTGCGGATACGAGGAAGCTATGCGCGAATCCTTTGGGGCCACGGGTTTTTCATGTCAAAGTGACGAATTGATAGCGAAAAAATCAATGTTATGTCATATTATGCAGTTTTTGGACCCTAGGCAAAAAGCACCCGCCAAACAGCATTAAAAGAAATTTCACGGTTTGGGGGGAAGGAACAGGTTTCTATACATGCACATCCAAGAGCGAGGTGCGATTTTGGCGGACGAAATGGATGTCAATCCTTTTTAGAGAGGTTTTCTTGGAGAGTAAATTTTTACAACAGGGCTGTTGGTGGGGGGGGGGGTGTACCTACGTTATGGGCTTTAGGAACAAGGTCTAACAATGAAGTTCCAATCCCGTGAAAGCCCGAGGCACAAACTCGAAAGCTGATGAGCCTGCGACCCTCCTTATGGATTTGGTAGAAACGTTGGAGATTAATTAGATCGAATACTAATATTACACAGATACATACTGTAACTAGATAACCACATTTTTTAAATTTTCTTAAGGATTTGGTCTTCAGTTTAACTTTGTAGTCATAGTGTAGGACTCTTTCGAGAAAGTTTAAGACTTCAAAAAATATATATACAATATACATAGATGATCCCAAATTCGAATGAAAGGTTAGGTTATCAAATAATCTACGCTTGGATGAATTTATCAAATCAAGGTAACGACACTTTCAACATCAAATCTTAATACCAACTCCAGGGCGATTCTCTTATGTACCTACTTTCCAGCCAAACCTTCCGTTTTAGTTAATATTTAATCAATTAAGAAACACATTTATAGGCGCTGCTCATGAAACGTATAGAATGCTTCAATTTTTGAAGAATATGTGTGAACCTTATTTTCCTGAAACTAATTCACTCTTGGATTTAGCAAATATTCAGTGAGGCTTCTTCTTCTAAGAATTACTCATAGAAGCCTGATGAAAATGATTTTATTTTGGTGACGTTTCCGCCTTCATATTAAGGCCCTAATCATATCTACAATACAGGAATCAACCATCTCCAAACATCATTAAATTATTCACATATTCAGTCACACTAAATCAATACACTCACTTTCTTTACACTCCAGTTAACCTGAAATAACTTATCCCGAATGTGTAAGCAGTATTTCTCACTTTTCTTTCTACTGAAATATCATCACGAGGAACCATTTCAAAATCTGGATGTACCTACGAGTGTATTAGGCATAGTTTATTCGTAACATGTTTTATACGTTTTTATTCAAGGGAATTACACAGCTGGTGAGCCTACTATATATATGTAACATTAACTATCTAATCTTCTCGACATCTTCGTCTTGAAATGAATTTTTATTCACCTTGTGTAGAAGGTGGTTTTACTCGTTTTGCGAAGAAGGCTGCGGTGAACAATTTAGGCGCTCAAGTTCATTTTTTTTTTTTTTTTTTTTTTTTTTTTTTTAATTGACCTTGCGTTTATTCACACATATTGTCAGCACAATTGCGTCATTACATAATGAATTAATATATATAATAAATAGCGGTTATATACAGTGTATGTACATATTTAGTATTTCAATCATAATCTTATGCCAGAATGTTTCATGAAGTTCAAAATGTCTTTAATTGTCCCCGCGTTCGCCGTCTTCACCATTGTACACAACTCTTGTCCCTCAAGTTCATAATACAGGAGATGATCATAACATATGAAACAACGTTATGTTTTACCGCTAAGCCTTTCCCCTCAACTTGAAGGTCCCCAGGGATTTTGATGTTTCATCAAAATCCCCCTTCTATTTGTAAGTCATATTCGTTTTAGATCCAATACCTCGCCTAGACGATCTGCAGAAATTTAACGTACAAGGGAAGAAAATAAAACAAGATAATGAGTCAATACTGGAAGAAAATTGAATTAAACGGAAGAAAATACAACAAGATAATGAGTCAATACTGGAAGAAAACTGAATTATATAACACCTCACGGACCAACCATTACCTACGTACGTACTTCATGGTTTTAAAGTAACATGAAATCTGAACCCTATTTAGTACAGTTCGAAAGTTGCAAATTTAAATTTTCTGTCAGATTCTTACGTCCGACGAACTGCAGAGGAACCATTCAAAATGTAATTGCCAAGACTACAATCAGATTAAGTTAGTTGTCGAGTAACAACAAACAACTACCTACAGACTTTATGGGTGCCACATTAAATTCATTTAAGGTGTTCCAGCCATATTATTTATGGCTGTATTAGTTTTAAATTCCAAATAAACGAACAAAAAAGGTGTTCCTGAACTAAATAATAATGTTGACAAGTTAATCACACAATTATTTCTTGTCTATTAGGGTCTGTGAATTTACTTTAATATTATAAGTTGCTACGGTGCATTATTACATCATGCTATTGTTATTACGTACAAATTAACTTAAGTTATATGTACAATTACAACTAGGTAATTTAGTTTAAAGGAAATTGTCGTGAATACCAATTAAAAACGATAGTGGTGAAAGTAGCAGCAACTAATAGGTCAGTTGTTGGTTGTTAGTTAACTAATATTCAGTTAATAACGTCCCGCTTTTGAAGAGGTATCTTTTTTAACGGGTCTACTCTAGGAAACCTCAACTTTCGTCTACGTTCCCAGATGTTAAATATTTTGATTGAGTCTACGTAGGTATTATTTATTTTCCTCTAGAGGCGCCTTCAATAAACTAAGATAAGATCGATTATGACGAAATTCATACAGGACCATCTGATCTAACCCACGCCAATCCTTCAAATTTCAACTCATTACGACCATTCATTCGGATACTTATGATCATGGATTTGCGGACACAGAGAACGTCTGACAAACAGACAAGGAACCAAATTTGTTCAGAAATACCAACAACGCAAACGAGTAGAAATTTTGATTTTGGAGGAAAAGCATTTTTTCCCCCACCCAAAAGTGACCAAAAGGCTTCCGCTACATTGGTAGACTCAAAGGCAATAAACTAATAAGAAAAACATTACTCCCAAGTACATCCCTGTTCTGTAGATGTAAAATTAGATTCGGATCCCGGATTAGTTGGAAGAGCGTGTTAGTCACATCTGGTAGCGTTTCTTCCCTCTGGTTTTTCGTCTTGGGTCCCCCATCCATCACCTACAGCGAGCCCCATTCAGATTCACTGCGAGCCACTGGAAGTCAGGGCCGATTCAGGCCATGTGTCCCACAATCCCTGCATGTTCCCCGGTAGATCGTACATAAAACCACCAAATACTCTGCGAGGATATTTCAGCTCTAAAGAAGCTTTGCAGTAGAGTTAAAGCGTCTACAGACCTGACAAAATAGGGGTATTATGGAAACATGCAGCGGTTTTGGAACCGACCTTTTTACCTATCTGGTCGTCGCGTCGTAGAATGATACGGAGACCAATCCAGGATAAGAAGCGCTAATTTTAGAGTTAGATATTACAAAAATTAACTTTCATGAAAGAATCAGTAAGCTATTCTCTCGAAACCCCATAATTTCCTTTCCTCTCTCTTCATATTCTGATGTCATCAATAGGCTCCAATTTAATCGGAAAACACGGTTTATTCTAGACTCTGATCGCCTGCGGATTTCAAAAATATACTTTTAGCATAGGCAGATTACTGTGGACTGTACACAAATTATTCTTATGCGATTTAACTCGGAGAGAAAATAAAGAGGAACTCATACTTCACAAAAGGAAGCTTCGTTTTAAAGGAAAATATTAATAATAATGCGCTTTTCAGGTTCGTCAAAAGGGGAGAAACTTACAAAAAGGAAAACTTAAATGTTTACTTCCGAAAAAGTAAAGGAAAGCTTGTAGAATCGAAGCAATTGTCGTCCCATTTAAAACTTAGTTAGTGCGGAGTTCTACCAAATTGAAACATCATCCCTCAATAAAATTTAACTTGGAACAAATAATTTCCTAAGCAGCAAGCAAACGACTCCAAATTAATGGACCATAATGATTCATTGGTCACTGGTGTTCCAGGTCATTAAAACTCCTTTCTTTCGCCATTCATAGCCCGGAATGTCGACATTCTAAGTTCATAATAACCTTCCCTTCTTTTTGGAGTCCTCCAAAAACGGTGCTATCCTTCGCCCCGACTGCTTTCAGAGGGGCGAAACTTTTCTAATTATTTGGACTAGCGATGGCTGTGGGGCCGCGCCAGTTTTGCCGCCTCCTCGCAGGGTGACATATTGCAAGAGCTGGGAACGATTGGAACTTTCCAAGGGGCTGGAGGTTGTTTTTGTTGGTCAGATGCTAGTGAAAAGGCAACATCGCGCATGTCTTGATGAGTTCGGGAAGTTTCTGAAGAACGATGATGTGATGTGATGGGTTGACGGATGAAACGGAAGAAAAAGGGCAAAACAGTTGGGGATGCATAGTGAAAACGGGGCTGTTAGAGCTTATATAATAGTAAAAATTAAAGTAAGTAGGTACTTTATGGTTGGATAAAACCCTGACATGGAAAAATCACATCGATCATGTCCTCAATAAGAGTGAGATGTACCTGAATATATTGATAATGGTAGCTCACAGTAAGTGGGGAGCGCACCCAACTACGGCCCTAATGTTTTATAATGCCACCATACGTGCGATAATAGATTTTAGCTGCATTTTTAATGGTCAGGCCTGTCACTTTCACCTCATAAAAGTTTCACGGTTACAATACAAATGCTTACGGACTTGTCTGGGCTTGCTGACAACAACGTCTATCGACGTTTTGTTAGCTGAGGCTGGGGAACTTCCTCTTCACTTGCGGAGATCAATACTTTCGGACCGGTATTTATTACGTTTAAAAGCTCAAGAGTCAGCAATTCTTGGTGATATTGCGGATTTAATTATAAGTGTATTAACTCAACGGACATGGGTACGCAAAGTATCCCCTCCTGTCGTACAGAGCTTCACTCAAGATTATTGCGACCTGAGTGTAATGTGGACAGCTCCCCATCCGTCGCAATTTGACTGTGAGTTCGATGTTTTGATGTTTCCAGTCAATGTGTTGTGTTATTCTAGAGCATGGGATACACCACCCTATATGGTAAATAAGAACTTTCTAGAATATTTAGACAATCGTTGGGTTGGTCATATTATGGTTTTCACTGACGGCTCCAAGAATACAGATTCTGTAGGTTGCGCCTTCTTGGACGTGACGAACTCACACCACGAGATGTTCAGATTAGCGCCTCAGTGTTCGAGTTTCACCCCGGAAGTCATAGCTATTCTGTTGGTTTTGAAATACGTGTCTTCCGAACTTGGCAATTATAGAATGATGGACGTCGCGTTATTTTCCGATTCCCTAAGCACCCTCAGGCTATTGAAAGGTGGATCCCAAAGAGCCCGCAATCCTTTGATCGGATGTAGGTATACTAGCAAAGTTACTAGAACTTCGTGGGTTAGGTGTATCCGTCCACTTTGTCTGGATTAAGCGACATTGTGGGATAGGGTATAACGAGAGAGTTGATAGACTCGCAAAAGAAGGTGGGGTTAACGGCACCTGTGTAGACTTGAGAATACCCAAGGAAGATTTTTTCTTTTGCATCAAAAGACACTACCGGAAGCGATGGAGTGAATCTTATACACCTTCGGAAAAAGGGTCCTTTTATAAATGTATTCATCCCGTACCCCCCTCAGTTGCTTGGTTTAATAACATTTCCAGTAGAAGGATGATTGTGTTGTTGAACAGACTTCGTTCAAATCATGGAATATGCCCAGTTTTCAAGCATAAGATGGGTATCCTGGACACTCCTTTGTGTCAGGCGTGCGAGGAAGAAGATGGAACTCTTGAGCATATAGTCATGAATTGTGAAGCGTTTAGCGATGAACGAAGAGTTTTGTTTGCAACTATTACCCCCTCCCTAGTACATCCGTTCAATTACCATGAACTGTTGAGAAATGCTATAATACATATCGAGCCATCTATGATTTTTTTAGTTCGCTTAGGGTTTATGTTTAGTTTTGGTTGGTAAATATTTGACATTTTATTATATGTCTCTCTATCTGATTTTGACAATAATGTTATAAATAACAATAAGCAAGTAAGTGTCAATTTGGCACTGCTGTGTTATGTGTAACTCGTAAGTAATGTATGGCAACATGTTGTACCATTGTGAAATGCCAAAAAAAACCCAAGTCCCAAGAATAGACAGGTTAAATTCTACGCTTCAAGGGATTTCGGCTGCAGGAGGTTCTCAAGTGATCCTTGCTTTGCCCCTGACCAGGGCGGTACCCACCTAAAAAACTTTGTCAAGTGCAGGTCATGTTCTCTGCTAGGCATGTAGGCGTGGCGATTCTATGCCATCCAGCTGGTACCCAGTGATTTTGGCTTCAGACGTCCTTCAAGAGCCAACGGAGAAAAAAAAATTATCTTAATCTAATTTCCAATCAACACATTAGGTCCCCAGACTTTCTCTTTTGGAGACATGAGTTTCTCTTGGCGTTTCCATTTCATAAAATAAAATGAAACTCTTCCGGTGTATTGACATTTTTGGAAGGTAATAAAAAGGTACCAAATACCACTTGGGTATCGAACGGGTAAATAATTGATTATGACAGCCATACGGCTATTAAACGCCAAGCTAAATGAAAATGAAATCTAGCTAATTCATCTCCGCAAAAGGTGACGCAGAAGACAGGACATAACCTCCACCTGGAGAACCTCTCGTTCTCAGAAACCTGTCGAGCAAGTTTTGTTCCCAACATACGAGTAACTCCATCAACGATTTTTTGCATTCATCGCAATATTCCGCAATGATTGATAAATCATCACACCGAAACCTTCGTGGTTCAAATCAGTTAAAGGAAAACAGCCGTACAAAATATGTTCTGGTGACATCGAAGGGCGAAGATGCCTAAAAGAATGAAGAGAAAGAAGCCATCAAGTTCAATGACTCTCACAAGGGAGAGGTAATTCTAGTCTGCTAGAGCATTGTTAGCTGTTGTTCCATTGGGTTGCATAGTACAGATATTTTGGAATGCAATGAGAGAGTAAACAAAACGAAAGGCGATTGAGATAAAGCAAAGCGGTACCCAAGTGATAGGAATCCCACTGCCTATGACAAAGAGCTTGAATGAAAAGTCATGCTAAACTAAGAACACATTCATTTAAACCAACCTTCATGGTTGCGACAAGTTTCTGACATTCTTGCTTATGATCAAGTTGATAGAGAATGTTTTTTAACTCACATAAAAGTAGAAGAGAAACATCCATCTCCTTGGGCCTCAGGTCGGGTGAAGATCCCTCATTTCATGGCACAACAAAACTATTGTTTAGGCTCAAATTCACAAACACTTCAATTAACGACGGTTAAATCCGAACGGCACATCGCGTAAGAGTTGTCACTGGTGCACAGCCATTGTATTGTAATAAAGAGAAACCCGATAGGTAGAATATCAAGTGGGAGGGTGATCGACGAGAACAAAACAGGAGCAGGCGAGGACGAAATTCTCATGGAAGCGGTCCGTTGAAGACTGAGCTGGAAGAAGAGGACGCCGAGAGAGAACGGGTGTGACGCAGTGCGTTCCGAGTAGCACTCAACTGCTACTTGTCACCGTTTTCAGACAACAACCATTCCGTATTAACGAAATTTTGGATAAATAAGCTAGTACAATGGGTTCAAACATTTAGCAAATGAATATGACCAAAGCTATGAGATTAAAATTCGAAATTTCGTCAAAATATTTGTAATGATAAACGAAAGAGTGAGTTCGAAGATGGGCAATTTAAAAAAACGAAAGTAAGTTAAATTTGAGTTTTGGTGGGTCGAAAGTCGTTAAAAATCGCTAAAGACCACTAGAAATTGGGTTAAAATTTCCAAAATTGGTATATAAGTCATTTATATAAAATATAGTTTAAAAAAAACCAATTCAACAGTCAAAAACATTTTTTATTCTAGATGAAATAGGTCAAATTATACTTTTAGGGGTGTTAAAAATCGGTAAGCGGCCAAAATAGTCAACAAATATGCATTGTTGCACACTCATTTTAACTGGTCGACCTAGAGGGCAATAGAGAAGCACTGCAATCACCCTGAAATTTAAAAAATGTCTGAAACGTATGGGCAATCACTCAACTAGTGACCATAATCTTTAATGTTACAGACAAGCACGTGTTTGTAAACTGTGCAGTCGTCAGAAGCACAAAAGTATCTGAATTTTCGGCCAAAATGAGTTAATCCCCTCCCCCCCTCCCCCCAAAACGTTTTCGGGGGTGGTTTCCACAAAACTTTCGAATTTCAGAGCCGTATATGCACGAGAAATTCCTCAAAACGGGCTTACGAATAATGTACTAGCGGGTGGATTCGGTAAGCGAAAACTCGTAAATGTCTTTTTCAGAGTACAATAATCGTATCTGACAGCAGATACGATTTTTTTGCACATACGGGTTAGTAAAATGCAGATGTACAAGTTTAACACTTTTTAAAATAATAATACATTTATTGAGCTTTAGACAAGTTCCTCCATAAGTGCTCACTCCAATAACTAAATAGCTCCCATTTGTATCCAAAATATGAGAGTAAAATTCGTATGGTTTTTCTGTATCTTCAGATCAAACAACTCGTTTTTTTTACTTCACCAATCGATTCAGCGGGAAATTTCCTTGAAAATGAGTTTTCTTGAAAATTACGAAAACTAACGCTCATATTGGCAAATTTCAACTCGAAACCTAAAGATCCACATTCCAAAAGACGGGTTTAGTCAGATACGACTTTTCTGCTTCTGACGGCAGTATGTAAATGAATTCGGCCTTCAGAAATTTTGTAAATACCTAAATTCCGGTTCTTAGGCTCGATTCGCCGAAGGAAGCCCCACAAGAAAAATCATCTATCAAGGTCTAGGTCTATCTACATACGTTAATAACAGATCAAAATCGGTTTTTTCTCAAAACATTTCTTGATGGAATTCCCTGAGTTAATGGGCCCGAGGGGGACAATTCCAGCATACATGGATAAGGAAAATCGAAAAATTAGTTAGTAGGTACTAATTAGTTAATACTAGTAATACTAGTAAAGTATTGCCTAGTACCCTCAATACTACTACTGATATTAGTATATTTCATTCCTCTTAAGTTTGTTGAATGCTATAATGTAATTGGGCTCGCCCGTGGAATAAATAAATAAATCAATGTGTAAATCAATAATCACATATTAAAAAATATAGATATCCTTCATTTGCAAGAAAAACGGCCCACAGTACTTAGCCTCCCCGAATACAGGTATGCAGAAAGAAAGTTGTGCGATGGCTCGGACCTGATGTTTTGGCTTAGCGAGTGCTGCTATGTGAATAATTATGGAATGTGAACGTGATGTTCATGGGAACTGTTCCGTCCTCTGGAGAACTGCTCCTGTCCACCCCGCCACCTACAAAGCTCCGCCACCTTCAAGGCCACGCGGCCCGCCCGTTTGAAACACCAGACCTGGCTCTCCTGGCATCCGTCAGGGACTTGTGAAGGATTGGAGTTGGTTCTCCTCCCACTCTCACCGCTTGCACTACAACAGTTTATTACTGGTTCCCATCGTTCAGTCTGGGCGTTCCTGGATGATGGTCTTCTCTCGAGTTCGCACGCTACAGCCCAACGACAGACTTGCGCCCAACCACAGAACTTGTAGCTGAATCTAGTACCCACTACTATCACGATCTGTGACCCGTAAAATACCTAGTTATGACAGCGACAAAGGGACATTCCCTGAATTAGAAACATTGAATTCTACGGGTATTACCCATTGATTTTGTTCTTGTTAGCCCCATGGTGTATATCTAGGACCTCTGCAACATACGAATTTGAATCATAACCCGTTCAAGAGCAGCATTACTCCAAGTATGGGGTTGAGATATACCATAATTACATGATCGAAGGTTGAGATGAGGGTTTACATGTGCCTACTCCACGGATAATATAATTAAATGATTGCAATTTTATTTAGGTAGGTATCAAGGCTCTCTTGCCAATAATAATTACTTATACGTAATAATTAATAATATAATAAATATTACTTAATAATGTATATACAGTAACTGCGAGTACTTAAGAGACCCCATTTCATGATATTCAAGAAACACCTATTAGCTAGGTACTAGTTTTGAGTAAATCGAAATGAAATTTGAAATGGAGGAATTTGCAATCGTATTTCTATCCAATTGATAGGAAGTTACAGAAACATAAACGTTAACTAAGTGTACAATACAAATAAAAATGTGTAACTTTTAACGATTAATATCCTTTAGAAAGTTGTTGATCGTGTAAGTAGAAAGCAGGCATATAAGTCAACAACGACGGCTTACCTACATCGTATCATGGCTAACCTACATGATCAAAGGTTGAGATGAAGCCAACTCGGTATAGATCCATAGACAATGGTGAAATAATAGTAATTTTATAAATTATATCATCAGAATATCTATCATACTAAGAAAGCTCTTTTACTGAAGGCTTTCTTTAGCCTATAATATCAGTCTTACCATATTTCTTGGTATTCAATGCACATCTAGCTTGCAACTTGAGTAAAATCAAGAGGGGATTGGAAACGGTGACATTTGTTATCGTGTTTCTAACCTTTTTGGGGTCTACAAACCCAAACAAAAACCTGGGAACTACGAAGATAATAAAAGAAAAATTACTGTGTTTTATTCATTATATTAAGTTTATTTTATACATGAAAAATTGAAATAATGCGTATTAATTAATTTTCATGGTTGTTGAAAATATTAGAACGTATTCAAGTCCCATCAACGATCATGGCTTACATCATGGAAGGTTGAGATGGCGGAGGTGGTGGTGCCATGAGAAGATTAGGCGGCGGGGGTGGGACAGGATTGAACATCGGTGGCGGTGGAGGGACGTTCATCGGCGGAGGAGGCGGCATCATGTGCGGAGGCGGTCGGATCGGCGGCATGTGACCTGACGGGAGGCCTGATGGCGGTGGAGCGACAGGTTCGTTCTTGAAGGCGAACTGGAGGAAGAACTGTTTGGTGTCTTTGTTCCAATGGGTCCAGAACTTGTTTTCGGACTTGTCCACTTCTCTGCTCGGCACCTGCAAGAATCGTGAACATTCGGAGTAGGTTGTATGAGTGTGATTAAATTTGTACCTACGAACATGGCTTTCTATTCGCTGGTGGAGACCAGCAGCCATATTATTGTACATTAAGAGCAGATTCCATACAGTATCCATCCTTCCAAGCAAGAAAAAAAATAATATCAACTAGAAACAGGAATAAGCCATGTAACTAGTACTGTCTTAATTATTAGGAGGGATATTTTTTGCTGATCAAGTTGAAAAAGCTTCAGCCAACAGCTCTGATAATGTTTTAGCAAAAACCTCAGCACTTCCCCCTATAGGTGTTCAATTAGTTTCATTTTCCATTTTATTCAAGTTCGTTCATTAGTTTACTGTGTCCAGAAGTTCATGCTTGGGTAGAAATTACTCCTCAGCAAAAGCTAACCATAATTATAACGGCCAAACCAAGATTCAGTTTTCTGACCAATGCTAACAACATTATTTTTCGGGACGCTAAGAAATATCTCAAGGGTTATCAGCATCCCAGTTCCACATCTTTTCGGATTTTCTTCATCTCGATCTGGGTCTTAAGCATCCCACAGACCGTCTGAACAACCTTCATCGCGAAAATCTGTCCATTTCGACGAGTCAGCTTTTGGTTTATTATTCTGTGAATAACACATCTATGTAATCACTCAGCAAAAAATTTGTATAACACCCCCTCAAAATTTTTTCTTTTACGTTTCAAGGTGCGTAGATTCCAAAAATGCAATGTCCGTCCGCCGTACCATGCATATCTACTTCAATTTCGGTCTAAAAAATTCGTTCTTTCGCACACAGCCTCCATTTGGGCCCTAGTTGTCCCGAAACTTTGCAGCCCGATCGGAATATACCCAAGGGTGTTATGGGTGAAAAATGGGGTTTTTAGGAAGAGGAGACTGAATATGAAGTCGATTTTGAGCAAAAAGTGGAAAACTGATGTTCTAACGCAGGTTCAGCTCCCAAAATTCATTCTGTATGAGCCAAAAACCTGGGAAATTTCTGGAACCACCATAAACTTGTATAACACTAGAAATAGTTTCATCAGGTGAATCAAGACAATTAAATGGCACTATCAATGATTAAAGATAATTTGTCAAAAATAGGAGCTTATATCGTGTTTCTGGGGGGCCAAAATTGGTGGAAACCATCAACAACAGCTATTTCAATAAATTGCACATGAAAGAAACAATAAATGCATTTCCAGCATTTCTGTAGGTATGTCCAATAGAATAATAAACCAATGTGCAAGGACTTCGCAGTGCTTGGAAGACCCGGCATCCCAAATGCTGCCCACGCCTTGCCTTCAGCAGCATTCTCATGGACTATGATGATTTCATTTTTACAGGTTCCGGGTGCACCAGGCAGCACCGCAATCTTCCGCACTCTCACGCAATATCGCCCTCTCGGAAGTCTTTTCATCTGCCTCTGCCAAAGACTCTCCTGGTGATACGCAGAGTAAGAGGCCTGCACGGCGCGTGAGCCGTCTAACGATTCTTTTAATTTATAATTCAGTTGTAGGTATCTATATTGTTTTAAGACGTACGTACATATCGTACGCATATTCTTATTTTCTCGCAATATTGTTAAACGCTTAATTTATTACCAATTTGGACCTCCTTACAATTATTTTATAAGTAGGTACCTTCATTTTTCTTTTCATTAGGGCACTTATCAAGTGATAGATATATTTCTATGCGTCATTGCCAACCACGGAAGTACAAACTTTTGTTAGGTACCTGAGGTATAACGGTATTTCTATTTGCGAAATTCCTACTCCTGCATGCCATACAAAAAAGGCATTGCCATTTAACCGATGTTTGTTTAAAACTAGTCATTTGTGTTTGTCCTATTATTTTAATAGAGTATTTTAAAGTCCCCAAAATGAGTAAGAAAGTTTTGAACCACACTTCAGCAAAGGATACTTCAAATCTTACCTTAAATGCAATGGTTTCATAGGGCTCAGCAGCAAACAAGAGATACTGCCATTTCCTATCTGGTGGTTCAACCCTCTGTTCGTAAGCGGACATGAAACGATGTCGAGGCAGGATTCCTTCGGCGATTTCTGTTAAAAAACCAAATTATCACGTTACGATTGTTATTATAGTAAGTACCTAGCATCAACCAGAAGTCAAGTAGAGTAAACAGCGGGCGAGACTGTAAAAGCTTTAGCAAAAAACTACAATTGTCAGATAGAGAATTTTATAGTATGTAGAGTGGTGAATAAAAGTTTTGAGACCAATAAATATGTCGTGAGTCCCTCCCGGGAACACTCCACTAGCAACCTTAAAGCTCTCACCAATATTCCTATGTAAAAATTACCTTCCGCTAATAAACATCTGAGTGGGGAGACAGGCAACAGAATCCGGGGGACACAACCTGGAGCCCCACTACCAGCTCCCAACAGGGAGCTGGAGGGAGAGGACTCCAAGTCCTATATAACCCCGGATCCTGGAGCTTTAGCTTCATTCGACACTTCCTCTAACCAGCTCTCTCTTCTCTCTCTACCTTCCTCCTCCCAGATGCCTGGTGGTATCCGCCGCTCTGGGAATTCACCTCCTACCTTCTCCCCTTGTCTACATCGGTGGATATCCGCCGCCTAGACAAGCACCTTCCTTCACCTACATCGGTGGATTACCGCCGCCTAGGTAAATTTCCTTCCTCTCGCCTACATCGGTGGATTACCGCCGCCTAGACGAGATTCCCTCCACTCACCTACATCGGTGGATTACCGCCGCCTAGGTGAACTTCCTTCCTCTCACCTACATCGGTGGATTACCGCCGCCTAGGTGAAATTCCCTCGCTCTCCTCTACTTACTCCTTCACGCCACCGTGATGATCAATTTAAATTCATCACAGTGGTGAACCCGACGTTCATCCAACCTTCTATCCTCTTACCAACTCATATGTCGCCCCAGTCTAGTTCGGTGTCCCGCATTTTAAATTCACATTTAAAATAGTCAGTATAAATTCGCAATTTTTTGGCCCACCGCAACCGCTCACACAGCTCTCAACTCTCCGCCGCATACAAATCCGCTGCCGCTAATTGCGAATTTTCAAATTCAAACGCTCAAATTGAATTTTGTTCACAGACACCTCCACCATGGACCCGAACTCACTATCGCCGCCGCTCCTCCGGCCGTCCCTGCTGCAGCCGCCGACCACTGCGGCTTCTGACGCAACCGACAACCCCTTCACCAGCCTCTCACCACCCGGCTCCGCCGCATCCGCCGCCGCCGCTGCAGCTGCCGCACACGCCGCCGCCGACGTCACGACGGCCTCGGCGTCGTTCCCGCTGTCGCTACCCCCCTTCTACACGCACGACCCCGCACTCTGGTTCTTCCAGGTCGACGCTGCGTTTTCTGCCGCCAACATCCGCAGCCAGCGTACCCGCTACTCCCGCATCATCTCTCTACTACCATATGAGATCCTCCTGCAGACATCGGACATCTCCCCCGACGCCACGGCCGCCTACGACGACCTCCGCGCCCGCCTCATCAGTTTATACCAACCTTCCAAGATCGCACGTGTCGCAGCACTCTCCCAGCCCCAACATCTCGGCGATTTGAAGCCCTCCCACCTATACCGTCGCCTACGTCATCAGCTACACGACGTCGTGACGGCCGACATCGCTCGAACTTTCTGGCTGCGAGCCCTCCCCCACCCCATCCAGATGGCGCTCGCCAGCCACCTCGACGGACCGGACGAGCCGCTACTCCGTCTAGCCGACACAGTATACGACCTCGCCGCGGCCGCCAGCGTCACGGAAGTCGCCGCACCCCGCACCCCCACCCCGCGCAGGGACCGATCACCGTCTCAAGAGCGCCGCCGGCCCCCCTCCCTCCACCGGCGCCGCTCCCTCTCCGTCGATCGCCGGCCGACCCCCTCCACCGACCACCGACGCCAGCGCTCGGCCGACCGCCGCACCGCCTCCCCCACCCAGCAACGAAGAGGGAGGTCCCCGAACACGACAGCCCCCTCCAACTCCGCGCGCCCCACCAGGACCTACCTCCCAGCGGACCCCCCCCACCGATGTTTCTACCACGTGAACTTCGGTGGGGAGGCCCGCAAATGCCAGCCCCCCTGCTCCTACTCCTCCAAGCAGGGAAACGCGGACGCCCGCCGGTAAATCCGGCGGGCCCCCCTCCTCGCCAACACGGGGGGGACCACCACCAACCCCTCCCCGCCCGCATTCACACCACCACTACCAAGCCTCGCTACCCCTCCTACGCCGCCGCCACGGCTGCCAACCTCCCGGCCGCATCTGCCGACGCCGCAAAACACGCCACCTCTCCATCAACTGACACCCCGCCCCGAGTCAACCCCTCCAAGCCCGCCTCCAGGGCAGCCAACCTTCCGGCCGCCACTAGCGCCGCCGCTACCGTTCCCCCACCCCGGAACGGCCCCTCCAAGCCCGCCTCCAGGGCAGCCACCCTTCCGGCCGCCACTAGCGCCGCCGCTACCGTTCCCCCACCCCGGAACGGCCCCTCCAAGCCCGCCTCCAGGGCAACCACCCCTCCGGCCGCCACTCGCGCCGCCACTACCGTTCCCCCTCCCCGGAACGGCAAAAAAAACGCCCCGTGTCTCCTTCGCGGAGGACCAACCACCGCCATCGCACCCGCCCACCACCTCGGACGAACCAAGCCCCTCCCATCCGACAGACCCCAACACCTCAGCCATTTTACCACACTCCGCCCCAGCTCACCAACGCCTGTTCCTCAAATGCTCGAAAACGCACGTCCCGTTCCTCGTCGACACAGGGGCGGCGCTCTCCATATTCCCGAATAATATTCTCCGGCGACAGGCGCGTTGTTACCGGCAACTCCTCTACGCCGCCAACGGTACCACCATCCCCTCGTACGGGACGTACCGCTCATCAATCCATATGAGCGGGCTCGCGTACGAGTGGGAATTTACCGTGGCGGACGTGGAGAAAGCTATCCTGGGGGCCGACTTCCTCGCATATTTCGGCCTCCAGGTAGACGTCCTGGATGATCAATTTAAATTCATCACAAACCTGCTGATGATCAATTTAAATTCATCACAAAATATAATCTAAGAATCAACCCATCAATCCGTATTGAGCGCAACGTGATTTAAATACGAATCCATGAGCCTCAGAAAACGTATTGCACTATAAAGGTTGGCTTTTAAAATTTTGAAAATCTCCAAGAACTCACCAGGGTAATCTACTTGATACAGTAAACTCTGCTGTCCAGTTTCAGGATCCCGCTGTTTGGTTACTCGGTAACCAGGACGACCGATCTTGACGAATTTCTTGGGCTCAATTCTCGGTTTGTCGGGAGCAGGCTGTAAACCGTAACACCCAACAATGTTAGCTCATAAACCTAATAATACGTAATTTTAAGTACATAAACGTCATCTACATGGCACGATGAACCCAATACAGACTGTTTCTGTTTCAAATTGGTATTGGCGCTTACTTGCTGGGGAGAATCCTTAGCTTCTTTTGCAGCTCTTCTGGCGAGATTAGCTTGATGCTTTTTACCTTGGGTGTGGGCCAAGTAGCTTCCTTCATTGTTGTGGAGAGTCAGACAAAGCTTACACTCATAAGAACCTATAAAGCAAATTGGAGGTTGGAATAAGCTGATAACAAACATACATGTCTATCCAAAGAACAGGTAGGCACACACAAGTTTAACAGAAGAGTATCAGTAGAACCTAAGTGACGATTTTTAAATAAATTTACACCTGTTGTTGTGAATAAAGCAGAGGAAAAGGGTTTTGTTAAAACCTATCTGGAGCAAAATTTCAGAAACCCCTATCTAGACGTAGGTAGGGTACGTATTTCAACTGAACTGAGTCTTGTTACATTCTATCAAACTACCAATTTTCCTATATCCAAAAACCCAATTAATTACAACTGAGATAACCTAACAAAATTCAGTAAAGAATAGAAATCTTTACGCGGGTTTGAAATCATCAAAATACAACAACGTTGAAAGGATGGGCAACATTCCGTTCAAGGACTTTCACGGATATGTACACTGAACGAACGACCAAACAGTATTCATCTGATCTGCCAGGTAGGTATGTAAAGAACTCTCTTCATTTCTTTACAATCTTGACTCTTATGAAGCTGACACACAACTTCTCGGGGTTACCTCATTTTCTCAGTGGTTGATAGCTGTAAGACGTTGAATTACAAGTGGACTTTGTTCTGCAATATCCGTCCAAGTTCGTGAAACCTGACTTTGAGGTAAACACCAAAAAGTGACCAACCCCCTCCCGCCACACTTAATAATTTTTACTCCATGTTTTCGACTCCTAATGAACCACAGTACCCTTCCCCAGCTGGAGAGAGAAATTAAAGGCCCTGTTACACGATCCGATCCTGTCAACAGGATCGGAAGCTCCGCCCTTCCTTTCCTATTTCACCTTCCGACCCCAAAGATCGCCGTTTACACGCCCCTGTCGCCGCTGCCGGTTCCAAGGCTCTCCTTCACCTACAGTTGCGTGAGAAAATTATTAATATGTACCTAATCAGTGAACGAAAATCGAGGAAGAGGAGGCCTACTAGAGTAGCATAATAAAATGGAAACCTGATGAGTGGTAGGTAGGTAGGTACCTACCTACCAAGTAATAACATAGTGAAAATAGAGTATCATAACAATACACCAAAAATGTTAATCTCTCCAAATTTTTGAGACTAACACATTTCAGTAAAATTTATTTAAACAATTTGAAGTTTAATATAATTATTGATTTACCTATAGTAAAAAAAGTTAGTGGAATTCTACCAAGGGACATTAAAAAATAAATAAAAAATTGTTCTTCCACAATGTTTAACCGTTTCATTTGAGTAGGTATTTTAGTTTGAAAAAAAAAGTTTTCATTTTTCATTGGTTTTAGTTTAAAAAATGCTCAACTCCTCACAGGGGTGGTACCTAGTTTGAGCTTATTATACTCGATACATTTCATTATACTTAATATTTATCGTATAATAAACGTATAATTAAATATATCAAGTATAATAAGCCGACACGAAAGCCGGTAACGGTAACTCCTTCTACAAAAGAAAACAATTGAATACGTGACGAATACGAAAACACAATTGAAACACATACCCGAGATACAAGTTGTTTTGCTGTGATAACCTATCACGAGAGCGGGAAAACGAACTCAAACGGACGAAACAAGTCCGATGATCATTTACACTACCCTTTCGCAGTGACGACAACAGGAAAGGGTAGTGGGGGCACCGGACGTCGGAAGGAATTTCCATCCGACCTTCCTGCCGCTTCCTAAGTAGGAGCCCCGCCCCCATCGAAAAGGAAACAAGCGTTCACACGCTCCTTTTGCTAGGATCGGGAGCGCGGAGCTTCCTATCCTGTTGACAGGATCGGATCGTGTAACAGGGCCTTAAAATGCGATTTCATGAAAATGTTATGCCATACAAGCTGGAAGTTGGTTAATTGAATAACATTCACCCTGTTGGTGTGCGAAAACCGTCCGCAAGGCTGAAAACAAAGTAGGTACAGATAAATTCTAGAGATTTACTGCGTCCTAAAACGCACTAATACTCAACCATAATGATCAAAAAACACTGAAAAGTTAAAAAGATGCGTGTAATATTATTTAAAAATGGAATAGAAGGGAAACCCCATACTAAAAGCTCATCTTCTGGAAAAACATACGAGTAGAACACTTTCAGTAGACGTACTCAAAAAGTGCTATCTTTTCATTTAACACTTTCCATCTTTATCTCCTTCACATACTTTCACCTTCTTCTTAAGATGTACACATGTCCATCTTAAACGCAGAAAATGGAGTCCAAAAGAACTTGGTCGATTATTGCATAACTCGATCTCTATCTAAATCTTTGATAATGGACTCTAAAACAACTTGGTCGGTTATTGCACAAATGCATCTACCGATCACGGAAGTTGGGCAATAACAATTCTTAACGAATTTAACCATTTTACGGTGATATTTTTGAAATATAACCACTTGGAGAGTGTAAAGGAAGAATCGGAATTTGAAGTTAACTCAATTTGGCCACCAAGTCGGACGGTTATTACAGTACGAATTCGCCACGTACCTAGATGGTTTTTCATGAAGTAGGGGTCCTTGTTTATGTCTATCGTCTCGAGGGCGAGCTGGCGGAGGCGCTCGCGCCGATCCCGATTGGTTTCGGACCATGATGCTACGCCACCACTTCCAGTTTTTCCACCAGGACGATTTTGGAAATCCATGATTCAAGTAGGTACTCTGTAAACAATTACAAAAATAACTCAACAAACAACAAATATTATCATATCCGAAGGTACAAAAACTATCACCAATCAAAATCCGTTCAAAAAATTTAACCTACTTATAAAGTTCTGAAATTTCAAAATTATCGATAACATTCTTCTGGGAACATGCCCACTACAAGGATTTGGGGTCCAATGGGGTATGTACATGGTTCACAAAAGCGGTTTATATATATATATTTTAATGCAAAATGCAACTAGAGAACTTCGACACCAACCGCACTGTCGTACAATAATTAGTTCTTTTTCTACGATTATTCGACCAATTCTGACGTCATAGTGGGTAGGGGGGTTCTAATGAGGGTTGGTTACAGCGAGAGGGGTGCGACCAATGACGTCAGATGAAAAATCATAGAAGAACTACTTATCGTAGGACACTGCGGCTGGTGTTAAAATTCTCAGGACGGAATCTACTTTCATTTAAATAAATACGTGAAGATACCACATTTTGTTGTGTGCATAGGGAAATGAGGAATGCTTCCTAACATAATAGGGACCTACTGCTATTTCAGCTTGCTCGTTTTTCAAATGACTAAGTAGCGAGGGATTGTGATAATCACAGTGGCCGAGTAGTGAAACTATTAGTTAGAGAGCCAGTGGCCTCCTAATTTAACCGGAAGATGTATAGCTGCAATCCCCCTAAATCGAAGGGGCTTGATACCCTGAAACGAGATCCGCGAGTCAGCCACTCCCTACCCGGGGCATTATTATAGAAATTTTGAATTCAATTTTCAAAATTTTGGCTCCTAATTTAACCGAAAGATAAATGGTTGAAATTTGTTTCAAAATGTAGGTTTCTGATCACTGGTTTAGGATTCAGGGCGACTGACGACCGATCCTGGGCCAATTTACTAACTGACGCGTTCAAATTTGGTTAAAATGTGCATCTAATTTAACCGAGAGATAAATGGCCGGGGTTTTTTTCAAAACGACCAGCATGCAGCCCTAAATAACATTGTGCAACGACTGACGGCGCCAGCTGGGCAGATTTCATAACTGACGACAATTTAAATTTCGGTTGACCGAAACTTAACCGAGAGATAAATGGTTGAATTTTGTTTCAAAATGTAGTTTTTCTGTTAGTGACCCAGGATTGAGGGCGACTGACGGCCGATCCCGGGCCAATTTAGTAACTGACGCGTTCAAATTTGGTTAAATTGTGCATCTAATTTAACCGAGAGATAAATGGCTGGGGTTTTTTTCAAAACGACCAGCATGCAGCCCTAAATAACATTGTACAACGACTGACGGCGCCAGCTGGGCAGATTTCATGACTGACGACAATTTAAATTTCGGTTGACCGAAACTTAACCGAGAGATAAATGGTTGAATTTTGTTTCAAAATGTAGGTTTTCTGTTAGTGAACCAGGATTCAGAGCGACTGACGGCCGATCCGGGGCCAATTTAGTAACTGACGAGTTCAAATTTGGTTTAATTGTGCATCTAATTTAACCGAGAGATAAATGACTGGGGTTTTTGTTTTCAAAACGACCAGCATGCAGCCCTAAACAACACTGTACAACGACTGACGGCGCCAGCTGGGCAGATTTCATAACTGACGACAATTTAAATGTCGGTTGACCGAAACTTAGCCGAGAAGTAAATTGTTGCATTTTGTTCCAAAATGTAGGTTTTCTGTTACTGGTCCAGGATTCAGGGCGACTGACGACCGATTCCGGGTCAATTTAGTAACTGACGCGTTCAAATTTGGTTAAGTGTTCAAATGATTTCCCGCTGATGTCTGAAATGGATGCAATTGTATTCAATGACAGTTTAACATTTTCGTACAGGGGAACAAATGAACACTATGGAACAGAAGTAGATTTTTCTGCTCCTCATCCAATGATGAATCATCTGAAACAATAAAACCAAAAACTTTTAGTTGGAAAAAAATACATTTAGCGTGGTTGTTCATGGGCACTGTTTGAAATACTACTTCCAGTGAACCTGCAGGGTCATCCTTCGAACGTTAGGCTTAGGTACTTAGTCCTCAAAAAATCCGTGCAAAAATGCCAAGTTTTTGTCGACTCGAAACGATAACTTCCAAAGACAGGATCCAGTTTTTTTTTGGAAAGCAGAAATGTCTGCAGTACCTACTAAAATTTCGTTCATAAATTCTCGAAAGATTTTCCTAAAAAATTAGTACCTATAATGTATAACACTTATCACATTTTATTGTAGTAATGAAAATTACCTGAGTCAGAAGTATGTTCTCCAATATCGTCATCGTCATTGGCATCTTCATCGTTAACATTATCGTCATTGTAGTTCCAGCTGGCATCGAGGTAATTTCTGTTTTCCAAGATGTCATCAATGTTGGGAGGTCCCATCCCTCCGCAAAACCGGACTGCTTCTTTCCATGGCTATATCCACCCATGATTATCTGCCTTGCTTGTAGGTTCAAACTGGCAATGCCCTAGAATCAATGCTCCACACCCCTCCCAGAAGAGCTCTTTTGATTTTTTCGTTCAGTTCAGCCTGGTCGGGGGGAATGGTGCTAGGACTGAAGGACTTGTCAAATTTGAGTTCCGGTTCATTTGAGTTTTTAGGCAAAATAGCTCTGCAAAATAGCTCATGTCGGGCTTCATTGACCTTTTTTGTCCCCCCGCACTCAATACATTCTGCATACGAATTCATGCAGAATTTCATATATATATGTCTTTCTCAATGATACTGTCTGAAAGATTTTCGAATACACGAATGAAGCGAGGATCACTCGCAAGGAAAGAGAGTATTTTCCCTTTTCTGAAAAATGCTGGAATACGGCCGCAACCAGTGAATGTATGAAATGCTGTCAATTCCCTAGATAATTCATTACCTTGTGTATTTTACAGAGAAGTGACGTTTATGAGAATTTTCGAGCCTGAAGTGGCAGTTCGTATTAGGACCAGTGCGGAGACGACCAACATGTCTCTGTCAAAAGAACGGACTAGCATAATTCTCATGGTCTTGCATGTGAGCAAGGTTGAAAATAATGCGCGTACTTCGTAGTCGCATTTGAGTTCACTCACTTCTTTCCTGAATATTGAGCTGCTATGATTTGAAATGAGTACCTAACATTTTGTCCCACATGTGATGTAAAATACACGGTACCATTTCTTCCCTTTCTAAATATTCAATAAAAAACTTAACGTAGGACTCCTTGAAATACGGATTTGATGATAGTGCTTTACCAGAATCAGCCGGTCTTTGTTGTTCAGGGTCCAATATTTGACACGCAACTGGAGCATTACTTCGCCGGTTTTCGCCTCTCTTACCGAAAAATGAAATGAACTTCCCATACAGGCTGAACAAACAGCACTGCAAACAGCATCTGTCTTTGCCGATATGTTTTTGACAGATACTTAAATCCTTCACTGAAGGCTGCAAAGAAGCGAAAAATGTTACTCGTTTCAGAAAAATAACAGCTCAATATTCAGGAAAGAAGAGACAACTCAAATGCGACTACGAAGAGGCTATGAGCGCATTATTTTCAACCTTGCTCACATGCAAGACCATGAGAATATGCTAGTCCGTTGTTCTGATAGAGACATGTTGGTCGTACTACTTTCAAATAATGTGTCTTATACAGGCGAATGTTAGCAACGCACTGGTCCAAATAGGAACTGCCACTTCAGGCTCGAAAATTCTCATTAACGTCACTTCTCTGTAAAATACTCAAGGTAATGAATTATCTAGGGCATTGACAGCATTTCATACTTTCACTGGTTGCGGCCATATTCCAGCATTTTTCAGAAAAGGGAAAATACTCTCTTTCCTTGCGAGTGATCCTCGCTTCATTCGTGTATTCGAAAATCTTTCAGACAGTATCATTGAGAAAGACATATATATATGAAATTCTGCATGAATTCGTATGCAGAATGTATTGAGTGCGGGGGGACAAAAAAGGTCAATGAAGCCCGACATGAGCTATTTTGCAGAGCTATTTTGCCTAAAAACTCAAATGAACCGGAACTCAAATTTGACAAGTCCTTCAGTCCTAGCACCATTCCCCCCGACCAGGCTGAACTGAACGAAAAAATCAAAAGAGCTCTTCTGGGAGGGGTGTGGAGCATTGATTCTAGGGCATTGCCAGTTTGAACCTACAAGCAAGGCAGATAATCATGGGTGGATATAGCCATGGAAAGAAGCAGTCCGGTTTTGCGGAGGGATGGGACCTCCCAACATTGATGACATCTTGGAAAACAGAAATTACCTTGATGCCAGCTGGAACTACAATGACGATAATGTTAACGATGAAGATGCCAATGACGATGACGATATTGGAGAACATACTTCTGACTCAGGTAATTTTCATTACTACAATAAAATGTGATAAGTGTTATACATTATAGGTACTAATTTTTTAGGAAAATCTTTCGAGAATTTATGAACGAAATTTTAGTAGGTACTGCAGACATTTCTGCTTTCCAAAAAAAAACTGGATCCTGTCTTTGGAAGTTATCGTTTCGAGTCGACAAAAACTTGGCATTTTTGCACGGATTTTTTGAGGACTAAGTACCTAAGCCTAACGTTCGAAGGATGACCCTGCAGGTTCACTGGAAGTAGTATTTCAAACAGTGCCCATGAACAACCACGCTAAATGTATTTTTTTCCAACTAAAAGTTTTTGGTTTTATTGTTTCAGATGATTCATCATTGGATGAGGAGCAGAAAAATCTTCTTCTGTTCCATAGTGTTCATTTGTTCCCCTGTACGAAAATGTTAAACTGTCATTGAATACAATTGCATCCATTTCAGACATCAGCGGGAAATCATTTGAACACTTAACCAAATTTGAACGCGTCAGTTACTAAATTGACCCGGAATCGGTCGTCAGTCGCCCTGAATCCTGGACCAGTAACAGAAAACCTACATTTTGGAACAAAATGCAACAATTTACTTCTCGGCTAAGTTTCGGTCAACCGACATTTTTAAATTGTCGTCAGTCATGAAATCTGCCCAGCTGGCGCCGTCAGTCGTTGTACAATGTTGTTTAGGGCTGCATGCTGGTCGTTTTGAAAACAAAAACCCCAGTCATTTATCTCTCGGTTAAATTAGATGCACAATTTAACCAAATTTGAACACGTCAGTTACTAAATTGGCCCGGGATCGGCCGTCAGTCGCTCTGAATCCTGGTTCACTAACAGAAAACCTACATTTTGAAACAAAATTCAACCATTTATCTCTCGGTTAAGTTTCGGTCAACCGAAATTTAAATTGTCGTCAGTCATGAAATCTGCCCAGCTGGCGCCGTCAGTCGTTGTACAATGTTATTTAGGGCTGCATGCTGGTCGTTTTGAAAAAAACCCCAGCCATTTATCTCTCGGTTAAATTAGATGCACAATTAAACCAAATTTGAACTCGTCAGTTACTAAATTGGCCCCGGATCGGCCGTCAGTCGCTCTGAATCCTGGTTCACTAACAGAAAACCTACATTTTGAAACAAAATTCAACCATTTATCTCTCGGTTAAGTTTCGGGTAACCGAAATTTAAATTGTCGTCAGTCATGAAATCTGCCCAGCTGGCGCCGTCAGTCGTTGTACAATGTTATTTAGGGCTGCATGCTGGTCGTTTTGAAAAAAACCCCAGCCATTTATCTCTCGGTTAAATTAGATGCACAATTTAACCAAATTTGAACGCGTCAGTTACTAAATTGGCCCGGGATCGGCCGTCAGTCGCCCTCAATCCTGGGTCACTAACAGAAAAACTACATTTTGAAACAAAATTCAACCATTTATCTCTCGGTTAAGTTTCGTTCAACCGAAATTTAAATTGTCGTCAGTTATGAAATCTGCCCAGCTGGCGCCGTCAGTCGTTGCACAATGTTATTTAGGGCTGCATGCTGGTCGTTTTGAAAAAAACCCCGGCCATTTATCTCTCGGGTAAATTAGATGCACATTTTAACCAAATTTGAACGCGTCAGTTAGTAAATTGGCCCAGGATCGGTCGTCAGTCGCCCTGAATCCTAAACCAGTGATCAGAAACCTACATTTTGAAACAAATTTCAACCATTTATCTTTCGGTTAAATTAGGAGCCAAAATTTTGAAAATTGAATTCAAAATTTCTATAATAATGCCCCGGGTAAGGAGTGGCTGACTCGCGGATCTCGTTTCAGGGCATCAAGCCCCTTCGATTTAGGGGGATTGCAGCTATACATCTTCCGGTTAAATTAGGAGGCCACTGGCTCTCTAACTATATGGTACCAAACTAGGACTTACGCCCAAGTTACGGATTGCAACGGAGGTCGGGTGATCACAATCAGAAACCAAAAGTGTGCAAAGAACTGCAGCATTTTTGAAGGCTCGCAGGTAGCTATGTAATAACACAACCGAGATTCAATGCCTTCTTATCCACCTCCGGTAGGGATTTATTTAGAAAACAATAACGACAGTACGATGGGTTTTTGTACGCTGGGCTCGGGAAATCCAGGTAGGTTTTTTGAGAAGGTATTATTATACCATAGTTACCTACATTACAGTTTGCTGGCTTCAATCTGGAAGAGGTCGAGGAACTGATCGGTGAGTTAGTTACTAGGTAGGTAAGTACCAGAATTTGAGAATTCAATGAGTTCAACTACTGTTGATTAAACCCAGTCTAATAATTTCTATATGAACAGAAGGATCTAACGAAAAACTATCTGCGACCTGCGTACGCAGAAAATTGCACGTCGAATCATCAGAGGTTAGAGAACGATAATCACTTACAGAGAAGTATGAATGCAAGTAGCTTCGTCGAATTTACACTCACAGATTGTAATTTCTCATAACGAGTGAACAAAAATTCATTCAGCTAGGTTTTTAGCGTTATAATCAACTTTACATGAAATGGAAAATAAATCGGCAACACCAAACACAAGCCGATGCGTGTTCAATTCGAATCATACAACTGCGCATGTGCAATGCAGATGCATTACAGTTGAGTGTTCCACTTTAGTTTAATGTACACAGCATTAAGCATTCGGACATCGCATGTTGACATGTTTTTACCCATCTTGATTACATAGTTCTTTGCCTCACATCTGTTTATTCCTATTGCCTTTACTGTTTATTGCTTGTGTGAAGTTTTAAATACTAGTAGACTAAAGTCGAACTGAGTTGTCTAAACTACTTTGTAGGTAGGTAGGTACTACCTACTTCCATGAGTTATGCATATTTTAATGGTTTTCTTCTACTTTTACTTTACTATACCCTGTACTTACTTATTGTACTGAAGTCAGAAACAGAATACCCGTATTGCATTTTACTTCCCATACGTACAAAATACAAGAAAAAAATCAACTGCTGTCAGATGTACAACTTATCTTCCGAAAAAGAAATTACAAGTTTTCGCCTAATCGGTTCACCAAAAGTACATTCCCATTATTCTTAAGCACGTTTTGAGGCATTTCTTGTGCAGACACAGGACGTTCTGACTCGAAAATGGGGCAGAAACGAGAACCCCCCCCCCCCCCTCCAACAAACTGTCGTGGGAGGGGGGGATGTAGGTAGTTGGATCATTTTCGTGGAACAATGAAAAGGGGTGTTATGTGGTGTGGTACCTAATGGTTTTGTTCTGCTGTGAGTAAGTTGGTACGTGGTATCCTGATGTCAGTGTTTTGTGGCTGTATGGTAGGTATTCATACCTACTAGAGACACTGGAATTAGGCCAAATTATACCTACTTATCAAGTATCAGTGCACCAGCAAGATGGCAAGGTCTGGATGGTAAGATAGGTAGGTATGTTGAATAGCGCTTTTTCAATATTGAAAGGTGTATTGTACCTCCCCAAAAAATAGTGAACTTACTCTAGAGTACGTTCCTGCTGTTACTCAGTCCCCAATGTTATTAGCCCCCTTCCGCATATAAGTACCTACCTATATACGGTTGTGCTTCCTGGGAGTTACCTAGCGTAGGGGCAGCAGCATGACATTATGAAGACCCAAGGTTTGCTCTTGCTGAGTAATGAGTAGGTACTGCTCAATCTGCAAGCTGCCTGAACTGTACAAGTTCATGGGCAGTGGTAGCTCTCAAGCAGTTCGGTTTAGGGGACAGCTTGAATGAGTGTGGAACATGTTTGCTGCAGAACTCATCAACGTAAGGTTGCCCCTGGTCATCTGCTGGAGTAATCTGGGCCCGTTAGGCTCATGGTTAGGAGTTTGGTGGCAGTTCTTTGACCATTTTGAACAGCGGTTTAACCTGACCTGGGTTGCACTGAACTAGAACTGAGGGGCAGCTTGAACGCTAGGTACTGGTTTAGAGCAGGGGTGAACTGGATGTGTTCGGAGTACCTAACACATCACAGTCCAGAGTTTGTTTCCCCAGAGCAGAGCAAGTGGATTGTGCCCATCCATGGAAGAAAAGTAAGCCTGGAGTACGCTCCGTGGACTAGCAGGAACTCTGGGCACAGCTGCGGTTGAACAGACTTACCTACGACATTCTCTGCTTATGTGAAGCGGCTACCTACGTATACTACACCCAACAGCATGATAGGAATAACATGTGGCTGTCCCAGCTTTCTTGCCATGATAGGCAGGACAACTTACACTTCCTCGGGGAAGTTCTAGCTACCCTAGGACTTGCTTGGCTTTCTAGTGCCTGAACGAGGTAGGTAGTTACAACAGAACAAGCTTCAGCTTTTATTTCTCATTTGCACATCAAGCCTGCAATACATGTTGGTACAACGTCAGACGTACAATGTCAGTAGAAGGGTGTTCGGTTTGCATAAAGTCAAACTAAGGAATACAATTTCTTCTTCTGTTTCTTATTATCCTGAATTTCTTTATATTTTTCTACTCCTTTATTATGTTCTTCCAACTTATCCTTCATCTGGCTCTTCAGATTAGTGCATTTGTTCACTAGCTGACAAAGTAACTCCATTTGTTCTTCGCCCTTTGCCTCCACCGTGGGTGCCTCACTCACCAGATATGGATATTTTTCAATGCCCTCCTTAGACGACACTTTGCTCAGTTGTTTTTCCAATTTTCTTCTTTCTATTTGTACAATTAGACACTCTTTTCTCAACTGAAACAAGGAGTATCTAGTGAATTCGTTTCGTGTAGGCCGCTGTCACTACTTAGCTAACAATTTTATAACTGATAGTGTTGAAATGTGACTGCCCAAGCTGAACGTTCCAACTCACTGCGTTCAATTCCTCCACAATATCCTTTGTTTCTGACCTAAGTTTTTCATTTTCAACTGTCAAGTGATCACTTTTCAACCTGACATGAGCCAAAGCTTGCACCCTCTGGGTCAATCTGTCTTTCATAGTTAGCACTTGCTTTTCTCTGTTCAGGAGAAAAAACAAAATTGATTCAGTTTACAAAACATGCAACCTACACAAACATCAAAACATTAGGTTTGTTTGCACTGACTATCTGAAGGTTAACGGACTCCTAGAAAACCATATCATCCATGATCCAATACCATCTTGATCAGAGAAAGGGAATCAAGAAAGCATTGCATAAGTGTTTCTCCTCTGCCCTATTTCTTGTATACTAGAATGACGATCAGAAAACTAGCTTTGGATAGTCATAAGCTTTGTTCCAGCTAACGCGAGTTTTGTGATGAGTTCCGTGCACAAAAACTATATTCCAACCACATCAAGTGTTGAAACTATTCTATTTTAGGTTTTATCGATAAAGTGTGCCAACCATATCAGGTCCGGGAACTGAGTTCTCTGAGTTTCGTAACTTCTAGCACCCGATCGAGGATGGGTTTTTTAACAACAGAACTGAAGATAACACTGCTGGAACCTTCCCAAAATCTCATTTCCCTCCAGCCTTCATCTTAAACTGGATCTTTTGTCTCTGTGGTACCTACTCAGCTATTTTTTGGCCCTAAAGTCATCGCAGTTGTTCAGCACATTTCCAAGGTGTTTCAGTCGATGAGTTCTGCAGCCGAAACACTTCTAGAACTCATCCCCACCCTTCAGAAAAACTTGGTTTCTGGTTTTGAAACTTTTAAAAACCAGTTCCAGTGGCTGAAACATACCTATACAGCCAGTCATGGATACTATACAGTCAGAAAGAGTCCGTGAATCACTGCACACGGCCCAACGCCTTTCTGGCAGTCAGATAACCGTCAGATGGTCACTGCGAACAAACAACCTATTGGTAATATTTACTTCAAATCAAGTTTGTCGTTCAGATCCTTGGTTTTAAATCTCAAAGACTCGAAGCTGATGAAATCCACCTTCTCCATTTTGTCGATGGCGTCCTGGTGGGCTGCCTTCTTGTCTTCCAAATCTTTCAAAGTGATTTGAGATCGGATAAAATCGAGTCGCACTTTTGCCAGACTGTTGTCCATCGCTTTTTGATGATTTATCAAATCCGCAAACGTCTGAAACATCATTGACCCTATAATACCAGACTTGTAGTGATATATTGAGCTGCTTGAAATTATTTTTACTTAGTGTTTATGCTGATAGCAACGATAGTTAATTCAAGTATTCTGTAATCAAACCATGCTCCTCAACGCTTTGCTCTCTTCTGCTACATCAATGTCTTTGAGCATAGCTTCTTCCAACCCATAAAAGTTTTGCTTCTCTTTATTCAACTCCTCTGCATCATGCTGAGTATCTTTCTCTGCTTGGGATATCATTTCTGCCCTATTCTTGTTTTCATTGAATATGAAATTGATCACATCGTTAAATTCCAGGAGTCGTTTTTGGTATTTTTGTTTCTCTTCTTCGCTGTTCCCTCTTTCATCATAAGCAAATTGCGGATCTTTTGGCTGGGAACCGATAAATATGATAAGAGTCTATGTAAAATGGTACTTTTCTGATTTTTTTTTCCCAGCCTGTCTTTTACTACACATATTTCAATAGGTAAGATGCATACCCCTTTGAGATCATAAAACTCGCATAATCTTTTCCCCAAGAATTTATTCATTTCCTTGAGAGCTTTTTGTTCATCTCTAGCGACCTTGAGCCGTTCAATTATTTTCATTTTGATCAAATCCTTTTGTGTATCTTTGGCTTTGTAACTGGAGGATAACACAGTTGCTTAATTAATGCATTAAAAACATGAATAAAATCGTTGTAATACTTTCAAAATTACTTACCTCTACATAATGTTTCCATAGTAGGTACACTTAGGTAGGTAGGTACTATTTTTTCGACTTACTTTTCGGGAAGAAACATCGACACGTCTTCTGTTGTACGAAAGGAATGTCATTGCAATATCACATCGATTCATAAATATAAGTGACTTCGAAATAACTTGGTAATAATTGAGTAAATAGCTAAATAATTCATGAGCCTTGGCTCAGTATTTTATACGTCTGACTTGTGACATGCATAGCTACTTACTGCCGTAACCTTCTAAACTGGCCTTATCTGAAAATTATGATACAATTACTCGGCATCCAGCAATAGTTGAGACTCCCTAGCCTACTTCATGAATCATGCTTATTCATTATTTGAATAGGTTACCTCCTTCCATATCTGAGGCGTTGGTTTTTTTCTTCAAAAATGGGACTGCAAGCTTCATAATATCGTTAGTTCGTTTTGGGTCGTCATTCAATTCAATAAGCTCTTCTACTACTTCACCGAGATCATTGACCATTCCTGAAAATATCGTATTAGGTAGTTTGTCTTGATGTCTTTAGTTAGAATGGACATTTCTCGTAGACTTCCATGCAGCAAACCGTAATACAAGTAAAAGCTCGTCATGCAGCACGGCTATAAGAGCGAATTTTCAAAGAAATATTATTTGTTTGTGATTTTAGCCATTTTCCACCGATTTTGACCCTTGTAAAGTCTAATTTGATCCACTCTTTTTTGAGATTTTTTTTTCATAATCGAAACAGTCTGTAGTGACTCACTGTCTCACACAGCGCCAGGTGAATTAATATTGATTTCACCCATTAATACAAATTGTTTACCCCTTAAAAATCAAAATTTGCCCGCTATTCTTTATAGAAAACAACTGAATTGGAATTTTTATGTTTTTACTCACCCTCCCATACCACGTTCAGTGATTTTATATCAACTGTTCGCGCGATTTTAGCAGTTTTTACAGATTTTTGACCCCTAAAATCTCAAATTTGATCCCCTTAGAATATTTTTGAAAATCGCTCATCTTCGAACCCATCTTTTTGTTTGGCAATACGAACGTTTGGCTCAATTTGGAACTTTTATCATGTACCCAAGGTCAGATGTCGTCTAGAGTTACACATAAATAAATAAATAAATAAATAAATATATACCTACATAATTTTATAAATATAAATTTTTGTTAAAACCTAGGAATGAATTCACGATGCTCTAAAACGGATTTGCCTATAAAAAATGTCAAAAATTTATGTTCTGAAAATTTTGGACTAGCTTCATTTTCTTTGAAAATTTGCTCAAAGAACGAGTAGAAATGACCTTCAAAAGTAAAGGTTACTGGTCGTATAAGTGGTATTAGTCTTCAACGAGAAACTGATTGTGGTTGTCTGATTGGTGCTACATAGGTACTTGCTTGTACAGTTCTCAATACTTACTAAGCTTGATCAATTTTTTCTTTTTTCCCGGATATTTGATTGATTCACGAGTTATTTCTTTCTCTTCCTCGTATTCTTCCCCGTTTGGATCCTCTGAAATAGAGAGGAACTTACGTAATTTAGTTGTAGGTACTGTGTATGAGCAAAATTGTCAGTGGACCCATTTGTAATATTTCATTAAATATTCTCATCATCATTGTTAAACTCCTTACTCTTCTTAACTAGACAGGTATCGATAATTTCTTCTACCTCCATTTCCTCGTTGATATATTCTTCCTCTTCAACGAGCTCCACATCATTTATCACTGTTGGGATGCATTTTTTTGTTAAAATATTGGGTCTTTAATTTATTTACAAAAAATTAATGTAAACAGCTAAGTCAGTGCTATCTTTTAGGAGGATCAGAATTCATCCTATTGCCCAGGTTTTGTCGTTGGGATCCGAACCGACCGACAGACCCCAGTCGTCGTCTCAATGTCCCAATCCCAACCACCTAGTGACAGCGTGTTAATACTGCCGGTTCACCCGGTCTTTAAGTATGATTGGCTGCAGTTATAAAATTGAAATTCCAATTTGGTTGGTCCTACTTACATCAGTGACCAAATGATAATCTTACGTTTTGTGAAGGTAACTCTTACAGGAATTAACTTCCTATAAGTTCTCGTCTTTTGGTGAATTCCTGTAAAGAAAATAATAAATGAAATTTCAAAGAAAAAATAATTATAATATACGCTTGAAGTGTCTTCTCTTTCATATAGGTACTTACTGGGCAAAAATTTTCTAACAGTCTTTTTGTTTCCATATGCATCAGTCTCTGTGGTTTCGATAAAGGTATATCCATGGGTTTCGTTGATGTGAACCTTTCCTTCTGAAAATAGTTTAATTTTTTGTTTTTGTTTTCGAATTCAGCAATATTTGCTGTCTTCGTACAGGTAGTAAATCAAAATCATGTTATAATTTGCTTCAAAAAGCTGCAGCTAGAAATTGCATTGAAGAATGTCTGCAGACTACCTAATCGTCATCTACGTAGCAGTAGCATAGACGGAGTATGCAGATCACAAAAGCAAGCTTTCATGATTCCCATAAGGCTTTGCACAAGCTCTTCCCGTTCGTCCATCGGCCCTGTTCTATCCCCAGTTTAACTAGTAGGCCTTTGACAGCAATTAGTAATAGGTCGTACTACAAGTGTGTCAAAGTTGGTGTTTCTTTTAGACCACTACAAACATAAAAGTGTCACCAACAAATCATGCTACATCAGGTGAAATGACCACTTGAACACGAGGCCCTCATACTCCCCCATTATCTGTTAGGGAGTTTACCAGTTCAGCCCCAGACCAAGAAAGCTACGAAATCCAATATAACAGGTGCTCCCCGTTTGGTCCAAGTGGATGTACCAGTTGCGCCTGTGTTCAATATACCTACCAGATGCGCTCTCAGGCTGGATGTTGAGCCTCTTTTTCAAAGGGCAGATCCTATGGGTCATGTATCACGTCTTTATGACAACTAGGAGCCTGCCAAGTTACCACAACAACTCTTACCATTAAAAAAAACAAAAACATATATGCCACGAAGAAAACTTACGTCGAAATCAAACTGTACAAGTACAGATGTGGGCAAATCAACTCTTATGAGCTAGTGAAAACACAAGCACCACTTTGCAAATGAATCACTTCCGACTGACTGTATTATTTGTAATTATACTGCGTTTTATGACATATTAATACGAGTATATTCTCCGAATATTTGCACTCATGTGCTACAGCTATTTCTTCCATTTTGCTACCAAAGGTAGGGAAGCTTTGTATTTTCCTGGGCGTGACTGGTAGGATGTAGATTTATCTATAGGGCGCAACTGGTACCTACATGGTTTTTTCCCCTTGATTGAGATAATCCTGCGCGGAACTGGTATACCTAAGTTGTAAATCCACCTTCGGGGCGCAACTGGTACTGTATGCAAATAGGGTTTAGGATGCAACTGGTATGCAGCCATCTATTATAGGTACCATTATCCTCATAATACTATCGTCACATGTTATTACTTCAAGTTCCTGTTATCAACTCTTATCTTTTCAACGACATGTAAGGCATGTAGTACACATGAATTGATGTAGCATTCGATTTTTCTTGAAGTTGATTCACTGACGGTGGGTGGCGGCGGTTAGCTTTTTTTTTACCTTCAGGGTGTATTCCTGGATAGAACGACTCAACAGCATCGATCTTGAGCTCGCTCTCTTCATTCAGTTGGTTGTCAATTAAAATTTCGAAATCTGACCAGTCAGTCTGGAAATCGGGATGTGACCAGGAAACACTCCTCCGCGTGGCTTCCTCAACAGCTTCCTCCTTCGTTAGGTATGAGAAATGGACAATCTAATAGCAACTCGCAAATGCAGGTTTGTGTTAACCAAAGGAAACATTTAAACTTGATATGCTGATTCACAGCTTCTGTAATCCGAGAATATCAGCAAGGACTAACCTGAGCCCCAAGAGCTTTGCAAAATTGAACAAACCTATGTAGGTACACCATTGACAACTAGGGACACTAAGGGTGTCTACAAACTAATCTAAATGATAACATGAACAGAGTTTGTCGAATAAATTACCCCCTGTGTATTTGTGGGTAGCTTACTTTGTCAGACTCCTCGGCGATGTCATCTTCAATGGCAATTTGACTCTCGCCAGCTTCCATCGTTCTCATAACGTCATCACCTGTTCCAAAAACTTTGGTTGTACTGCCAGAACCTAATGTTCCCTCCGAGCTGGTCTCTTCGTTATTACGTGGCCTACGAAGCGTCTTGGTTTCTGTATCAGGCTGATGAATACCTCTGTTTATTGTTATACCCATATTATCCAGCGTTTTTGTCTCGCCCAGGGTTTTTGTTTCATTGGGATCCATTGAGTAGTGACTCCTACTCTCATCATCAGCTGGTGGAGTTCCTTCATTCATCACGAGTGGTCAGAGATGAGTGTACTGATGTGCTGAGCTCTACAAGAATCAAATTTTACCATACACGTAGTATAATAGGTGCAATACTAAGTTCTATTAAGTATATGACACCTATGTTCATCCTATATCGAATCATCCAGGGAATTTTACCATTTGCATCTGGCTAGAATTGTGAGAATATTGTGCACCGAAAACTCTCAGTTGAACTTACCCTCAAGAAGATTCTGTTACGTCAGTCTAATGCTAAACTGATACTAGCCGTCACAATCTAATTACAGATTCTATCGTTCTGAACTGGCTATGATCTAGATTGCTAACTAGCCTGCGTATAATCACAAAATTTATGAACTAGAAAAACAACACAATTCTCTTCCAGTAGTTGCCTGGTTAACTGAGTAGTAATAATCTTTGTGAACCATGAATATTATCAAGGTTCCTACATTAGTGCAACGTTCATTCAGTGAGGTTTGATCAATAATATTAGGGAGCAACGGTAGGTAGGTACCTACGTCACTTTGAGCTTCCTACCTCCACTTGATTACAGAGAAACTTTCCGTGGGGAACGAGAGTTTTGAGGCAAAAGTAGTGAAGGAACTTGAAGATGATGCTGCTTATGTGAAAACAGCCAAATGCTTATCGGCGAGCAACAACTTCTGTTTTAAAATATATCAATGATGAAAGGAAAGATTATCCAGGAGCCATTGGGAAGAAGATTCAGTAGAAGGTGAAAGCCAAGAATTGTGGGTGGGAGCGAATAAGAAGCATTGCCGCTAGTCTTGAAAGGAGGGAAGCCACCCTAAAGGGAGACGGGGAATTCAAGAATACCGGTAACATAGCCTGACGTGGAAGACATTTTTCAAATTAAAACACTGAGTGACTGACATCTTAATTTTCGTATGGAAAATATTGCAGCTCACGTATTTTACAATTTCCCTGTGAACACAGAAATTACAAATGTGTAGACGAAAGATTTTTCTGTTCTAACATGGATATGTTTTTGGGCTGGGGGACAATCCGAAATTTCCGACACCAAAAAGTGTAGTAGGTAACGCGTTACTCCGTTTCACGAAATCATTGAATGTGGATATGCAATACGGTATATTTCCATCCATACGGTATATTTAATGCAATGCGGTATATTCCATATGCAATCATGTCCATGATTCAATTTTTTTCCCATGAAAGCGGAGAAAATGTGGTTTCACTTGTGTGGATCGTTTCTATTCGCATTTGAAATAGTTTTGTAAATAGTAGGATTTATTAATAAAGAAGGTAAACATTCGACATGACTTAAATTACAAAATTCTGTTTTCCTTTTAAAGGGAGAAGGTTGGGAATAAGCGTCATACTTTTCAAATATAAATGCCAACTAGCAAAAATAAATGCCATAGGTAGGTACTTTAAGGTCCTTATGGCAGAATAACCACTGGTGTTAGTTTGGGTTGCCATTTATTGAAAACAATGGTTGGAATACATTTTTTACACTGTACAATCTTTATACAGCTCCTACACTACCGGACTACAGAATCTCTCCGAATTTTTTTCAAGTCTCGAGTTTCCACGACCACCTGACGTCATTTGAAGTCGAATGAAAACAATTTCGTCTCTTGACGCCTCTTGCTTTTACTTTCTTGGTATTTTTCCACATCTTCCTTGTGGTCTTCCAACTTCTGCTGTATAACACCTTTCATTTCTGTGCACTTGATCGCCAGATCACTCAGCAGTCGTCTCTGATCTTCATCTTTGCTTTCTACAACTGAAGCTTCTCTTGCAAGGTACGGGTATTTCTCTATTCCTTCTTTTTCTAAAATTTTATTCAACTGTTTCTCCAACTTCCTTCGCTTTTGCTGAACTTTGATGCTCTCCGTTCGCAACTAGAAAACATAAATAAATATAATCGAGTCTATGCCAGCCATGGCTTCTAAAAGTAGGAGTTTGTGTCAGATTTTTATTAATAGCCACTATCCCGCACAAAATCTTTATTGTCAATTTCAACAGATCCGCTAAAATATAAAAAAGGTCCTCATACCGCCTTCAACTCTTCGGTGATAAGATACGTCTCATGTTTCAATTTATTGTTTTCAACGCCCAAATGCTCTTTCTTCAGCCTTACATGAGCCAGGGCTTGCACTCGTTGAGTCATAGTGTCCTTCATTGCCATCACATGCTTATCTCTTCAACATTACGTAGATGAAAAATAATTATCACCTGAGCTATACCTCAACCTTTGCTTGAATTATTGTACAGCATTAGTAAACAGTCATTCATCACAATCAGCTATCCTCTAACGAGCGGGTCAGAACTGTCTAGCATTATAGTAGTAGGTACCCATCTATAATAATTAGGTAGGTTTATTATAGGTAGGATTATAATTATAGGTACCTACTGAAGGAACTTTTCACAAACTTCTTCGAAGATACAAACTACCTCCTTTCCCTTCAGAATTGGGTATAATGGGTTTGTGTTGAGCTCAATCGGGACGAGAGGAATCATAATAATTATATGATTTAATTTGTAACATTTTGAGGCTATTGAGATTTGGTGTTAAATCTGACAAGGAAAGTTACAATGCTTAGTAAATTCCCATCTTTGAAGTAATTTATGTACCTATGACTTACTTTAGATCTAGTTTGTCGTTAAGATCTTTGGTTTTGGCTCTCATAGCTTCATAATTAACGAAGTCGACCGCTTCTATGTGGTCAATGGACTGTTGAAAGTCGGCTTCTTTGTCCTTCAGTTCTTTCAGGATGAGCTGAGATTTGATGAATTCAAATCTGACTTTGCTTAAATTTGTGTCCATGAATTTTTGTTGATTTATGACATCTTGGTGTGTCTAGAAAATCAATGCCGACTGTAATGACCCACGTGAAGAATATGATCTGCATAGACCCTCTGAATTTATTTGTTATGATAAGCTTGTACAAGCCTTCAATTGATCAACATTTCCACCAGATTCGCTGGCACCTTCCTTATTATCGATCTGAGCGCTAGAACTCTGAACCTCACACGAACGTCCATGACTCTATTGAGTAGACCCCCCCCCCAGAAAACTTCCTCACCGCAAAAAGGATTGATATATCTATTTTGCCCGCCAAAATAGCATGCGAGGTGGATGATAATACAGAAACATGTTCCTTCCCCCTCTGTTGGATATGTGTATAAAAACTGCTCCTTCCCCCCAAACCTTGAAATTTCTTTCAACGCTGTCTGGCAGGGGCCTTTCGCCTGGTGGACAAAAAGCTGCCCGCTCGTGAATTTTTTTCAACCGATCGGGTTCAGATTTTCACCACTTCCTTGGGGAGCCCCAGTGAACAAGTGTGTCAAATTTTCGCTCTTAAACCCTCTCTTACCTACTCCTAAAAATACCCCCCCCCCCCCAAGAGGGAAAATGGGGGAGGGGGAATTCACAAAAGGCGCATGTTGAGTCCTTGGAGCGTAAACGTGTGCACAAAATTTCAGCTCGATCCATCATGTCTGTGGAACTCTAGCCGAGTTAAAGAAGAAAAACTTGAAAAACAGCGATTTTCAAATTCCGGCACCTGATGGTCCCGAGGGTTGAATTTTAGTAGCTACATGTCCTCAGAGGCCCCTCGAGAATGGGCGTACGCAAAATCACGGGGGGGGAGGGGGAGGGGTGTGAAAACCGACTTGTTCTGTCGTGTAAACAGTGTCCTTGGTCGCTTTCGAGTTTTTAGGTTTTCTTGGTGGACGGGACGCTCCCGCGTCCCTAGATAAGTTAGCGTATATAAATCTAGTTATGTACCAACCACATCCAAGGGACGAGGGATGACGGTGCTAGGCACTGATTGGTTCCTGCGCTCAGTATGAAAGTTTGGGATACTTACCCGTACATCTCTATGCTACAACCAAAGTCTGATGATTTTGAAACTAACCATGCTTCGGTAGGTTTGGATGTCGCATGCTCCAGGGTTCAATTCTCTGACCATAGATTCTTCCAAGTCGTAAAATGTCTGCCGGAGCTCATTCAGATCATCAGAAGCTTTTTGCAAGTTCCTATCTGCCGATGTTATCAATCTCTCCCTTTCTTTATTATTGGTAAAACTATAATTGACCACATCGTTAAACTCCAGCAACACGCTCTGATAATTTGTCTTTCCTTCGTCGCTGTTCTCGTCTTTTTGATTATATTTGAAATCTGGATCTTTTTGCTTAAAGAAACAGTCATGAAGTTTATAATAAAAAGTAAGGTAGGTAGGTACCTACCTAGTATGTTTACCAGTATAAATGCGAAAGATGTGAATTCATTACCCCTCTAATATCGTAATGTTCACATAATTTCTTGCCTAAATATTTATTCAGTTGGTTCAACATTTTTCGTTCGTCGAGCGCCTTTTTCAAATTCTCGATTGCTCTCTTCAGAGTTTTTGTTTTCTGAGAATTCTGACTCTTCACCCTGAAAATTCGATGAAAACTTGTAACACTCACACTGGTTTATAAAGACTAAATTATATGGTACATAATATTACAAAACCGTATACATATAAATATGTAGCCCCGTAACGAGAAGTCTGTTATTGTAAATTATGGGTATCTTGGAGTAAACATCTATCTAGGTGTAACATCTACATGATGAACCATGAAAGGGCGCGTTTTTTCAACTTACCAATCTGCATAACTGAGGGAAGCGGACCCTGTAATGACAAAACAGTAAATTAGGTTTGTCTTAACTACAGCTGCGTACCATTTTTAACGTAGCTACCTACTGTACTTAGCGCTTGACTACTGAATTACTCCAGTATTTCAGGTAAGTACACACCAGTGAAACTGCCTAAACTTACTTGTTCTATCGTGAGGTTCTCCATCTTCTAAATCTGCAAAATGCGCTGCAAGCACACAATATATATATATATATATATATATATATATATATATATATATATATATATATATATATATATATATATATATATGTATATAGGTAAATATAAGTAAAAATAATAAAAAGGTAGATAGGTATTTCAGATAATAATCAACGATTTCGAAATGAATTTGTTGGCATGAAGGTACCTACCTACACAGAAAACTCTACTATACTACGTACAGAAGGGACACTCAGGGTGGGGGGTGGTTGCCAGCATACAGCTCCCGCGGCGCGGAAATTAGTGGCCAAAAGCTGAACTAAGACCCCCCGAATCCTCGCGCATGCGCCTGACACCTTGGTTACCACCGCTCTCCTGCTTCGTTGCTACAACAAACCCCGCCACCATTCCGCCCCCCCCCCCCACCACATTTCCATCCGCCTCTCTTCCACACCCTTGGTAAATGTACCAGTCTGGCAAAGGACAGACGAGAAAGGATGAAATTAATACAATTAAAGCAAAAATGTACAGTAAAACAATATTTATTCAATATTGACATCACAGTTAGTGGATAGTTGATATCATTAATTTAATTGCATTCTAATTATCTATTGTCGTCACAATGAAATTGTTCGTCCATCGTCACTATTGATTGACTAGTTATTACAATTCGAACATAATATTGACATCACAGCTCGTGGATAGTTGATATTGATATCATTAATTTAATTGGTCACATTCGGGACGGGAAAGCAAAAAAACGAAGCTGTTGGATGAGTGTTATATCGAACGTCACATCCGATATCGGCGCACTTTAAATTCACAACCCAACTCATACTTATACTTATCTAGAAAACGAACGACTTCAGTTAAGGAAAAATACGAATTCCGTACACGAAAGCAGTATTTTCAAATTTCACGAGCCATTACCTACGTAACTTTCATTACTAACCTCGTCGCACGTTAAAACGTAGAAAGTTTCTGTAAGTTTGTGTTGTGAACTTACAATAGGGTTTTCTTCACAGAAAACCAAAAAAAAAAGAAAGGAATGAAAACCTCCTCGCGCGTTAAAACGTAGTACAGTAGTTTGCTGTGGTTAAAACGTAAAAATTGTAGTGATGAAATCGTATGTGAGAAACAAGAAAATACTAATGGCGGAACGGAGTCGGAGCTCGGAGCGTCTACATGAGGTGGTGGGTGGTGGGTGGGAGAAGACGTGCGATCGCAGCGAATACTGGTCGTTAATAGCAGAACCGTGAACTAGCACCAGTGTCATGGGGCTGCCTACCTACGTAAATGTACAGAGAACAATCCTGCTGATGACCTTTGTAGACTAGTAGAATAAACTCGGCTCCCTACACATTTTTAGTAAGTTTCCCTCCAAAAATAATTATCATAATACCGTTGCAATGAATCTATTCACTAAGAAAAAGTATTGTTAATGACATATTACACTGGTAGTAATCCACACTTACCACTTCTTTCTTTAAGTTTCTTCCTCATGTAAGGGACAGCCGCTTTGAAAATGTCATTCGTTCTTTTGGTATCATCGTTTAATTCCACCACTTCTTCAATAACCTGTCCCACGTCGTTAACCATTTCTGGAAACAGGTACCACATAAGAAGGTTCAATTTATTAACAATGACTAAGGGTTTGGTCGGATATGGACATTATTTTTCATTGGTAGTACCTATTCCGCTATCCACTTTTTTTTCATCTGCACTACCCTATCCTTTAACGCCCCTAGTATCCTATCGTTTCTCGATCAATTCCACCTCTACTGGTGAAGATCATCACCATTATAGTAGATAGATTGGCGAAATAGTCACGGACTTATCACAGACTTACTAAGTTTGAGGAATTTTTTCTTTTTTGAAGGATCATTTATATTGATTTTCACAACTTCCGACCTTTTTTCAATGTCCTCTCCTTTTTCGTTTTCTGAAAATGTCGAACAGAGATGACACTAAAAATAAACTTATCCGCATGTTCGCAATTGGTCAATTTACAGGAATCAATATCTGTTAGTTAATTTGTCTCCTGGGGGAGCATAGGGCCCGGATGAAATTCCGCAACCTTCCTCGGTCTCGGTTCAGGCTGGCCTCCTCATTCCACGTCTTGCTGACCCCTTTCAACTTCTCCTAGATTGTTCTTCTCCAGGTCTTCCTGGGACGTCAAGCTTTCCACACGCCTTGAGGGCTCCAGGTCAGCGCCCTTTTCTCAATGGAATCATCTAGGCCAATACAACCCCACTTGCGCTCTCTGATTTGAAGTTCTGCGGGATTCTGGTAATCCTGCTCCATAAGTCGCTGTTTTGAGATCGTGGCCAGCCAGAAAACCCTTACGATTCTCTACAAGCATCAGTTGATGAAAACTTCGAGCTGCTTTTCGAGTTTTGTTGTTTCTTGTGCCATAGAGCAATGTAGACTTCACGTTTGCGCAGACTGGCTCTCTCAGAGATGGTAAGGTTCCTCCATAATGGATATAGCAGGGTGAAGGCGCTGTTTGCTTTCCTGATGCGTGCTTTGACATCTTCATCCGTTCCACCCTGGGAACTTGTGGAAACTAGGCTTACTGGGGGAGGTAACTAGTCCTAGGTCAGGATTGCCTCTCAACAGCAGGGGGAGTTCAGTTGTCGAGTTCAGCAGCATTTCTTTGGTTTTTGAGACATTTATACCAATATCAGCAGACCGTGAATGGCTTCCATTCTCACTTAGACCCTGAAGCTTGGCCCTTCCAACCTCTCTGCTAAGCCCCATAGATCCCTCTCATCCTTTTCTTCAAGGCTTTTCGCATGAACTTGTCTAGCACAAGCGTGAAAAGAAAAGGGTTGGTGAGAGTAAACAGCCCTGTATTTACTTTTATTGGGACAGTTAAGTTGTTACTATGTAGGACCCTGCACTCGTATCCATCATTAGGTCCCTTGATTAGCTTCGTTGGAATCCCATACTATTTCAGCGCCATCCACAAGAAATCCTGGCTGATCGAATCGAAGGCCTTTTCAAAATCCACAAATACGGACTTCAAAATTCCAGGCTCTGTTCAAATATGATGCGCGTACTGCCTCTCAACATAGTCCTTAGATAAATGTGATCCGGGATGACCCGACAGAGAAACATGACAGAAGACTGATTGATACCTCTCCAGGGCTGCATTTGGTTAGATAACCTTTTTTGGCAACTGAATGACTACCCCTTCTTTCCATTCCTTGGGGATGTTCTCCTCTTACAAAACCTTCTGGAACAGTGGATAGAGGATTCCTACTGTGGTCTGCTTTCCTGTCATTAAGACCTCTGAAGAGAGCTTTTCCATTTCTTGCATGTTTTACTGCTTTCTAGTCTCCTGGGAGCTTCGAAATGTACAGCGGGGTCTGGGGCTGGTGAAGCAGATATTTCTTGTTCTAATGCCGTTTCTGCTGTCACCACTTCTGAAAAGTCCTCCTTTCACCTACTCAAGAGTTACGAGTTTACCCTCCTTGTCTCTAACAGGCCTCGTTGATTTGATTCCTTTGAAATAAATATGTTGGCTTGATAAATCAGTCGCTATGTACAAGTAAATTATTGCGCTTAACTGGGTAGGCTATACAATATCTGCTGATCCTTACTTTCCTTTATCAGAATTGTGTCTGTGATTTCATCCACAACCATTTCTTCGTCCACCAAATCCTCCTCTTCAACCACATCTGATTCGTCAGTGGTAACTGGAGAAACAACACCCTGATATTAGGATTTTAAAAAAAGCAGCAGCAAAAAACAGTTTTACTGCTAATTACCCTTGGAGTGTTCTTTTGGAATCGACTGAAATGAATGGAAAACAGTGTTACTCACGCTTGTTATAAGTGATTTTCATTGGCACCATTTGTTTGTAGGTTTTTATCTTCCGGATGATTCCTGTAACAGAGTGCATGTATCAGGTAAACCATGGGTTTGGTGTAAGTTTTCTTTGTTTTTTCTCATTAGGTATTTATTTAAATACTAGCGGCGATGACGAGATTTGCTCCTGTGGTTCATGGTGAGGATGATGGGTTGGAAAAAAGAAAAACCTTGTCTCATTTGGGGCCTAGGTATTGGTATTGATATTGTGCCTAGCAGAGTTTCACCTAGTTCTAAATCTAATCAAACCTATCTATTACGGAATTATATTGAATAGAATTACTTACGTGGATAAAACTTCCTTATGACTTTTTTCACCAAAGTATCTTCCACCGAAGTTTCCACAAGGGTATATCCATGCTTTTTATTCCACATTTCCCTTACATCTAAAAGAAATCCATTGCATATTAGTGACTTTCAAACCAGATTTTTGGTGTTTCTCCATATGGTTTGGTTTCAACCGAAGTGGTATAGAAATACTTCATCACTAAATACCATTCAGTGGGCAATTTTCGTGGGTTATAATTTTTTTTTTCAAATTCTGTTATCAGTAATGAAATTCACACTTATTGACTGCATAATGAGGTGCTTATGTCGGAAAGTATAGACAGAACCCAAGTGTGCGTGAAATTTGAATTTCCGAGTTCCTGCTAGAAATGACGTATGAGGTAAATCACTCAAATCCCGCTTAGAGCTAGTGCATAACTTTAAACGATGTACAGAA